>OY754971.1:12524466-13724466 GCA_963576475.1 Molanna angustata | reverse complement strand
TACATCAACTGTAGTAATATTTTCTGTACGTTCGGCCTATTGTTCATGGTGATCTTTTATTTCCATTATGATGAATTTCATTTACATTTTCAGAAAGCGTCGCTCGGAATAAGTGTCTATTTTTATACTTTATCGATAGTCTCATCTTGTTGTGTTGTCTCAAAATGTTTTACAAAATGTAAACGGTTTTATCTAAATTTGAATTCGTCTCTTTTATATACATCGAGCATTCTACATTTCTTCCAAACTTTTTTATATCGTACGTTTAACAGAATCTTCTATCTAAAACGAAATTGAGCTATTATTCTTTTCATATTATTACGTAGTAATAAAATCTTATGGTGTTTATAAATATCTTTTTTGAAAGCCTAAAAATGTTTGTACTCTTTTATAGATTTTATATATCGATCAAGTTTAATGATAATTTAAACTGTGTATAATAATAATAAGTACATATATTAAATCTTCCATAGTAAGTTTTGTATATAATGAAAAAGGCCATAATTGATATAAATTGAAAATATTGTGTGCATATTATTACTAGACATAAATTGTATTTGCAGTGAAATTTGTCTTTTGAATAACTAACGAATTAATATTGTTGTTTAAAAATAGCCTAATATTTCTAGTAAAAAAGTTATCTCCATGTTTTTATAATTACATGTTTTTATACCTCCTGACATTTTGTCAGATAATTGTGGCTGTCGGGTTTATACTGAAGCATATATTGATTTCAACTGTCTTTCGTTATATATGATGTTTGTGCAGAATTTAAATTCATGTTATAAAATCGCTACCAGTGAGTGTAATGAATATACTACATCATAGTGAAACCATTTCTTTTCCATAAAACTCCATAACGTGTCAAAGTAATGGACAGCATAGCGAAGTAAAAAAGCTTCGCCGCGTTCTATATCGACTGCCATGTAACTATATAACGAGTTTCATGATACCTTGTTTTATTCCTTATGATATTTCAGTTTCAAACTGATTTTTATCACTATACAAAGTAAAAACTATTTTAGCTCATAAACATCACAATGTTTAATTACATCAATGGGTTTGACAGAATCAATATAGGTATTACATACTGTTAACTATCATTACAATGTCGCACAATCACTATTTTTCCTGCTCGTTCACATCATTTCATAAACCCACGAAGATTATTCATTTACTATGTTTTTTATGACAACTAATAAGTACTATTAATTTAACACGCACCCAATAACAAGTTGGTCACATTCTGGACACGTACTATATCAACCGTCTCACAAATCCAGACCGAAAACACAATTAAAAATTGTGTCTCCACCAGGAATCGAAACCGGGACCCTCTGATCAGCACTCAGATACCTAACCAACTGAGCCATAAAGGTCGTCAATTGTATTGTATCACAACGTGTCCTTTACTGGTGGATCATAGAAAAGACCAATAAGAGACAAAGTTGTGTTTTATTTTATTTCATTAATTGCAAAATGATACCACAAAGTAAAAAATAATCGTTTGTCCATGATTTTTATTTTTATTCGACAAATTTAACCATAATTTTTACTACTTGTAAAAACAAGTAGTAAAAATTATGTTAACAAGAAATTACTTTTCATAAGTTTTACTACTTGTAATAAAATTATTACAAGTCTTACATATTTTCTGCAATTATATAAACTTGCATCATTTCACCTAGTCTTATTCTTGCATTTTTTGAATATCTCTCAGGCTGTATTCGATGTAAATTTTGATAACTATTGTGCTAGAGCTTAAATACCGATAAAATGATTACTATGAGTCGCATTAAAAATATTTTCTTGAGAAAATTTTCCAATCGTGCCATCCAGCCCCTGTTCATTACATCATACTGATTCTACTAATTACTCTTGATTTTGTAATCAACTTAAATTCTAAAGGTATTTTTTGATGTTCATGACTCTTGACATTACGTAGGTACCAAGTTAGGGTAATTTCACACAACATTTGAAGAAATAATTCCTCAAACAAATTCTGTGTAATGCGGGGGCGGGCGAACAGGTGTATAGTTGAGTTTCAACTGTCAAACCAAACCTACTGATTTCAACTTTATCAACAAATATGCCAAAACTTCCATTGAGACTAGAATTTTCGGAATATTCTGAAGCGGCTGAAATATAATTTTACATCGAAAAGATAATTAGAATTCTCTCTCCGAGACGGTGTATACCGGTGAAATATTATCTCTGCGAAATTATATTTATCGTGTTAAGCCACCTGTAAAATAATCAACACATTCGAAATGTACATAATATCCTCAGACCTTGCGCTAAATTACTTTTCCTATGACTTGTGTATGTATTCGCGTGGCGTATGGTAAAGTCATTATAATTTTTCTTCTTAAATACATTCCTTAATAATAAACTATCTGCACTTTTGGCTGCGTCTGATGAAGGGTGTATTAAGATATCCTCAATATGGTCCTCATATACACACTACGCTTGGTTCCACTTCTTCTGCATCTCAATACCAAGATTGCTCTGCTCCAAGCACTCGATCCCTCCACCTTCTCCTCCAGCTTCTTCATCTTTTGCTAGCTGCGCACATCACCGATCACCTGGTCCATATGACATTCTGTTCTCACTGTCTGTCTACAAAACCACCATTTTTCTCGCCATGATTACAAGATTTCACAAAGCTTGTGAGACTCGAAAATTGTGCTCACCAAGCTACTGAAGTTTACCAGGTTGAGTGACGCTAGTTAGTATTATTTATGTTATTACACATTCTGAGTTTATTTAGTTCTCAGCTCCAACCATAGTCGCAATCCAAAATCTTCAAGGTACTCTCAGTATTTGATTTTTAACCTTGACAGACATCATAATATCGTGTTAATATTAGGTTTCAAGCGACGAATTTATTTACAAGTTACAGCGAGAGAATATCACCCGTAATCTTTGTAGCTAACATTTCTCGAGCTCCAACCTTATTTCTATAGAAGCTGTTTATTATGCTTGACTCGGGAATATCTTATTATCCATACAAAATGTTATATTTGAATGTTCTTTCAAGGAGATTAAAATGTTTATTACATCACTCTGTTATTTGAATTCAAACATATTTTGTTAACAATTTTCATTTCTATAACGTTTTGAAATATGACTGAAATTATATTTTATCGTTTGTTTTCAAGTTTATTCAAATCATTCCACTTTTTTTTCTAGTATTTTTTTTCTTTCCTGAATTTTAAGATCGTTGTATTATATTGCCCCCAAGTCAAATTGAAAACGCTGTTCGTTATCGCCAAGCGCTAATTTTTTTTTGTATGGGATTTGACGTTTGTTGTTTGTTATTGTAGAAAAAATTTCTACAACAAACGTCAAATCACATACAAAAAAAAATAGCGCTTGGCGATAACGAACAGCGTTTTCAATTTGACTCAGGGCCATTGTTCTAACAGTAGTATATAAATGTATAATAATGATAAAAAAAAACAATTGAAAATGTTGTGTAGGTACAATAAAATCGTTAGATAGAATTTTTTTCGAGTACTTTAAAAGTAGTGATTATATTTTTTCAACTCTCAAATGATATGAATAAAAAATATGTATTCATTAATCGCTAAAAGTTGTCAGTTATCTGATGTAAAATATTACAAAAAAAAAATTAATTCCCCACTTTATGTAAATACCAAAATTTATTTATCTCCCAACTTAACAACTATTCTTGTAATTTAGTTTATTTGTGAAAAAGCAACTTATACAGGTATTCGTTAGGAAATTTGAAATGCAGAAATTTTGACCCAGTCGTATTAATATGGTGTATTATATTTTTTTTTATTAAAATTTAAGCTAAAATACTATTTCTGAAAGTGCCCTTAGATGAAAATTATTTTTCAAGTTTTCATAATTTCATTCCCTTTTAAATTATATATTATTTTAATTTAAACCCTTGTTCTATAAATGTAACTCAACGAAATAATGTAATATATATTTAAACACGAAAAATGGAAAAAAAAATTTAATTTATTTCTGTCTTCTTACTTTTTTGTTGGTAAAATAAAAATAATATTATTTTCAATTATTTCGTTTTAAATAATATTATTTGTACATGGATATATAACACAATGTACATAATAAATTTGAATAAACTGTTTATATCGAAGTATGTTTTATTTGTTCATAAGTAGTTACCTCAATAATATTCATTTATTAAGTAATAGTGAGTAAGCTAAACGTAACACACTTAGTCTGAGTTGTTTCAACAAAAGTATCCGTAATAGTATAGTTAAAATACTTTGATTACATAAAATTGTTCAAAATTGTGTCGTTTGACGATATTAGATTTCAATGAAACAACCAAAAGTATTGAACAATTTTATGAAATCAAAGTATTTTAACTATACTATTACTGACTCTTTTGTTGAAACAACCCAACCTTAGTATACTTAGTGACTAAACTTATTTTTTTAACTTTTATTTTATGCAATCATCCAGATTATAGAATAACCTAAGTGATGATGAAACTTCGTCTCAATCTATACAAATATATACCTATATAAATAATACAATAAAAATATTCGATTACTTACACATTGGTACAAGTAGGTAAATAAGACAAAAATGACCTTATAAGTCTGGCGCAATTCAGGGGTGACTTCTATGCGAAAAATGCATTGTCACCTCAGATATAAGAATTGTAGCTTTCATTATTTACAAAAATCAATTCTCTCAATAGATGGCGTTCCAACAAAATAAATAAAAATAATAAGATTGTTGTTCATAATTTCACCCATAGATGGCTGTAGTAAAAATTCCTTATTTTCAAGCGAAAAGAATTTCAGTATTACAATATATAGAACTTTCAAAATTGAGTTTATAGGGATCTCATTAAAAGGCATAATTGGTGAACGTTGCGCAAGCGCATAAAGTGATCACGTAAACCAGCCGATGACAGGTCGTAAGCCCTGTAGGTGCCTTGATTTCCCGGTTCTCCTACAATAAATATTCCAACTTCGTCTCTATTTAGATAATTAAAATCTGTTAAAAAATATCTTTGACTCCCGACAGGGAAAAAAATCCAATGTTTGCGCATATGCAATAATAAAAATACAAGAAATTATGTTTATCAAAAGATTTATTATTTCCTTATATTATTTTTTTTTTTTTTTCTAATAAAATGAAAATTTATACTATGTGAAGCTTTACGTTAAATGTATTGTTTGGTATAGATTATTTTCGAACAATATTTTTTTACCTCAAATATGCATATAAAAATAATTACTTTTTACGAAATATTTAATATAATATTTTAGTGATTTGTAAATTTATTTTAGTAAAATCAGATGAGTATGTTAGACTTACTGTGCCAGTATAAAATATTTTGTGTAAGTAGAGAATATCTAATATCAAATAAAAAATATGTGTCAAAAAACACTCAAGTACCTGCCCTTCTATACAACCCCTATTTTTAAGAAGGTCTTTCGAGGGTCAGAACGAAACCTCTGAAAATTGGAATGTATGTAGAGTGTAGATACACCCTTGTCAGGATTGAAGTATCATAGCAGATGCTGCTCTGTTGACAATACCAGATTCCGCCTCGGTCCAATTCGAATCCCATAATCGATCTAAATCGAAGACATTTTTTTTTGTATAAATAGTCCAATTTCCCTCGTTAACATAGCCCGAAGAAAAATGTATTATAGAAACCTATCTCCATGTTGCTACATTGCATAAAGAAACTGTCGTAATGTACCTAATATGATATGTAAATAAAAGAATCAGTTCCTTAGAATAGATCAACATGGTTTATTTGATATTTATTTTAGTAATTGATCCCAAAAATGTCCGGTACAAATAATGTATTCATAAAAAACAACGAATATAACGAAATGATTCGTTCTAAGAATTATTGACAATTTATTTCACGGAAAAAATGGTTTTTTTCCTGCAGTATTAATATTTACTAAACTTTGTTTAAAACCTTTTTTTTGTATTTGAACTAACCTATAATTATTATAAGGTGGGCCGTGGTGTAAGTGATGCACTCTACATAAATGATATCGCTCCTTTGCAACAAGGACGACATTTCTCAAAAAACATCATTTTACAGGAGAGCAATTTTAAAGTTTCAAGTTAAAATTATACCGTAGTCCTCGATATTTTTAGGTTACTTATTTAAACAAAAATATAGTATGATTAGTTAAGTTCTTTGTTAAAATATTAAATCTTACGTATAAAGCACGTATTACATACTGTGCTATTTTTTTCACATCAAGGAAACACTTATGTCATTGTTGCTGATAAATATATAAATATTTTTGTAGTATTTTGATTTATGACGTTACACTCCATAATTATTTTAAATTTGAGGTAATGTTAAACTGATAATAACAAAATATGTCAATATTGAAAAACTTTTAATTAACATAAGAATCAAAATTGAACTACAACATAGTAACAAAAACATGTATACCTATAATTATAAAATCAACAGTAGGTATTGCACTTAAGTCTAAGTTATCAAATTAAAATGGCACACCATCAGTCTTATAAATCAACTGTCCCATATTACTTAAAATTACTAACGCTAAAGTATAAATATTATCCCAAAATCAGTCTCAATTATTAAGTTTTCACTTATTATGCTGAGAACTTAACAGTAGTAATATAATCATAATGTTATTAAAAAATAAGTACCTTATTTTTTAACAGATTTTTAATTATCTCAATAGAGACGAAGTTGGAATATTTATTGTAGGAGAACCGGGTAATCAAGGCACCTACAGGGCCTACCTACTAATAAATAAGTACCTACTAATCAGAAATTAACTTTCAGTCTCTAACGCAAAATAAATATAAAATTTAAAACAATGTTCAAAAATAAGAATTGAGTTACTATAAAACTTACAAGAATATTACAATACCTACCTACCTATTGTGATGACTCTATTTGATTCGATTAATTATTTGTTTTCTTATATGGTGCATATAGTCTATTATTGTTTGAGGTATTCGAGTCGTCTTCTTCATCATTTTTCTGATTAAAATTTCTATTTCGTTATGTAAGACGATTATAAAATACAATGGGATAGTTATTTGATTTGAAAATCGCCTTCCAAGGGGAGGAATGTGATGACTTTATAATTTTAATATGCACATATGTGTATATATATTATTATTATTAAAGTATGATAAATATAGGTATTTGATAATATTAAATTGGAATTGTACACTTTATGGGAGTTCTTTGTTGAAGTCGGTGAAGAATATTATAATATCTACTTACTAAATTAATATGGAATATATTTTGGTGTCATTGTTGGTAGCTTTGAACTATTCGTTAAGTTTGTTGATGCAAGTCCAAGGTACATGTGGGAATTGTATTAGTGTACCTATCTGGAATCGGAGGGGAGAGAAATTTGGCTTTAAGTATGTTGATTAGTGGGTGGCGGGGACACTTACTGGCAGATCTTGGTGAATGACGGGGGTACGTGCGAAGCTCCTGGAATTCATTTTTTGGTCTTTGTTTTGAATCCAGTAATACAGTATTCATTAATAATTAGCTCGTTTAAAAATAAATTAAATTAATTCTCATTTAATAATCAGTGTTTATTTGTGGAACGAGGATGATCATCATTGGACTCTAAAATCATATTTATTTCTTTCTCATTTATTTTTCTATATCTTAAAAATTACAAAATTTCGGTCGATAAATATTTAAACGAAATAGTGATATTTTGGAAGGCGCTATACTACCAGAGCTTCGCAGGAGATCGATGAGTCTTTTTTTTTATTATTTACTAACAATTTAATTATTTTCTTTTGACGTAATAAGATGAGAATACATGAAAAATTTAATATAAATTGGAAAATATAATCATTTTTAAACTATTTTGAATTTTCTTTCAAGTACAATTTGAATAAACATAATCTTATTTTAAACATTATAATCTATTTGAAATTTTCTATATTTTATTAATTTTATATTTGAAGTATTGTGTTTTTATAACTGACAGAGTGAAATGAAGTAAACTTGTATAATCCTAATTCCATAAAAATTGTGTGCATGTAGAATTTAGTGATTCATAAATTATTTCTTTATTTAAATTACTAATAGCATTATAATACTAACAAAACTCAATAACTCCTTTCCTATAAATGCATGTTAAATTGATAAGTTATCCTATCTCGTAGAAAATTAATAAGTATTATTTCCTGTCCTTAATACCAGTATTTTATTTATCGACTATCGTGGTAAAATACTTCACTAATCTAATATAATACTAATCTAATTTACCAAGTCCTTCTACCTTTGATGTCTCAAAAGACATAACCAACTGACCATTGGTTCCTTTCTTCGAATTACTTCATATATCGTTTATTTATTTGTTTATTTGTCATATAGATAAATAAATGAATAAATGAACACTAGAGTTGTGGGGTTATCGATATTTCAAAGGGTCGAAATGTCCCTATCGCAGCTGAAGTATGTTGGAGATATATATATTTATATATATATATATATATATATATATATATATATATATATATATATATATATATATATATATATATATATATATATATATATATATATATATATATATATATATATATATATATATATATATATATATATATATATATATATATATATAGTAATGCATGTTTTACAGATAGTCTATTAATTCGTAGTCTAGTGCACTCGGACTCAAAAAGTATTGATTGTCGGTGTTTTGAGACGTAGAAAGGCGTGTACTGGGGCCTTTCAAACTGCATGAAGCATGAAAAATTAGCATGATCTTCTTGAAAATCTGAATTTCCCTAACCTTAAAATGTCAGATGAAGTATGAAAATCGAGTGAAAAACACAAAACTTTATTAGCCTATTTTGTAGAAGCCTTAAAATGTCACTTAGACATCGCTAATGGAAATCAAAGTATCACCCTATGTGTCTTGAAATAACCATTTTATCTAAAGTAATCAAAATATTCATGTTTCAATCTGTTACTGTAGAAGGAAAATTCGTGTCCTGAAAACTAACATTATAAAGATATATTGGACATCTAACAAAATTTGATATAAAACTATTTACGTCACACTCATGGAAAGATCGTCGATTGCATATAAATATTGTCTTTTGTTATATAATGTATTTTGGTATTGTTTTAATATGTTTTCATTACAGCAGGATATACGAAAAGGTAGGAAAACTTAAGTTCGTTATTTCCTAACCTCCATGAGAGTGAAAAAGCGTTAAGAAGCATATATCGTATTTTCTATTGAGTTTTATTTATGTTTTTGTTTATGAGAATCATATGAACTTGTTTTATGAAAACTTTCGTCATCCTATTAAGTCTGTAGGTACATGAATGCATTGTCTTCTATATATATATATATATATATATATATATATATATATATATATATATATATATATATATATATATATATATATATATATATATATATATATATATATATATATATATATATATATATATATATATATATATATATATATATATATATATATATATATATATATATATATATATATATATATATATATATATATATATATATATATATATATATATATATATATATATATATATATATATATATATAAATATAAGAGAGTAGATTTGTTAAAGATTCATTTTATTATAAAGTAAAATTTACCAAGTCTGTAGGTATATTAATATACATATATCGATCAAATTGAGTAACAATTAAGTTACATAATTTGGGTTGAGAATCGAAGTTTTATCATTACATTATACGAATTTAATAATCCTGTAGTTATAATTTTGTATGTAAATATTAACTATCTTTCAACAGTCGTGGAGTCTGTTAATTTATTAATTATTAATATAATATATATAAATTTTATTATAAATATTCGTCTGTTTATAACTCGTAAATAAAACACAACGTAGAGGGTCCTTTTTAACGTGAATAATAATAATAATTACTAGACGATCATTGGCCAAAATCCGTTGAAAAACATATAAAATTAGCGAAATAAGATAGAAGAATACGATGTTCTTTCATGATAGAATCATTCAATAATGAATATTCAAATAGATGTAATAAATTCTAGATTTACCTTACAGGTAGAGGATAAACTAGTTAGGGAAATTAGCTATAGTACAAGGAAATAGACGTTAGATTTTAATAGGTAGTTTAGCTAGCTAGTTTAGGAGGTTATGGATCCACAGAAAATAGTTTAGGACGATATTTAGTTCTGGTTAGGGTGGAGCCCATCACACTATGTATAATACTATAGAAATTATTTAATATTGTAGAAAAAAATATCTTACAAGGAATTGTATAACCGAGCATAGAACTGTGGAATTAGGTTTCTGTTTAACAAGTCCAACAAATCTGCTTTCTTTCTTTACGAAATGCCTGGTTTACAATCATAAGCTTTCTTGACGTTGCTTTTTAAAAATTCGTCTTCTCCGTAAGAGTTCTTGTAAAACAATACGCGTGGCTTATCCTTTTCAACCTTAAGAACTTTTATATTTCCAATTTTAACTGAATTTCCTTCTTCATCCTTTGTCAAATTTACTCCCATTTGGGTACATGCATCTTTCCAATCAACAAAATCCTCTGTGCACATTTCGATTACATGAAATGGTTCAGGTTTTTTCCTAGCTGTTTTTATAGCACCGATAAAAGCTTCTGGCGAGTACATAGGTCCAGCTTTAAGCAATTTTTTGACCTGTCTTTCTATTGGTAAATGAGCTGCATCACCCTCATTTTGGGTATGCCCTTTTATAAGATATTTATGTGTAATAGTTTGGAGGTTAGGGAACTTTTGTAATGCAAATAAATATATTGCAATCATTGTCTTGTTTTTTTGTTGGCCAGCGCAATTGTCAGAGTAAAATACAATGTCAAAACTAACGAAATCTGTTCTAGATCTCTTTTTTGCATCTTGAGGTACCTACGTGAATTTGATAAAGACCTCATCTCGCGTGGTGTTTGGTTAGCTCTTTCATTTCCTGAAACGTTAAACAGTGTATATTATTTTATTCGCGAGAGTAAAAATATAATTACAAAGGAAAACAAAAGTTAGTGCATACTGTTTTCATTAGGTGCAACCTCTTCATTAGGCAAGTTATTATGCTTTTCAATCAGTGCCATAATTTTTTTACCTCTTTAGGTACGTGGAAACACACCTAAAAATGCAAAAAATATATGTATATAAATATATACTTAAATAAGAAAATGTGTCTTGAATTATTGTCTAAAACGTTTTATTACAAAATATTGCAATATTTTATCATAAAAAGCGAAAATTATTTTTAAGTGTAATGACATAAGTGTAAATATTTTTTTTGAAAATATTAATAAGGTGTTTTGTTTATTATCAATAACGTCATAATTCGTAATAATACTCTTATGGTTGTTAATTTTCTCAGCTATATCGTCATAACACGAAATATGCCTATACCGATGTGTTTTGGTATTATCTGCAATAATGACATATTTATACTAATCACGTTATTCTTGAAAATATATTAAAACAAATTGTACTCAACTTACCGGCAAGAATGTTATTACGTAAAAAATGTTCTTCAAGAGCACAAGGACAACCCACCGCTCGCATTGTTACATCTCAACTAAATTATGACGTTGTTGCCGCGAGTCATCAAAATGAAATAGACAATACTATAACGTCACAACTGTGAAAATTAGCTCTCTCTATCTTACTATGGAGCTTAGAGAACTGAGTTTTTACAGTAAACGGAGAATTGTTTTTTCTACTCAATTGTATTATTAAGTAAAAAATCATAAATTTTGAATTATGTCGACCTTGCAGCAAATGAGCGATATCAATATGAAGTCAATTGAATTTGTATTTTGGGCTTTACAGAAGACATATTATACAAAATTTCATAGTATCTACGTCATACCCATAAAATTCATATTATACCTACACTCATAGCATTGCATAGCCATTAAGAGGACATATAACGCTAAACTTAGTGACTGAAAACATGATATATTAAAATCGCCCAAAGCACTATGAAGTTACGCGTTAGTAAGGGTAACAATGGCGTGCGTTAAAAAAGGTTGCAAATTTGTTGATTTCGCAAATTTGTTGATTTTTTGCATTTTAAGAACAAACCTTAGTTGAAATGAAAAAACTTTATCGGTTATTCACTTTGATTTTATGCATATAAAAGATTTATTTCTCTACGACACATAGTTATGGAGTAATTTTGAAAAAATGCTGTAAAAAAGGATATTTTTAATAATTATTTTACGGGAATTTAGGCTGAATTTTTAAATTGTGTGACGAACATTCACTAGAGAAACGTTGAAAAGACTAATATTATTTTTTCTAGAAACATAACATATTTGAGGGATTTGATTTGAAATTGAGGTGTTTAGGTTTATATGGCCCCTTAAGAAATTAATGTCGAAAATATGTCAAATCTTAACATTCCGCTATTAATTTAAAAGTAGGGCGAAAAGACTGGAGTGGAGACTGAGAAGCGACAAGAGACCACAAGGGCGGTCATCTAACAGATGGATAGACGACATCAAAAGATTTGTTGGACCCCAGAGGATGGGAGTCGCACAGGAACGGGAGTAGTGGAGGAGAGAGGAGGCGTATGTCCTATAGTGGGCAAACACGGGCTGATGATACTGAACAAAAAATCAGAAATGACTAAAATAAATTCTTTTAGATCCCATTATGGGTCAACTAAAAACCTCGTGTTTATTTGCCCCACATCAGAATATTAAATATGTATGTGAAATTATTTTGAATTAACACAAAGAAGAAATTCGATTGATCAATTCCTTTGTGGTTCAAAAAATATAAAAACACAAAGAAATTTTTATGATAAAAATATTTTATCTGCCTCTTTTGTATCTTTAAGTATGTACCATACACAGGGAGATATTTGATCTAGATTTCCAAATAGTTTATCACATTTTTTATGAATAGAGATAAATCCTACACACTTCACTTAAAATAAAAAAATATATATATTACGTGTTTCCGAATAAAGTGATTTTGAATTATAATATGGTAAACAGACGGGCTTATTACCATTAGGCAATTTCTTCCAACCAACCAGATTACAAAGTATGACTTGACTTAATTTTATATAGTCAACATACTATATCTTATTTATTTATTTATTTTAGTCTTCTTGTGGCAATTTCTTCCAACCAACCAGAGTAAATGTTAAATATCCAAAATAATGTGTACTATGGCAATCAGTCAATAAGAAAGTAAAAAATAAAACAAAGAAGATAGTATATAAGGACAATTCATAGCAATGATAGGAAGACTAAAGGATAAGGAAAGGAAGAAGAGAAGAAGATGTAATCAGGTATTTTCAGATAAATATTTTTGCTATAGCCTTTTCTTGAAGATGTTTAGTGAGATAGACGACGTAATATCAGGACTTGGCTATTCCATAGTCTAGCAGGTCTAGCTGAATGTACTTCAAATGAAGAGCTAAAAAATTATCTTACACATGTTCTGGATTTAAATATACTTGAAACCGAAATTGAATTAAAAAGAAAATTGGCGAAAAAATCGATACCTAATCAAAATTTTCGACTGCCTTAAATTTATAAAAGCAACTGAGATGTAATTTCGGAAATCACTTTTTAGTCGAGTACAGAGAAGGAATTTTTAAACTGTAACTCTACCTTCGCTGAGAATTGAACCTACGACACTAGCAAAGATGTCAAACCATTTTTGAAATGGGATATAGATTAATTAATTCGTTGAATAATTTTACAATTCAATTCACCAGTATTCTATTTTTCATAAATTTGACAAAATAAAAAAAAAAAATTTAACTGTAACACATTTTCAAAGCTCATTACAAATGTGCTCATTATTTTATATATCTTCTTGGTGCACATCTAGTGTACAAAGGCGGGTTTATTGCCATAAAGCAATTTCTTCCAACCAACTTATTTAATGTAATTTTTACTATCGTTGCAGAATTAAAAAAAACAGTAGATGTTTCTATTGTAGCAGATATATTATCTCGAAAACGAAATAGTAAAATGTATTTTTACCTCTCCGAAGCGAAAATAAATCATTTATATTATGTTTCATCAAAAGTAGGTTTGATTCCTTCCGTGTTAGTTGAAGTAAGAAACACCAAATTGTTACCAAAGGTAGGTACCTACCTACAATAGATAATATCTTGTAATATATTAATGTTATGCTCTGGTTCCCATCTGTTTAATATTCCAAAAGGAAATTAGCTGCGGAATTAAATCGAATATCCTTCTCGCGCCACAAAATGAAACAATTATGTGGTTTGGCTACTATAGGTACTACAGATGGTAATAATTGTCGGGCGAATTTTCTAATTTACTCAGATTTTTAGAATTATGCCCGACGCCCGGGACTAATTAAACGTCAGGAGTTGAAAATTACACTAATTAAAATGGAATAAATTTAATCGGGTAATCTCATGGGTTAATCAAATTTAACAGTTTTGAATACATTACGGTTGAATCGCTTCAAGTTGTCATGTAGGACATTTTTGTGATTATTTCATAATCCTAAATTCTGAAAATAGTGCACGAATGGTTTTGATGTTTTGACTTCAAGTCCAAGGTTCTTTTCCACCATTTTCCACAGTATGATTCCAGATTCTTTGAATGCAGGTAAATTTTAGATTGGTGGTGGCAGAGCGGTTAGCACGCTGGGTTTGTAATCCAGTGGTCGGATTTCGAATCCTGCTACGAACAATAACGTTCACCTATGACATGAGCATTTATTGTTTGTTTAGGTAATGTATGAGGATATAATATATAATATTGTATATGTACTTGTTTTACTTTATTTCCTTTATTTTACAAATTAAAACTCACAACTTACATAAATATCCACTCCATACATCATATATTAGCTAACAATAATATTATGAATAGTAGAGTATTATATGTAGATACATGTAAATCTGTAAGTCATCATCGTGTATAGGGTTGTGAACGTGTGCGAGAGTGAGTGTGATTGGTTTGTTGAATTTACCTACTTAATGGTTATGTTAGAGAACAAGAAAACAACGCGAAGTTTATTTTAAATTATATTCTTGTGTTATTTTAGTTATATTAAGTACACTCCAGTTTATCTACGAAATCAATTTTACTTCCTCTCAGAACACGGGTTGCCTCTTCGATCAAATACTGAAAAATACGCTCAATATCCCAGTACACAATACTTCATTTTTTCATCACATCTTTCTGCATTCAAACAGCCCGACTTTGGAATCACATCTCATCGCAACTTCGAGTTTCATTAACACTTCCCGCTTTCAAAAGAAATCTGAAGCGTCATATCCTTACACGTAACACTTAAATTTGTCTCCTTATCATATTCATACCCCCTCCTCTCCTTTCCTTTTTATTTTTATCATTTATTTTTTTAATGGACATATTTATTCTTTTTTAAAAAAGTTATAGGTCGGTAGGTACCTACTGACAAAAATATTTTATAGCATATCACGTTCCGTTGTCAAAAGTTGGTTGTGTTCTTGACAGTTCATTAATGAAGTTGCCTAGTTCTTTGACCGTTATAATTTAATCACAGAAAAAAAATCCAGACGATAAATGCTCCAAGATTAAATTGAGATTTACCCAGAACAATATTATTTGTCTCAAGTAGACACAAAACAAATAATATTATAAGGTGCGACTAAGAAAAAAAATCAACAAGATGCGACTGAGAAAAAGATCTACTCAGGTCAAAACTTAATATAAATTTAATAATTTTATTCCTGAGACTTCATATTACGCGCACATAAAGCGTTAAAAGCCTAAAGTTTTTTAATAAACAAAGATATGAAAAAATCCTTATTCCTGCAGTCCTACTAAATTACCTTCAAATGTTTGAAACACGAAAATATATTGTTAACACCAAATCTGTAATATATAATATTTTTTGACAATTATGCGTTCTTATTGAGTTCCCTTATCAAAGTAATTTTGAAAGTTCTATATATTTTAATAATGAGAAACTGATCGTTTGTAACAAAGCTGTTTTTTCCATCGCCATCTATGAAGTAACGAAGAAAGCTTTTTGTAACGCCATCTATTGAAAAATTGACTTTTCGTAAACAATAAAAGCAACAGTCCTTGTACATGAGGTGACGGTGTTACAATATTATTTGTCGTGAAGAAAAGATAAAATTTAAAGATTTTTTTTTATATAAAGTAAAATAGTAAAAACTCAGCCGGTAGATTTTAATATTCTCTTTCGATTGAAGTACAAATCTGCTTCATGGACCTTGTAGTTTTTTTAGTTACATTTAAAAATTATAAAATTGTTTTATTAAAACTAATTTTATGAAAAAAGTATTAAACAACTTCAAATTTCAAAATACCCACGCAATAGAATAAAGATGTAAAAATACGCTGTCATTTATTTCAAAGACGTATCTTTTGAGTGTACTGGGAAATAAAATACTATTTAGCCTACGTTAGCCTCTAAAAGCAAAATAAATATGAGTTTTTAAGTTTCAAAAGAATTTTTGTTTAAAGAATATATGAGATTGATCAATTTAAACATTAATATTTTTTACATCGTGTGGCCATATTGCATTTTTTAGAATTTAAAATTCGTTAAGATATTCTCTGTCGATATATTTCCAAAAATATAGTTGAATAAAATATATAAACCATAATTTTTGAGAATTTTTGTTTATTTCTTTTACACTATCAGCGTTTTATATGGCAAGTGAGTTGTGTTACCAGAATACTTCAATCAACACAAAATTAAACAAGCTCAAAGTGAAAATGAATTCAGAATTAAAATTATGTTTTTGCGATTGAGACGTTTATACTGTCTTCTTCTTCTTCTTCATTTAGTAAACCAAGTTGGTCTGTTCTTCAAAAACTAGTTTATACTGTATAACTCCATAACTGTACTCATCATACCATGACACCATTTCCCTATTTGGAGTAGGCAGAGAGAACCGAACGCCAGACTCCTCTCTCTTGACATTCATTTCTCCTTCCATTCACGTCCATGCATAGTATCATTTACACTTTTCTTTTATTATTATATTTATATATTTATTGATTATTAATACACAAAACAAATATAACATATATAAACTGACTAATAACGCCCCACTAGGCAAAAGCCTGTTCTGAGACTGTTATTCTAACTTCTTGAGTACGCATGTCACGTGGGGTGCGCAGAGCGCAAATTTGTTTTTTCGCTTGTTAATATGTGCAAATCGCCTCCATCTTCGACAAAAATTATCAAATTATTATCTGAAAATTATAAAAATGACTTTAAAACATGCAATCTAAGTGTTGGAAATGACGTAATAGAGCAAGAGACGCAATTTAAATATCTAGGGATCGATATGGCATGTCACAATGACCTGTATGGAGAAGTGACACAGCAAGCACACAAGGCCGCAGCAATCTCGAGCTGTCTGAGGGAAACTATATGGAAGAACAAATACATGACCACCAAGGGCAAAATGAGAATCTACAAAACATGTGTAAGACTCATTCTAAAATACGCTATTGAATCCAGAGCTGATACGATCCGTACCAAATAACTTCTGCGCACCAGCGAAATAAAAATACGACGATGCATAGCTGGCAAAAGTCTTCGACCAAAGAATCTGCGAAGCTGAGAACATCGTAAGATGGGGGCGCCAAATGAGAAGGTACTGGAACGAACACGTCAGCCGCATGTCCGAAGATAGGATCCCAAATGTTTGGCAGTCCACGTTACAGGAGGATGAAAATGCAGCATAAAACAGGCCCTCGGCCTAATGAAATAACAACAACAAGAAGAAGAAGACTTTAAAACAAAAAATCATGTAGGTACATTTAATATTCTATGAAGAATTAAAGTAATGGAAACACAAAAAACAATCGTCCTATTCAAAGACATAAAAAATCGTAGAATAATATATTACCTTATATAGAAGTTTATATTACCTTATATAATTCAGTATTGGTTTTATATATTAGATCCATTCGTTATAGAAATATCTCCTTATAATATACATAGGTATATAAGTTAATATTAATATACTTATCACCGCATCGGTCCGTCAAGGGACAGCCCTTTGATAGCGTGGACGTCATGAAAAATTCTGTATCTGTCATAATTTATAATGGTTAGCGCTTTTCCAGGTTGAACTTTGAAATAACATCACATTAAAAGTTTCTTTCCCCCGAAAATTGTATTAAAAGTTGGGTTATCACGGGAGTCGCTCAATGGTGACAAGAGAAAGAGGCTTTCTAAGGGAATGACACACGACTGACAATGAACGGGATTGAAACTTGGTGGAAACTCTTGGGGAAGTATTTGATAATAGGAAACTTCATTTCAATAACATTTTGTGACTTGCACTTATGTTATATTAACGTTACGTTTATATTGTGTGATAGGGTTGCTTTCCGCATTCATCTTTATGTAAATTACTAAATACAATACATAACTAAATATTAAGGTACTAAGATATCAGTCCATTGCACTTATATACCTATGTTATTACATTTGATTCTATTATAATTTTACTTATAGCCCAAATAGTACATGTTATATTTTTATAAATAGCCCAAATAGTATTTATGAACATCTTTTCCCCAGGTCCCTCAAAAATACGTCTATGAAATTTTTTTTTTATTGAAAAATAATAAAAAACATAAGATGCAACAAAAAAGAAAAACAATGATTATGAGTCACGCCAAGTCTAATTTCTAGACTTGTCGGCGTGTTCTCAAGACAATATATATGTATACTTTAAAAATAACAAACAACATTACAGTAAAAAGAGACATACAAATATCACAAAGATGATCTCCCAAACAAGCACACACTCCTTCCTATGTTACAAAAGTTATCTTTTTAAAATCATAAAAATAAATGAAATGAGAAAAAAAATAAAATCGTTAAAAACAACAGTTATTTTTACAACTTCATTCGAAATACTAAGTTTTTCACAATTTGAATTTTTTAATTATTTTTTGTGTAAAAACCTTTTTTTTACTTTATTCAACTTCATATATAGATTAATGTGTAGAATGGCGGGTAAATTGCCATTAGGAAATTTCTTGCAACCAACCAAAGCAACGTGGGGCAATACATAGTGACGTGGTAGGTGTATTAAATTTATATTATAAAACAAATAGAAAGACAAACACGTAACATTATTATGTGTAATTACACAGCATTAAAGAATGTTTTTTTGTAAATAACTAAAAAAAATAATCACCCATGTACCCTTAATTACTAACACGGAACTTCATAGTGTAATAATTGGCGGTTTTAATAATAGGTAGGTATATCATATTTTCAGTCACTTATTTAGATTTAGCGTTATAAATATATCCTCTTAACACCTTTTTTTCAAATTTTTATGATGACTGCAAATAAATTGTTCTTTTCATTTGTAGCTTTCACGATTTTAAATGGGTAGCGGATATACATGCCAAGTTTTCTTTCGCATTTTAGAACACTTTGCCAAAAATAAATTAAACCGCACCAAATAAAAATACATATTAATCTTACATACATACCATCACTCCATATCCCTTACGGGGTAAGCAGAGAGAACCGAGCGCCATACTCCTCTATTTTTACACACATTCCTAGCTTCCTTTACATCCATGCATCGTCTCATACATGCTCGTCGATTATTGAAGATTCTTATATTTCCTTCTTTCAAAATATCATTCACATGGTCATGCCATCCCTTTTTGGGGCGGCCCCTGCTATTCACTCATTCTCTTACACCCATGTATATTTTTTTGGTCAGTTGTTCATCATTCATTCTTTCAATATGTCCAAACCACCTCAAGGAATTAACTTTCATTTTACTTATAATACTCTTCTTCCTCTTGCATTCCCTCCTTATGTCCTCATTTTTTATCATATATCGTTCTATTACATACTGTTGGCGCAGATGACAGATACTTCCTATTTGTACCTATCCTCATCTTCCTGACATACCTTAAACTCATCATACCTACATCCATACCTGAACGTGGCAACAACATCCCGCCTCTGTTCGCGCGCGAGCCAGCCACGTTCTTCAGTCTCGAGAATACGCGTCTCCCTGCACCACTCGTGTTAAACAAGCGCCGTGCGCAATACATATAAAAACATTTTAAATACGTTCGCGGCTTTCGCACGTATATTACAGACAATAATTGTGAATATAATTTGTTGAATCAGTGACGAGAAGGAAGAATAACGCGACAGAGGAAAGGAAGAAAACAGCTGGCACAGTAAGTCCACTCCTTTCATTTTCCGTCTTGTCTATTCTGTTCTTTGCCGATATCGCACACATACTCTTCTTAGTGATCTCATTTCCACAGCATTTATTCTACTTTCATGCGTCTTTTGCCAGGTCCATATTAATCTTGATTCGTATAAAGAATTTTATGAATAACATTGCATATAATTTGTAGATATTACGATGTTGACGTTCTTTAGCCAACAAAGGATATTATAAAAAAAAACGTAAGTATTCAAACATTATGAATTCGTTGGAGTAGATAATGTGGTACATATATTGTAAGTATACCCATTAAACTTGTCCGTTTATTTAAAGCATATAATGTTTTGAGGGATCTTTTCCTAATTTCCAAGGCAGCAATAAAACAAACCGAGCGTAAACGCGTTATGTTGTTGGATAAAATGTTTGAGGCTTAATTTGTTTTTGCAAGATGTCTGAATTGCCGACGTTTGGGTTCATTTTTCCACCACACCAACCGAGCAAAATCAATAAGCGATGTTTTCATTTCAGCAACGCGGGTTACTTGATAAAGTGAAAGAAATACGCCCCCAAGTAAGGAATGATTAATGAGCCACTAGAAAAACGAGAGACTTGCTCCAGCGGTACTCAGAATCCGGACCATGCTGAGAATATCAGAGATTTTTTGCATTTTATCTAATGGCGAATTCATCAATGATTTTTACTAAATAAAATTTGAAGATTCTTTAATGGTTTTCAAACACAAAACATTAGTATACTTTTGATTTATTCACCCAAGAGACCAAGACTAAGACAATAAGACCTATACAGTAAAGTCTTTAAATAGTATAAGTCTTCGGGGACATTAGGTACCTATCAAGACTATTTTCGAATATTTCCCCTAAGACAAAATATCTATTGACACCGTATACTTACTTTACTTTGCGTATGGCAAACGGCATTTTACCGTGTAATTAATATGTAAAGTCAAAACAAACTATTTTATTTATTTTAATGTTTAATAAGTTTATTGATACTAATAGTATTAGCAATCGGACATCCGAAAACAGGTTCACCTAGTTGGATGTACAATGAGACAATAAAACTAAATAATACAGCGTAGAGTAATGGAAAAATAATTTTAAAAGCAACTTTTGATTGTGACGTTTCATTAAATATACGATATACTGCTTTTCCCCCACAACCATCCGTTCTGCTTATGAGGACTAATAACGCCCCCTTGCAAAACTTTGAAAGACCACAAATAATAATATAAGAAGAGTCCGGAAAACTCTAAAACCTTTTGCAGACACTGCCCCTAAAATGCCAAAGAGCTAATCATGTGGAAACGACTGGCTCACCGTTCACTGATAGTGAAGATAAGAGTACAAGAAAGTCTTAAAAGCCCTAAAGTTGCTCTTCGTGGCATATTTACTATATACAAAAAGTGTAATTTTGAAATATTTTGTTGTTATTATAGGTACTTAATGCTGTATTATGTACAGTGTTACATACTTTGTATCGTTACTAAATAAATAAAAAAATGTGCTACCAAAGTAATTAACAGCAATCTGTCTCAATTTCTCATTGAAAAAAGACTAAGTATATAGGTACATAATATGATAATGTCCACAAAGTAGTCATAGGATAGTGTCAATAAGGTCTTAATCCTATTTTAATAAGCTCAACGCTTTTTCAATATCGCATTATTTGATTATTTCTGCCTAATATCATTACTATTATTTCTGCCTACATTATATATATGTGTACAAAATACAATAACGTTTCAAAATATTAGTCAATAATATAGGTATATAAGTCAATAATATGATGAATAACTATCATTTCTTATCATTACTTGCGTCTAGGATTATTTCATTATTTTACACTCTTTGTAAACCAATCAAAAAAGTTAAAGCGTTTATCTACTGTTATAAGATAGCTTCAGTTTAAAGAATTTTTCCTTTAATAGCTGGCTATAATTTTATGAGGATGATGATAACTTACTTAAATGTGTGTTTTCTGGTTTGATTGTCACTGGACACATTATATTTCACTTGTTCACTGTTCATTTATGTACATGTTATTGATTATTCACTGATTTTATTGGTTTTTGATAATGTCGATCGACAGATGATATGTACTGACCAGATGATGATGTGAAAGTGGAAAATATTAGGAAATATATTGTGGTGTATGGAAAGAGAGGGACAGGTATATATGTAGGTTGTATAGTCTTGCACGGAACACATTTAAATTTGTGTATAAGTAATGATTTAATTGTACGTAACATCTACGGTGAAATCTTATAAAATCTTTTTTCCTCTTTATGTCACTTTCTAATGGGTCTTGAGAAAATAATATTGAATGATGGTATCAATGTTTACAGCGCAAATTTAAGTAATAAAGCACCACTAGGCTACCACTCCTGATGATATAACTGATATCCACAAATCTTTTCTCATTTAAATACAAAGTGAGATAAGTGAAGTGATTCCCGTAATCTATCTTACCCAAAGATACAAGGAAGAAATTTCTAACAAAGATCGTATTTAAAGGAAAGCTTTTGTACATCTCTATTTAGAGGAGTTTATTATGATATTAATCTCGACATTTCCCCTTTTTTCATAGAATTTTATACCTTTACGATTTAATCCCCCGATGGATTAAATCCTTCAAAAATGATTTATATAAAATTTCCAAGAATTGAGAGATTACTGTTTTACTTTTTTGGCGGTGTTTTTCTCCCCCCAGTCCCGTGAGAAAACATTTTGAAACAAAAACATTGCTAATTCAAGTCAATCATATAATTTTTAAATGTTCTACTTAAAATATATTTCAGAAAAAATATATTTCGAATCCTGCCACGACCGATTTCGTTTACCTAAAACACAAGCATTAATGCTTAGTTTAGGGAATGTATATAGTTGTTTCTGGGGCGACCTCAACAGTTGCCCACATCAATCATTCCTTCGACGATGGTAAAAAGCAGGCCTGGGTGCCGGATGTTGTGGCCTATCCAATCACCAGACCAGATAATCGGTGACGTGCGCTGTAGCAGTTACAAAGAGATGAAAAGACTGGCGGACGATAGAGATAACTGGAAAGATTGAGTGTTTGGTGCAGACCAATCCTAGGATTGTGACCCAGAAGAGAAAAAACGAGAGAATGTATGAGGATGTATATGTATACTTTTCACAAGGACATATTCATTCTTTAAGTTCTAAAAAATATTTAAACTGAAATAAAACAACTAAATGACTGGTAAGGACTCGTATGGGTATTGGAACTGTTCGAAGTAACATAAGATTATTATCCATATAAGGAAGACCTGATATGTCACCACAAGCTGACATATATTTATTTATTTTTATTTATTTATTATTAACAATACAATGAGGAGAAGTTACAAATACAATTTATTACATACTAGAGCTACAAGTTAAGTGAGTGTGTACATATATGTGTGTGTATGTGTGCTATTATTGATAAGTATGTAATTGCTAGGGTACGATGAACACCTCACTATAGGAAGTCCAGTGCCGAGGTGTTCATTTGAACAGTTGTAATTTTAATGTTAACTACTTAAAGCTGATTGGTAACCAAAGGGGTTACCAATCGAAAGTAGTTAGTAACCAGAGTGGTTACTATTAAATATATGTGGTAACCAGAGGGGTTACCAGTAAAGAGAGTTTACTATATCCCAAGTGGATATGATTTGAAATAAGAACACAAGGGCAGTAGTTGAGAGAGAAGAAGAAAGAATGGTCAAAAGTAACAATGAGTATATTGATCACAATTAATAGTTGGCTTAAAGGTAAATTTACAATTGATGAAATAACTTACAAAGGAACATTCTCACGATGAGTAGGTATAACGAGCGAATTAGCGGGTGTGTTCGAAGTGTCCGAATCTTCGCATGGTGAAGTACCATCGTGCTCGCGAGGTCGAGAGATGACCGGTGGTCGAGAGACGAAGTGTCGGCGAGACGGCGTGGTCGAGAACGGCGGCGTGATGTGACGAATCGAAGTGACGGAAATACGGAAATGAAGTGACGAAGTGTACAAGTGTAGACTCCCTTAAATAGTGCTGCGCTGGGGGTAGCAAGTTCAATGTCCTCGAACTTACTAGACTTATTTATTTGAAGTGTCATACCCAGTTGAGGAGTATTGTCACTTGTTTGACGTTGCGGGCGATGAACTCGGCCTAGCGATAAACAAATGTACTTGCCGTCGCTAGGTGCGCGCTCGAAAGAAATTTCGAGATGTGGTCTGCCACATTCCTCCCCTCCAAGTGGTATCGAAGATGGCACGATACCTTGGTAGAACGTCATGGTGTGGCTGAGTTGAGGCAGTCGTTGCTGAAGTTTTTTGTAGTCATTACAATTTTGGAGAGATGGTTAGACTTGTGTTAGTTGGACTGTTGCCTAGTTGCTGATGATGATTGCGACGGATCAAGATGTGATTGCTTTGGAAACAGTGTTCCCGTTCAGCCCGTTGACAATTGCAGTGTGTCGGTGAGGCTTGTTAGTACACAAAGCTGTGGAGTCCGTGGAGTCAGTGTAGTCCGTGGAGTCCGATAAGCTGTGCAGTGTAATTGGCATCTAAACATTCTTGTCGAATTTGCAGAACTGTGCAGTTGGCTTGCGTTGGCGTTTTCGAAGTTTTCGTTGACTGTCGTCGTGTTGACAGCGTGTGTTGACAGTGACGTGTTGACAGCGTCGTGTTGACCGTGTCGTGTAGACGTCGTGTTGTCATGGTTGAGCAGCTCCTTGGGTATGCGAGACAGAGTGCGAGTCATAAGCATAACACGAAGGATGGGACAGCGTCCCAACAAAATCATTCCTAGTTCAAAGACGTGCGTAGCGATGAGACGAGGTGAGTTTTTGTGTGCTCGAGATGTGTGCGTGCGTTCAAATTTGGGTGTCCGACAGCTATGGAGTAGTTCTCCAGCGTTGAAGTTGCGGCGTGTCTGTTGCGTTAGACAGCTTTGGAGAATGTAGTTCTCCAGTGGGGCCTGTGTGTGCATTCTTTGCCGCGCATCAAGTGAGTCTGATGTCTTTGGGAATACGTGCCAGTATAGCGAGTTGTAGCGTGTCGGTGTTGCTCTTGGTTGCTGATGAAAACCATTTGTTGCTGATGTTGTCCATCTTGATTTGGTGCCGTTGCCAATGTTGTTCATCTTGATTTGGTGCCGTTGACAATGTTTGCCATCTTGATTTATCGATGTTGATAATGTCGCTGTCCATCTTGGTTCGATGCTGTAGACTTTACTATGGACCATCATTGTTTGATGATGACGATGATGATGAATGTTGTTCATCTTGCTTCTATAGTTGTACATGGTAAACGCAGTTGACAGTTGTAAATTTTAAATTCTCAAAATATAAACAGTTACAATTGTAGCAAGCGAATATATAAAATAATGTTGGTTGCATGTTGCAAAAATATAATATGTACAATGATAAGTATTTGTTAATAATAATTAAGTTGATTACAATATATTTTAGAAGTGAAGATAAATTTAAGTATCTAATTAGGTATACAATGCAACAAAAAAATAATATGAATTTCAGCAAAGTCCAAAAATGTTTAAAATATTCTATTTGTAATAGGTAAATATTGAAATGTGTCTAAGTATAAAAATGCTTTGCAAGTTTCAAAGTATAAAAGGTATTTAAAGCAAAATTACAAAGTATGAAATAGGTAAGTTAAGTATTTCACGAAATTAGTACCTATTTGATATATTAAATAGTGATAATTTAATTAATTATTTGCGAGCTCCTTTGATATAAAAACATATTTCTGATTGCAATGAATTTAAATAACGTACGTAAATATCTTGTTAGCAAAAACTTAGATTGTCGCTCGGTAGATGGTGTTTATTGAAAACTTAATTTTTCTACCGCTAGTTGAAATTTTGAAAGATTAGTCACGAGCCGTAATCGCGTTGTTTACTTATTAAAAATAACAAAATTGAAGTTTTATCGTTTAAAACCGAAAACTTTCGATGGATATTTGTTTAAACAGTGAAATTACTATATCAAGATTACTTAAATGTTCTGTACCACGCGTAAAACTGTATGCAAAATATAAAATTAATAATTTTTGTCACTTCAGTATTATTGTTGTGCATGAGAATTTTTTGTCGCGATGTATATGAAAAATATTTTTAGTTCCGTGAATTATGTGAAAAGAATATAACTAAATTCGGAAGTGCGGTTTTGTTTATGTATATCGCGATTGTCGGAGTATTTTTTTACTAAAGCAGTGCCGTACAGAAAATTTTTTAACAGTGTTTGTTTATGTGAAATTATAAAGTGGGTACCAATATATACCTTTGTTTACAATCTCAGAATAAAATGAATGTGTACTATGCATGTGTTATTTGAATGCAACATTTATGACAAAGAATAACTAAAAACCGAGAAGCGCGGGTGATTTTTAAACGCGATTGCATAGAATTAAGCGCGATTGTTTCGCGGGTGTAGTGTAGTGTACCCATCGTGAGAGATTCAAAAACCAATTCGTTCTTTTTCTAAGCTAGGAAAAGAAAAGGAGTGATCTGAGGAAAATCGGTAAGTGTTGTTTAATGTTATTGTAAGGAAAAATACCACTGTTGTGAATGCATATTTATCGTTTTTCGGCCTCGGGCCAGTACTAGATAAATACCGATGTTTTGTAAATACCAGTAGCTGTGAAGCTTAGCTGTTAAGCTGTTTGGTAACGATTGTGTTCATATTCACGTTTTCAGGGTCACCAATAAAGCTGATTGGTAACCAAAGGGGTTACCAATCGAAAGTAGTTAGTAACCAGAGTGGTTACTATTAAATATATGTGGTAACCAGAGGGGTTACCAGTAAAGAGAGTTTACTATATCCCAAGTGGATATGATTTGAAATAAGAACACAAGGGCAGTGGTTGAGAGAGAAGAAGAAAGAATGGTCAAAAGTAACAATGAGTATATTGATCACAATTAATAGTTGGCTTAAAGGTAAATTTACAATTGATGAAATAACTTACAAAGGAACTTTCTCACGATGAGTAGGTATAACGAGCGAGTTAGCGGGTGTGTTCGAAGTGTCCGAATCTTCGCATGGTGAAGTACCATCGTGCTCGCGAGGTCGAGAGATGACCGGTGGTCGAGAGACGAAGTGTCGGCGAGACGGCGTGGTCGAGAACGGCGGCGTGATGTGACGAATCGAAGTGACGGAAATACGGAAATGAAGTGACGAAGTGTACAAGTGTAGACTCCCTTAAATAGTGCTGCGCTGGGGGTAGCAAGTTCAATGTCCTCGAACTTTCTAGACTTATTTATTTGAAGTGTCATACCCAGTTGAGGAGTATTGTCACTTGTTTGACGTTGCGGGCGATGAACTCGGCCTAGCGATAAACAAATGTACTTGCCGTCGCTAGGCGCGCGCTCGAAAGAAATTTCGAGATGTGGTCTGCCACATCACTCAACCCTTCATCACTCAATTATGTATTTCTATTCTAATTATATGACTGATTATATCAATTTGCAATATCTAAAATAGTGGTGTGTATATTGGGAGATGATTTGAAAACATAACTTAAACTCGCAACCTTTCTGATATTGTATTAATATTCATAATTTAAATAATACAGTTTCCTCCTCAATTCACATACCGCTAAACTACTAAATTTACATATACCTACACACAACAAATAAAATGACATAAATAACATATTACAATGTTTTAATTTGGTTTATTGGCACATAGCACTCTCAGGGTGAATTGCCTTAAACAAAAAAAAAATTGGTTTATATCGACGGTTTTTGATATTATTGGACGTCATGTTAGGGTTACAATTTGAATTGCAGCAATTTCTATAAGATTTATTTTCTATGCAGTTGATAAAGGCTTTATCAGAAAAAACGATCGTCTTGTCAAGTGTGTGAAGGAAGTAAATATTATTTAAAGAATCTTAATCAATGATAAGGTTACAATAAAAACACATATTTTAATATTTCATTATCTTCTTATCGTGTCAACACATTATATGCCTAAATGCCCATCCGCTACCAGAGGGCCACAATCTCCATTGCGTCGTCTTTAAGAATTTCCCAATCACTTTCTTTATATAAACAGTTTACTTTCTTTATATAACGAAACAGTTATATTTCAGTTTAAATAAATATTTATATTTCATATATTCATACAATTTTGCTATTACTTTGTGGCACATTTTTACAATAAGTAAAAATGTATACAAAAACAAAGCCACAAATTCTTGGTTAATACAAAGTTATTGTATATATTTTTAGTTATTTATAATTTATATTTAACAGTTTATAAATAGTTTATATTACAATAACAAAGTATTCACTTAAATATCTAACAAAAACGTACATTTGTGCACATTCCAATGAAAAAAAAATGCTGAGATTCGATGGCGAGAAAGTTCAGCCACACAAGAGACTCCTCAAACAACAGAGACTAATTTCTAAGAAAAGGAGAAGAATAATTTACAAAAAAAAAAATCTCAATTTAAATGATCTTGTGATTCAGTTTGTTAACATAATTGAAAACGACCTTAGTGAAAATGTTCTACATTTTCTGAAAGAAAGAAAATCACAATTTACACCCGTTTGGGATCGCGGCGGTGGACTTACATATATTCATTTATTTAATTTGATCAAACAGAAATGTTTATTGCTTTTTCTCGTCTGTCCTCGCGGCGCCATAAATCACCCTTAATAATTCCATTAATTTGGATTAATATTCAATGTAGGGAGCGATTGTCTCAATTTGATGTTAAAATTTCATGATCCTTGGGATTCCGGCGTCACTTTCACCTCACCTCGTGACTGTGGCAGATGTCACGTGATATCAACCCCTCCCACCACTCCATAGACCGCAACCCTTCCTGACAATCCTTTTACATCACCCCCCCACGCTCTCTTCCTCCCAACTTCCTATTTGCCTAACTCTTCGCAATAATACCTTGCAGATGACAGGATGAATTTGTGGCCACCACGGCGTTATTCGAATATCTTTGTTATTTGCCTCTTAACTGGTAAAGTATACACAGATCGGAACACAATTACAAATGACAACTAGAAAAAATAGCTTCATACATTTGCAGAAAGTTTTGATAAAAGATCGATATTGTTTTGTAACTTCAGGGGTGAAATAGATTGTTTCGCCAATTATTGTTCTCCAAGTGCTTCGCTTGGTGCAAAGCTAGGTGATATTTATTACGAAACGCAAGTAACGTAGGGCGAAACGTACTACGTGGCCATTTCAGTAGTATAGTGTGTTTCATTTCTTTAGATTGTAGGTACCTACCTATGTGGCCTTTTAATTTCATATTTTTCAATTATCACAAAGCATTGATGCTTTGTTTATTTGTTATTTATGAAAAGACTGCTTTAAGGCAATCTGTAAATAGAAGAATCAATCAATAAGTAATATGGAGTTATAGAATCTTAACGCTGTCACAATCGATACATTTTTTTTAAAAATCGAGTAAAAAATATTTGAGGTAGCAGCGCGGCAGGTCTCAAAAATCTTTAACTACATAATACTTCGTCTAGCGTGAGGTTTATGTACCTTACTACGAGTAATAAAACTTTCAGTCGTGTTTCTTAGAGACTAGATTTTATTTGTAGTATTGTAATAATATTTTTGTGGGGATAATAATTCTTCATAATATCAATTCTGCGATTCTGCGCCCATGTAGAAATATCAGACGGGCGTTTATTATATCTAAACTCGAAGAAAAAATCTCTAGGCTTGTGGTAAAGCCATAACGTATATCATCGTCGTTAACAATATCTAATATACGTTAAAGTGATGGGGTACCTACCATGATGCTGTCATGTAGTCATGTTGACAATCCATCACGTGTAATGCTTATTTGTTGTAAAATTGTACTCTCCATTCAACACCATCTACACGGCGATAGCGTGAGTTATTCATGTTATTATCACGAACATTTATCTTTGCATTTATTACATCAACCCTTACAGTCACAAGTACCTACAATAGGTTTGTATAATATGTTTCCTCAATAACAAAATATGGCATTAGGATCAAATAGAATCAGACGAAACCTTTAATAAGATAAAATTAAGAATAGAAAGACCAATACTAAATATGTAAATGGGAACAAAACTACATAGAAAAATACAATATAGAATAATTTGTAACTGATTACACCAACATGTTGTTACCTTTAATCTCTCACTTCTAAAATGGCAGATTTATGCATTGGATTTAAACCTCAATTAAAAAGATTTTTAATATTTTTTTAGAAATTCAAATTCATCCTGTTCCTGTGCCTTTTTCAACTAAACTACTGAATAATAAGAAATTTAGTGAGGGGGGAAGAAGTCAGAAACTTATATTATTTATTCGTGGGAATGCTGTTGTTCAAATCAAGACTTTCTGAGTAGATCAACAGAAATCATGTAACTGAGGAGGATGAAATGGAGACTGCATGGAGGAAAGTAAAGCAGAATATACATGGCGCTGCGAAGAAAGCATTAGGGAAAAGAGTGAACACCAACTCACTTAAAACAAAACCCTGATTCACCATAGAAAAAAAGGAACTGGCTACAGAGAAACGTAGCTAGTTCCTTTTTTTCTACAAAAGTAGAGAAGTTATTTGAAATACAGAAGCACATGAAGCCATAAAAAATCTGTTGCCATTCGACTGGGAGACAAACTGCATTATGAATGACACCATTGCAGAGTTTACACTTTTCTAGCTTAGGTATACTTTGGGGAAAGAATTTGTGGGAATACTCTGCTATGCTGACGACGCTACCGCAATATTAGCTGAAAACAAGGCCGATCTTCAGAAAATACTGACAAATTTCAACAAATACTGCAAAAAGTATAATTTGATTTTCTTCATAGCAAAAACTTAAAGCATAACATTCTCCAAGAACTTACTGGAGTTCAAATTCTCAGTAGGCGACGTGCTTATATCGAAAAGATATCCCAATATCTAGGCTGTGATCTACTCGCTCTCATGATCTCGCCAGAGAAGTAAGGCTTCAGGTAGACAAAGCGTTAGCTGTTGCCGGATATCTTCGAGATGTAATATGGAGGAATCAAGACATGCGAACCAGCACCAAGACCTCGCATAATCCAATAAGAAACACGACAATACGTGAGTATGTGAGGAAGACGTGATCAGATGGGGAAGACAGCCTCTATGATACTGGTATCAGCATGTACAGAGGATGAGACATACAAAAATCCCACACATAGCTCTACACCAAGTACGAACGGACATCGGACATCAACTAGGATGACCCACAAAACGATGGACAGCTGGACCTCAGCATCTCAAGAGGACCATCCTGTTATAACAGACTCTACATCAAGATGAAGAAGAAGAAAAACTTTTGAATTCCATTACCTTGCTAAATTGTCCTTTCATTCATATCTTTCTTGGAGAAGCGTGTAAATGGTATTCCCTATACATGTCTGGCCCGTCTCAGCCTCAGTAGTTTCGTCTGCGATGAACTTGCTAAATTTTACTAATAAACGTCATTTTTTGGCCCTCGTTAATTTTTCAAAGACCTGAGAATATCAACAGAAATGTAAACAATTTCTTTGCACTCTTAAAGAAGAATACCAATTGACAGAAAGCGGTTTGTTTAAATTCGATATTTCCTTGTGAAACTACAAGGAAGCATTTTTTTTATTTCGACAGTATACTTTGTAGAATCTCGTGTTTTTTTATAATTTTATCAAACGCCATTGTTATAAAACAATTCATATTGCAAAAAAAAACAGTTTATTTTTACTCCTCACAATCCCATGGGAATATAGTGGAGAGTAATGAATAAGCAATTTTCAAGGTATTTTTTATAACAGATTATCAACTAGCATCATGCTGAGATTGTATTCTGAAAGTTTCATCACAATGTACATGTGTGTGTGTACTATATACGGCGTGTTTATTCTACTTTATCTATTACAGACTCAATTGATTATTTTCAAATTTTGTGGATTTGCATACCTACCCAAAAAGACCCCATAATATATTGAAGGATATCTGGGGGCAAGTCTGGTTCGACCGGCGAAATCAAAACCCTAGTGATAACCCATATCATGGATATAATTATCGTATGGAGTTCTATGACATCTAAAGATATTGTAGAACTCCATATAAAAATTATATCCATGATATGGGTAATCACGAGGGTTTCGATTTCGCCGATTGAACCAGACTTGTCCCCCTGATCAGTGCTTCTTATTTTTTTAACTGTAAAACTTTTCAAAGTGACCCCGAGCACAGGAAACTTCAAAGTGACCCCGAGCACAGGAAACTTCAAAATTGATATTTTTATTTTCAAATTGCTAAAAGAGCACATGCCATTCATAAAATGACATTAAACAATTATGAAGTTTATTTTTTTAACTTTTCTACGGACAGTTCTTGGTAGAACTCCATTTAAAATTATAAATAAATTTGGTAGGTATGGTAAAATAAAACCAAAGTTTTCAGTTTTACTAATTTAATGACACTGACTAGTTTCGGTCATCCAGTGACCATTTTCAAAGTGTGGAACACAATTAGTAGAACTGAAAATTTTGGTTTTATTTTACCATACCAAATTTATTTATAATTATCAAGTTTTCGTGATTAAATATTTAAATAAAAAAAAATATTTTAGCAAACCCATTTCATGAAAATTCTTAAAATTTTCCATACAAAATTTGAATACTTTATATCGTTAACCACAACCCACTTCTTTGAATATCTCAATATATATGAAGCTGGAATATATATTTATATTTATTTAAAAATTCAACTAGCGTGTTTTCAATCTGAGTTTCACTATCGATTTACACAGTTGTATACTCATATCATTATGTTAATTACCAGTATTTTATACTACAATGTCCATTAATAAATACTTAAGTAATCAATCATAATTAAAAATACATTCATACTACATGCACTTTGACAAATGAAAATTTCATTGTTTCATTGAATCGATACCAGATACAAACCTAAAACAACTATCAATGTATGTAGATAGGTATATACCAATCGAGATAGAGAATGTTGATTGTTATGTCTACTGAACTGATTGGTCCTTTTGTTATTTAATCCGAACAACAGAATATGGTTGATGGCTGATGAAAGTTTTGTGGTGTTGTTCCATACAAACTGAAACACTCATTTGCATTCGTTGCTAAACAATTAGGGCAATGTGCTTTTACCGCTGAACGCATACTCTATGAGCCGTACAAACGTAGGTACCAACATTGGAGGAAAACTCAAATCAAAGGGTTGTATCGCGCTTAATTATTGCGTTGTTCACTAATTTTGCTAAATAATTTAACACTTTACAACGTAGTTTCTATTTTTAGATTTTTTTTTGTAACTTTACTGAATATTTGTATGGTTGCATGGGTTGGTTGGGAGTGATTGTTTTATAAGATGCGCCATTTTCTTTATCCGGTTTTTTTTTTAGTTAAAGGTTGACAAACCCTTAATGCATTTATGAAGAGTGTGTTTTTATAGTATCAAAAATTAAAGAAAAATCACAATTTTGCAGACCGTGAGAGCATTTTGAAAATTTTGACAGATGAAATCATTAAAAAAGAAATAAGCAGATATCTATGAAAAAGTAATCAGCACTTAAGTTTATGGACTTGGCATAAATAATATCAATATGAAGTCAATCGAACTTATAGTTTGGGCTGTAGAGAGGACACAAAAAACAACGTAATTGATGAAAGCATAGAGAAGAAATTGCAATTGTTAAAAATGAAAAAGAACACTATTCTAATCTGATATCTATGTTATTGCATTGTGACCATTTTTGTTTTTCACTCTTCTTGACTTTTACTGAATATAATAGTACTGCCTTATAATTATGTGTTTTTCATTGTGAAATCCAAACAGAAAACTAATCAGCTCTAGGTCTATGCATTTTACACATATTATGATGTATCTGCAGGTTTCAATCTGTCGATTGATGCGGCTTCCAAACTGTAGAATTCCATAATAACTATGATAAATATGAACACATATATATTCCACAACGAATTTATTTGACTTCCGACGACCGTTTCGGCTAACAGTTTTAGACCAGTAGATTATGGCCTTGTGTTCATATTTATCATAGTTACATATGAAGTAAATATGAAGTCGATCGGACGTATAGTTTAGGCTGTAGAGAGGACACAAAAGTTTACGGCGTACGCCATACATACACAAATCACAAAGAAACTCATAGTATGCACCTCTACATGATACCTGTTGAGAAATTGATATGAAAAAATACGCTTAAAAATTGTAAAATTATGACTCGTCACTATTCCATTGTAGTGGATAGAGTGTAAAAATATGTTTAATGTGAGATATAGGTATTATTTATATATGTTGTAAAAATTATACAAAATAAGTTAGTGGTGCAAAACAGCAGTTGTTTTGTATACAATCTTTAAATATCTATATTAATTCTTCTGTATGTTTGTATGTGTATGTCACTGAACTCCTCTTACACGGCTGAACTGATTTTGATTATTTTTTTTTGTGTGTGTTTGTGTGAGTCTGTGAATGGTTTAGATTCACAAAATGGAATTTCTAACATTGATATAATAAAAGAAAATGCTATATCACTCGATATCGGGTGGAACGCCAGAAATTAATTAAAAAAAATAAAAGAAAATAGAAAAAAATACAACAATAAATTACAATAGATAGCACTAATGTAGAATTGACAATGTTTAGTTTTTTTTTCCATCTGACAACACTAAGAAATCTGTCATTTGCGTCGTAGTTTGGATTTTTTTTGACATTTTAAGTTCTTTTCTCTCTGTTTCGTTATTATTCATATTTCAATTCGTTCGTTTCCGTGTCCAGGCCATCTTTGCTGTGTTCTATACGAAATGACAATCAATCTAACCTCAAAGTGTTTAGCGGCTCATCGAACAAGAAAAAGTAAGTTTGCTCAGCGAATAATAACATCCTCATAATTCAAATATATGTTACATATATGTTTTTGTTTCACAAATAGTTCGGGCAGGACAACGTCTGTGGGGTCCGCTAGTTTTAATCATATGGGAGATTTCAAATTTCAAACTCTTTCTCTTTTATAATTTAAGAAAGGTATTTTATTCGAATCTCACACTTTTCTATCCGTAACGGAGTCTTATAATAAGCAATGTCACTTGAATAAAATTGATATATTGTCAAATTACAAACAGACATTCAAAAACCACATAATTTCTCAGTTCGTAACCATTTTATTCTCACCTTTCAATTTGTGTTATAAAAATTGTGTTCATCTATTTTTATCTTTCTACGGCTCTAAACTCGCTGTGTAATTTCCACCCACAATATAACATAATATAAAATCACGTATAAAATAGACTTTGCACACACTACATAATTGTAGTGTAGGTAGGAAATAAGTACCCAAACCATACGCATTATATATGCCTAGAAATATAATTAAAAAAAAACTATATAATTTAAAAAAAATTACATACCGATTCGATCAGACCATTGGAGATCAATAAGGATGAGCGTGGAAACTTATTTCATCGGCCGATCAAGCTATTGGTGAGCTACAACATACGAATTCTATTCTTTTCTAAAAGTAGGTATGTAGGACTTGTTAAAAGCGTTGTTAAAAATCTATGGATGCAAAGGTCAGGGAAAAAGTGACACGTAATTCGCTGCACAACGTCGAAAGCCAATTAATTTTATTGGTTAATACAAATTAGAGTATTTTTCTGCACTAAAATTGGTTTATGCACAGGTTATGTCAGCCGCAATCTTTCGCTGGACGAGGTACATATAAGAACGCGCACGAAAGCTAACAGAATCGGTCGATTTAAAAAATCTGTGACGAGACACTAATATAACATGCTATAAATTTAAATGAACAAATAAAGCTAGAACCTTACATATTATCATTATGGAGGTATAGTCAGACAACATATTACTGGATTATTCTATTTATTCCGTTAATGGAAAATATATTGAACGGAATGAGGTTTGTTCAATGCGGTCGTTCCGTCGAATTGTATCCACAATGGCTGAATACATATGACTGTATTATGCAACTACTCTCACTGCTTACCCCGGGAAATATTTCACTCAGACTCGTGTTGTGTTCACAATTGAACAAATTAAACTTGTATCTTTCCAATTTAGAATAAATAACTCCAACGTTCGCAGGACAAATTCCTTACAAAAAAAATGTACTGGCAAGAAATGTCACGAAATATCTATAAGAGGTCGTGTTCCAGAAAATGTATACCTATAATTGAACCCAGATAACTCTCTCCTAAAAGAAGACATCTTCGAATACTTCCATATTTTGTCAAACAATACATCCACTTGATAAAAGGAATGACCAATTCTTTGCAAAAGCTGGCGCTGTAAATTTGAACAATACAATAAAAATAAGTCTTTCGCATTTGAACTACTCCTTCTTCCAGATAATAATATAGAAAATATTGTTTGTCTGAAATATTAACATGTTTGTCTGAAAGATTAACATGTTTGTATGGAAGATTTACATGTTTTCCGGTTCAAAACCAATTTTCATTTTATATTATTATTTAATTTTAAAAATGAACCACAGAGTAATAGCAAAATGATCCAAAAATACGATAAAAGATAGACTACTCGAATATCAAGTACATATGTTTTTATCACGAAAAATCGTATTTTTGGTATTAAGCTAATTATCAAAGGCCATAGAGACATAGTAGATTATTTGTTTTGGAAAAGTACAATATTTAGAATTTTTTGAGGGATTTCTTTATATCAATTAATTTATTTCTTCAATACTTATGATACTATATGTATATGTAGATGCAGTTTAACTACAAGTAGGTACCTGCATTGCGAAAAAACCTTTAATAATTAGGGAGATTTTTTTTTAATTTGTGCAAAACATCAACTTAAAAAAGATGTAAAAATAGACGTTTTTTTATAAATATTACTTGCTTAAGGAGCTTATCTCAAAAAGTATTTTTGTAATATTATATTTGTATTTATGTATGTTTTGTAATTTATATTTATATGATGAAATGAAGCCGTAAACACAAATTACTCCATATCTATCGATGAATTGACTTCAAAAAGAATTTTAAAAAGTAAAAATGGCTCGATAACCAAACATGTATATTTATAAATAAACGAGTATATGAAACATAAAGGAATTTCTTCGCTCTTGTCATTATGAAAGGCATATAATGAACCTGATACAATTTTATTTCAGCATATTATGTGAAGCTCATTTCCAACCACTTCACGTTGAGCCAACCTTCCACAAAGGACTTCGTTAGTGCAATTCTGTGTTCACGTTGAGATATAAAAGAGTATTTGAAAAAAAGGAAGTATGCTCCATATTCAATACATACCCAGATAGGTACAACTTTGCAAGTATGATGCTAGTTGTATATTCAATAACTTTATCTAAATAACTAGTTGCATGTAACACATGAGATCCAACTGTCGATAGCGATAGTATGTATATTTGAAGAATAAGAATCAAACTATAAACCCATAAATCCAAATTATTGAAAATTTTAACACATGTTGGTATGTATGTCAAGATAGGACAGTATGGAGGTCAGTCCTGTTTTCCTACCCGGAATAATAAAACAGCATGATGGTTCTGTATGTATGTTTGGAGATTAAGTACCTATCAAACTATTAAGTCTTCTTACATATTGCGTATAGGCGACTTGGACTGGAAGAACCTGGAACTTGGAAGAACCAGGAACTTGGAGAACCTGGAACTTGGAAGAACCTGGAACTTGGAAGAACCTGGAAATTGGAAGAATCTGGAACTTGGAAGAACCTGGAACTTGGAAGAACCTGGAACTTGGAAGAACCTGGAACTTGGAAGAACCTGGAACTTGGAAGAACCTGGAACTTGGAAGATCCTGGAACTTGGAAGAACCTGGAACTTGGAAGAACCTGGAACTTGTAAGAACCTGGAACTTGGAAGATCCTGGAACTTGGAAGATCCTGGAACTTGGAAGAACCTGGAACATGGAAGAACCCGGAACTTGGAAGAACCTGGAACTTGGAAGAACCTGGAACTTGGAAGAACCAGGAACTTGGAAGAACCTGGAACTTGGAAGAACCTGGAACTTGGAAGAACCTGGAACTTGGAAGATCCTGGAACTTGGAAGATCCTGGAACTTGGAAGAACCTGGAACTTGGAAGAACCTGGAACTTGGAAGAACCTGGAACTTGACTGCGACTGCCCTACAAATTGTATGAAGCAATGTCGTCGCTACATTCAATTTTTATAAAAATTGTTAAAAAATTGTGGCTTTTTTCGATATTTTTAAAAAAAATGAAAATATAGGCAGTTAAACTCATAAATTTATCATAAAAAAAAAAAAATTTCTGAATAAAAAATGTTTGAGAAATCCTGGAATTGTTTTGAATAAACTAATTTGAGATTTTGTATTTGTCTATATTTGTACCAATTTTCAGCGTTCTAGCTATATGATATTATATTGGTTATTATAGCTATATTATATTGGTTTCTGAGATATATGGAAAAATAAAGTAAAAATTCAAAAGTTGATAACCCCTGACTGAAACAAAAATTCAAAATTCTGAGTATAAAAGTTTTGTAGGTCTATAACTGTTTATATATTCTGAAATTTTGGGCTCTGTAAATTGAGCGGATCAAAAGTTATAAGGGGGGGACGGACACACACACACACACACACACACACACAGACACACACACACACACACACACAGACACACACACAGACACACGAAATGTTCTACTCCGAATTCTGAGTAAATCCGTGTATGGAACATATATGCTGCGAAGCCTCTAAGTTGGTGTTTTTTGACTTCAAAGTTGGAAAAGCCGTGAAAAAAGTAGACCTCTCCATACAATTCTCGCGTATTCTGGCTTGATACATTGTCGATATGTTAAGAGAACAAAGTTCTCCTGAACAAATCGACAGTTGGATAACATTTCAAAGTTAGAATTGTTTACATCTACGTACGTTCAACATGAAATAATATTGTATTTTTTTACAACAATATTTCAAAGGAATATTTATCCGTAAATACCTGATCCCGATTTCCACTCCTTGCTCTTTACCAATCCTTTTTTTGCTATGATGAGTAATATCAAGAAAATACAGGTTATTCATTTTTTTCATCAGAAATTTTTGCATTTGGAAAAAATCTTGTTTTTGCAATTTTGTTTATCTTTATAACGTTTTGTTAATCGTTTTTCGGAATCTGTTTATTTTTGCATTTCATTTTTGCTTGTCAATTAGGTGTGTATTGCTAACAATAATTGATTAATTGCGTAACTAAGGCAAAATTGGCGGAAGATTTTCATTAATCTTAAGAACTCTTCGAATTTGGTATCATCCGACATAATATTATTATATTGTATCGTCTAATCCTGTTACAAAACTTAATATCGGACGAAGGAAACTTATTGTTCTTTTCTTATATTCTCTTGACAGAGAGAAGGGGGACGGGGGGGAGATCCTTAAATGAAAACAGCTTTTCAGACAGGTACAGATAATCTCCGTATATTGTCAAGTCAACCACAAATCCCTCCTGTCATCTGCAAGCGGCGGGCGCTTCTCCGTGGCCGAGGGATGAACAAGAGAGAAGATCGGCTGTCCTGCCCTCTCCTATACTATCTTACTTTATTCCTGTCCATGAGGCTTTAGTCAGAAATCTCAAACTCGTTTCGTTTAACCCTCAATAAAATCTTCGTTTTCTTACAACTTCAACTGGAATGTTGATTATCACAATACCTTTTTAGAAATGTTACAAAACTGTTAGACAATAATTGTTATATAAACTGGGGTGAATTATTTAATTTCCTTCTTTACTGTCTGATAACACTTATAAATATATCATTCCACTAAAATAGGATCACAACATGTTTTGCAGTATTATGGATCTCTACACTTAAAAGCTGTCACAATCAATGACATTTTATATATAGACACGTTATATGACAACAAAACGCTCCTCATCACCAAGAAAGAGCGCACACACGACAGAACACATTTAGTGAGAATGAGATATTACAATAATAGACACACACCGCAGACACTTTAACTCTTATGAATGCTTATGTTGTATGAAATATTTTAATAAAAGCAGATAAATTTTGTTTTAAAGAACGTGAGAGCATTTTGAAAATATTGACACGTGATATCATATGAAGAAATTTTATCTTATTTATGGAAAGCTAATCAGTTCTATGTTCAATCTCTTTACATTATAATATGAAATCAAATTACTGAACTTTTCCATACATAAGAAATTTATCTAATTATATACATTTTTATTCATTCTAAATTTTACTACCAGGAATATAAATTTTCTAACGATAGTATATTTTTATGTTAAGATAGATTTAGATATTTTTATGTTATTAATGCAGTATGGTGGAGAATGCTTATGTTGTATGAAATATTTTTAATAAAAGCAGATAAATTTTGTTTTAAAGAACGTGAGAGCATTTTGAAAATTTTGACACATGATATCATATGAAGAAATTTTATGTTATTTATGGAAAGCTAATCAGTTCTAAGTTCAAGCTATTAATATTCTTATATCAATATGAAATCAAAGAACTGAACATTGCCAAACATAAAAAAATTGTTTGTTACATATAAGTTTCATACAACGATCCATTAAATCAAATATAATTTTTTCAAACCGTTGAATATTTTTCTTTTAACATTGACCAACTTTAATCAATTATTTAAATTTAAATTAAACACAAACTATACTTTGTATGTTTCCACTTATTTATTTACTTGTTCACTACATGTTTCGGGAACGTCCGTTCCCTTCCTCAGGTGGATGTAAACTGAATATGTGTGTGAGTGCGGTGTATGGATACCACTAAAAACTCCAATAAATTATTATGTAGTGGGGTTTATGAACTAGAATGCGGAGATTGTAACTGTATATACATAGGACGAACTGGCAGAACAATTGAAACTAGACTAAACGAACATAAACGATGTCTCAACAATAACAATTTTTCTGAATACGCCAACCGCACTCACACACATATTCAGTTTACATCCACCTGAGGAAGGGAACGGACGTTCCCGAAACATGTAGTGAACAAGTAAATAAATAAGTGGAAACATACAAAGTATAGTTTGTGTTTAATTTAAATTTAAATAATTGATTAAATATGAATTTCCACAAAGTTGAAGCCTCCACATTTGATTATTGACCAACTTTGACTACAATTTTATGAAGATTCTTGTTGTATTAATAGTTGAAACCAAATTTAAATATCTCTTATTTCCAGGTAGTGAGAGCATTTTTTCAGTTTAAATAGATTAAATCATAAAGAAACATTGAGAAAAATGAACCGTTGTCTATGGAAAACTTATCAGCTCTAAGTTTATGGACTTAACACATATGATATCAATATGAAGTCAATCAGACTTATATTTTGGGCTGCAGAGAGGACACAAAAAAACAACGTAAATGATGAATTCATAGTGAAGAAATCAAAAGTTGTCTATGGAAAACTAATCAGCTCTAGATCTATGCACATTACACATATGATGTTAATATGAAGTCGATCGAACTTATAGTTTGGGCTGAAGAGAGGACACAAAAAGGATTTTCATACATACAAACACATCATGACAAAACTCACAGTGTACACTCTCTATAATATATTATGATACCCGTTAAGAAATTGATGTAAAAAAAAACGCTTAAAAATTGTGAAATATTCCATAGTGTGTAGAGTAATAACTCTCGACAAATCCATATAATACATTAGGTATCGAATCAATATGCAGCATGAAATAATATATCTGGTCGTTCCTTCATAGTTCTAGTGTAATTTTTACATGTTTTCATCACACAAGGTGACATTTTGACTACGACAATATCTTGCGTGTAACTAAAGTACGGTAAGAATTAAGTGAGGTTGGTATGTGACTTACCTTTTGTTTACCAAATTACAACACTAGTAACGTATCTATTATCTTTATATATCATTTGTCTCAATAGCTAAAACCATATGTTTACAAAATAGTATGCATACATACATACATAAATGCTAGGGTAACCAACGACAGGTGTGCAGGTATTCATTACATTATAAAAGGTAGCACGATCCATGCGTGTGTTCCCACACTCCAGCTTCGCCACACCTAGAAAAGTACTTCATTCATAATGAGTGGTGAACCTCATTGCTGAACTATGTAAGATGTTATTATGCATTTAAAATTTTCGATTACCCGACTCTTACGGGAAACCCAAAAACAACGAAAGTTGAAACGAGCGGTAACACTGTTCTAAATCGGTGCCTCACAAATTAAACTAAACTAAAAAATATTGATAAAAATACTATGCTTATATTCGATGCGATGGGGTAGAAACAGAAGACGTTACTGGAGAGATCACGTCGAAAGAGCAGATTCAGTGAGAGTGGTAAAAATAGCGGCAGACGAGATACCGTCAACCAGCAGACCCCCTGGACGACCGCCAAAGAGATGGAAGGACAGCTGGACATCCGCGTCCCAGGAGTGAATCCGAGAATAAACAGTACCCAGTACTAGAACAAGCAGAAGAAGAAGAAGATGCTTATATTAAATCTTATTTATATATTTTGCAAAACAATTCACCGCCCCTGTGTTGCCGACTTTAATAGACTTTTCTATTATTCCTCCAGGTTAGTAAGGACGTATAGTCTTGAAAATTTAATGAATTTAAGCGACGATGTTCCAAAACGTCGGAGAGTGATCGTTTTGTTTAAGAGTGGATATATTGAGTTATTTATTTTAAGATATCGACCTAGCTTTGTGGCTCAATACAACTTGAATTAGAAATGAATTAGAAACAAATTATTTCCAAGGAATTAATTAAATTGCTTTAATGCGTAACTTACATACATTAAATATTTATCGCTTGATATTAAACGTGCAAAAGGTAGGTTATATACATTAGGGTGGTTCTGAAAATCGTCAATTTTATTTGCTACACGGTTTTGTTATATTAAATTTATGAATATTTATTTATTTATTTTATTTTATTCAGAAATACAACAGCTTATACAATAATATGATAATACAGTAAGATAAAATTCTTGTTGATAACGCCAATTACAGTATTTCCTAGTGGGTGTTACAATATAATATAATATAATATAACATAACACAATACAACATAATACAACACAATACAATACAACAAAGTGTAACATAACATAATATAATCTTCACTGCTAGACTGCCCATGGAGATGGATACGACGTGATGGGACACACTGCGGGGAGGGGAAGGGGGGGACGTATATATGTAGTAAATCGGCCCGCGCAACGTGCGACCACAAACACACCACTATACAAAGCATTCATTCTTATACACTGATACCACCATTTGTGGTAAACAACATGACGTGTAGTTCAAGAGACTATATATCCATTTATCGATTTTAACAATTCTTTTTAATAGGATGCAATGTTTGATGAAAACAGGTCTATCTTTGTATTGGTCATACGGTTATAATTGAAATATACATCATGCCGTGTCTTTCACAAGGAAGGCAGATAGAACCGAGAGCTATCTATACCTACATATTTTCCTAATCTTCTTATAAGCAATGCCTCTCCAACCAATATGTTTTTTTTGAAGATTTGCTTTTTATTCTGTTCCTATCAGGTTTATTTTATAATCTTCGCCTGTTATTCATTTATTATTTTTTCAAATTATGCATACCAAAATACAGATAATGCAGCAACCAATGCCATTCGATTGAAATTCAACTTCTTCTTCTTCCTCTTTTTTTTGATCTATGATCTGTTTTTACAGGTCCTGGGACGAGGATGTCCAGCTCTCCCTCCATCTCTTTGATGGTCTTCCCGGTGGTCGGCGTCCCTCTGGTATTTCGCGCATTACAATCTTTGGAAGCCTTTCTGATTCAACGAATTCAACGAATAAAATAATGACAGGCATACTATGAAAGACGATATAAGAGCAATCGGACAGACAAATTGGAGAAGACTTGCTGTCGAAAGGGTGGGATGGAGGCAGTTTCTTGAGGAGGCCAAGGCCCACACCGGGCTGTAGCGCCATTGCTGATGATGATGATACTATGAAAGACAGAGAAAAATAAAAGGGTTGTGGTAACTCCTCACTATCAAATCAGAAACGGGTTGTTAATTATTTTTTATTTTTATTTTTTCAGAAAACTTGATAATGCCTATTTTTTTTGTTTTCATGTTGTAAAAACTGATTCTGTTCTTGTTATAAATAAGTGTCCTCTCGGAGCATTTTGTCAGTGCCAACATATAATAAATTTTGCTATTGTTGCACTATTGTATTATTGTTAATGTGGATTTAAATAAATAAATAAGTTGTTTGTGTGCAATTTAATTATGTAAATAAAAAAAATAATGGTGAAGAGTTAATAAAACCTGAGGAAGGAATCGACCAAACTTAAAATATTAAAATATCTATCAAACGAATATCTCTCATAGTTCAGCAATGATCTTCATCACCCAATCTGAACTGCCTTTTAAGATAGGACGAGACTAGTTTGTGGGGATATCCGAATGTGTTGTACTTTTTATTATAAGTGATGCATACTCGCATACCTGTATCTGGTTACCCCACATTGTGAGTCATACCTTGATGATATCTATTTACTCAAATGCGAATTTCAGAAGAAAAAAATCTATATCGAAAAACGTTTTTTTTTGACATATTTCAATATTATTTTAGTGCTTTTTCATAGCGTACCAATATGAGAATTTTTGAATTTTCTTATGCCTAATATTGACCCAAAACGATACAGTTCTTTTATTCTTTAATAAAGCATGATCGCCGGCCGAATTGTGGAAAAGATTTATGACTACCCCAATTTCTAAAAACACCGTTGTGTGACATGTAGAGGAGGGTAAGGTCATACTGCAAGGGTGGTTGGGGAATGGAAAGAAGAAGATAGTAAGAAGGAAGCGGAAAGGATTAAGGGTGAACAGGATACTGAAAAGGATTGAAAGGGACGAAAAATGTTTCAATGGACCAAATCCCACAAAATAAATATACTTAGATGAAATTTGGAAATTTAAATTTTATGCATGCATATTTTCGCCCATATTAAAATAAATGTAAAATATGTTTTGTCATTTATTTTTTATAAAATAATATTTCAATAGAGACGAGGTTGGAATACCGGGAAAAAAATAAGTAGCTTAATTAAGTACCGGGAAAAAAATTTATTAATATTGTCAAAAAATACTTCCAGCAGGGACAAAAATATGGCCTATATCCATTAATGAAAAAGATATATGACGATGATGAAAGAACAAACTTGCGTATTGATGTACAAAACTGAGCATTATTTACATTTCCAAATTTAATTTTAAATAATATCCACCTACCATCATTTTATTATTTTAGTATATTTAACATATAACACACCAAGATAGATTAAGTTGTTCATCTGATTAATGTTCTTTGAACCGTGATGGATATCGTTAAAATGCAAATTTCTCATTTTGAACGCAGAATCTCAATTATATTCCTATGTCCGCGAGTAAAAATACAATATTATAAGGTTTTATCCAATTTCAGCTGTACAAAATCCAATTTCTCTGTAACTTATTACAAAATATATGATGTACAAAGTAAGATTAAATTCTTCCTAGAGATAATTTAATAAAACCAAATCCAAGAAGGATTACCATATGTACGTACATTATAAAGAATTACAATGTTGGTCGTATCACAAAATGTAACCCGAAACAACGTGAATAAAAATTGCATTCAATAAAGTGTTTATACTTTTTTTATAAATAAAAACTTTCATTGGGTTGAAGGAAAAATAAAACCTTTGCTAATGATTTATATGTTTGAAATTTTAAAATAACTATATCTAAATAGATGGGTGGTGGCAGAGTGGTTATCTGGATGGGTTAATAATCTAGTGGTCGCGAGTTCGAATCCTGCCACGACCGATTTCGTCCACCGGTGACAAAGTATTAATTAATGCTTAGTTTAGGGAATTTATGAGGATTAATATGTACTTACTTGTTTTAAGAACATATTCGTTCTTTTATTAAAAAAATATCTTTTATTGTTTAAAAACAGGAGATCCTTTCGCATTGTAGACCATATCTACATCGAATAGATGTAGAAATATATATTATGAATTTTAAAAAATGGGTGGGTTATATCGTTCAAATGAATCTAGTTTTACACATAAATATTAATAAGGCCAATTTCAATATAAATTCTTGATTTAAGGGGGGATCGCTGCCAACGTACCAATTTTTCAATAAGATATAGGTACCTATTTTTTCTTATCAAATAGTTTTGAAAAAAAATAATTTAGATAGTTTTGGTGTTACTAAAGAAAAATATACCTTAACTTTTTGATAAAGTTCTGTATAAATTCTTGTAGAAAAATAATGACATACCCCGATTTTCAACGTTTATCTTATATTTTTAATAAACTATAAGGCGTAGTTCTATATATTTTTTTTCCATTAAAGAAGACAAAAATATCTAGAAAAATATGATGTGACGTTGTATTAATGCTTCAGGTTTAGTAAATTAACCTAAAAAACATTCATTTTACATTCAGCGCCATTGCGAAATAAAAGTTTGTTTGGTTTATTTACTTAATCTGATGCATTATTGCAACGTCACATCATATTTTCCCAGATATTTTGTTCTTCTTTAATTTATAAAAAAATATATTCTTCTATGTATACCATATATTTTTAAAAAAAATTTAAGATAAATATCAAAAATTGGGGTATGCTTATTATTTTCCTACAATAATATATACTGAACATAATTAAAAAGTTAAGTTATATTTTTCTTTATTAATATCCAAACTAACTAGCTTATTTTTTTCAAAATGATTCGTTTTGTAGTAATGTTGCAATTTCAAATTGAAAAAATAGGAACGTTGGCAGCAGTCGCCCTCTTACAGAAATGTGAAATAAGGAAAATAGGTATATTATTTAAAAATTGGTAAAGGACAATAAAAAATGAAGATTTATTTATTTAAATATTAAATTATAACAATGCCGATACCGATAGAAAAACTTTATAGTAACATCTGCTCTTTACAGATTTAAGAAACTGTTATCATATGTTTTCCGAATTAATTTATAATTTATGTCGATGAGTTACAAATAACTAGAAATTAACAAGGACGGCGGCGGTGTGAGAAAATATCCTAAATTTTCCTAAAATATAGAGTAGAATAACAACAAGTACTGTTAGTGGGAACTTTCAGTGGATACAGAGTGACTAAGCTTTTTACTTGTTTTATGGATCCGGTCGGAACGTTTGACCATAAATCATTATTTACGAGGCTCTCTACACCACGCCACGCCACGCCACTATTTCAGCCCCTCGTCACCCCCCCCACATACAAAACAGGTGGTCAACGAGTACAAACCAAATTACTCAGATTTTTATGGTAGACCAGTACTTAGCTTTCACCAGCTTAGACCTGTGGATACCTACATACATTTAAGCTTTTATATCCTATGATAATTATTTATTTGTAGTATTTTTCTTCCTCTTTCAATATTTATAATAACATTTCTTGAACAGATGTATTATGCAAAAAAAAAATTAACGTTGTACAAAGTATTTTAGTTATAAAATAATTTATTTAAAAATGTGAGTACCTAACTACCAACCGTGGGCTGGTTGTAAGCCCTTTCAGTCCCCGATTCCTAGATAACGTACCTAATTCATTTAGTCTAAACATTTTATTTAAAGAAATAAATATTATATTTTTGTTGTAACATAGATTGAAAATATTTAAATTTCCAAAATACATACGAGTACCTACCTAATACATACTTTCAAAGACGTATTTTCAAAAATCTAGTATTTTCTTACATTTTTTTTATTGACAAACTTTTTAACATCTTACATCTTGAGTTTGTCAATAAAAATATCATTTGACTCCCGACAGGGAAAAAAATACAATGTTTGTGTATATGCAATTAAAAAATACAATGTTTGTGTATATGCAATTAAAAAATACAATGTTTGTGTATATGCAATTAAAAAATACAATGTTTGTGTATATGCAATTAAAAAAATATTCGATTTTCTTACTTTTTTGTACATACCTATTTATCTTTCCTCTTTTGGATATTTATTTAAAATATTATCATCATATACAGTTGTTGCGTTTCATACAACAAACATACCAAGAAATAAAATATGGATCCTTGTCCATAAATAATGGTATCTTATATGGTATATGAAAGCTATTATACACACATAATATATCACACCTTATGCGTTATCATCTCTCAATGTAAGATCAAACGATATATCTATTCGGTTTAGCAGTTTTCCAAAAAAAGACCTTGTAACCGTCTTAAAATTCGAAAATAAGAAAGAAAAATTCGACCCCATATATCATTCTTAGGTTGTATGAACGCGCTGTTGAAATATTATCATCCCGTTTCTTTTTATCTTCTTGATTTTGTCATTTTACTATGTTATTAGAAATAATATTACTCGCCCTTTGTCGTATAATTTAAGTTCCAGTTATGTATGAAATCTGTTGCTAAAACTAAATCAAGAAAATGATTGTAAATAATTTATAAGATTTAATTTTATATGTAATTATTTAAATTCCCAAGGGTCATGGATTCGATTCCCGGTGGAGACACAGTTTTAAATTGTGTTTTCAGTCTGGATATGTAAGACAATAAATATCTTATGTCTCCAGAATGTGGCAACTTGTTATAGGGTGCGTGTTAAATAATTATTTGACATAGCACCTGTTAGTTGCCCGAGAAGCTACATAAAATAAAATAAATACCTATCTTCTTACTTTCGTTTAACAAAGAAAAATCATTTGTGCGTATAAGATGAAAAAATTCTGCAAAAAATATTTGATTCTGTTTACTCCTTTACACTCCTTTTCATCAGAAGTTTCCAGTCAAACGTCAAAAAAGCAAGACTGGATACCTAGAAATATAATTTCCGCTAAGAATCGATCCAAGGACTCTAGCATATAAGTCAAACAACTCATCACTAATCCGCGTGAATGTCTCTGAATTGTTAATTATTACATACATTAAAACTAGAAAATAAAATTCTTTTTTGAGGTGTTATTTTTACATATTGTTTTTTTCTAATTACATATTTACTAGTTTTTTTTCTAATAGCGAGTAGTTAAATCACTCGAGAGTAATCTACCTAGTAACTTGCAGGTAGGTATCCTTAACGATTTTGTTCAAGAATTGTGATGTAAATTATCTGACAAATACAGCTTGAGAACGCAGCTAAGTGTAACCTACTGGGAAACGAATCTGAAATCTAACTAGCTGAAATCTCACTAACTGAAAGACAATAAAAATAAATAAATCTATCATATTTATTCGATGGATTTACAAATCATATCGAACCTTTGTATAATATAAAACTATAGCGACGGAAGTAGCGAAAAAATAAAACTCTAGAATCCGTATCAATTTTAAAAACACAGTAAATTCATACAAAGCAAACAATAAATCCTCAAATGTACGAATACGTTCTCCTGATCATATTTTTTTGGACTATGTTTGAAGCTGACAAAACGGGTTTTGATTCGTTAATTTTGCATGAAAACGCTCGTCTGGCGTCCAAACAATACCATAGCGTGCCGTTCTGGTGGACCCAAAAAACTCACCCTGTAACATAAAATGAGAAAAAGATGACCGGCTGGGGTCTAATCGAACCCAAATGAACTGTAACAAAGACTATACGTCCACTGCAGTGAATAAAAACACAAAACTTAAGGAGGCTACAACTTATTTTCTTTATAATTTTGATCTCAAATTTTTCGCTAGCTCAGATAGCATCTAATAAACACTACGTTTAGAATAATTTTATTGTATTCCTACTGTCGATTTGTTCGAGAGAATTTATATCTCTTAACATTTCGACAAAGTATAGAGCCAAGATACGCGAGATTTGTATGCAGGGTCTATATTTTTCGCGGTTTTTCCAACATTGAAGTCAAAATCGTTTCATGAAATTTGTAAAGCAGTATACACAACACAATATCTCACTCAATAGTTTCATACCTACTCAATCTCCAAACATACATGCATACCATCAATGTTGTTTTCATATTCTGGGTAGGAAAAACAGACTGACCTCCATACTATCCTATCCTGAATATATATTGTGTATATAGTTTGGTAAGTATTCTTCAATTATACATAATATTGCAATCGACAGTTGGATCTCATGTGTTACAAATATTATAGATGTATGCAATATTTCCATTTTTACTCTTATAAAACCATATTAAATGAACTGAATCAAATTATTCTTTGCAAAAATGTTTGTTCTTTTCAAATACAATTTTATCAAAATATAATCGGAGAGATTTCCCTCAAATATTCTATGTCGCATTTTGATAATGCTTTGCAGACCAGTACACAGCGAGCGCATCTTTTTATTACATAATATTATGGACATCCCAATACAGTGATTCGACTCCCTTAACGACACGTTTACGTACAATTTTAGAATTTCTGCATTTAAACCAAGTTTGCTTTTTAAAATAACCAGTACAGCTTCCATTAAACTGAATTTTTATATCTTTCATGCTCGTTTTAATAAAACAACACCGAGGAATCATAATTACAGCTCTCGTGTTTTATTTTCAAATGTGCATTAGTACAAAACAATATTTTAATGTTTGAGTTTGAAGAAGTATTTTTAAAATAATATATATATACTTTTTGCTGTACATTTCTTTTTGAAGCGAAAAGTTTTTGTAATTGGATTTCGCTAAGATTAAGTTTATTTTAATCCACTTACTATTCTAATCTGGAAGAGTGGAATTGTGTAGATATTTTGCATTCTCTGTTGAATTTTCATTTTAAATGACGTTCCCAATTAAATTTTGATCCATTTATTGCAAGTAATTGATCAATTTTCCTTATATTATATTCATTAAACATATATTATTTATTTATTGTTCAAATAACTTGTTAACAACCCAAACGTATTGTTTGAACGATTTGTTGTAGTTGTTTGTTATTCCTTTATGCAAAGCTTTTTTACAATCACAATATGAACTCCATTTTACAGCAAATGCTCTATGGGAAAAGGATTAAAGAAAACATTCTACTGATTTTCATATTATTCTTGTACACAGTTACATGTATGGATGTTTATTATTGATATACAATAAAAATAATGAAAAAATCAGATCACAGATCCATCCCAATAGGTATATTTTAATTTTACTGAATTATTTTGTGTTTTTGACTTTTAAAATGTGATTTTAGATGATCAATTGTACATAGAAGCTTTCAGCAGAAAGGCAATAATTAGTTTCCACAAACGCTCGCCAGATGTCACAGTGAGGATAGAGAAGCATCGAACGAAAATTGAAAACAATGCATCTGTGATCAAATTTCATTCATTCCTCGCTTTGCTCCATCAGACAATAATAAACTAAGGTTGTGAACTGGGATAGCTTTTCCTGAACCTCACTAATTCTGATTATCTCGATTCATTCACGGTAGGTACATAGGTACTTGGTAAAGAACAGAACAATACAATTCGTATCAAAACCTTTGTTCGCTTTGATACAACTTGAAAGCTGGCTTCGTTGAACAGTCGATTTGATCCGTACACATAAATTGATCACACAATTTACAGACAATAATTCGTTTCAGATAAATTGAGAAAATCAATCGTACGTCGCTCTTTATTGCATTGCAACGAGTGATGATCGTTAAATTTTATCAAATATGTTCATTTGATCACAATTTATAAATTTTTATATTTTAAAAGACATTAGTATTATGTGAGAGAAGCTATTCCTCCTAAGATGATGAGGTCCAACTAGTTATCATAATTCTGCTCATAATCATGTAGTTTTTATAAGCAATGTGAAATGATTTTTGAATTTAAAAATATGAAATACATTCATATCACGCCGTGGGCAAATAAAACAGATTTCCTCGTGTCTTTTTTTTCAATGAAGTTATAGTATATATAGCAGGGTTCGTTGTTAGATTTTTGAAATCTTAATTAAAATTTGAATCCTGTATATCAGTTTTGGGTGGCGACAAGGCAGATTTAATGAATTCATTAATTTTCAAAAAAGGCAAGGGCGGGCTAACATATCGTATAACATATAAGAACGCTGTAAGTCCCTTAATTAAAATGCAACAAACGAAACTCTTCGTTATTTTTGTACGTTATTAGTAGAGATCTGAATTTCTCTGTGCTATTTTTTGACAAAAGTGATGTTATTTTTAGGAAATCGGTGTTATTTTTTGATAATAATAAAATAAAAAAAGTAAAAAAGTTTTTAGTAAAATTATATTATTTTTGAAAAATTGATATTAGGAAAAATTAACTGCCAGTTTTGTTTGCATCATAAATGATAATGTGCATAATAATTTGTATAAAAAATACGTGAATTATTTAGAAAAATTACTCATTTATACATATATTCATTTATTTGTTTAATTTATGGTAGGCATCATTATACTTACACCTACTTTAGTAAATTATTTACGCTTCAAAACTTTGACTAAACCGAATAAAGAAATATGAATTTGATTACATACTTTGAATTGAATAAATCCTCTTTGTTGGTACAAGATACACCAGCGGAGCAATATCGGTACGCATGCTGTCACTTTTGTACAATATTTCCTCTAATCCAAAGGAAATACTTTACTTTAAAAACAAATTCACTTATTTATCCAATCATGGACATCCGCTTCGATTTAACCACACCAATTTATCACTATCCATTCCTAACCAAAACACAGAATTTCTCAGCTCTTCGTTCGAAGTACAATCAGCAAGACTATGGAATTACCTAAATCCGGATATTGCGTCGTTCAACTAACTTTGTATTTTTAAGAAAAAACTAACGAAGGAATATTTACCCCAAACATCTGATCCCGATTTCATCTCCTTGTACATTCTCAGTCTTTTTTTCCTGCGAAGTGTATTTTTTTAAAAATTTTCAACTCTGTGAAATGTATATTTTCTTCGTTTTTTCCACTTACATTCTTTTGTTTATGTTTATATATAGATAATTTTGTCATACTTTGTGATCTGGTTGGTTGGAAGAAATTGTTTAGTGACAATATGCCAGCGTTTGTAGTGCCGACCTTGATGTATGCAAGTGAAACATGGACATGGCCGAAGAATAAATGCAGTTCACATGAGATCGTTAAGAAGAATTTCTAATTATAGAACGATGTATGACAGAGTAAGAAATGAGTACATAAAGAAAGAATTCAAGATGAAGAAAGATGTCATTAATAGAATGAAAGTGAACACATTAAGATAGTTTGGCAACATGGGGAGAATGAATGAGGAACGCCTGACGAAGAAAATATACAGTGCGGACAGGAATGGAATGAGAGGTCAGGGACGCCCAAAATAGGGATGGCACGATATTCTGAAAGATGCTTATGTTGCGATATTCTGAAAGAGGCGATGCATGAATGTGGATGAGGCGAGGAATACGTGCCCATCCCGCGAGGGACATGGCGTGATGGTATGTACATATGTATGTATATTATGTAATTTTAATTTATTGACGTCATATAAATCAAGAATATGTTGCACTATATGTAATTAATAATGGTAAATGAGTACTCAGTACTAAGCCGTATTAAATTGGAAGCGGAAATCAAATGAAAAAATTACAAGAAATATACTTGTTATAAATATCACTTCTGGTGCAAACTTCATAGTATTAAGTAGTGTGCATAAGACTGGATAGTCTCCTACAAGTTATTCCGTTGGCGAAACACTTGAATGCTTCCAACGTTTCACGTATTTCATCTTTGCAGTGAGAACTTCACCGTTCAACTCGAGATATATTCTATTGTAGAAATAACCTGAGGAGATGAAGGCGTTTAATGTTAACGTGACAATTTTCATTTCAACCCATGTGAGATGGTATATACATATTTTATAAGGGATATTAATGAATTCATTCACATAATATACTCCATTTTAAATTGTCGTACTCCATTCTGAACACTTCACCGTACAGGGAAAGATGGTCATAACTAGGATATAGGATATTATATATAAAATAAAAAATATACTTATATCAGTTAGGTACCTGCTGTTTCATGTTTGTGGTGTTGACCGTTTGTGATCATAATTCTAAAATTTGTCAAATAACTAATAGATGAGCATATCCAGTAAGTTCTTAATTTGGTGTTTATAAACATTTAAAACAGCCGACGTTGTCCAAAAGGTTGCCAATAAGAAGTGGAGCTGGGCAGGGCATGTCGCCCAAACCACAGACTCCAGATGAACTAATAATGTGCCAGAATGGCGATCTAGAACGGGCAAAAGAGGCGTTGGAAGGCTTCAAACTGATGATATTAGACGAGGGTCTGGAAGCGGATGGATGCGGTCTGCCCAAGAAAGAGGAAGCCCATGTCCATTACTATTAGAAGAAGAAGACTTTTAAAGTCCTCTGCTGAACCCATATTCATTCATTCTGAAATAAACGTAAAATAATTAGCTTTTCAATAAAGATGGACTTAAAATTACCCTACAACTTTTAAAACAACGATACTTTTAATCAAAACTTATAATGAATAGTTCTTAAATAGAAAATATTATAAATGAATAATAAACTTTCATGAAAATCAAAAACATTCATAATGGAAAACAGCTTTTAATTAATAATTTTTGAAAGCCTTTGAAATTTCGTTTAATTTAGTTAATAATGTCTTCTTCTGTATCTCAGAGAACATCTTAAAGGGTTTCATAATGAAAGTGCTTCATAATGCCGAACAATACATATTAATCTTGACAAACTATGTACCTACCAACCTACCTATTACAGTTCCAATTTCATCATTTACATTTCGTTGGTTTCACTGAAAGAAAAATACAATTGAATAGCTTATAGATTAGTATGGTGATGAATGGAGTTTAATCCAAAGACCGGAATAATTCGATATATATAAAGTTACTTTTGAAGGCGTTCCACATCAATCTTTATTCAAGAGAGGAGAATGAAACAAAGATATTATCGCAGTAACCATCTTTCGGGAGGAATTGAAAAAGTAGAAGGAAGTGTATGGAACCATAAAATATATTCTAATGTAGATATACCTCATGGATCCTATATAATGTAAGTATAAAAAGAAATAAAGAGGTATATTATATACCTTATACGTAGAGACAAAGAACTAAAGTTTGGTTCACATTTTATATCTTGTGTGTAATTTACATATTTATACAAGATCAAAAAATATTTTTAGACATAAAACACCAACTAATTATATTATTTTTTTTTTAATTGAAAAAATAGTAAAAACATAAAATATTACAAACAAAAAATTATGTTTTGAGTCACGCCACGTCTAATTTCTAGATATAGTATATTCTAAATAATAAATAACATTTGAATTTTTATATAACTATAGCACGCAAAATTAATGAATTTCCAAGTGAATTGAAAATATACTAGTTGCATGTAACACATGAGATCCAACTGTAGATAGCGATAGTATGTATAGTTGAATAATTAGAATCAAACTATAAACCCATAAATCCAAATTATTTAAAATTTTAACACATGTTGGTATGTATGTCAACATAGGATAGTATGGAGGTCAGTCCTTTTTTCCTACTCAGAATATGAAAACAGCATGATGGTATGTATGTATGTTTGGAGATTAAGTATCAAATAATTGAGTTTCTTAGATTATTGTGTATAGGCCACTGCCATACAAATTGTATGAAGCGATGTCGTCACTATATTCAATTTTTATAAAAATTCTTAAAAAAATTGAGATGTACTAATGCAATAGTAATATTTTTTATAAAAAATAAATTATCTAGTTGGGGTGTTTCGGCTTTTTTGATAATTTTAAAAAATTTGGAAATATAGGCAGTTAAACTCATAAATTTATCACAAAAAAAATATTTTTCTTAATAAAAAATGTTTGAGAAACCCCGGAATTTCAAAAAAAAAAAAATTTCAGATTTTGTATTGTCTATCTTTATACCAATTTTCAGCGTTCTAGATTTTATGGTTTCTGAGATATATGGAAAAATAAAGTAAAAATTCAAAGTTATAAGGGGACACACACACAGGCACACACACCCACACACAGACACAGACACACACACACAGACACACACACACACACACACACACACACACACACACACACACACACACACACACACACACACACACACACACAAACTCACATAAAATGTTCTACTCCGAATTCTGAGTAAATCCATCCTGGCTTGAAACATTGTCGATATGTTGAGAGAACAAAGTTCTCCTGAACAAATCGACAGTTGGACAAAAACAATTGAGTTATATGAATACGTTTTAATTTAATTTTAATTATTTTTTGTATTTTTTTGTTGTTAAGATATTTATGCTCGTCATACCAGCAATTAATTTTTATATTTCATGCAGAGAGGTGCTTTCTATACGAAACATTGAAAATTATTGTTATAAAAAATATATTCTGAAGATAACGTATGAACGAACCCCATGTAATCTTTCATCTTTTATTCCCATCTCTGAGATGATCGCGTCACACATTCCTTCCCCATATACGCACTTTGATGGCAATATTAAGGTAGGTAGGTACCTTACCTCACATAAGTATGCCGAATGCTCAACAAAGTCAAAGCTCAAAGGGCGCGTGATTAATGAGGTGACCCGGTGTACCTCTCGCTGAGGAGACGAATTAATGATGTGACCTCGCGTATCCTGACGAAGAATTAATGACATCTCTTGAAAACACCCTGAATCAAAATTATTGTCATGCCTTAAAATACGACAGTCGAGTGTTGACAACTTAATGAATGCCTTTATTTGAGAAACAAAGATGACAAAAATACGATATTTAAGAATACAATTTGTCAAAAGTACAAACCTATCATAAATGTAAATATTTGAGCAAATCTCTTTTTAATGTAGGTACATTAGCTAGGTAATATTATGTAAACTTTGTTGGCTAACTTTTTGGTCATGTGTGTATAAGAATATTATGTAGCTTTATGTTTACTGAATATATAAAAATAAATATGCATCGGAGATATACCACTCAATTACATGTAAGACCTTAAGCCTTCGTGGCTCAAATTATTTGATATCTGACTCCTGAGCGAAAGGTCCCGGATTCGATTCCTGGTGGAGAATAAGTTTGAAATTGTGTTTTCGTGTTGACGATAAACTAATATCATAGTCTCCAGAATGTGGCAACGTGTTATTTGGTGCGTGTTAAATTAATATTTGATATAGTACCTACCTGTTAGTTGCCCGAAGAGCAATCTGCATATATGTATGTAGATAAAGTAGTTCTCATAAGATTGTCATTCTGATTTGCATATGTTTGTGCACAGCTGTTTTCATTGAAGTTCGAGTTTGGTCTTACGCCTCGTAAGTCAACATTGGCAACTTAACAGTAGAGCAAAAAACTTGAAAACTCTATAAAAACATAAAGCAGACATGTTTTTTTTTTGTTATTTTCAAAAGAAAGTGTTTTTTTTTTGTATATTTATAAAAATGAATATGTCCTTGTCACAATGTATATAATAATAATTTTCAACGCGATTTAAGCGCAATACATGACAATCAATTACATTTTTTTTTACATATTTATAATAATGATACAATTTGATGAGCCCTTTCTCCGACCACGAGGAAACATTAAAGGTAATGTGAGGAAGAAAAGGTGACAAATGATGGTGACACTTTAAATTCTTTCAGTACGGCACATTTATTCAGAATATCATTATTACTATTAGCAAGTTCATGGCAAATAAATAAAAACACAACAAGCAGAGTACAAAAAAAAACAGAAACAAAAAAAAACACGTGGCATAAAGTAATCAAACACAACTGAGCACGAAGACACGCCGACCAGAAGGTGCAACTCCACTGTCACTGTCTTCTGTGTGGTGGCTGTAAGTCCGGCGGGCCTTTGCGTCAGGCTGGTAGGTCCTTGTCTTACCCGACGTAGTTTCCTCTTCTCGTCTTCCAGACAGTCACCCATGGCTGGCTCCGTGCCACACGGCAACGCTGTGACGGCGCATCTCTCACCTCAGCGACAGAGGTGAGAGATGCGCAGGGACAGACATGGAATGCCCCTCATTGTCCAATCTGCGAGTCGCTGCGTTTCCTGCTGCGGTGGTCTAACACTGCGCTCCCTGTGTCTTCGAAAATATGGCCGCCATCGGGAACACAACATGTCGACCGATGAGAGCTCCTTCCACTTCCACCTCAAGCGTCGAAAGCAGAGAGAGAGCGCGCTAGCTGCAAGTCTCGTGGCTCGCACGCAAACAGCGGTAGTACTAGTAGCTTTCCAGGAATTTTGCCGTGGAAAGAAGTTATAAATCATTGTTTTTTGGTAACATTTTTTTAGGCATAACAAATTGGATACCTTTGGGAAAGGTTATTATTATATCTTAATTTATTTTTACAGGAGGGGGATACATTTTATTGTTTTTTTTTAATACAAGTTTTATGTTTCATTTATTTGAAAATAATTAAAAACGCATTCAAAGGAAAACACTAATTGTGTTATAAATCAACGAAAATTGTGCTATAAAACATGGCAATACATAAATATGTTTCATCATACAAAAAATAATAGATACACCAAAGAGAAAAATTTTCTACGTTTACGAGTAAGTATAATATATTTCTTTTATATGGCAGGCACCCAACATTGAATCTTGAATGCATTAAACTTAAATATTTATAAAAGTACGACTTGAAATACTGCGGCAGTATTGAAATAAAAAGAAATTTATACTCTAAGTACTTTTTCCGAAATATATGGAGTCGTTTTATCAGAAGAAATACTAAATACACTCTATAATATTAGAAAAGGACTCTAACATGTGTAAAAAAATACATTTCAAAACAAATTTTTATAATGAAATACTGCGTGTCTGTTCCATATTTAAATTTTAAAAATAAATAGGAAGAACTTTTTTCTGTTTTGAAAAAAATATACGATGTAAAGAGATACATTCATAAATGTTGTGCTTTAAATTTTCATGAAGGAGATCACAACAAAGAATCGCTGTGCGTACCTAATTCAAACAACGCATATCTACCATAATACAATCCATATGACTGATATCTAACAAAATACATAATTTTACAACAAACGGAGTAGCTTTTTCGGTACACTCTCATAAAAATACGAACCCCGTAGGAAAATCGTACATAATATTATATATTACATGGCACATGTAAAACACGATTCATCTAAATTATATATTCGGTCATTCGGTTATATATTCGGTATAAATAAGTATTTTTCTGATAAAATATTTTATCTACCTAAAATAAATATGTTAAAGTAAAAACTGACTTAAGGCAGTATCTTGAGTTTTTTTGTAGTCTCGTGGTCGCGCAGAAGATGTTGTCTTATTTGCCAAAGTTGAGGAAGAACTGAGCATAATGCTAAATGAGATAAACGCAGCCTGTTTAAATATTGGCCTCAAAATGAATGCTACAAAAACCAAAATAATGAGCAGCACGGCGCGTAACGTTCCCATTTTGGTAGATGGAAGGTCCGTCGAAAGAGTCGATAGTTATGTCTATCTAGGACATACTATGAAACTTGGGAAAGAGAATCAAGAGGCCGAAGTAGGAGAAGACGTGATCTTGCCTGGGCAACTTTCAATAAACTCTCTTATATTTTGAAGTCCCCATAGCACCCCAATTATCTTAAGAAAAAAATATTTGACTCATGCATCCTGCCTGTTTTCACGTATTGCACAGAAACGCTTATCCTAACGAAGCGAACTGTGCAAAAGTTGTTAGTTACGCAGAAAGGCATGGAGAGAAAGATGCTGGGCATTTCATTGCGAGATCAGAAGACAAACAAATGGATAAGAGAGAAGTAGCTGAAAGGACGGCCACTCTGAAGTAGAGCTGGGTAAGTCATATTGCCAGATGTACTGACCAACGATGGACAAAAAAACTCCTAGAATGGCAACCTAGAACGGAAAGAAGGAGTGTGGGAAGACCACAGGCTAGATGGTCGGATGACATCAGAAAGGCTGTGGTAGTAAATTTATTTATTTTTATTTTATTTATTTTTCACACCTTTATCACAAAGACTATTATGAAGATTACTGCTGCCCAACTAGGTAACCCTGTTCTAGGGCTAGCAAATTGGATGCAGTGTGTCCGGAATAGAGACATGTGGAGGAGCAAGGGGGAGGCCTTTGTCCAACGATGGATTGAAAACGGCTGAAAAAGAAGAAGGTCGCGTAGAGGTCAAAATTCGACCGTAATTAATTTAATGTTGAAGTTTGAAAAGTCATTAAACCTGAGCTTTGACAAAAAACATCATGTTTTCATCAAAGGGAACAAAGTTTTCTTTACGCACATTGCATAGTGTAATAAATTGTACCATTTATTTATTTTATTTTATTTTTATTCAAATTGAAGCTAACAATGTACGAAGTAAAAAATAAATACAGAATATAAAATAACTACGATAAGTGTGAGAGTGAATGTGTGTGAGGGTGTATACTCGTATGTTTGAGTGGTGCGTATGTGAGGTTGCATGCATATGTGTGGTGCGTAATGATTAAGCCTATTAAGTAAGTGCTTTTAACTTTTGACGAAATGAATTTCTAGTATCGTTGAATAGGTCCAAGTTAAGCGTGTTTTATACAGATGTTAATGATTCTGTGGTGGTTGCATTTGTCGCGGCGTTGACGAACTAGTACATTGAAGTGTATATATGATAATAAATCTGGGCAATAAAAATGGTTATTAAAAATGTTGTACAGAAATTGAATGTCATAACAATTACGTCTAGATACAAGTGTAGATAGAGATGGTGCAACAATATTACGATAAGCCAAGCGTTTTATAAATATTCTTTGTACTCGTTCGATATTATTGATATGTAGGTACTTGATACTGGGGATTCCAAATAACAGAGCCATACCTACTCCAGTGTACTTCTGATCAATGAATTGAACAGTACAGTACAGTTTTTGAATTTTTGAAATCCTTGCTTGATTTATATTGGCTTCACTGTAGATTACGTATTTTTCTTTAACATTTTCTGTATTTGACACATTTTCTGTATTGGGCGAAGTTTCTTTTCGTTTATCTATGGGGACTATATAGATTGATTCTTATTAAATGCATAACATCAAGCTGTCAACCTATTCTGTGTAGGAAAAAAGACTGAACTCCACACTATCCTATCCAACATACATGTTATTTGTAGGAAAACAAAATATATTCAATAATTTGGATTTAAGGTTTGTAGTTTGGTACTTTTATTTATAACATACCTACATGGATTTTTGCGTATTCTTACACTATTCACATACTATCGCCATCGAGAGTTGGATCTCATGTGTTACATGCAACAAGTAATATGTATAGATTTGATTATATTTATATTATTTTTTTTTTATATTTTTATATTATTTGAAGTATTTTTTTAACATATTATAATAAATAAATATATAATATACACACGAATGCTTGCACTCTGGTAAAGGAAAACATGTTTTTTTTCTGAGTATCTTTTTATGTATGTTATGATTGTATTTTTTTGTGTTAAAAAATGATATTGATATGAATAAAATCTTTAACCTTTTTTCTCGATTATCGATTTTAAAACATTTTTTGTTTGAATTCGATCGCAATCGCTCATACGGCCGCTAGTTTCAAGGTGCAAATTCAAAAGTGTGTTTATATTCGTTGAAAATTTGAAGAGCAGTTCTCGTCAAAGATAAATATTATTCCCACGGGACTCTGAAATTGATAAGAGTAGACCACTTGGGTCTCCCAGGTCGCTGAGTGATCTCTTAAGGGTGCCCTCTCCCATCCCATATCCTCACCTCCATGCTTCTCCCAACAAACCCCACACAGTATCTTGTTTCACAAACAACCCATTTGATGGCATTTCGCTAGTGACATTTGATGTATTTTAACGTGAATATAGGTACATGGGTACAATTACTAAACCTGCGACAGACGGCCGGAATATACCGTCACTGAATTTTATTTATTTAAAGTACAAATACCGTTTTTATAAAATAAACAGAAAAAATACATTATGAAATGAACAAAAGACATACCAATTAAATTATTTGTCCACAATTGATGTTCATTCAATCATATAAGTAGCTTCATTACAACAAAAAATATATAAAAATATAGTTAAAATTACTAGACATTTGCCTGGGACGGGAAAGAAAGGGAAGTAAAAAGGAAGGGAGAAGAATTAAAGTTGTTACTTCTATGAAATAAGATAAAATATATAAAAATATAGTTAAAATTACAAGACATTTGCCTGGGACGGGAAAGAAAGGGAAGTAAAAAGGAAGGGAGAAGAATTAAAGTTGTTACTTCTATGAAATAAGATAAAATATATAAAAATATAGTTAAAATTACAAGACATTTGCCTGGGACGGGAAAGAAAGGGAAGTAAAAAGGAAGGGAGAAGAATTAAAATTGTTACTTCTATGAAATAAGATAAAATATATAAAAATATATTTAAAATTACAAGACATTTGCCTGGGACGGGAAAGAAAGGGAAGTAAAAAGGAAGGGAGAAGAATTAAAGTTGTTACTTCTATGAAATAAGATAAAATATATAAAAATATAGTTAAAATTACAAGACATTTGCCTGGGACGGGAAAGAAAGGGAAGTAAAAAGGAAGGGAGAAGAATTAAAGTTGTTACTTCTATGAAATAAGATAAAATATATAAAAATATAGTTAAAATTACAAGACATTTGCCTGGGACGGGAAAGAAAGGGAAGTAAAAAGGAAGGGAGAAGAATTAAAGTTGTTACTTCTATGAAATAAGATAAAATATATAAAAATATAGTTAAAATTACAAGACATTTGCCTGGGACGGGAAAGAAAGGGAAGTTAAAAGGAAGGGAGAAGAATTAAAATTGTTACTTCTATGAAATAAGATAAAATATATAAAAATATAGTTAAAATTACAAGACATTTGCCTGGGACGGGAAAGAAAGGGAAGTTAAAAGGAAGGGAGAAGAATTAAAATTGTTACTTCTATGAAATAAGATAAAATATATAAAAATATAGTTAAAATTACAAGACATTTGCCTGGGACGGGAAAGAAAGGGAAGTAAAAAAGAAGGGAGAAGAATTAAAGTTGTTACTTCTATGAAATAAGATAAAATAATTTAAATAAGTACACAAGTTTACTCCGCTATGCACCTTTTTTTATTTATTAATTTCCATAATACAATACAAAATATAACATAAAATATAACATTTCATGAAATATATAAATGGAATTTATTACCTCACTAGGCAAAGCCTGTTCTGAGGTAATACTAGGCAATAAGTAAGCAGAAATTTTAGCTACGTGAATTCTTAACATATTTTAAGGCACAAAAAATATAAAAAGTACAAATAATAAAGTACAAAAGTACACATTCTAAGACATAAAAAAATATAAAAAAAGTACATATACGCACTTTTCAATCTTTCGATTGTGACGGCTTCTAATTTGTAGAATTCCATTATGACAATGATTAATATGAACACATATATAATTCCACAATTTATTTTATTTTTCTCCCGACGACCGTTTCGGCTTATAAGGCCATAATCAACTAGTGTTGAATACACAGTTCACATTTCTTTTATACCTACAAAATTAAACAAAGGTTATAACAGGTAAATATAGTTTTATATATATGCTCATAAAATTTTTTATTGATATTTCAAACAAATATAGTATAAAATAGAAGCCCTAATGTATAAATATTTATGTGTAACATTATAATTTTTTGTCATTTTAATATATTATTTTAGTTGTTTACATATAAGAACTATATTAATTGCCACCCATAATTATTAAGAAATTGACATACTGAAATAGTAATAATGGGCTTTACCAAAAAATCCAATTCCTATACACATGGCTTATTTTAATTTTAATTGTATATCTTCCTTCTCTCTCCGTCTCACACAAATACCCATTTGTCTGTCCCTTTTCCAGTACCTCATTATGTGTCATGTTTTCCCATCATTAATAGCATTATATACATACATTTATCTATTTACCTGTTATAACCTTTGTTTAATTTTGTATAAAAGAAATGTGAACTGTGTATTCAACACCAGTTGATTATGGCCTTATAAGCCGAAACGGTCGTCGGGAGAAAAATAAAACAAATTGTGGAATTATAGGTATATGTGTTCATATTAATCATTGTCAAAGTACATCTGCATCTGCATATATCTGCATCTGCATCTGCATATAAATAAAGTAGACCTGGTAAGATTGTCGTTCTGGATTTGCACATGTTTGTGCACGGCTAAATTCATGTCAGTCTGTCTGTCTGTCTTTCGTTTGAAACCTTACTATGTCAAAATCGTCAATTTTACAGTAGAGCAAAAATCTTATAATATTACATTTTTATAATATAACATTTGAAACAGTATAAAAACACAAAGCCTCGCGAGCTAATGTTTTTTATGTTATTTTCAAAAGAAAGTATGTTTTAATGTTATATAATAAGACTTATAGAATGCTTTTTTGCATTACTCGCCGAGTCGCCAAAATTGATTTATGAGAATATATCCTTACGGTTATTATAATGCCAACTGATGCCAACGTAAAATTTTGTTTGTTCCCGTCATAGCCAGAGCTCAAAAGGCACGAAATAATAAAATCCTACATAGGGAGAGGGAACAATTTACACTGAACAAGTGTTTCCTTTTGCATTGTGGGTCAGATTTGCTTTACTTGCATTGTTTTACCGATTTAGCTGTCAAAATGGTGATTCTTTACAAGTGGCCTACAACGCCAATTATATTGATTTTTTTGTTTAAAGATAGTCAATATTATACATATTTCGGGAAAAATATTCTTTTTTTGTGGTAACGCCTAATTTTTTTTTAAAAAATACGAAAAAATATATAAAGAGTATTTGATTGGTTTTCGACATCTATCGGTAAATTTTCAAACTTATGGAAACACAATATAAAATCATTTTTACAAAAACAACTTTATTTCTACGAAATTTTGTAAAACAGGAATACAGTTTAAAAATATATAAGTTTACAAAATATTTAAATACCTTCTACTTTCGTGCAGGTCTTGAAATTTAATTATTATTTAACTATGGAGTATTATTTGAATGACATCACAAAAGCGCCGCAATGCGTTTAAAAATATAAGTTTTCTTCCGATGAGAATAATATCGAAATAATAAAAAGGTCATCAAAATGAAATATTATTATCAACAACTATTGATTATTTATTATAAAATAATGTATGCTGTGCACGTTACAACTTTAAAAACACATTCGTTCTACATGGGCAACCCAAAGTTTGAATTAATTGGACTAACATAAATAAAAAAAATACTTATTTAAAAATAATCAAAATGAGGTAGGTAATAAACTACATTTTGATGATGGAGAATAGAGTGCAGTTACTCATCATAATATGCCCATGAGACACAAAGCGAAGATGCAGGTCGATAAATTGCAGCATCCAGAGTAATTTATCTTTTCACGGCACTCACGGTTAAGGGCAAGCGTTCGTTCTTCCTCGCGGGTGTTCAGGTTGACGTGGCCAAGTCTTCATGGACTATTGGCATGTTCATGGGGCGTGTAGCTGGGGCCATGTGTCCATGCGGAGCAGTCGCAAAAACAACACTGGCAATGGACTGGAAGCCCGCACCTTGTGAAGTCCACTAGACATTGTGACGTCCACCAGGTGTTGGTTAACACTGTACCGAATATATTTTTTAAGTACCTACCATAAAAGCTTCGTTTCATCTTGTTGCATGAACCGCCGAAGGCGGCCATTTACCGCGCAGCGGTAAAAAGTAGGCTGAAAGCCCTAGCTTAGAAGCTGAGCGAAGCGATGCTTCTCAGCTAGTATAGAATACAACAGTAGGTAAGTACATGAAAAATTAATCAAGTGTCTTTGTGTTTTTGTTAACGTGAGGGTGTGTTTGGGTGTGTGGATATGTGTAAAAGGGTGTAAGAAAGGATTTTGAGTTAAAATTTTATTAAAATTATCTTAGGACAAACGTCAAGTCTCTCTCTCTGACTATATAAACAGTTTTTGTAGCAGTCATTACTAGCAGTGAATTTATCAGAATGTGGGATACTGCCCAAGAGATTGACATAACCTATAGAAAAGACAAGCCCTTTTGATCGAATTTATTTCGAATTTTACCGAATGATAACACTATTCTGAGTATATTATATTTTCCGAAATACCAGCAATTAAAAATTTACAGAGGGTTAGGGGCCATACATGTTTAGATACATGCGTGGCCCCTAAAATAACATAATCATTCAATTTCCAGATATGCGTAGAAATATTTATACACATTGCACATCACATTAATATGAACTACTAATCTCGCAGTTTAGCCTATAGGTACAAAGGACACAAAATGGCATAATACACCATACGACATACATACAAAAAGATTACGACAAATTTCATGGAATAGATACACAGGGTAAATCCCGGATGTCATACTTTTCAGATATCGTGATGTGTGAGTGAGAAAATAACTTTGAATGTGGAATATTGGAAGGTCACTCGCAATCATAAAAAAGACAATTCCTGTTCGGCTATCGCACCGAGTGTCGTGTCGTGTATCATTTTTTTTGCTAAATCAAAAACTCGACTTATTTGGTGTTGTATTACCGATTGTATAGGCACGATGGATGTGCCTATACAACTATACAATTCCACAGGATTTTAATATAGTGATGCTCAGGACCTGACGAGCACAATATTTAAATAATAAAAATAATATTTGTGAACCTCACAGAACCATCATAGAAAATCTCAAAGAAAACACTCCCTTCGTGCTAATTTTTAGGATGATTTCTGCCAGTATAAAAATGTTATTAAATTATTTAGAAACTTTAAGTTATTGCATCATAGATAGAATCCATTAAGGCGATGAAATTTTGCTAAGTGTAAATAAATATGTAAGGAATTTAATGATAGAAGATCGTATCGTACAAATCGTATTTAGTGCGGATTGGGCATTTAAAAAACACATGGTCCCGGGTCTCGACTTCCTCTCCACAAACACACGAAGGACTATTCCTTATATCTATGTATCTTGTAGGGCAGTGTCCTAGTCTGATACGACATACCTATATTTGACACGTCTCGTTTGGCCATGCCCTTGTCGTGGAACCATGGTTTGAGAGGAATAGAATTTTGGGTAGATTTTATAGCATGAACCTTTCATAGTACTGTATCCTTACTCTTGAAACTCAAATCCGATCCCAATTTCAAATTTTGATTTAGAACTTACCTATCTGTCGCCTGCGTACATTCAAATGAACGACTATTACTATTAAAACATACCTACCTACCGCATTCATTCTCCGTTACAAAGGTAGGTTCTTATAGCGAGTCGGATCGTATTGGGATCGGATTTGCAGTGGAGAGTAAGGCCGCTGGTCATTTTCCAGTCAATGGTCCATTTGGAAATTATTTCTTTTTTAATTGATGCTATTAAGTCTTGGAAGGGAATCATAAAATGAGGGGGTAGAAGGCCAGTAAGGGAGGCTTACTTCGCTGCTTCGTTAGCAATCTTATTTCCTAATATTCCCTGATGGGCTGGGATCCACGCAAGGACAACTTACTTATTACTAGTTGCATGTAACACATGAGATCCAACTGTCGATAGCGATAGTATGTATAGTTGAAGAATAAGAATCAAACTATAAACCCATAAATCCAAATTATTGAAAATTTTAACACATGTTGGTATGTATGTCAAGATAGGACAGTATGGAGGTCAGTCCTGTTTTCCTACCCGGAATATGAAAACAGCATGATGGTTCTGTATGTATGTTTGGAGATTAAGTACCTATCAAACTATTAAGTCTTCTTACATATTGTGTATAGGCGACTGCCCTACAAATTGTATGAAGCAATGTCGTCACTACATTCAATTTTTATAAAAATTGTTAAAAAAAGTTTGAGATGTGCTAATACCATTTTAATATTTTTTATAGAAAATTAAGTTATCTAGTTGGGGTGTTTCGGCTTTTTTCGATATTTTTAAAAAAAATGAAAATATAGGCAGTTTAACTCATAAATTTATCATAAAAAAAATATTTTTCTTAATAAAAAATGTTTGAGAAACCCTGGAATTTTTTTGAATAAACTATTTTGAGATTTTGTATTTTTCTATGCTTACACCAATTTTCAGCGTTTTAGCTTTTATGGTTTCTGAGATATACGGAAAAATAAATTAAAAATTCAAAAGTTGATAACCCCTGACTGAAACAAAAATTCAAAATTCTGAGTATAAAAGTTTTGTAGGCTTATAATTGTTTATATATTCTGAAAATTTGGGCTTTGTAAATTGAGCGGATCAAAAGTTATAAGGGGGGGGGGACACACACACAGACACACACACAGACACACAGACACACACACAGACACACAGACACACACACAGACACACGAAATGTTCTACTCCGAATTCCGAGTAAATCCGTGTATGGAACATATATGCTGCGAAGCCTCTAAGTTGGTGTTTTTTGACTTCAAAGTTGGAAAAGCCGTAAAAAAAGTAGACCTCTCCATACAATTCTCGCGTATTCTGGCTTGATACATTGTCGATATGTTAAGAGAACAAAGTTCTCCTGAACAAATCGACAGTTGGATTATCTTGAAAATTTCAAAATCATAACTTTCAACTATGACATCGTTTAGAAACAAACTATTATATCAATCAAATGATATATCCAACAATGTACAGCACGAGATGGCATGAACGTTCATTGGTAATTTCATGGGTAGGTATATTTGAAACCAAACGGAACATATCCTCATTCAGCAGCGAATGTGGGTACCTACATACTTATGTACCTACATAATCGTATTAATCCACAATGAACAACAGAATGGAGCGGCAATGTTCATTATGAAAGCAACCAAATTCGTATTTGTTCTAGTCGCACAGTCACTCTAAACTTAAATCCCACCTTTTGTTAACAATTTTATAAACTAGTTGAGATTAGAACTATGTAACTGTCGATGGCGAAGGTATGTGTACCTATAGTGGAAGAATACGTAAAAATCCATATGTTAATACTCTACGGACCAAATATACACAGACAGTGGATTTTTTAGATATTAGACAGTTATACATGAAAACTATAATGACCTACCTTCATAAACATATGACGGAATTCTTACCTGACTACGTTTTTAGATATTAGACAGTTATACATGAAAACTATAATGACCTACCTTCATAAACACATGACGGAATTCTTACCTGACTACGTTTTTAGATATTAGACAGTTATACATGAAAACTATAATGACCTACCTTCATAAACACATGACGGAATTCTTACCTGACTACGTTTTTAGATATTAGACAGTTATACATGAAAACTATAATGACCTACCTTCATAAACACATGACGGAATTCTTACCTGACTACGTTTTTAGATATTAGACAGTTATACATGAAAACTATAATGACCTACCTTCATAAACACATGACGGAATTCTTACCTGACTACGTTTTCTCCAACAGTACCCGAAATAGACTACAGATAAGACCTCCACTAATAAGGACGGCTTTTGCCCAGCGACATTACCCTTTTCTTGCTCCTAGACTTTACAATAAAATACTACCTGACATTGAAGACAATATCTCAAGCGACGAAACAAACTTCAAAAAACTGGTAATTGAATGGCTGAAAAGAAATGGTAGAATACAATCTGCTCATGTCTTGTTAAATATCCTAACATAGTTCACTGCTCTGTGCCTTCATAACCTGAAAATCTCTACCACAGCTTGGTTCCATCCAACATTTCCACTACAATTATATGGGCTAAAATAAAATGAGAGTTCACGGTAAATTTTCTGATTGTATTTCGTTTCTCTACTTTCCTGTTTATGTTTGATTATCTCTGTTAATTATTTTTGTATTCAAAAACATGTAGCCACAGGGCAAAATTGAAACAGTACTGCCTCAGAACAGACTTGTCTAGTGAGGCAGTAAATTTCCAAATAGGAAAAATTGTATATACCTACTATGTTTATGATAAGTATTTTTTAAAATATAGCATTTTTTTTGTTATTGTTTTATATATGTGTAAATGGAAATAAATAATTTCATTTCATTTCATATGTAAATATACAAAACTAAAAAAAACATGTATGTGTACCTATAGTGGAAGAATACGTAAAAATCCATATGTTAATAATCCATATGTAAATATACAAAACTAAACTAAAAAAACTTGAATCCAATGATACCCTCCTCCCAGTAAGTCGGAGGACGAGCTCAATTTTAAATGTTATAAATGTCCCGAAATTAAAAATTCTGACTATAAATAAATTTCATGACATGTGTTAATATCGGCATATTGGAAGATCACTACGGAATTTTATATACCTCCTTTCCACATAGTGAAATATATTATTAATGTATCGTTCGTTATATGTTGGCTAGGAATCAAATCTTGAACACTACTTTAAACACGAAAAACTTGTAAAAAAATGTTGCCAAAAACCAATGTACGATGGTGAAAAGTTTTACAACCACTAGTCTAAAAGTATGTATGTATTTACCTAACATAGTTAGGATGCTTACTTAACAAGAGATCTTTGCAACGATGCCTGGAAGCTATGTTTGACGTTGAATTTAAAACATTATTTTTGCTGCAGCTCCAAACTACATAATAATATGTAAGTATTAGGTAGGTACATACTCTATGATGCTAACACACTATCGCTGTTGTCTTAATTTAGTTATGAAAACTTTCTTGACACCCAATATTTCATAAACAACTTACTACCTTCGTATATATGGCTATGTGTATAAAATGTTTCTTAAATTATTCATTTATTTGAGTATTTGTACACACCGTCAATGTTGTTATAATTTTGTAATTATTTACTAAAGCAACATTTTCACATAGCTTTGACATCTGTTGGTGAAAATATCAAACTCTAAGTCGCACCAAACTGTTCTTGGAAGGTATAGACGATAGTTATAATAGAAATGTATAGATGGCTACAGGATTGCTATGTTCAAAAAAATATATTATTTTCAGTAATCTTTTTTACCAATTATTTTACATAATTATCACTACCTTGTCATTTTGTATTAACAATGAGTGAATTATTTTATTAATTGTTTTATACCCTGACTCTACGAAACAGTTTCTTCGAAGCCGAAGATCGTTATGCTTGATTTATTACTAACTGGAAATTAATCAAAAATCTACCTACAGAATTTATTTCAATCAATGGCTAGTTGTGCGTTAATTATGAACAAATTCTAGTTTATAGATTTCATTTTTTAGTTTATTTGTATGTAGTTTTATTAGTATTAGTATTTGGATTTATAAATAATCTTGTGGGAACGAATTCGAATCTAATTGCTTATTATAATTTATTTAATCATAATACATACCGTTTATGTTTTTAGGAATGATATAAAATCATAATACCTACTTTTTACTGTTTTTTTATATTAAAAAGGGACAATAATTAAAGTTTATAAAATGGATAAAAGCCATCAACTTTCTTTTTCTTCGTTTCATTTTAAATATAAAAAAAACATCAAACATTTCTGTATTAGTGACATTCTAATTTACCTACCAACTTTTGAAAGTATAAAATTAATTTGCACCAAAACTAATGAATTAATATTAATAACTATCCGTGAAATTTATTTATTTGTATTATCATTGTTTCAATTAAATTAAATGTATTCAAAGAAATTAGAAAATATAATTTTATTTTATTAAATTGTCTATCAATAAATTAATTATTAGGATTTGGATACACATACCTACAAATTACTAAAAATATATTTACCGAGCTTTTTAATGATTGGATGCGTTTCTTAGTACCTAATTATCATTCAAATAATTACAAATCGATTAATAAATAAAGACAATTGTTTATTATTTCTTTGACGCTTTTTCTTTCCCATCTCTCTTCCTCCAACTAAGTAGTCTACGAAGAACATTATTTTGTTTTTCCTTTAAAATATTTTCTTTTTCCAGTAGATGTTTTTTTGATGCAAAATTACGACTAATTTCTGATCCAACGGCGTGGCAGAAAGTAAGTATATATTTTCCATAGACGTTTTAAATTTATGTAAATAATATACATACATATATACCATCACGCCATGTCCCTTGTAGGGTAGGTAGGCAGAGAGAATCGAAAGCCACATTTGTCTGTCCTAGCACGTATCCCTCGCCTCGTCCACCATTTATGCATCGTCACATACATGTTCATCTGTTGTTCACGCTTTTAATATTTCCATCTTTCAGAAAATCGTTCATATGGTCGTGCCATAATATATATTTTCTCGTCTGTTTTCTTCGTCAGGCGTTCCTCATTTATTCTCCCCATGTGGCTAAACCATCTCAATGTGTTCACTCTCATTATATTAATGACATTTTTCTTCACCTTACATTCTTTCCTTGTGTTTTCATTTCATAATCGTTCTATTACAAATTCTGAATAATAAGAAATATTATGATATTAACAAAACAGCATTTTAACTTTTTGTGTAGATATTAACTACGATGGATGGATGGACGGATGAAGTAGGGAAGACCTTCGGAGAGCCGGTGTACAGAATTAGAGAGAAATTCGTGGCCTTCGTGAGCCAAAGGTCTCAGGTTCGATTCCCGGTGGAGACACAGTTTTTAATTGTGTTTTCAGTCTGGATCTGTGAGACGATTAATATCGTAAGTCTCCAGAATGTGGCAACTTGTTATTGGGTGCGTGTTAAATTAATATTTGACATATTACCTGTTAGTTGCCAGAGAAGCAATATTAAATAAATAAATAAATAAATGAACATTGACAGGGTGTACCTAATGGACCCGATTTCCTAAAGAAGTCATGGCCCATCCTGGGCTGTGGAGTCACTGATGATGATGATGTGAATATTGAACGTGTTTCATACCTACCTACTGCATTTTTTATAAATTTTATTTTTACAGGGAAACAAAGCAGGTATAAAAAAATTTAAAGTATTTTAACATAGGTAATATAAAGTACATGAAATTCCATACACCCAATAATATTGTTTCACAAATTATAAACTAACTTAAAAAAATACGAAGTATCTAAAAATCACATTCCATTTGTTTAGAACAGCTCAATTAAATAGGAAAGGAATGTTAAGAAAGAGTGAAATAATGAAAAAAAAGGAGGAGAAGAGAAGAGGTAGAAAATGATTTCACTGCTGTAGATCGCGTTACACTTGAAATACATATACCTATCACGACGATATAAACATTGAATTATTCACATTTGTTACAGACGGTATAGTAGCATTGAGTCTGCAATAATGAACATGAAATAAATTGTTCACACGAACTGACCTCCCTGGTACATGGATGGATGTTCATAAGATTTCCCAGCATTTATATTATATTGACGGGTAAAAACTCATAGACTGTGATTCACATTTGAAATGGAATTAATAAAAACATTCGAATTATTCCATATTCATAAATTAAATAATATGTTATTTATTCTTACTTAGTCTTTCATTTATCGATTTGCATAAATTTATTAGATTCTTACAAATTATGTTTCTTACATATTGTTTTTTCATATTCTCACACTATCTACAACACAATTACTTGACTCGTGAAGCATTCAATCAATAAAACCCGATAATTATAAATAACATTCCCTCGTGATTGTTTCCATGAAGATAAAGGATCGAATTATAATATAAGACAAGTTCATTAGGTAGGTATATGTAATATCTACTAATGTACCTTCGTTTATGACGCATACTTAAGTGATTTTTGCATTTTTAAGATTTTAAGACCCTAGTGTGAACTACATGAAATACTTGTGACATGTGCTACTCTCTTGAAATTCCATATAACTAATTGCAAAAATCTCCAAAATGCTATCTGTTTTTTTGTAAAATTATGCTCATTAGTTGTTGGTTATTTTATATTCCCAAATAATTGTAAAAATGATATTGCGGATAAAGTCACAACAAAAATCTATTAAATGGAATTGAAAAAAACTTATATTTGATTTCACTCATTGAATTCATCGTGTCGATAGCTATATATACTAATATATACTAATCTAGAATCTTGCACTAACCAATTACATAATATTTTCAAATACTTAAAGATAAATAAACTGTTTCGTTAATATGTAGGTATGTGAATTCAATCTTGTTGTTGGGTTAATTTTGTAATACTATTTGACTATATTTTATTCGTATTGTTCAAGTGATACCCATTCATCGTTTGGTGATTTTTTTCACAATGAAAAGGCCACTAAAATCACTCTCAAAAAATCAAATTATTCAGAATCAACGCTAAAATAGATGAGTGGACCATAAAAAAATGCTATCAAATCCCTACCCCTTAATATTTTCATAGTTAAATAATAAGTCTAATGAGCTATGATAAAGAGTTAATGATACGCCATTAAACTCCCACACACAACATTGTGATGGGAAAATAATATATATACCTATATATAAAACGAAACAGCATGTAAAACACTAAAGAAGTATGGCACTATCGTATGAGATATAATATTTGTAATGAATATTCACTTTTCTAGATTCCAAAGATTCCCACGGATTCCTTAATAATTACCTTGAGAGATAAAAAAAACTTGACTCTTGTTTTTACATGCATAATAATTACTTATCCGGTTATTTAAAATTTACGTACGTTTGAAAAAAATATACCTGTGAGTTCATGGTGCCCTGATAAGCTACTAAATTAAACACCTATTTATACCATCCTATACATATATAATGAATTTATTATACCTCAACACAGACGTTTATTTTTCTATAGATAAGAGCAATCAGGAAACCATATAATCATTGGGCTTACATATATACACCCAAATAATGTATTCTCCTAGAAGTTATCTATTTTATAGTTTTAGGTAGGAACGTAATATTTTTTTATGTCTTTTATCGTTGTACACAAAAGATTAAAAATAAACACTAGAGCCGTCTATAAGGTACTTTTAATAGGTACCATTTTTTTTAATGATGTGGACACTACTTTAACTGTGGATGCTGTCGGCATCTGCTCAGTTGACTCCTGAGCTAAAGATCCCAGATTCGATATCCGGTGGAGACAGATTTGAATTGTGTTTTTGTTTTTTTTATATTTATTTTATAACAGAAAACTACATCTTTTTAAATTGTGTGGTTCCATATGGTGATATTAAAATTAGTACAAGCCAATAATGTTTACTACTAATTAAAAAGAATGAAATTAAAATATTTCAACAAGTATGCTGAGCAGTAGGTAAATGAATATGCTGAGCAGTAAGTGAAAAAATACGACTGATTAAAAAAAACAATACATAATGAGAATATAATGAGAACAAGGAGGGATTGTTGGTGTGAAGGAAGGAGCTAGTTTGAAGGAGTTAGGGAACTGGGTTGAAAAATATTTTTATTAATTGTTTAAGGTAACTTTCTGAGTCGTGGAAAATGTCTCTGTGTTTAAATTTTAGATTTTTGTCACGTTGAATTCCGTAAATAGTCGAGTGATATCTGTAATTAGTATGGCAAGTAGGTAGATGAAAGATTTTTTTCAGTCTAAACCTGTGAAATGATTAATATATGTATTAAGTTAGCAGAATGTGGAAACTTGTTATTGAGCGCGTTTTAAATTTATATTCAATATATTATTAGCTTTTACTTGCCCGAGAAGTCATACAAAAATTTAAAGAATTGTGTCAAAGTTGCTCGATTGGCAATACGATAAAAATTATTTATCTCAATGAATGTCCACCTTAATATATCTGTTAAAAATGTGTACATATGTATGCATTTTGTAATTGAGTATTTGCTGTTTTTTTTTAAGTTAGTCTAGCTTCGATTTTATCCAAAAAGCAAAGTATTTATGCACAACACTTTCATCAACTGTTCAAACATAATATTCTCTAAAAATATCTTTTATTTTACAAAGTCAATAAATTCAATTACAGTAAGCACAAATAATGAATTAGGTTATTACATCTGTTTAGATAAATTATGTAAATTTTCAACAAATATATCACAAAATGGTAATAATACTAAGTCGTTTATTGGGTATATCTTCAATTTATTGCCATTATAAATATCCAAATTTCACTTCCTTTCTTATTTGTCTGTTTGGTTCAATTAATATTAATATCCGATGACCACAACGGAATTCAACAATCAGATGAATTCTAAAGATTTTTATTTTACGCAAATTTTATGTTTTATTTTTATTGTGTGACTTGAACATTAAAAATAACCAGTTATCATAAAAGAAATCGAAAGGTCTTCTGATTTTTTAAAAGAAGACTTTTGATTTTCGTACACCTAAGTACTTACCTAAATATATTTCGAATGGTCCGCCGCCATGTAGGACTGTCTTGGACAGATCAAAGTTTTTTGGTTATTGCAGATTCTGTGGCAGACTTAATGAAGTCAATCCATCGGATCGGTGAGCCTTCTCTGGATCCTCTAACCTCCACGTTTTCCATTATTTTGAACTCCTTGAAGTTAACAAGGGCTCTTCTGGCAATATGTCTACACTGAAGGATGCGCTGTAGGCACACTGGAAAACACATTTATATCTAAATTGTGATTGAATTATAAATAGATTTGAATTTTTGTAATTATAATACTTTTACAAGCAACAATTTGGACAAATAACAAAAAAATTACTCACGAATTAAATTAATGACATCACCATACTAAATCAACAAAAATTAAGAATATATACATATATTCTCAATTTTTATTTTTATATTTTGTTTTCATTTAAAGGGAGCATATAAACCTAAACACAATATTTGTAATTGAATTTCTCAAATACGATAAACAGTGTGTTTAAAACATTTCTCTAGTGAATGTTCGTCCCACAATTTAATAATTCAGCATGAATTCCCCTATAAACAGTATTAAAAATATCCTTTTTTCCAGCATTTTTTTTAATTACTCCTTTACCATGTGTCGTGGAGAAATAAATTCTTTGTGTACTTAAAGAGTGCATAAAATGATAGTGAATGTTGGTGATATTTTTTTCATTTCAAATCAGGTTTGTTCTTGCAAAAATCAAAATTTTTAGGTTTCTGATAATTAAAATCACGTATTATATGTAGGTAGGTACCTTTTTAACGCACGCGATAGTTAACCCGTTCTAACACGTACCTAACTTTGTATTGCATTAGGCGGTTTTAATAAGTACATATATCATGTTTTCATTCACTAGATTTAACGTTATATGCCCTCTTATTGAGGAAATAATAAAAGACTATGTTGCACGTCGAAAGAGCGGATTCAGTGAGAGTGGTGAAAATAGCGTCAGACGAGATACCGTCAACCAGCAGACCCCCTGGACGACCGCCAAAGAGATGGAAGAACAGCTGGTCATCCGCGTCCCAGGAGTGAATCCGAGAATAAACAGTACCCAGTACTAGAACAAGCAGAAGAAGAAGACTGTGTTGTAAAAAACATATATTCACAATACAGCTAGCTAAGGAAATTGTAGATATACCAATGGCTTATTGAATATTATATACCTACCTACATAAACTTCTGAATATTTTATTTATTTATTTATCTATACATCTTCTTGTACATAATATAAAAAAATATAATTGTACACTGGCGGGCTTATTGCCACTAGGAAATTTCTTCCAACCAACCAGATTGCAAAGTATGACAACATTGTGTATGTACAACAGCAAAAGAATAAGAGTGAAAGAAAACAAAGAAAATACATATAGGTAACACTTAAATACTATTAAAACAAAAAAATAATAATAATTCATAGCAAGAATAAAGGACATGGTAAGGACAGGAGAAGAAATCTGGATCAGGTGTTCAAGGATAAATATACCTTCTTTAGTTTTTTCTTGAAAATACAAAGTGAGTTAGACGACGTAATATCCGGACAAATGCTATTTTGAATGTTTTTTTAAAAAAAAATGAATTCATTCAAAATATATCTTATTTTAATCATTGTTGATTAATCAATAGTGTCCATGAAAATAAATCAAGCCATATTAGTCAACATTCGCTAAGAAAAATATGCATTATTTTCTTATTTATATTAAATACTAAAATGAGGTTGTCACTCATTTAGGGACTGTGAGACTGATTTTATAACGCTGCAGTTTAAAAACGAAACACTCGAATATAAGATGCAGTCGATTATGATGGTCAGTCAAGTATGTTTTTAACATTAACACACAACAAGCATGATAATAACAAAGTTTAATCTATTATTGATTTCATGCAGTGTTATAAATGTTTTTTTTAAATCAATAACAATTGATGCGATATATACCCATAAAAGATTTCAAATAATCTGAATAAGCGTTGGTCACAACTCACACAAAATCCAGGGAAGAATACAACGAAAGAGAGGACAAAGAGTCTTTTTTCTTTAGAGTTTACATTAGAATTTATTATTTTTACACAAAACTTTAAAAACAGACAGTTTGTGAGTGCGAGCACTCTCTTACAATGCAATTGCAAAGTTACTCAATTCAAATTATATGTATAGGTAGGTACAATTAAACAATAAAACAAAAAGTAAATCTAAAGTTGAATGTAAAATTCTAGTATTTTATTTGTTGTTTTCATTTCAGTATTTATAATATATGTTTAAGTCGTTTATTGGACAGTTTCGGTCTTCGCCTTTATTCTGTCTAAGGCATTGGTTCAGAAAAAATGACATGGGCAGCAGTGAACTAGATGAAGATAGCATTTAAGATTCCCATCCTCAGCAGATGAGACGGCACTCGAAGAAGAAAAATCATTGCAGGTAGATACTTGATGCCATCTATGAATGATTCAAAGAAATATTTTATGCGTTGTATCTTAGTTTAGGTGACCATTGACAGATGTCAGAGTGATAATATAAATAATAGGTACCTATATATGACACGAACGACCGTACAGTTTGACCTGGTAAAGAGCGTAAACCGATTACTGATTAGTGGTTACCACCACCACAACTAAGTGTCTGTGGTTACCACTTGACCGTCATTCTCGATAATATTGTTAATGTCACATCAAACAATGCCAACACTCATACATAACATAACAAACAACCAACTGATACGATACGATACGATTGTTCCTAATTGTTGAAATTTGTGACTTTTTCTCAAATATCTACCTACCTATCTTCGAGGTCAGCAACTTACCAATTTCACACATTCTCTTATCTTTTGCTTATTTCTTTGGCTCCATCGCCATGACTGGACTTTTAATATCGGAATTTGTTTTATTTCCAGAAGTCTGCTACCTTCTCTATTGTTATTAGATATTATTCCTATTCAAATCGAAAACTTTTTGTTTTACAATTTTCATTTTTTTTTAATATATAATTTAAAGGCTGTCATATAGGCTTTCATTCCAATTTTGATTTATTTAAGATTTTTCGTTTGTATAATTATTGTATTTAAATTATAATATTGACTCTCTTTTGAGCTGATTAGTATTTATATTAAGATTTCTTTTGTATCTTTCCTATCTCATTAACTTGCCTCGATTTAAGGAAATTTTAAGGATTGAGGATCGTCAGTATGTTTAGTGCGCATCTTTCAATATTTAGTACATATTATGTATGTCCGTTATTACCAGAAAGTCATCTAATAACCTTGAGATTCTCGTCGTATTGGGAAGGGTGGAGAGTATAAGGTTCAAATGTCACTTTTCGACCTGATGGACATTCCCGACGAAGTCCGCAACAGAATCTTCAATCACCGAAGTCCTTCGATCTACCCAAGACTTTTCTGCAGAGAAGCCATTCTTCGAGTGATTGAGAGTATAACCTAACCACCATTCTCAGCCATGAGGCAAAAGAGACAAAACACATCGAGCTGTAAAAACCTATAAAGTTAGGTATGTTACACAAAATTAGCCTCCATGGGTCAGTTGATTAAAAGTCTGCCTCCTGGGTGGATGGTCTTGGGTTCGATTTCCGGTGACGACTCAGTTGTTAATTGTGTTTTCAATCTGAATCTGTGAGACGGGAAATATAATAAGTCTCGTAGGTACCTATATTAAGAACACTTCACACCTTACAAAATAAATATTACTTCCTTTCCGTGTCCAAAATCATCTACATAGGTATATTGTGTCCCTGTATTAATTTGCAGACAAAATCGCATTTTCATTTGCTCGCCATAGATATTCCTCGGAGCATTCTCCCTCAATAAGCGGGTAATTTAGCAGGTGCGACATATTCTGCGTCTCCCCACACTCGCATGCCATGTACTGGTCAGCCTCTTGTTTTCTCCATCTGTCCAGGTCCATCTTGCACCTTCTTACACCCATCCTTTAGTCTGTTCAGGGATTTCCAGGTTGTATATGGCAGTCGGTGACCCGTTGGAATTACCTCTATTGGTTCATGGAAGATTTTACTTCCTAACCGTTCCTTCCACAACTTAACTCTTCTATTTTCGCTAGTTGATATTAATGCGATTGTTTTCTTGAGAAAGCTGTTTCTAGACTTGAGCCTTGATAAATGTTTAAAAATATAGTGGAAGAACGCCATTTAGTCGTCAAAATTAGGCCATCAATATCCCTATGGAGTCAAACTTTACTGAATGGTCGATATAATTAAGTGAAAACCTATTTAATAAATATTCTAATGTGTCGTGATACTAACCCAGTTGGCCTTTCTATGGTATCTCTATAAAACAAATAGAAACAGAATTCATGATTTGAATATGATAAATAAATTAAACAATTTGAGACGTTTCACAAATTCCAGGAGACACTTTTGTAGTTTAAAAGACATTGAATTGGCAGCACATGCTCTACTTCTTGCTTCTTCTTTCTTGGCTCTTCCCTATTCAATTGTGGTCGGCCCTTATGGTGCGCAATCTCATAGTACTTGGTTTTTATATATCGGTGTACGTTGATGTATGGCATTCCGTATTGGCTGCTTGCTTCATTAGGAATACGTCATGCACAATGTGTTCTTGGTCCATTGAACAGGTTCATTCTAATTTATAGACCCTCATCAACGACATAGTTCATTCCCCTCATTGTTCAAGATGACGAATACCTTTCGTATGAAAATGCATTTATATGTATAATGTACGTGTTCTTTGGCTATTACGGCAGATACAAATTGAATCTTGGAACTTAATAAATATACATATATATTGCATAACTCAAAGATTAATCAATATCATAGTCTTTCTACATATGAGAGTGTGGCAGACGAACAGTCATTCGCAAATTTATTAATTAACATATTTATTTGTGTTGTGATACATCACTTAGCTTAAACTTTCTAAAAAATCCAAAGCGTTGAATACACTTTTGTAGTGTTGGTATAATACATCTAGGACTATTCATCGACTACAACGGTTTTTATACGATTTTCCAATTAGCGAAAAAATGTCTGCATTTATCATAGAGGTACTTTTCAAAGGTTGAATATGTTTTTGAATAAAATATCCTTGTATAGTCCCTCAACTAAGCTAATACTATGTGTTATAAAACAGTCAAGGCAGGAATCGAACCGGCGCGGCGGGCGTAACTAATCCAGCGCGCTAGTCGCTCTGCCACCGACCCCATCATCTGGTATTATTCAAATTTAAATATATTAAGGTTGTTTGCTTGTAAGTATAATTTCCTTGTTTCTTCTTTTTTTTCTTCAGCAATTGTCCCACATGATGGTGGGTTCTGCGCATTCTCTGGGATAACTCCGTTACTAAGCATATCCTGCTTCACCAATTCTTTTCATCTGCCCTTTGGTCTCCCTCTGGATCTTTTACCCGACATATTTAAGTATTGGGCTATGTTCGCTATAGGTAGGTATATTGCGGTGGTCTTCTACAAACATACCCATTTCATCTTCTGTTTTCTAGGAGTTTCTCAGATATATCGCGCACTCCTAGGCTTTCTTCTGAATTTCTTGCCTGAACTTTTGAAATTGCAACTGATTTCTATTCATTATTATCCATTAAAAGTGGCCATTTACGGAAAATCCTGCTTGTTCCACTGATAATTCAAATTTGCTTGTCAGTCGTTTTGTTAATATTTTATTAAAAGTTTGCACAAAACGCTGGTCTGTCACTAAGAGATAAAATAAGAAATGAAACGGTGAGAGAAAGATCTAAAGTAACTGATGTAATCCAACGTGTGACGACTGTGAAATGGAAATGGATGAGACTCATATCTAGAAGCTCTGACATTAAGAGCGTGCTGACTTGGAGACATCGTACGACAAAGAGAGGTGTGAGACGACCGCAGCTGAGGTGGAGGGATGATTTACAACGATGTGCTGGTAGGACCTGGATTCTAACTGTACAGGACAGGACGACGTGGAGTCGGGTAGATGAGGCCTTCGTTCAGAAGTGGACGGAGATAGGTTGAAAAAAAATAAGAGTGGCCCATTTGACTTTTGTGGGGGCGCCAAGTTCGTTTTCCTGCAGAAGAAAATATAATAAAAATGTTTCTAATACAATTCATGCTTCTTTGGACCAGAAACACAGGTTAGTTGGAGTTTAATTTCACAATAAAATCGCCAAGAAGGTGTTAATTAATATTATAATATATTGTATTCCCTACCTAAATATCTAACGAATAAAAAATAAAAAAGTAAATGTATTTTTTATTATAAAACAGGTGCCTTCCTTCCCCAGCACAAGCATTTATCATTTTTGAGAAAGAGTTAAACAATTATGTAGGTACTTCTATATTTGACATTGAGTAAATAACCTGAAATGATGTGTAAAAATACACAAAAAATTAAATGCATATGCCTAATATTACTACGAATCGATCGACCAACTGACAGAGTGAAAATATAAATTCTTGTAAATTTAACGTGATTGGTGAACTGTCCGTGTGTCCATACAAAGATATAATTTAATTTAATTAGCGATGAAGCTATTGGAAGGTGTTTTTATTAATCGATGCATCTGCTGAACTTATGACCAAAGCTTTGTATCATTAGACTTGATGGCACTAAAATATATACTTATTATACGAGTACAAAAAATAATTCAAACTAAAATACTTTTGATTTTGGAAAACAGTGGTCAAAAATCAAAATGCATCAACCATCCAACATCCATTGTCTATATAATTTTGTGAAAAATGTTTGGTTTCAAATAGTAATTATTTTGTCTTGAAAGTGGAATATTCGAATAAAAAAGGTAAACTTGCACTTTTGGAGAAGAGAAGACCGTACACCAAACATTCGAAGAAAAAATATATCGAATATTTTACCTTATAACTTTTGATCCGCTCAATTAACAGAGCCCAAAATTTCAGAATATATAAATAGTTATAGGCCTACAAAACTTTTATACTCAGAATTTTGAATTTTTGTTTCAATCAGGAGTTATCAACAAAAAATATCAAAAAAGCCGAAACACCCCAACTAGATAATTCAACTTTCTATAAAAAAATATTAACATTGTAGTATTACATCTCAAAATTTATTTAACAATTTTTATCTAAATTAAATTTAGTGACGACATCGTTTCATACAATTTGTAAGGCAGTAAACACTACACAATATCTCACTTAATAGTTTGATATGTACTTAATCTACATACATACATCATGCTGTTTCCATATTCTGGGTATGAAAAACATACTGACCTCCATACTATTATATCCTGACGTATATACCCTACATGTTATATATAGAAAACAAAGTATCTTTAAATATATATTAATTTGTGTTGAAGTGTTTATAGTTTGGTACGTATTCTTCAATTATGCATAAAATCGCCATCGACAGTTGGATCTCATGTGTTACTTGCAAGTAGTTTTAAATAAGTGAATATAATCCATATAACCAAAAATAAAATCATTATCTGCCATCTATTGCCGAATTTGGGTTACCCGACTTGATTTCCATGCTTCTTTAAGTAAAATATCATAGTAACGTGCTTCTGCGTAATGTAATATCACCAATATTTCAGGTGTAATCTTCATGACTGAGAATGGTGGCTGAAATCAATCAATCTTTGTCTGACCCGTCTCCATTCCAATCTGTTTTGGGTAGAACGAAGAGCATCAGTCGCTAAAGACCACAGTGCAGATTTGAAAAAATCACTCCATCAAGTTCGCAAGGGACCACGAGATCTTCGTCTTCACAATTTCAGACAATAAATATTGGAGAGATGTACGTACCTATAAGATTATCCATGTATTCGAGTGAATAACAACCAGGTAAGACGCAAGATCTGATAATGTCTAAGCAATAAGTAACCATCAGAAGAGTAGTTACATCTACCATTATACCGACATACCTTTCAAATCATTGCCCTCTCATGACACTTTCTCAAACAAACAACAGCCTCGGCCTTCTCCAACACTGCACCCTTCAGACCAGATATTCTTAAACACGTAAAAGTTTATTTCGTAAAAAATGAATGATTTGTGGTCAACATTAGTAAATTGTAAAACTCTTCACTACAAAACTATTGCACCTACACCTTAATTTCTTTCTGAAATATTAATGCATTTCTATCAAATAAATTTGATTGTATACCTACACATTAAAAAAACGCTCGATTTTTCAGAACATGAAAGTATTTTTCGTGTTTTTTTTTTTAAATAACCACAAAGTTAATAAATCAATATTCGAGAATGTTTTTCATGTTTTTGTAGATAAAGAAGGAGAAAATAAACGAATAACTAATGTATTATTTCCAATTTAATGCACTTTACACAAATGACTTAAATATGAAGTTGATATAATTACGCCAAACACCATACGTATTATTTCGTATATACAAAAATATCATGGCGAAACCCAAAGTATACACACTTTAGATGATAACTGTTTATAAATTGATGATGACTTCATTATTGCATGCCAAAGTAGGTACCCGACGATGTCCAAAAGGGTTGCCAACAAGAAGTGGAAATGGGCAGGGTATTATGTCACCCGATTATAACAGTTTCCAGATGGACTAAGAAAGTGCTGGAACCTAGAACGGCAAAAGAAGTGTTGGAAGGCCTAAAACAAGGTGGTATGACGATATTAGACGAGTGACTAGAAATTGATGGATACAGTCTGCTCAGGATAGGGAGCTATGGAAGTCTCAAGGGGAGGCCGATGTTCATTATTGGATGAAGGAGAACTAACGATACAATGAACGGATATAAGTGGTGAGTAAAAATTATAATTTTTATTATAATTTTTAAATATAAGTTAAATATTGAAGAAAATTATACAAATATAAAACATAAACATATATTTCCCGAATTTAACCAATATTCAATGCCAACTTTAATTAGTACCTAATACAAAATGCCTTATCTTTGAGAAAGTGTGTATTGTACACATGTGTAGGTATATTATATACCGGGCAGTGTGTCACACATCTGAAGAGCCACACACAGAATTATATTAATTCCAGATTCATCTCAGCTTCTCATATATGTACATAGAAAGGTATATAAGATAGTACCCATCTATTCACATAATATTTAATGATCCTATATTATAGACTTTTGACCAGAAGTCAGATTAAAGAAAGGTTATTGTTATATTGTAGTATTAGTATCGTATACACATATCATTTCCTGCGATTATAAGACGCACAGTAAGGAACTTTCTAAGTAAATTATTGTGGCTATACTGACTTGTGACTAATGAGACTATTATTTGTGATAAAAATAATACCTACGTTTATGTGTGTGTTCGAGAAAAAGATATCTATATTATAATCGGATATGTATAGACATAAATTGATGAATTGTACAAAATGTTAAATTTATAAAATTACTCGATATAACTATTGACAGATACATATATGTAGGTACATAGTAAAGAATGCGCGGTTATAGTCAATACTGAAGATAATAAAATATGTGCATTTTTACATAAAAAACCAAAAGGTACCCTAATTTTTCAATAAGTGTGTTCTCTTATTTTATATTAATATTATTTATAGAAAATGGTTTAAAAACAACAAGTATAGCCCTTATAATTTCTACACGAAAATACAAACAATTTTATGCAATAAAAATTAATTCGTTATAGTATTTGATTGTATTCCTTCTGTTTGTGGAAAGATCCGTGAACAAAATATACTTAGTTGTTGGCGTCATTTTTTTCATTGAATAATGATAAAAGCATGATATTACAAAAAAAAACACTGGTAGTGAGACACGCTAAGTCAAATTTCTAGACTTGTCAGAGTGTTTATTAAGCTTAGAAATCACGGAATCAAAACCTCCACAAACGCAATTCATTCAATGAATAACTTGGTAGGTACATACTAAATTCCTACCTACAATAAATTCATAGGTTCGTATCTTCAATCTAATTATTTCAAATATGGTGAAAGAAAATTTGTACCTAGTTAAGAGTAAGAAGTGAGTCATGACCCCTCTATAAATGGTCATCCAAATCTAAATTTGATGCAGAACTGGTATTAAAATGACGTCAAACTTTGTAAAAAAGTAGACTGGTTCTTGTACCTACTAAAAATACGTTGATTGTCATTTAATTAGAAATAACTTAATCGTCTTTAGATAAAACTAGAATTTTCATAGCAAAAGTAAACTTTAATAATCATTCACTATCACATTGTCATTTAAAATCATCACAATATAAGAATTGGTACTTACAACGATCATTCTTGGTGCTAATTTTTTTTTCTTGTTTATGTAGCATGTAGGTGCCATTTTTGTTGAGTATTTTTTTATTATTTATAAAAAATGTGTAGTAAAATCATCGATGGGTATACTCTTTACTAGTAGGTATTTTTAATACGATGAAAATGAAAGCCTACAGTTAAGTTTTAACATTTTTTTTACATGTATCTAACATTATTTTGAAATTTAAACTAACTAGCGTAGGTAATATTATTTATGAATTCAACGAATTTTTCATTTTGTAATTACGTGAAAGAAAAATTAAAATGAAGATGACATTGATTTCTATATATTTTTAAGTAAGTATCTAAAAAAACTTTCTTTCAGTCATAAAATAAGTAGATAAGTACCTACATGTTCTCATTGCAATGTTAAGATGGTGCTAGTTTTATCGTACTTTTAAAATTTATTAAATGTTAATCGTTCACCCAATAGAGAGTGATGTGAAACCATTATTGATATGTGAAATTAAAGTTTTAATATGGTTGAGAATAATCACAGGCAATAAATCTTGGAGTAATTATGTTGTGAATTTTATAAGAGACGCGATATCGATATGATTTATCCCATTTAAAAACAATTATAGTCACAAACCAAATTCAAATATTCAAATGAGCCGATGTGATTCGGAAATTCTTCGAAACAAACCCGATTGATAGTCACAAAAAGGCCCCGACAATACCTATACAAGCAAATACTTCAAGAAATTTTATCGTCGATATTATATATATACCAATATCTATGCCGACCGCCGTGGCACGGTCATTTTGTGGCATTTTGTGCGGTCGTCCTGGGTTCGACCCCCAGCATAGGAGAAACTCATTAAAATTTATTTCTCACGCTAATATTGCTTCTCAGGGCTGGAAACACTAGTTAGTTGGAAGAAATTGCTATATGGCAATAAACTCGCCACTTGTGCAGGGTGCAAGGAAGTGAATGGATGCAAATGAAATAATCCAATATCTTCGATAAACGTTTTTTTACTCTTTACTATCCCAAGGAGTGGGGAGTTATGATTTCGCATTTTTAAGACTATTTTTTATTGCAGATTGTCAACTAGTATCATGCTGACATTGTATTCTGAAATTTTATTAACAATGTATCAATGTTTTTCTTTAAAAAGTATATACCTACACTATAATAGTACATCTCAAACTTTTTTAACATTTTTTGTAAAAAAATAATTTAGTGACGAATTCAATTTAGAGTCGCTTCATACAATTTGTATGGCAGTATACACAATATCTATGGGGACTCTTAATATGTAATTTGATATATACTTTATATACATATATACCATCAAGCTGTTTACATATTCGAGGTAGGAAAAAATCACTGACCTCCACACTATCCTATTTTTGGTATACCTACATGTTTTGATAGAAAATAAAATATCTTAAAATATTGAATAATTTGGATTTATGGGTTTGTTGTTTGGTATGTATTCTTCAACTATACATACTATCGCCATCGACAGTTGGATATAATGTATTACATGAAACTTGTATGATATATTTACTCTAATTTTCTAACATCTGGTTCGTTGTTAGAAATTACGTGATGGCAATAAGCCCGCCAGTGAACAGATTTATACCGCAGATTTCAGAGCATTGTCCAAAATAAATTCCTGGATTTTTTAAGAAAAAATTAACTTGATTTAATCGTCCAGGGGTAGCATCTGTCTTAATTCCAACTGCTGGAATAGTTCATGAGTGAATAACGTCAGTAGAATATTTGTTTATATTATGTACAGAAAGATGAATAAATAAATAAATAATTTAAATTTAGGTGCCTATGTACCTACATATATGTCCATTTGATAAATTTATACAAACCTAGTCATATTATGCTAAGTAAAAAGAGTGAGTCATGTAAAAATCTAACTGTCTAGTCAATGAACATAAACTCAATATATCACCAAGTTAATATAGCAACGTACCTATTACATATGAAATTCTTCTACACACCTTAATAATTTATTAGTTAGGTAGGTACTTACTATCTGTTATATGAATGGTAGGAAACATATTCATTTCATTCATGAATGAATCAATAATATAATCATCATTCTCTTTAGTATTGGTTGGTGGATGTTTACATGGAATCAAATTGTTTCATATTATTAGATACATTAAGTAGATAATAATATGAAATTATTTAACGCTCCTATTCGATGATCTCACACTACATACGTGTAGGTATATCATGTTTAATGCAATTCAGCCTGTAAAGAGTGCTATGTGCCAATTATTTCATGTCAGAGGAGAAAGGTTAATTTTATTATAAATTTATGTCATTCAAATGAAAGGAATTTTGAAATAACGGACAGTTATACACGTGAATTATTAAGATACAAAAGATGTTGGATATTAAGTGGAGATTGGTGAGTGATTTTAATTAATTGTTTGTAGGTATATATTTATGACGAATTCTATTATTTTTTGAAAAATAATGTTCAGCAATATTATAAAGTTCAATAATATAATTCATAAGTTATAAATTCAAATAATATATGCAGATACAAAATATTATTTGAGTTACATATGTTATAGTGGGCAGATAAAATTTTGAAACTTTTATGAAAGTACCTATATGTATATATATATATATATATATATATATATATATATATATATATATATATATATATATATATATATATATATATATATATATATATATATATATATATATATATATATATATATATATATATATATATATATATATATATATATATATATATATATATATATATATATATATATATATATATATATATATATATATATATATATATATATATATATATATATATATATATATATATATATATATATATATGTTATAATATTTTTATCTCGGTTTTCGGAAAAGTTGAAGCACGAATAGCGGAGCACAGAGTCGACATGAGAAACAAAAAACTTACATCCTCACTTGTACAACACTCGCTCACAGAAGGACATACAATAGATTTTGACCATTCAAAAATAATAGCAAGTTTAAACAGTGAACCTCTCAGAATTTACAGGGAAGCTATAGAAATATATAAGAGAAGGGATATAATGAACAATCGGGACGACGGAGTTCGTTTGCCTAGTACCTGGAAGAACATTTTATATGACAAACAATACAATAATAATATTAATAATACCATAGCGAAAATAACCCCAAAACACAACAATAATAATATTAATGTCACAACTAAAATTAACAATAAATCACAACACAAAAATAATGATAAAATATTATTACCAACGAACACGACAGCAGGTGGGCGTGTCACAAGGAGCCAATCACGTCGCGCTAACAATATTTGACATAAGCGGCCATCTTGTACGCTACGAGTCACTTGACGGTGAGCTTTCAGTGTGAGTAGACGTGTGTCGCGCGCGTGCTTTTCGTTAAGTCCTTGAAAATGCCTGGTGATATTCAGGCGAAACGTCGGAAGACAAATGGTCTTAGTCAAGACCTACTGACACGGGAAAACCGAGATAAAAATATTATAACATATTTCACCCGTGAAAACATCAAATATAACATATATATATATATATATATATATATATATATATATATATATATATATATATATATATATATATATATATATATATATATATATATATATATATATATATATATATATATATATATATATATATATATATATATATATATATATATATATATATATATATATATATATATATATATATATATATATATATATATATATATATATATATATATATATATTAACTATTTTTAACGAATACTTATCATATATAAATAGTATATTTTGAGTTACGATTTGGTTTTTCTGTAGGTACAGTACCTAAAGGTCGAATATTTATTTAATTGCATATATTTAAAATTATGTAAAATCACATCGGGTCTAAAATGACTAAGCGGCATTTTTTACATACACACCATCATGTCGAGCCTCTATCCGGGTAAGCAAAGAGAACCGAGCGCCATACCTGCGAATTTTTGATTTATATGATTAACATTTTAGAATTTTAAGCGCCCTTTTTAAGACAACCGCCCTGACTTCTTATTCCTGATTGTTCTATGATTTATCCGGCCCTGTCGCTAACATTGGATTTTTAACCCTTTCGGGACTCAAATGATACCTATTATTTTTTTTGACAAACCTTTCAACATTTCAATAAAGACGAGTTTGCAATATTATAGAAGAACCAGGAAATTTATGCACCTAATTGCTTTCATTGTTTACAAATAAACCAATATCTTGATAGATGCTGTTACAAAAGGGTTTCTTCGTTACTTCATAGATGGCAATAGTAATAATGTCTTATTTTCAGGTGATTAGTTACTCATTATTCAAATATATAGAACTTTCGAAATTTGCATTGATAAAGGAACTCAATAAATAATTGGTTAACCTTGCGTAAGCGCATAAAGTGATCACTTTAACCAGCCGTTGACAGGTCGTAAGCCCTGTAGGTCCCTTGTGTTACTGGTTCTTCTATAATATTCCAACTTTGTCTCTATTGAGATACCTATTGAAAAGATTGTCAAAAAAATACAGTGAAGGTATTGTGAAATTTGTGTTATCTGCACCTACATACAATCCAATTTGTGTTATCTGCACCTACATACAATCCAATTTGTGTTATCTGCACCTACATACAATCCAATTTGTGTTATCTGCATCTACATACAATCCAATTTGTGTTATCTGCACCTACATACAATCCAATTTGTGTTATCTGCACCTACATACAATCCAATTTGTGTTATCTGCACCTACATACAATCCAATTTGTGTTATCTGCACCTACATACAATCCAATTTGTGTTATCTGCACCTACATACAATCCAATTTGTGTTATCTGCACCTACATACAATCCAATTTGTGTTATCTGCACCTACATACAATCCAATTTGTGTTATCTGCACCTACATACAATCCAATTTGTGTTATCTGCACCTACATACAATCCAATTTGTGTTATCTGCACCTACATACAATCCAATTTGTGTTATCTGCATCTACATACAATCCAATTTGTGTTATCTGCACCTACATACAATCCAATTTGTGTTATCTGCACCTACATACAATCCAATTTGTGTTATCTGCACCTACATACAATCCAATTTGTGTTATCTGCACCTACATACAATCCAATTTGTGTTATCTGCACCTACATACAATCCAATTTGTGTTATCTGCACCTACATACAATCCAATTTGTGTTATCTGCACCTACATACAATCCAAGAAAGAAATTTATTTATTTAATCCAAGAAGAGTATAAATTTATTTAAATTAATTTTTCAAGCAAACGTTGATTCTCTGGGCTGGATAAAATAGTTTGTTGGAATAAATTCCGTGTATGGCTAAAAAATTGTCACTTGTGCAGGGTGCAAGGAAGTGTTTATTATTATTTTTAATAATATTCTTATAAATGGCGGTATGAAAATAAAAAAAAATGGTAAAATACTTCCGCTACCTCACCACCACCCGCTCTGCATATGGGGACTGCAATCGACTCCTTTTACACGCTAATTGAGGGACAAAAAAAATCATCGCTCGAAGAGTAGCTCGGGAATACACTCTGGGTATATTTTATTGGTATCTTGATTGCTATATGAAATTACTGAAATTGCAAGTCAAAATAAAATACCTGAAGATCAAAGGTTGGTATGCTGTTATTGGTATGACCACGTACAGACAGCTTTTATTTTCATCAGGATATGACGCTCTGTTCTTTCCATCGCATATTAAATATGGTTTAACTTTCTAACACATCACGACTTCGTGCAGGTATGTGACCACTTTGGAATATCAACCTATACTTATAAGCAGAACATACCTTCCTATCAGAGGACGATATCCTTTCAAGTTAATATGTTAAGTTATTCATAAATAACTTAAAATCAAAGATACAAACAACTAGATAATAATTAGGTACATTCAGGTATATCAGACGAAAACTCTATTAAGTAAGCTTCGATAATGACACCAATTAACAAATGTACGGTATAGTCGGTATACGGTATAGATAGGTTATATTATTATCAACAATAACTCTAAGCTTGACCTTGCGCTTACGGGATGTGCACAAATATGCACAACTATGTATTACCTTCTTACAATTTAATATTATATATCACCAAATCTGTTACATTCAATATTTTATTCTATAAATGGTAAAATCTAGATTTTTTAAAGAAAGAATATGAATTATAAAATTAAAAAAGTAATAAAAACTCATTCGGAAAATTTTCATATTATTCTCTATCGATTCAAGAAAAAATCAAAATCATAGGCCTTGTACTATTTTTGTTATTTAAAATAAACGAGTGAGTTGTGGCCAACGCTAAACTCTCCAATACGCAATGAAGATTCCCTGCTAATATTACACTCTAATATAAAATATAAAATCAAATAACTTAACATTGCCAAACATAGAAATTTTCTGTTGTTATATATATTTTTCATACAAAAACCTATTATGAACATAATTTTTCAAACGGTTGTATGTTTTTCTTTTAACATTGACCAACTTAGAATGCATTTTTTTGAAGATTATTGGTATTGTATAAATAATTTAAACAAAATTGAAATTTCTTAAATTTCCAGATCGTGAGAGCATTTTTTCAGTTTTAACAGATGAAATCATAGAGAAACATTGAGAAAAAATGAACCGTTGTCTATGGAAAACTAATCAGCCCTAAGTTTATGTACTTCACACATATGGTATCAATATTGAGTTCATCGGCCCTTTAGTTTTATCTGTACAGAGGACACAAATTTTTATATTTGTGTACGGCATACAGAATACGGCATACACTCAAAAACATCACAACGAAACTCAAAGTATGTACTCTGTCTGATGTAAAAAAAATACTCATAAAAATTGTGAAATCATGACTCTCCACTATTCCATAGTAGTGGAGAGTAAAAATTACAAAGTGTTTTATTAAAACTAATTTTACAAGACGAGTATTTAAAAAAATCAAATTAAAAAAAAAAACTCGTAGAATAGAATAAATGTTTAAAAATGAACTGTTCTTTATTTCAAAGACGTATCTTTTGAGGATTCTGGGAAAAGATTTTCAAAATCTACTATTTAGCCTACTATAGACTCTTGGTTCCACGACACGAGCATACTAAACGAGATGTGTCAAATAATATATATGTATGTCACATCAGACTAGGACACTGCCTTATTAACAGTCACATCTACAAGATACATGTAAGGGATAGCCCTTCATGTACTTATGGAGAGGAAGTCGAGACCATGAACCATTATTTTTTTTGAATGACCAATCCACACCGAACATGATTTGTCCAACTGTCCATTTGTTCGAGAGAATTTATTTCTCTAAGCATATCGACAATGTATCAAGCCAAGATACGCGAGATTTGTTTGCAAGGTCTACATATTTTTTTACGGTATTTCCAACTTTGACGTCAAAAAACGCCAACTTAGGGGCTTCGCAGCATGTACATATGTTCCATTTATGGACTTACTCATGATTCGGAGTAGAACAATAAATTAGTGAGTCTGTGTGTGTGTCCCCTTATAACTTCTGATTCGCTCAATACACAGAGCCTACAATTTCAGAAAATATAGACAATTCAAGGCCTACAATTTAAAATTTTTGTTTAAAGCAGGGGTTATCAACTATTGAATTTTTACTTTATTTTTCCCTATATCTCAAAAACCATAGAAGCTAAAAGGCTGAAAATTGGTATAAATATAGAAAAATATAAAATCTTAAATTGTTTTTTTTTTCAAGTTCTAGAATTTCTCAAACATTTTTATTATAACAATATAACATTTTTTATTACAAATTTATGTGTTTAACTGCCTATACCTATTTCCAAGGATTTTAAGAATATCGAAAAAAGCCGAAATATCCCTAACTATAAAATTTAATTTTATGTAAAAAATATGAACATTGTAGTATTACATCTCCAACTTTTTTAACAATTTTTATAAATATTGTATTTAGTGACGACATCGTTTCATACAATTTGTATGGCAGTAGGCCTATAGGTACATTACACAATATCTCACTCAATAGTTTGATACCTACTTAGGTAATCTACAAACATGCATCATGCTGTTTTCATATTCTGGGAAATCAGACTGATCTCCATACTATCCTATCCTGATACCTACATGTTTTATAAAGAATACAAAATATCTTAAAATATTTATTAATTTGTTTAAAGTGTTTGTAGTTTGGTACGTATTCTTCAATTATGCAAACTATCGCCCTCGACAGTTGGATCTCATGTGTTACATGCAACTAGTATAATACATCTCCTGTCATTCCCTGCATTTTTTTTCCTCGTAGAAAAATTTATTCGCTTTAATAGATTCAATCTCTAAAGTCTCAAAATAATTTAATAATATTTTTTATACTGGAAGAAATCGTGGGTGAAATGCTACATAAGCTAAAAAGAAAAAGAATACCCAAAAAAAGACTTAAATTGCCCATTGGTATTATTCTTAATAAATACCTTCATAGATTAGGCGTATCTTCCTATTCTTCAAAATATAACTTTAAAAAAGTGGAAATTTCTCTTAATCCTATTACAAAAGTCACAGCTATAATTAACCTTGTACTGTGATTTTTTTCCTGTTGTATATTGATACCAGTTAATACAATTAGTATAAAACAATAATTTCTTACAATTGTGCGTTTGCGGTATATTACACAATGGTGTCTCAACACCACTTGTACCATTAATAATGTCATTAAGTTCTGTCAATGGAGATAATTATTTTTCACTGTATAAATAAGTTCTTTAAGTTCATTGACAATGAATTTAATAATATCTACTCCCATACTTATTTATTTTTTACTCCCTACAAAGAAGTGTAATAAAATTCTGAAATATTTTTTCATGATTTCTATCGTTCAAATTTTCAGTGAGAATCATCTATATAATATTTTCCATGAGATTTATTAATGTTTTTTATAATATGTAGATAAGTACCTACCTATGGCGTTGGTCATTTTACGATAAGTAAACGGTTTATTGGTTTACCTACAATATGGTGAAAAAAAAAACTGAAAAATATCCATCAAGAAAAAAATTAAAGAAAATCAGCAAGGAATACGCAATTTACCTAATATTATCAAAATAACTTTCCTTCAATATATATTTATTCAGAACTTGCATTAAGGTAGATATCTACCTTCACATGTTTCAATTCTGCAATTTGTTAATTTCTCCTCTGTTCTCTCCTCTGAATCACAAACAACAAAATGTGATTACGGAGCACGACCAACAAATAGGAAAATTTGACATCCGGATCAATGTCAATTTATCTGAAGATATTATTATTGTTAATTTATTGTATTAGACATATAATAATATGTAGTAGGTAGGTATATCATATCTACCACGGGTGGGTCCAGACGGATGATACACATCGGTTATGAAAGTGAAACATGGCGTAAGTAAGTATGCGTCATTCATAAAATCCAAAATGTACATCTCGGCACACACGTAGAATAAGGTAGGTACCTATATACATATATAGTGAGTCCCTGCTGTGTGCCTACCAACAATAATTTGTATCGCGAAATGTCGCAATATTTTCCAGTAGTGTGTAATCTCCTTTGACATCAACAAAACTGTGTGTGCGGTGGCACCAAGGCGAAATGCACCGACTAATTGTATTTAGAATTATCTTGTATATTTTCTAGAAATACCTGTACCTACTGTTTTTTGTTTATTTATGTATTATTTTTTTTTATTTTTCTTATATCATTGATACTTATATATTTATTTAGTTATCTATTTATTTATTTAAATTTATTTATTTATTTATTTATTTATTTATTGATTTATTTATTTATTTATTTATTTATTTATTTGTTTATTTATTTATTTGTTTATTTGTTTATTTATTTATTTATTCATTTATTTATTTATTTATTTATTTATTTATTTATTTATTTATTTATTTATTTATTTATTTGTTTATTTATTTATTTATTTATTTATTTATTTATTTATTTATTTATTTATTTATTTATATATTTATTTATTTATTTGTTTATTTATTTATTTATTTATTTATTTATTTATTTATTTATTGATTTATTTATTTATTTATTTGTTTATTTATTTATTTGTTTGTTTATTTATTTATTTATTTATTTGTTTATTTATTTATTTATTTATTTATTTATTTATTTATTTATTTATTTATTTATTTATTTATTTATTTATTTATTTATTTATTTATTTATTTATTTATTTATTTATTTATTTATTTATTTATTTATTTATTTTTTTTTTTTTTTTATTTATTCTTTTTCTTTTGTCATTCCAATAGATAAATTTATTATTCTTTTGAGGAATAAATTATCTTGAACAAATCGACAGTTGTAAATAGATTATCTTTGATATTCACTTTGGTCGAAATTGAACTGAAGACACTTCATACAAATATTTTTTTACCAAATGTTGATTATTTTAGATGCACTTATAAAATTATATTTGAATCTCAAGTATTTTATAAATATATTTTGAACATCTACTAAAACATTCTTTTTATCTCATAAATTGCTACCATAATTATTACGTTTTCAACGAATGTTTTTTTTTATTTTAATTTATATTAGTATTAATCTCCAGGTATTGTATTATTTAAATCATGTAATAGCCAATATAAAAAAATATTTTAAATGTGTAAAATACTCCCAATACAAAATAAAGTAAAACAGTGCATCATTTTGGAAATATATAAAAATGAATTTTTAAAACAGAAATGTCACAAATATGGGACATGGCTGGTGATGGAGCGCGCCCTGCAGGTACCTAAGACAAACAACGTGTATGGAGATCGTACCAGGAAACATCTTGTAGGTACCGCATATTATTAACGCGTTGCCGATTAGAATAAGAAATATTTTAATGTCTGACGAAACGAAAATAGCAACTATAAAAAATACTCTGAAACATCTGTATCAAGCGTTGAAATCAAGCGTTCGTTAGACTATGAATTATTATTGTTGGTATGTACAATGTATATTATTTGTAAGGTTTATTTAATTTTTTTTCGTTTTTTTTTAGTTTAGTTACTGTTCTTTAATATTTGACATAAGTTTAGTGATTATGTGAGAGAGAATCTGCTCTGCCAAAAAACTGATTTTCAGTTTGACGGGAAAATAAAAAAAAAATATTTTTTATTAAAAAATAAATATCACAATAAAATTGCTTTTATCGATTGTATTTTTTTAAATCTACTTATTTATCATTTATCATACGGTATTATTTTTTTTCCTTATAAATAAACTTATAAATATGCCTGTGTTTTTTTTTACACCGCGCCGTTCGTTAATCAACCTGTCCGGTATGCGGTTGTGAGAAAAGAAAGGGATTCTTTCCTCTTCCGCTTGTATTTCACCGTGCGTTTAGCTCACTTCCATACTGCCTCAGTATATCGCCAAGTGTTAGCGTCGACTGACGATTCTCACTGTATTATTCACAATAAGTAATACTATCAAGTTTGCGACCGCGATAATTCGAAATACATTATTAAAGTGTTTTTTTTTTCGATATTATCACATCATACGCATATTATATTGACGGTAAAGTTTTCAAGTGATCAATTATATTTATCTCTTGGTTAACATTAAATGACAAATGTAAAAAGTTATTTATTTTAACATCTCTATATTTGACATGCTTATTAACGTTTTGAAATTTGCATAATATACCCACATTCGCAGTCGACATCTGAAAAATGTTATCATTTTTCAAATAGGTAGGTGTTGAAATTATTCTTAATTCTATCACAATTTATTAATCTTGTTTCTATTATTTTTTTAATACTGACAATGTATATATGTAATATTTGGAAGGTATATCTTACATTACCTAAGTAACTACTAACTCTTTGTTTTTCATGATAGGTGTGTATGTATCTATATATGTAAATACAACATAACTTATATGTTGTTGGTATTTGAAATAATTTATTGTACATTTAATAATTTTAATTGATTTTTTTTATAAATTTTTTTATAAGTTTATGTCTATATAATACCTACCTATGTGTTTAAATTAATCAAAGTTTATTTTTATCTAAAAAATTCCAGGTAGGTATCTACATAATATTAAATTATGTCATTATATTGATATATGTCTACAGTGCTTATTTTTTTCAATTGAATACTAATATATTATTATATCTGATTAAAAGGTATATTGGTATATAACGTACCTATGCGGATTTAATTTTTACAATCAAATTTGGAAGTAAATCAATACAAATCTAACTATACATTTTTTATAACCAAAGAAGAGTACAAATAATAGTTTTTTGTTTGAAGAATATGTACAGATGCTCTTATTATTCGATTTATTGAAAAAACACAGTTATCTGATAATATTTTAAATCTGAATTTATGGGACTACCTATCAACATTAGGATAGGTATCCAAAATATGACACAACATGTTATTTGGTGCGTGTTAATTAAACATTTTAAATACATTTATCTTGTTTTTTTTTGTTTGTCAACATGATATATAAAAAAATTACAATGTGCATCCTATTCTATTTACAAACTATCTAAGGCAATTTTTCTATGTATTTGATACGTCTATTATTACATTGTTTTAATTGCGCATTACTAAGAAGGGAAATCTCATTAAACTTGCGATTTCAATTCTGAGTATCCAATTAGATTCCAAAAACATAATCAAATTGTATTATTAGATTTTGAATTAAAAAGGAACATATTGTATTCTAAAGTATTGTAGATAATTATAATACATTGGTAGGTACAAGAAGATTTCACTGAGTAATAACGAATGTTAGTAGTTCATTTTACAAGACAACAATTGAATTAGTTTCGTTCAACTACACAACATGTGAAATAGGTAAAAAAAATAATGACAAATTCTCTTTTTTATTGTTACAAGTATTTAACACTTCGATTAAAATAAAACAATCAATTTCAACCTAAATAAAAGGAATGTTTGTTTTGATAGATAAATTTAATTGTTTTTTTTTGTTTATGAAAAACAAGAAAAAAATTTCTTTAATTTTATGACAATTGTAACTTCTTTTGATTGATACCTAGTTATTAATTTATCTATTTGAGTACATTTCAAAATAATAAAGTTTCCATAAATCTGCGTAAGTTTGACATTAATATTTTCAAGATGATCACACTTTATTTGGCAGAAAATCACGATGAAATTGTATCTACTTGCCTATTAATTAAATTAAGAAATTATATGCTTTTGACATTATCGTATTTTAAACGACTTGGTGGCTTCTCAGTTTAACCTTCCTCACTGTAATATTTTGCAATAAAATATAATATATCGGTACTTATAACAATACTTTAAATATTAGTACTTACACTGTTTTTTTTTTCATTTCTCAAACAATATAAAAAAACTTGTACTTAGGAAAGTGCTGAGTAATATATGAAACTGTTTTTTTTTGTCTTATAAAATGAAATAAAATTTTGACTATTTAATTTTTGACAAACTCTTTCAAATGCATTGTGTGTTTCAATAATGGATCGAATTAAAATTATGAAAATGTTTTCCGTTACTTAATAATAATTCAGCAAATTAAAATCGTATCTACTTACTTATTTATTACCATAGAATAATACTATATTATTATTCTATTTTTATTACGTATATAAAACTAGTCTTAACTAGTCAGCGCATTTTAATATTGTATATAATAATGATATTTTTTGATCAAATATATTATAATATTATAATGTACATTATATTTTTTCAATCTAACATAAAAGCACATTCAATGAACAATAAACTAGTTTTTTTTCTCAAAGCCTTAGGTATTGTTTTAGTAATTTTATTGCAAACTCTCAATATCTTAAATATATTAGTTAAAAAAAAACCTTGTGACACATTTTTTTTAATTGTGTGAATGAACTTTACAGCTTTAGGGTAGGGTAGTATCACCTTACCGCAATCTTCTTTGTTGGCCCAGGATACGCCAGCGGCGCAATATACACATTTTGTCACTATTGTACAATATTCTCTCGAACCCAAACCTGCCACAGTACCTCAAAAGCAAATTCACTTATTTATCCAGTCATGGACTTCCACTCCGATCTGCTGAATGTACAACACTTTCCATACCTATCCATAATACAGAATTTCTCAGCTCTTCGTTCGAAGTACAATCAGCAAGATTATGGAATAGCCTAAGTCCGGATATTGCGTCGTCTAACTCACTTAGTATTTTCAAGAAAAAAACTAAAGAATGAATATTTATCCTTGAACACCTGATCCCGATTTCCTCTCCTGTCCTTACCATATCCTTTTTCTTGCTATGAATTATAATTTATTTTTTTGTTTTAATAGTATTTAAGTGTTATACGTATTTTCTTTGATTTCTTTTACTCTTTTTTATTTGCTGTTGTACATACACAATGTTGTCATACTTTGTAATCTGGTTGGTTGGAAGAAATTGCCTAATGGCAATAAGCCCGCCAGTGTACAATTATATTTGTTTATATTATGTACAAAAAGATGTATAAATAAAATAAATAAATAAATATTAAACATAATATAAACATTGATTCATATCGCCATTTACAAAGTTCCATTTAAGTATTATGAATATTTGGTTTTAGTTTATTTAAAATAACTTTTGAACCCACGTATACTTACTATAATAATATTGAACCTACATGTAGCATTGCAGGAAAGGTTGAGGATACAGGGAATGTTCAGGGAAGGGAAAAGGAGAGGAATTTGTTCCCATTTTGAGTTTTGAGTGACATGTTGTCGGGTCAATCGAAAGGCCAATCCCAGCGCATATTACCCTGAGGACAAATATCATTTTGAGGAGCAACTGTTATTATTAATATTCTTTCAGCTATTCCTATTTGAGGAAATCAACTCGTTCAATGGATCTGGGGGGGATTTGCAATTAACTATGCACCATAAATCGATTTTTATACTTCATTTCCTTTTACCTTTTATTATTTTAATATTTATACTGGTTCACTTCTTATTTTTACATCAAACAGGATCCAGTAATCCCTTTAATATCAACAATAATAATGATAAAATCCCATTTCACCCTTATTTCACATGAAAGTATTTAATAGGATTTATCTTAAGTCTATTATTTTTAATTACAATCAATACCTTATTTCATAATAGATTGGGAGTCCCAGATAATTTTATTCCCGCAAACACAATGGTTACCCACATTCATATTCAACCAGAATGATATTTTTTATTTGCATGTGCAATTTTACGATCTATTTCTAATAAATTAGGAGGAGTAATTGTATTAGTAATATCTATTTTAATATTAATTATATACCAAAAATATAGTTGGAATTTCACCCTCTCCATCAAACATTTTCTGTATATATAGACTTGAGGTAAAAATATCAAGCCTAGGGTCACTAACATAGTTTTTATTGTAACAATGTCATGAATAATTTATTAAAGTTTCAGTTAACAAATTATTATTAACCTACCGCTTTTTTTACTATCGAAAGATTTTTTAATTTCAAATTTGTTATAATAAAATAAATTTATAGTAGTACATACGTTTTAGCTTTGCTATATATTATTTAAGCTATAATGTGTTTGTAAAACATCCAATTAGGAAATTTTCTATACCCAAACATCAACAACCATGTAGTTTTGTAATAGAGTATATAAGTATTACGATGATAATAATACAAGTAATAATAAGTATCGGCAGATCGAATCTATTTAATGTTTCAATACGAAACGATAAAGTTTTATTGGTCACTTTTGCTTTTACAGAAAGTCAGCGCGAAGATTATGATGGAGTTAATTTATTATGAATCACGAACTAATATCGTTCTCATGTCTTAAATATACAGCCGCTCAATTTCGTTCATTTTATATTATACCTTATAACCTACCTATTAATTTACCACTGGTTTTTAAATAAGAATAATAGCTAAGCACTTTGTTTTATTGACGGATCAATTTCTAAAAGAATAATGACTCTTTTCAATACAACTCATTGTGGCATTTTGACTTAAATAACGTGTAAGAAAATTTTAAATAATTCGATATAGTTATTTGATGAAATTAATAAGTAAGAGATTTAAAGCGAGCTTAATCTTAGAATAAAATGGTATTTACAGTATTTTCACTAAAAAGTTTTTAATATCTATTTTTACCTTTTTCTTTACCTCCACATGTATGACTGTACTGGAAATTTACAATAGATTTTAAACTAATGTTCCGACCAGTTAGAGTTCTGAAACTTTCAGAATTTGTGTATTCCCGATAACAATACACGTTAAAACTATTGATTCATTTGATAAAAATGAACAATTTTGTCTTTCATTCAAAGTAAATAAAGCTATGCGTATACAGCTAAGCGTTAATAAAATTTGAATTTTATACAGTTAGAAGCAAAAATAATATTTAAATACTTTTTCATGTTTTCAATGTGAAAACAGTTAAAAATCATGATAATATACATTTCTTAACATGATTAAAATTAAGGAGATTGAGTAATTTAATGCATGCTAGTGAAAAATCTATTACTTACAAATTTAATATGTGGAGAAAACTTTGAAGAGGGTATCCTCAGTTATATATTTTTTTTCAGTTGCTTTTGTCCAACTGTCGATTCGTTTATGAGAATTCAATTCTCTGAATGAATCGACATTATTAAGCCAAGATGCGTGTACGAAGGAAAATTTTGTATGGTGTAGTGGACTTTTTGCATGCTAATAACACCAACTAAGGGCCTCGCAGCATATATGTTCCCATACATGGATTTACTCAGAATTCGGAGTAGAACATTTTATGTGAGTTTTGTGTGTGTCTGTGTGTCCCCCCCCCCCCCCTTATAACTTTTGATCCGCTCAATTTACAGTTATAGGCCTACAAAACTTTTATACTCAGAATTGTGAATTTTTGTTTCAGTCAGGGGTTATCAACTTTTGAATTTTTACTTTATTTTTCCATATATCTCAGAAACCATAAAAGCTAGAACGCGGAAAATTGGTATAAAAAAATCTCAAAGTCTCAAATTTGTTTTTTTTTTTATTCCAGGGTTTCTCAAACATTTATTATTAAGAAAAATATTTTATTTATGATAAATTTATGAGTTTAACTGCCTACATTTCCATTTTTTTTTTAAATATCGAAAAAAGCCGAAACACCCCAACTAGATAATTTAATTTTATATAAAAAATATAACATTGTATTAGCACATCTCAATTTTTTTTAACAATTTTTATAAAAATTGAATTTAGTGACGACATCACTTCATACAATTTGTATGGTAGTTGCCTATAAACAATATGTAAGAAGACTTAATAGTTTGATACTTAAATCTCCAAACATACATACATACCATCATACTGTTTTCATATTTTGTGTAGGAAAAACAGACTGACCTCCATACTATCCTATCCTGACAAACATACCTACAAGTTTTATATAGAAAATAAAATATCTTCAAATACTTATTAATTTGTGTTGTTTATAGTTTGGTACGTATTCTTTGATTATGCATACTATCGCCATCGACAGTTGGATCTCATGTGTTACATACATGCAACTAGTTATATCTGAATTGCTTTGCGGAAAACTAACGTTTACTTATTGTCAAAAGTTAATCCTACGTATGTACTGTATGTACACAATCACATGTTGTTTTACTTGGAGATAGGCATTGATATCGTAATAATAACTCCATTAATAATACCATTTTAATAACTCCATTTTAATTTCATATTTAAAATCTAATAGTTTTATACTTTAACATTGTTCAACAGCAGTAAAATTATACGTTTATTACTTATAAACTTATACCTACATTTCACTAAAACGATGTTCCCTACCCAAGGAGAATAATTATACCCACTCAATAATTATGTAGGTATCTTATCCTCCTAATGAAGAGAATATCCTTTGAGAAACGTGTATAGTATAATAAATAATATTGTTATTAAAACAAGATAAGATGCACCATATAATTTACGTATTATAATCTGATTATATATTCATACATAATTCAATTGCAGTTGTGTGAATTCTACGATATAATCAGTGTTTATTTGTACCTAAGATGCTCAGACAATAGTCAATATCTTATTTTATTCACTATCCTTTTCCACTCCTCTCTACTCGTTTGTGCAGCCAGGTGGACAGCCTCCTGGAATATTATTAATCTGGTCCGGTTGGTCCATTTTATTAATGCACTCCCCCTGGCTCTTCTTCCAGGAGTATTTTGGACCATTATTATTTTCTCCCGACTATGCGTTTCTCCCCTGGCTTCATCAATTATATTGTCAACTATTCTTCTTCTTCTGGTGCCTTTTCAGGAACCTCCGTCGTTGGCAATCGCTCTGGCGGATCCCTCTCTGTCCTGTGCTGCCCGACAGTACCGGAATTGCTCATAGAAACCGAAAATCTTGGCCTGCCTCTGAATATTATATTAAGAAATTCTAGACCTAATATTTTTTGTCTGTTATAATGAAACTATACTACAAGATTAGATGGGTCGATGGCAGAGCGGTTAGCGCATTGGATTAGTAATCCAGTGGTCGCGAGTTCGAATCTTGCCTCGACCGATTTCGTTCACCTATAGCACAAGCATTTATGATTATTTTAGGGAACGTAGGAATATGTACCTATATGTACCTACTTGTTTAACAAGGACATATTCATTTTTTAATAAATATTATGGCATTTGATTTTAAAATATTTTCATGGCCACTCAAATGAACAACGATGCTAAAAAACATTAAATTTTCAACGTTTCCCAATTTTCTTTCAGGGTTTGCCTAGTCCGAAGGTTCTAGGCACACCCCTGCTGCCCGGAATGTCTTTTCCATTATTCTGAAGCCCGTCCGTTCCCTGATATTACGCAGCGAGGACATCTGCCTCCTTCCAGTCCCTCAAAGACCGTCTATCTTGCCTTCCAGTCTTAATTTGAGCAAGTAGTATTTTTCTCCCATCATAATATTCAACTATAAGTCTATCAAATTTAGTAATAATCAGTGTATATTTTACTTAAATAAATCCTTTCCTGTTTCCAAATTTGTTGGGTTGTGTTTCATGAATGTGATCAATATAAGTGTATGGGAACTTCTGTATACTCAGAGTCGTATTGAATCCATGAAGTGATCATTCTGTATCAGTTTGTGTTCTCAGACGACCAGCCGATTAGTATTATACATATCTTTGAAGTGATCAATCTATATCGGCGTTCTCACATGACGTATTCGAGCATTAACCTCTCGCCATTTTGTGTGTGTGTGATGCAAAATGAGACCACGCCGTGTTGGACTAATGGCGATTTTTTTTTTCAGTCGCGGTTTCTCGTTGATAAACGAATTACAAACAGGGTTGGCACCTACTTTTGATTTTTTATAAAAAATGTGTCCATAAATTATATTGGCATGTTTCAACCAAGCAATTTTTTTTTTCTTCAAAATACTCGTTTTCCTATGATTCAAACCCGACTCAAGATAGTAAAATAAAAACACTGTTTTTCGACAAATTGTTGAATTTTATAAAATATCTATTTATTGCATAAACATTTTTTTTTTCTTTTTTCAAACTTAAACACTGAGAAGCAAGTTTTACTCCTCACTAACCCAAGGGGATATAGTGGGGAGTTATGATTTTTTTTTTATCTAACGTCATGCTCGATCGTTAGCGGAAAATAATCACAATGGTCGGATACCACATAACTATATATGTAATATGTGATTTTATTATGTATATTTTCAATGTTGTTTAGGTTAATGACAGTCTGCCAAAAAACTGCTTGCACTCTGGTAAAGGGCAATATGTTTTTGTGTTTTTTTCTGTATCTTGCGATTGTGTTTTTTATATGACACGTGTTGTAATATAAATAATAAAAAAACAGTAAGGGTCGGCCAAGGCAATGTAGCCATGATCACATACATGTAATTTTGAAAGACGGAGACGATAGAAATAAGAAGAGCGCATATGAGAAGATGCATGGACGTGAATGAAGCGAGAAATATATGTCAAGAAAGAAAAGTCTGGCATTCGGTTCTCTCTGGCTACCCCAAATAGGGAAATGGCATGATGGTAAATATGTCATTAGAGCATAGTCGAATTGGTAAAACTACTATATACGTATATGGCAGAACCTTGTCAAACAATCGCAGTCTTTTAAATATATTTTCAAACAATTGTGGGACAAAGTGTTAGTAAAATAAAGCGACACCTCACATAATGGTCTTTTTAAGAAGATATTTTTAAGAGAGTATCTAGTCGAGAAATCCTTTTATACAACTGACTAAATGCTGAATCAAAGAGATTTCAATTAGTGTGGATTGTTTTCTTTTGTTTATAATAATTTAATTATTATCATAATGTTTATATGGAGGATATTCCAATATAATATTATTTAACTGTCATATATCTTATTTACTACGTTAATTACCTGATGAAGATATAACAACTGATCTTTATTTTCATTCAAATAATCTAGTTTGGATTATTTTACACAACAGAACTATTAACAAATTTTAATGGGGTGTCGTTTGCGGGTCTGCAGATGTACAAATATGTCAACCCTATTGGCGATAAGTATTATACTATTTCAGCGGTTTTAAGATTTCATAATTACCAGTTGTAAGATCGTGGCTGCTTTTGTGATTTACAAGCCCAAGTACCGAACTGATGGAGACAGAGATGTATGAACGACGGACCGCGTTGAAGTTGTGTTTTTTTTTTTCACCTTCATAGTGTGTGTACCAATATGACGATACCACCACTGGTATACCACTGTCTGTGTTGTGCCTACCTATCTACCTCTGGAGTGGTATGAGTCCGATGGCTTTTATCAAGTACCTAATCATGCAGACGAAAGTACTCGGCGCGTAGCGAATTGGGGTCAACACACACACATACATACATACATATTCAATGTTATATTATTATTATTATGCACTGCGATTGTTTATTTATTTATTAATTCTTTAATTAAAGTGTCAATAAAACTAACAGACTAATTTGATCTATATATACTATAATTATACAAAATGTTGTTATAAAGGAAATACCTATTAAATTAATATGCTATGTTAGAAAGAAAAATCATAAATTGCTTTGTTAAGAAATTTATGTTACAAAATTTATGTTATATTTGTTTTTTACATATGTTATATTCATTTTTATAAACTTTGGTTTATATATATTATTTTCTTGTTATTTTTTGTGTATTTTTCATTAAATAAATTTCAAGGCCAGAATTATCTTGGCTAGAACTGGAAAATATATAATATATTTTAAACAGTAATATTATAAGTGACCCGTCTCTGAACAGGTTTTCCTAGTGAGACGAGGAACGAAAAATATATTGTAGTTCATTTATTTTTGTGTAATAAACGTCGGGTTGCCGGCACTGAAACAATAAATAAATAAATAATCAGGTAAATTTAAAAAAATTGTCGGCCTTCGTAGAACAGGTGAAGAGGTAGGTGTCTGATTTCTGATCCGAAGGTCCCGAGTTAGATTCCCTGTGGGCACACAGTTTAAAATTGTGTTTTCAGTATGGATCTGTGAAACGATTAATATCTTAAATATCCAGAATGTGGCAACATGTTATTGGGTGTATGTTGAATTAATATTTGACATAGTACCTATGTACCCGTTAGTTATGTCAACTATTGTCACGCACCCAATAACAAGTTGCCACTATTACCATTCTGGAGACTTGTGATATTTATCGTCTCACAGATCTAGACTGAAAACACAATTAAGGGTTTTTTAAGAAAAATGTAAGAAAATGGTAAGGAACTTCGAGAATACTGCTTTCAAAACCTTAACTTTTTCTTTAATTTTTCTCAAACAGCTCCCGTAATACGACCCTAAAAACTGTGTCTCCACAGGAACTCGAATTTGGGACCTTAGGCTCAGCAAGGGCGTCGCCAAGCTGCCCCCCCCTGCCCCTCCCCTAGAGATTAAAAAAAATGTAACAATTCATATTTTTCTCATCCTCCATAATATAGGGTATACGGATAATAGCCTAGGAATGGGTTGAGTTGCCCCCCCCTGGGCCTTGGGCTGGCGACGCCCTTGGGCTAAGGAGTGATATCCAACCAACTGAGGCACAAAGGCCATCAAAAATATTATTATAGTTCTATAAATTAATTCAATTTCACAAAAATAATTTCAACCAAATTATTGCTGAGTAACAAAATTTATAGGTTGTATAAAAAAACATATATATTTATAAATATAGAATCCAAAAACATTATTATATTTCAAAGTTGTAGTTACATACATAATGATACTTTTGACTGGATGTAACCGGTTCAGTTGTCACATTGGAAGACATGTTCTGGGGTTTAGTTATAATGATTATTATTGCCCATCGCAATAAACTGTGATAAATGTACCTATTAATTAATTCCTTGGTGATTGGCTCTACTGATATTAAGCGTTGATCAAAATGTAATTAGAAATTATTAATATTATCGTGAACGCAAATAGATACTAATGACTTTTCGTATATAAAAGATGTTTCCCGATAATCAATTAAAATACACAAACCTCCATCTTATGACACAGTGGATTAGGTTTGATCTTTATAATACTAGTTGCATGTAACATATGAGATCCAAGTGTCGATAGCGACAGTTGAAGAATACGTATTATTGAATATTTTAGAATATTTTGTTTTCTACACAAAATATTTGTGTTACAAAAATACAGTGTTGAGGAAGTGGACGTCAGTCCTTTTTCCAACCCCAAATATGTAAACAGATTGATGGTTATATGTTTTAATGAAGAAAGTATAAAAATATTGAGAGTCCCCGTAGATATTGTGTATTCTTCCATACAAAATTTTTGAAACGATTTCGTCACTTAATTCAATTTTTACATTATAAGTTTAAAAAAGTTTAAATTGTACTACTCTTATGTATCTATATTATAAATTTGAATGTTTGTATGTATGTGTTGAATGCGCTCCTAAACCGCTCATCCGATTGCGATGAAACTTTGGTGAACTGTCGAGAGTATACCAGGGATGGTTTCTGGATCAAAAAATTTTAACTTCTTCTTCTTCTTCATCGAGTTTTAGGTCATTTTACCTATGAAGGTGGACTATCCTGGGAACCGTTCATCAGATTGCAATTAAACTTTGGTGAATTGTCGATCGTATGCCCGGGATGATTTCTGAATTTAAAATATTTTCTTCTTCTTCTTCTTCATCGGGTATCAGGTCATTTTACATATGAAGGTGGACTAACCTGAGAACCGTTCATCCGATTGCAATGAAACTTTGGTGAATTGTCGAGCGTATGACCGGGATAGTTTCTGGATTAAAAAATTTTTCTTCTTCTTCTTCTTCATCGGGTATCAGGTCATTTTACCTATGAAGGTGGACTATCCTGGGAACCGTTCATTCAATTTCAATGAAACTTTGATGAATTGTCGAGTGTATGCCCGGGATGGTTTCTGGATTAAAAAATTTTCCTTCTTCTTCTTCTTCATCGGGTATCAGGTCATTTTACCGATGAAGGTGGACTATCCTTGGAACCGTTCAATCAATTTCAATGAAACTTTGATGAATTGTCGAGCGTATGACCGAGACCTACTGAAGGGACGGGAGGTAATGAAGGGACGGGAGGTAATGAAGGGACGGGAGGTAATGAAGGGACGGGAGGTAATGAAGGGACGGGAGGTAATGAAGGGACGGGAGGTAATGAAGGGACGGGAGGTAATGAAGGGACGGGAGGTAATGAAGGGACGGGAGTAACTGAAGGTACGGGAGTAACTGAAGGGACGGGAGTAACTGAAGGGACGGGAGTAACTGAAGGGACGGGAGTAACTGAAGGGACGGGAGTAACTGAAGGGACGGGAGTAACTGAAGGGACGGGAGTAACTGAAGGGACGGGAGTAACTGAAGGGACGGGAGTAACTGAAGGGACGGGAGTAACTGAAGGGACGGGAGTAACTGAAGGGACGGGAGTAACTGAAGGGACGGGAGTAACTGAAGGGACGGGAGTAACTGAAGGGACGGGAGTAACTGAAGGGACGGGAGTAACTGAAGGGACGGGAGTAACTGAAGGGACGGGAGTAACTGAAGGGACGGGAGTAACTGAAGGGACGGGAGTAACTGAAGGGACGGGAGTAACTGAAGGGACGGGAGTAACTGAAGGGACGGGAGTAACTGAAGGGACGGGAGTAACTGAAGGGACGGGAGTAACTGAAGGGACGGGAGTAACTGAAGGGACGGGAGTAACTGAAGGGACGGGGGTAACTGAAGGGACGGGGGTAACTGAAGGGACGGGAGTAACTGAAGGGACGGGAGTAACTGAAGGGACGGGAGTAACTGAAGGGACGGGAGTAACTGAAGGGACGGGAGTAACTGAAGGAACGGGAGTAACTGAGGGAGGTACTGAAGGGACGGGAGGTACTGAAGGGACGGAAGGTACTGAAGGGACGGGAAGTACTGAAGGGATGGGAGGTATTGAAGAGTCTGAAGCGACGGGTGGTTATGGAGGACAATTTTTAATTATACAGGCAATACGAAGTTTGCCGGGTGTTCACTAGTATACTTATAAGAGAAATCAAATTATCTAGTTGGGGTGTTTCGGCATTTTTCGTTATTTAAAAAAAATGATACATACATACATACATACCATCACGCCATGTCCCTTACGGGGTAGGCAGAGAGAACCGAACGCCATATCTTTCTATCCTGGCACACATTCATCGCCTCGTCAACATTCATGCATCGTCTCATACATGCTTCTAACATTTCCGTCTTTCAGAATATCGTTCACATGGTCGTGCCATCCCTTTCTTGGGCGGCCACGGCCTCTCAACTCATTCCTATCCGCATTGTATATTTTCTTCGTCAGGCGTTCCTCATTCATTCTACCCATGTGGCCAAACCATCTCAGTGTGTTCACTTTCATTCTATTAATGATATCTTTCTTCATCTTACATTCTTTCCTTATGTTCTCATTTCTTACCCTGTCATACATCGTTCTATTGCAGATTCTTCTTAGCGATCTCATTTCAACAGCATTTATTCTGCTTTCGTGCGACTTCTGCCATGTCCAGGTTTCACTTGCATACGTCAATGTTGGCACTAAGATAGCGTTATGAATGGCAACTTTGGCAGCCTTTGATAAGTTGCGATCATTCATAACTAAAAAAATGAAATATGGGAATATATACCTATATCTAAAATTGTCACGAAAAATGTATTTTTTTAGTAAAAAAAGTTTCAATAAACCTGGAACTTTTTCAAGAAAAGGTGTTTGTATGTTATATTTATTTATATTATCTATATTTGTACAATTTTTCAGCATTCTAACTTTTATGGTTTTTGAGATATGTTAAAATTTAAAACAAAAATTCAAATTGATTAACCTGGCCCTGACTATCGAAATTCTGAAATAAAAGATTTATTTCTTTATGACAAATAGTTATGGAGTAATCTTAAAAAAATCTGTAAAAAGGAATTTTTATTTTCAGAATCTTACTGAATATTTAAATTGTGTGACGAACATTTACTGGGGATGAAACACGCTGTCAAACAATTTGATATATTTGATTTCAAATTGGGATGTTTAAGTGAAATATGAAATATTGACTATGAAATATGATTTCAAGTTGGGGTATTTAGGTGAAATATGAAATATTGACTATGAAATATGATTTCAAATTGGGGTGTTTAGGTGAAATATGAAATATTGACTATGAAATATGATTTCAAATTGGGGTGTTTAGGTGAAATATGAAATATTGACTATGAAATATGATTTCAAATTGGGGTGTTTAAGTGAAATATCAAATATTGACTATGAAATATGATTTCAAATTGGGGTGTTTAGGTGAAATATGAAATATTGACTATGAAATATGATTTCAAAATTGGGGTGTTTAGGTGAAATATGAAATATTGACTATGAAATATGATTTCAAAATTGGGGTGTTTAGGTGAAATATGAAATATTGACTATGAAATATGATTTCAAATTGGGGTGTTTAGGTGAAATATGAAATATTGACTATGAAATATGATTTCAAATTGGGGTGTTTAGGTGAAATATGAAATATTGACTATGAAATATGATTTCAAAATACGGGTGTTAGGTGAAATATGAAATATGGACTATGAAATATGATTTCAAAATTGGGGTGTTTAGGTGAAATATGAAATATTGACTATGAAATATGATTTCAAAATTGGGGTGTTTAAGTGAAATATGAATTATTGACTATGAAATATGATTTCGAAATTGGGGTGTTTAGGTGAAATATCAAATATTGACTATGAAATATGATTTCAAATTGGGGTGTTTAAGTGAAATATTAAATATTGACTATGAAATATGATTTCAAAATTGGGGTGTTTAGGTGAAATTTGAAATATTGACTATGAAATATGATTTCAAATTGGGGTGTTTAAGTGAATTATTAAATATTGACTAAGAAATATGATTTCAAATTGGGGTGTTTAGGTGAAATATCAAATATTGACTAATCGAGTTTTAAGTTACATAAAATATATTATCATCGAAATTCGCATTAATGTTTTATTATGCTTAGTCAAAAATAAAATATATCATATTATTATTATGATACAACACCAACCCATATTTAACGTTTGTCAACATAATAATATATTATGTGCTGTTTATAGTGATCGCTAGGTGTAGCTACACACATGTTTTGTACAAGTAAATAGGCTGGTTAAATTATACATAATGTGCTTGACAATCGTTGATCGGGCGAACACAAATTTAAATAGCGACAATTAGAATTTCAGGCCGTTACATGAGTTAACATAATTTACAGTTAGAACAAAAGTCATTCCGTTAAAGATGTTCACAGCTCACACTCCATCCATCGTGATTACAAAGTTTCACTACTTTCTGTGACAAACATAATTATAATATATTTTACTAAGGAGTTTATAAAAGAATAAACAAATTTACAAACAACACGATACGATTCCACAAAAATCGATATCCGTCTTGAAAAAACAAAAAAAGAACAAAAAGAAGTTTAAAAACACGTTTTCTTTAATCTCAAAATGTAGCAAATTATTATTTAAAAAACGAATATGTCCTTGTTAAACAAAAACATTTTCCAGCATTCCCTAAATTAAGCATAAAAGCTTATGCTATAGGTGAACGAAATCGGTCGAGGCAGGATTCGAACTCGCGACCACTGGATTACTAGCCCAGCTCGCTAACCACTCTACCATCGACCCATCTAATTATAATATTTATCTGACAATACCAGTGGGGCAAGTCTGGTCCAACCGGTCAAATCAAAACCCTCGTGATTACCCATATCATGGATATAATTATCATATGGAATTCTATGACATTTTAAGATATTATAGAACTCCATATAATAATTATATCCATGATATGGGTAATCGTGAGAGTTTTGATTTCGCCGGTTGGACCAGACTTGCCCCCCTGATTACATCTGATTACATGAAAATTCTTCGAAACACAATTGTTCGAATGCGCAATTGTACGAATAACAATTTTTCGAAACTCACTTATCAGAATGACAATTGTCCGAAAGCAAATTATTCGAACCAACATTTGTTGGAAAACCAATTGACCGAATTTAATATATTTTTGTGTCATTATGTTGCCTCCTTTGACATATTTATTGCCAGTAAAATATATTCGATATAGACTATTATTACTTGTTGTATTATTGTTGGGTACGTATGTTTGCACATTTGACAGCGCGGTGCGTGGCCATGTTGTTTATTCCATAGATTTTTATTATACATAATATACTATATGCTCCAGTTTATCTACAAAATCAATTTCACTTCCTCTCTGAACACGGGTTGCCTCTTCGATCAAATACTGAAAGAACACTCAGTATCCCAGTACACAATACTTCTTTTTTCACCACCTCTTTCTCCGTACAAGCAGCTCGTCTTTGGAATCACATCCCATCGCAACTTCGAGTTTCATTAACACTTCCCGCTTTCAAAAGAAATCTGAGGAATCATTTCCTTACACAACATAACACCTAAATTTGTCTCCTTATCATATCCTTGTCCCCCCCCCCCTCTCCAGTCACCACCGTTTCTTTATTGTTTTTGCTTATATGTTTTTTTTTTCATTTGATTTGTTTTATTTTCTTTATAGCTTTTGCTTGTATTATATAAAAATTTTGCTACATACCATAAATGTAATAGTTTTTCACCAAATGAATATGGTTGGTTGGAAGATATTGCCATTTGGCAATAAGCCCGCCATTGTGCACTTGTGCTCAGAAAGTTTAAAATAAAAATAAATAAAATATATAGATGTAGTACTCCGTGCAAAAAGTGAGTCATGGAATATCGCGCGTTTCACGTTTTGGTTGGCAACATATTTCAGTTTTCCTTACATTTCAACACACCCTAAATAACTTTTCTCTAAATCTAAATAAACAAAGTGTTTTTTACGACAAATAAATCCGAATACAATTCACATTAGTCGTTATTCGCTATGGAAAAACGATGTACTAAAACGTCAAAAATCCACCGGAAAAATGCCTCACTTCGATTCATACAAAATTTGCTAACTACGACATCTAGTATATTATAATAAAGATCTATGGTTTATTCCTCTCACAATACTTCCAACATGACGTCATAAAAATTCGAACAATTGTAATTTCTGATAGTTGTGTGTTCGGTAAATTGTTTTTCGAAAAAATGTGATTCGAATAATTGCCATTGGTAAAATTAATTTTCGTAAAATTGAGCATTCGAATAATTGTTTTTCGAATAATTTTCCTGTCACCATTACATCTTCCTCTCCTCTTCCTTTCCTTATCCCTTGGTTTTCCTATCACCGCTGTGAATTGTTCTTATATGCTATCTTCTTTGTTTTTTTTTACTTTTCTTCTGCAATCTTTGTTTATTTTTGTAATGCGATTAACTTATTGCCATATTACAAATTAACTTATTGCCATAGTACAAAGGAATGCTTACATTACTAACATTAATTCTGGTTGGTTGGAAGAAATTACCATTAGGCAATAAACCCGCCAGTGTACTAATTATATGTACAGAAAGATTCATATAAATAAATAAATAATGTTCGTATAGGAAAACCACCTTTAACCTACAGGTAAGTAATAGTTGAGGTCCCGTAAGCAGTATTCTTGCAGTACGGGACCTTACATTTTTCTTATATTTTTCTCAAATAACCTAATTGTTAATCCTAATTGTTAATTGTTTATATCGTCTCAAAATAGATTATGTATGTACGTTCTGTATTTGAACAAATATTTTATTGTTATTAAAACAACTGCGTTTGACATTATGTGTTTAACATTTGCAGTATGAATGTTAACAACCTACGGACTGACATGAAATATTTTTATTGTATTCTTCATTTCAACGCGAAGAAAACTTTGAAAAGTGTGTCCTAATTTATATTTATTTATGTACTTGTTTAAATAATATATTTTATAGAGAGTATCGAAGTAAACATTTCTTACTCAATTATTCAAAATCCATGTCCGTACACTTCTTGTCAACATTAGTAATTTTGAGTGTTTTTTATTTTTGATAAATCTAGATTTTGTTTTATTTTTGTGAATATTTCATAGGTAGCAACAGTTAGTTAAGTATTGTACTTGATTTCTTATATTATTTTTATTTAATTTAATTTTCGAATCTATTTAAGAAGTGGTATTTTATATTGGCGCAAAGGTGACATCACCAACGGAATGTACCTAGGTAGATAGATATGTACCTATATATATAATATATATATATATCGATCTGTATAATCATCATCTCAATGTAACGGAGTTTCTCCGACAATTTCTCACGCGGCCTCGGGGTAGTTGTGGGGCGGGGCGGTAACCAATATACAATATACCTACCTACCTATACCATGACATCACCTTGAAACTGGAACCCAATTTTAGGTATATAAGTACTTCTTATTATAATACTACGACCGTTTGTCCTGTCCTGTCCTCTAAACTACACTATATTAGGTACATTACCTACATAGACCACTTCTTGCTCTGTTCACAATTTTACATTGACCACCTGTCTTGTTCTCAACTATACATACATTGACCGTTTGTCCTGTCCTGTCCTCTACACTACACTATATTAGGTGCATTACCTACATAGTAAACTTCTTGCCCTGTTCACAATTTTACATCGACCATTTGTCTTGTTCTCAACTATACATCGACCACTTGTCTTGTCCTGTCCTCTACACTACACTATATTAGATACATTACCTACATGGAAAACTTCTTGCCCTGTTCACAACTTTACATTGACCACTTGTCTTGTTCTCAACCGCTTGTCCTGTTCTGTCTTCTCTTGTCCTCTACACGACGCTATATTACATACATTACCTATATAGACATTTTTGTCCTGTTCACAACTTTTCATATTCTCCTTAAACTGCTTCAAAACTTCCGTTTTTATTTATATAGGCATATAGCACTCTAAATAGGGTGAATTGCCATATAAAGCAAAAAAAAACTTTACATTGACCACTTGACATGTTTTCAACTATAAATCGACCGATGTCTATAATAGGTACCTCATTATATACTAATTTACATAGATCACTTGTCATGTTTACAACTTTACATTGGCCACTTATCCTGTTCACAAAGTAGGTAGGTACATATACTTACATAGACCACTTGTCATGTTCACAACTTTACATTGACTACTTATTAAATTTAAATTTAATTACCTATATTTTATGTATTTTTATATTACGTTCACCACATATCTATCAGTTACATCCCTACTGTGAACATTTCAGTGAGCTTAAATGAACATTTCAGTGGTATACTGGTATGCCGTTTGACTTTGATTCCTAACAATCAAGTTCTTATTCTTAATTCAATTAATAAGGAATCCCTTAGATTCTTAATACATTGAAAAAACGTTTCTTAGGCAACCATTCTTTTCTGAACCGTAAACTATCAAACTAACCACATTCTTGCACAGGGTGAAAGTTTGAGTAAAATTTTACGTAAATTTGCTATGAGGCACCGGCTTAGAATAGTGTTTCCCACTCTTTTTTTATTATCATCATTTTCGGGTGTCCATTAAGACCCTGGTAATCTAAAAACAACATGCAAAATAATATCTTACGAAGGTCATCAATGAAGTTCACCGCCCATTCTAAATATTCCCTTTTTTATATGAGTTGATACACACATGTGTTGTGCTTCCATTCGAAAGATAATGCACACCCGCACACCTGTCGCCGGTTACCCTACCTTGTAATACGCCGTGATGATTTGAATGAACGAATAATGCTTTGATTTGTGTAATTGATATCACACATTTAAAATAGCGAAAATACAGCAGTAAGCAAAGTCTTATCAAATATGTAGGCGCAAACATCATGGCGTAGATTCGACCTTTTTTGAACAATTTCGACCATAACGAGCCGCGCCCTTCAAAGATGCCTTGTCCGTGACCGACTATAGTAAGTTGATAGTTAAATGTCTATAATCCAGAACACGATGACCAAACCTCCGAACGATCGATCAATATCGATGCCCCGCGCGAAAGATTGCAATCAATTATATTGCATTAAGTTTCACGGCGGTACCTCGCGATTGTTCTTTTTACGAGACCCCTCCCACTGACGTCTGTGCCCCGCAGTCTCTGAATGAGGCACCAGGTTAATGCTTCTGTCAATGTATATCTGACTCATCAAACATTGAACTATTAAAACAGTGGTGCGTAAACTATGGTCGGCGACCACAAGAGGGGTTGAACAATATGTTCAATAGTAAATCGCACAAAATATCAAAGTAATTTGCGTGTTGTAAAAAATATAAGAATTATGAATTCTTTGATCACAAGCAAAATCATTCTCAATGTCATTTTTAAAATATTTAGTAAGTAGGTACTTAGGTACCTACTTACTAAATATATAAATCAAATTATCATTGCAAGAAATTACAAAGTAATGAGTTCATTAATAAATACACTAGGTATGGATATTCTGGAAAGTAAAAATAATAGTTATTATTTATTACAAAGTAATGAGTTCATTAATAAATACACTAGGTATGGATATTCTGGAAAGTAAAAATAATAGTTATTATTTATTAAAAAGTAATGAGTTCATTAATAAATACACTAGGTATGGATATTCTGGAAAGTAAAAATAATAGTTATTATTTATTACAAAGTAATGAGTTCATCAATAAATACACTAGGTATGGATATTCTGGAAAGTAAAAATAATAGTTATTATTTATTATAGTGAGCAGGAATGAGGCAAATATATTTATTTATTTATTTATAATTTATATTTAAAATTTTAAGTATAAATGACAATTAAATAAATACATTTACCTCATTCTTCCTCACCCATCCTTATCATCCACATATTTATTTATTATAGTGAGCAGGAATGAGGTAAATATATTTATTTATTTATAATTAATATATAAATTTCAAATATAATTGATAATTAAATAAATATATTTACCTCACTCCTTCTCATCCATCCTTATCATCCACAGCCTTCCCACATTTCATTATTTTTTCAAAACTTTTAGTTACTTTTACCTAGGTTCTTCATTTTTATTTTTTTTATTTTTAGTGGTTAGTCATATTTTTTTTAGAACTTGTTACCTTATATACCTACTCTTGTGATTAGTATGTAATTGGTCTTATTTTTGTTCTTTTTTATATATAATTTTCAATTTGACTGTAAGTATACTGATCCAAATAAATAAATTATTGCGTTCTACGGATTTGTTTTTTGTTTTATAAAAAAAGTTTACTTCAGTAATTTTATGTTATTTTATTTAACTTCATGTACAATAATGTGTACGATGGCGGGGTTATTGCCATCGGGCAATTTCTTCCAACCAACTAAGAAATGGTAAATGACACCAAAGGTTTTTATTGAAAAAATGTATTAATTGTACAAAAGTACTTTGAATAGAGATTAAACCTAACAAAACTCGAGACATTGAATTATATGTCTAAATTTTGTAAAAACATGACCTTTTTTGGCTATCTAACGTTGACATTGGATGCCTAGTGGTTGAATTAATTTCACGGAGGACTTAAGATTAAGACCCAAATCGTAGGTGCCAATAAATATAGTTTGAGCACTACTGAATCTTTGTATATGTACTTTCAACTACACGCGCAGACGTATCATTAAAGCGACTTCATACAATTATTATGCTACCATGTTTTATATTGATCTATAAAATATAGGTATCTATATATATTCATCTCAAAAGTAAATAAAAAAAAATCACAATACAAAGCGTGTCTAGTAAAGTGAACACTTTTATTAATTATAGTTGTAAAATAATATAGGCGTTGATCAAAAGAAATGTTATGAAAATGAAACCATGTGGACTTGTAATACCCACCTTAAAATACTGTACCAATTATTAACAACATAGTTATAACGGGGACAAAGAATTGTAAAAAAAACTATTATTACCAAGGGGTTTAATATAGAGAGAAGAAGAGAACTCTTTATTTTTTTTATATTAGATCCTATAGCCCAAAGAAAAGAGAGATTACAATTTATATTTAAGTATCTCTTTCTTTCTAGAAACAGAAAAACGGTGTAGATAGGTAATATCACCGTACGTGTAAGCGAGATATAAACAATAGGGACTGTTTTATAAAAAAACTCAAATATGCACTAAATTATGACTCACTTTTAGATTGAAAAAGAAATTAAACCTTTCTATTTTGGCTAGTTTCTTCGTCCATCATATCTATGGATATGATGAATAGTGAACAGTATTATTGACACCGATGCACTTCTTGCGAAAATTCCCTTCAACATACCGACGAGACAAACTAGAAAATAATATACATTTAGACTTCCCATCTGTGGCACAAATTATGCACAGCACTCTTTCATATACAGAGCATTCAGAAATTATGATTCTTTCTTCCATGACATTGATCTCTTCAACTCATCGCATAGAAGATTTAAACTATCCATTTTGGCCACGTTCCCTCATCGCTCTGAGTGATCTTACGCACGCTTCCCATTTCCTACAGCAAAAAATATTATGTTACTGATGTTTCTTTTTCAATTCATGTTTTTTAACCAGTAATATTCATCAAACTTTTTTGGCTCATTTGTTGTAGGTATAACTATCTGCTTGTCCTATGTACCTACTAAATTGGATGTATGTTTGTTGTCAATAAATAAAATGAAAAACAAAATAGATCCTCTTATATCAACTGCTTGTCTCGTACATTTCGTTCCTCCTTCTCATTCAAGTGGTTAGATTGTTTCATTTTTTTTTAACATGTCTACGTAGGGGACGCCAGCTATTAGGATTTGGGTCCATTTTACTCTTCCGAGCGCACTACGAAGCGTCGGGAGGGGTTTGCAATCTAGAAAAGAGTTTATTAATTCGGATTTTTAAAAGACCCGGGTTGTACGAAGGTGGAAACACAGAATTCGGAAGATCGTTCCACAGTCGGGCTGCTGTATTACTCCACTCGTGATTTTCATTCATAAAAGAAAACAACAAATGAGAATGTACAATGTGAAATAGATGAATAAAATGATTGCGTGAGAAATGCAGCTATATATTATATGATATGGTAGGTGTAGTTTATACAGGTACTAAATAGGTACTTGAAGGTTTTGAACTGGTTCAAGCGCCATGCAGTCTGCTTGGAATGACGAACCATCAGCCACAACACCTGATTGCCAGGGCAGCATTCACCACAATTGTCAATGAATCACTTTTGAATATTACTAGTTGCATGTAACACATGAGATCCAACTGTCGATAGCGATAGTATGTATAGTAAAAGAATATGTACCAAACTATAAACCCATAAATACAAATTATTGAATATTTTCAGATATTTTGTTTTCTATAGGTACAACATATGTAGGTATGTATGTCAAGATAGGATAGTATGGAGGAAGTTCCTTTTTTCCTACCCAGAATATGAAAATAGCATGATGGTATGTATGTTTGGAGATGAAGTATCAAACTATTAAGTCTTCTTACATATTGTGTATAGGCGACTGCCATACAAAATGTATGAAGCGATGTCGTCACTAAATTCAATTTTTAAAAAAATTGTTAAAAAAAATTGAGATCTTCTACTACAATGTTAATATTTTTTATAGAAAATTAAATTATCTAGTTGGGGTGTTTCGGCTTTTTTCGATAATTGTATAAGTTTTGGAAATATAGGCAGTTAAACTCATAAATTTATCATAAAAAAAATATTTTTCTTAATAAAAAATGTTTGAGAAACCCTGGAATTTTTTAGAAAAAATTAATTTGAGATTTTTTATTTTTCTATGTTTGCACCAATTTTCAGCGTTCTAGATTTTATGGTTTCTGAGATATATGGAAAAATAAAATAAAAATTAAAAAGTTGATAACCCCTGACTGAAACAAAAATTCAAAATTCTGAGTATAAAAGTTTTGTAGGCCTATAACTTTTTATATATTCTGAAATTTTGGGCTCTGTAAATTAAGCGGATCAAAAGTTATAAGGGGGGTCGGACACACACACAGACACACAGACACACACACACACACTCACACAGACACACACACAGACACACGAAATGTTCTACTCCGAATTCTGAGTAAATCCGTGTATGGAACATATATGCTGCGAAGCCTCTAAGTTGGTGTTTTTTGACTTCAAAGTTGGAAGAGCCGTGAAAAAAGTAGACCTCTGCATACAATTCTCGCGTATCCTGGCTTGAAACATTGTCGATATGTTAAGAGAACAAAGTTCTCCTGAACAAATCGACAGTTGGAAGAACAAGTAAATTTTTATTATGATTTTTTTTTTCGGATAAATTTTAACTATTGTTCTATATCCCTAACAATAGAAAAAGAACTTTAAACATCTGTGTTACCTGTAAGTTAAATGTAATTTACAATTTATTAAATAATTCTCGTGGATGTAATATGTGTATGTAACTATAAGTATGTGAATATAAATATGTAAAATCTTTATGATTTACTCCTGTCCCAAACACAAGTTTTTAACTTTATTGGGACAGTAATTATTTGAAAAAAAACTGTATAATTTTTGATTTTTGTATTTATTCATGTATATATATTATAACTAACAAAATGAATGAATAAAAAAATAGTAATAATAAATTGTAGTATATCTACAAAAGGACTCAAATTATTTTCATTACTTAGTAAACGATTTAAGAAACACATTACAAATACGTTTTGATAAAGAAAACTTCACCTGTCTATGACGGAATTTCTCAATATATTTTTAACTTGCTTTCCGGCCAGTGAGAACTCTAAACATTTCAGAATTTTCAAATTCCCGATTCACTTGATATTTTGATAAAATTGAGCAATTTCGTATTTCATATAAATCGACTAATTTGTTTGAAACGCCTTAATATCTGCACAATCCATATCAACGCGAAGAAAACTTGACGGGCCTACAATTAAGTTTTTTTTAAATTTCCTTCTTTTTAGATGTATTTTGTTTTATAGTTCTTCTCGAGTACGTACAGAAAGGTACATACTTCAAATATGACTTCAATACATACCTACCTAAGGTACTTCAAATATGACTTCAATACATACCTACCTAATAATAATTTGTCACATTTTTACTCCAATTCGGTCTGTCCCCTGCCGCCGAATATAGTAGAAATACTAAAATAACTTTGTTTGAAAGTTATTAGATGAAAAAATTATGGCTATCCACCTCTGTTTTCACACGTATCGTATATCAAACGAATTAATTAATGCGGATACGTCTAATTCATAATAAATACACCACACTACGCGCTGAATTATTGCAATAGAGGTTAAAATATACATACATACATACCCACATATAACTTATTATTATACATCAATGAACGATAAACTTTCACTTAGAACAAAACCAACATGTATTTTAGTCTCATCACCTACGGACGAACCATACAAAGTACCCATACATAAGTAAAATATTTCATGCAGAGATGATTAGATTTAAGGCTCATCTACACGTGAGAGAATCGTCCTTCCGTTAAATCGATGTTATTGTTTAATATATAGGTTACGTGTACAGGGTTGTGCACTTTCAACCAGAAGTTGTAAAATTTGAGGCAGAATTTTAATAAAAGAAATTTACTTCTGATTCCATTTCATTATCAGTCGGCCTTCGTGGCTCAGTTGGTTAGGTATATGACTGCTGATCCAAGGGTCCCGGGCTCGATTCCCGGTGGAGACACAGTTTGTAATTGTGTTTTCAGTCTGGATCTGTGGACAATTAACATCGTAAGTCTCCAGAATGTGACTTGTTATTGGGTGCTTGTTAAATTAATATTTGACAAAGAACCTGTTAGTTGCCCGAGAAGCATTATAAAATAAAATAAAATTATGTTTTGTATAATTACCAATGTTGAAAATGTATTATCGTACATGAAACTATTATTGAATATATCCATCATTGGCCGTGGACCTTGGCCTCCTTCAAAAATCGTCTCCATCCCCTCCCTATCAACCGACAGTTAACTCCATTATTCTGACATCACATCGTCCAGCCATACAAACTATTGAATATTATTTGAATAAAACTAAACAGTGTTACCAGTGCAGAAAAGCAATAACTTCGTTACGGTATATTTTTTATTAATTGATTTGTGTGCTTTATTTTAATAAACTTACTTTTTATATTTGTGTATATTATTAATTAGCCATCACATATACATAAACTCTTATTAAAATCGTTCGAGCAGAAGTAGAAAATTAAGATTAAATCGGAGTCAGTAAATTTTGCAGCAAATCCACAACCCTGGTTTGTTTGTAAACCGTGTCGTACAATAATCGAATACGATGGACGATAATCGTACATCTTAGTTGACCCATCAAATGACCTATGTTCACTATTCACTGTTCACAGTTCTCACTATTGTACTGACTAACTCGAGTCTCACACTCACTCAACAATAAGTCTCGGTGTTAACATCATTGCATTTCAACAAGAGACGGTTAATCGGTCGCTCAATATTCAACACTAGTTAATGCGAAAAATAAATTGTGTTCAGCATAATATAAGTCCAAGTGACAAAAAATATGATTCCCTATTTTTTTTAGTCTTTACAAACCACTCTGGACTGGGCCCTATGAAGATTGCAGAGACTTAAATAATCCCTACAATTAAAACATTGCAAAAATTTCGTTAAAATAATTTTACCAGAAATTGGTTGTATGAAGAAATATGTTCTGAACATTTTAAATTGTGTATCAAAATTCAAAGTTTTTTATTTGTATTTTTCAATTGTGAGGTCTTTGTGCTCTATTTGCGTTCCTATTTTTCAATCAAATAAATCATCATTATTATTACTAGTTGCATGAAACACATGAGATCCAACTGTCGCTGGCCATAGTATGTATTGTTGAAGAATACATACCAAACTATATACCAATAAATCCCAATTATTCAATATTTTTATGAAATTTTGTTTTCTTTACTAAACATGTGTGTCAAGATAGGATAGTGTGCAGGTCAGTCCTTTTTTCCTACACCGAATATGTAAACAGCTTGGTATGTATGTAGGGAGATCAAGTATCAAACTATTGAGTCTCCGTAGATATTGTGTACCTATACTGCCATACAAATTGTATGAAACGACGTCGAAACTAAATTCCTTTTATACAAAAATTTCTAAAAAAAATTGAGATCATATAATGTATTTATTTTATATATCTCAATTCTTATAATATAGGCATAATATATTTATTAAATTATTTTTTCAAAAAAAATATCCTTAATAACAAAAAAGATTTAGAAAGTGATTGGGAATAAGGAAATAAAAATATAATTCATTTGCATTGTATTAGACTAATTTTGTGATATTATCAACCATTTTTTTTTACATAAAATGAAAATGTCCTTGTTAAACAAGCACATATACATCTTCCTACGTTCCGTAAAATAAGCATAAATGCTTATGCTATATGTGAACGAAATCGGTCGAGGCCGGATTCGAACTCGCGACCACTGGATTACTAACCCAATGCGGCAAACAGCTCTGCCATCGACTCATCTAATTTCTGACGGCGCGGCGATATGAATAGTTGACCTCCAAAAGATTTGTAAGCAACTTCGAAGTAAGAATCAATTAATAAATTATTAATAGATATATTATTATTAAGAAATTATAAATTATTAATAAATTATGATTAGATATTTAATTATTATCCGTGCAAAGTAATTTATATGTTTTGCTTACAATTTTTATTTTCATTAAATTCTCTTCTCTGGCGTGAATAAATTGTCCTCGTGTGAATAGACCTTAAACCACAAATTAATTAGCATACGTGGGTTAGAAGTAGGCATATGGTGCCGGAGATTAGTAGTACATCTCTACTTAATGTATTATGCATACCCACATAATAAATACATACAACAATAATCTATCGACCCGTTTGAGGAACAAATTTATAAGAGACTCTTTAAATAAATTAGAGAAACTCAATAAACTGTTTTGTATTATGTATAATATAGAGTTTAACGTTTAATTAATTCGTTTCTTTATTAATAAAACATAATTATATTTTTATTTAAATTATAGAAAAGCATACCTTAATAATACGTCAAGAGTTTGCTCAGTAATGCAATCAAAGAGATCATATATTTAAGTTTTGTGTATTCCATAAACATCACTTAAGGTTCTTGTATATCCTGGGTAGACGGATGTACACAAAAATGAACGCTAAATTACCATCTAATGTATGAAACATGAAGCAATATTGTAACATTTTTTCGTAAAGAAATGGTAAAATATAGTTTTTTTTAAATAGCAAGAATAGTAATTAAAATATAATAGTATTTAAAAACTCAGCCGGTAGATTAATGCACTATACAGCCTACTATAGCCTTTTAACTAAATTTACCACATTCCAAAGATATTATCAGTAGTACGGTGTAGGATGTTTTGATGTGTATGATGTATGGCGTCCTATATTTATTTAACTCCTAACTAATCCAAGAGTATATAGTGGAGATTTATGAATTATGTAAGGTAATTTTATTATTGCATTCTGAAAGTTTCAACACAATTTATATATGTGTGTGTGCTGTATACCTACTATGTGCTATGTAAGGCGTGTTTATTATACTTTATCGATTATAGACTTCCTTATTCAATTCTTTTCAAATTAAGCAAATTTGTAAATCTAATACTCTCTTAGACTCCATTAGATTTTGAAGGATACCTGAATAGTGCTTCTTATTTTTTTTAACTGTCAAATATTTCAATGTGACCTCAAGGTCGGGAAACTTGAAATTTGATATTTTTATTTTCGAATTGCTTAAAGGGCACATCACTTTCATAAAATGGCATTGAAGAATTATCAAGTTTTCATAATGAGATATTCAAATCAAAATAATTTGACAAATATCATATTATGAAAATGCTGAAAATTTTTCATACAAAATTTGAATACTTTGTGAAGTGACTTGGCAGTGGGGAGTTTAGTGTTGACCACAACCCACTCGTTTTTATCTTCTGTACAGTTAACAACCCAAACAATAATTTCAATCAACTTCACATTTGTGTAGGTAAAGTGCCTTAATTTAGAACTTCTTAATTTTAATATTTCAGCAATGAAGTTCACTACCCATTCTGAATGAGTGGTATAATACATTAGGTACTTATAGAATCTAAATTATAATGCATTTAGAGATTTTCAACCCTTTGAGAAGGAAAAAAGTTTACATTGACAATGTAATGTAGATAATTTGATGTTGGTCACAACCCACTCGTTCTGTGCACTGTGTGTTATCTATAATTTTATGTCTTTCTTCCAATAACAATATGAAAATATGATTTGAATATAGCAATAAAGTAGGTAGTCAGAGTATGGTGCTGTTTTATCGCGGATCGCGCCTGATAAAACAGCACCATATAATAAGTAGGTAGGTATGTGGTACTTACCTACCAGACATAACCGGATGGAACATTACGGCACTACAATAACAATATGAAAATATGATTTGAATATAGCAATAAAGTAGGTAGTCAGAGTATGGTGCTGTTTTATCGCGGATCGCGCCTGATAAAACAGCACCATATAATAAGTAGGTAGGTATGTGGTACTTACCTACCAGACATAACCGGATGGAACATTACGGCACTACAATAACAATATGAAAATATGATTTGAATATAGCAATAAAGTAGGTAGTCAGAGTATGGTGCTGTTTTATCGCGGATCGCGCCTGATAAAACAGCACCATATAATAAGTAGGTAGGTATGTGGTACTTACCTACCAGACATAACCGGATGGAACATTACGGCACTACAATAACAATATGAAAATATGATTTGAATATAGCAATAAAGTAGGTAGTCAGAGTATGGTGCTGTTTTATCGCGGATCGCGCCTGATAAAACAGCACCATATAATAAGTAGGTAGGTATGTGGTACTTACCTACCAGACATAACCGGATGGAACATTACGGCACTACAATAACAATATGAAAATATGATTTGAATATAGCAATAAAGTAGGTAGTCAGAGTATGGTGCTGTTTTATCGCGGATCGCGCCTGATAAAACAGCACCATATAATAAGTAGGTAGGTATGTGGTACTTACCTACCAGACATAACCGGATGGAACATTACGGCACTACAATAACAATATGAAAATATGATTTGAATATAGCAATAAAGTAGGTAGTCAGAGTATGGTGCTGTTTTATCGCGGATCGCGCCTGATAAAACAGCACCATATAATAAGTAGGTAGGTATGTGGTACTTACCTACCAGACATAACCGCGCGGATGGAACATTACGGCACTACAAAGGGTTCATGTAATTGCATGTATAATATTATACAGCATCGGTTCCAAACCTTTGGTACGCGTACCGGCGGACAACTTGGTGGTTGTGATACACGGTTGATTCCGTTACGCGAAATAATACAATAACAACAGACATGCAGATATGAATAAATCGCAAATATAAAAATATGTGATTACTAAACATTCAACTTAAATCTTAATTAATATGTAGGTACTTACAGTAAAAATCGAGCGATCGATGTTTTATTTCTTTTATGTAGCTTCTCGGGCAACTAACAGGTTCTATGTTAAATAATTACACCCAATAATAATTTGCCACATTTTGGAGACTTACGAATTTTATCGTCTCACAGATCTAGACTGAAAATACAATCAAAAATTGTGTCTTCACCGGGAATCGAACCCGGGATCTTTGAATCAGCAGTCAGATACCTAACCAACTGAGGCACGAAGGCCGATATAGTAGATAAGTGAGATGAAAATAAATGTCCTCAAATGGTTTGGCCACATATATTGAGTGATAATCGTCTGACAAATTAAAAAATACAAGGCCAATAAGAGAAGAACAAGAAGTAAAATGCGACCAAGGAAAAGTTGTCATGATCACATAAGATCTTGAAGAATAAAGAAAAAATAGAATAATTGGAGGTCGTGTATTGGACGAAGCATAGAAATAAAACAAGCGAAACATATTGAGGTATTTATAAACTACCAAGTGGTATAGTTAAATTTTATTTTTTTTTTTCAATTTAACTATATCACTTGGCAGTCCATATTTGCACACACACGTAATCAAACCTACCATCCAAAAAAACGAAAATTGTCTTATTCGTGCCCACGTGATATTTCTAGATGTGTATCGATAACTATCCCGGTTGTTTTCCCTTCAATTTTTGTTGTATTTAAAATAAAGTTATATTTTTAAATGATATTCAAAGGTGAGTCGATATAAGTAGGTACTCGTTTTTGTAAAATAAAAATGTGTCATTGTTTCTTTATAATGCAGTAGGTACCAACGTGTACCCACTTTTGAAAAATAAATATAAATAAAAAACTGCTCGCACAAAATACGTCACAAAACTAAAAAACACACAAAACATCTTGGATATATAACATCGGTTCGGAACATATAAATAACATTGTGGAAGACCACATCTCGAAATTTCTTTCGGGCGCGCGCCTAGCGACGGCAAGTACATTTGTTTATCGCTAGGCCGAGTTCATCGCCCGCAACGTCAAACAAGTGACAATACTCCTCAACTGGGTATGACACTTCAAATAAATAAGTCTAGAAAGTTCGAGGACATTGAACTTGCAACCCCCTGCGCAGCACTATTTAAGGGAGTCTACACCTCCACACGTCGTCACTTCATTTCCGTATTTCCGTCACTTCGATTCGTCACTTCACGCCGCCGTTACGACCACGCCGTCTCGCCGACACTTCATCTCTCGACCTCGCGAGCACGATGGTACTTCACCATGCAAAGATTCGGACACTTCGAACACACCCGCTAACTCGCTCGTTATACCTACTCATCGTGAGAAAGTTCCTTTGTAAGTTATTTCATCAATTGTAAATTTACCTTTAAGCAAACTAAAAATTGTGATCAATATACTCATTGTTACTTTTGACCATTCTTTCTTCTTCTCTCTAAACCACTGTCCTTGTGTTCTTATTTCAAATCATATCCTCTTGGTATATAGTAAACCCCTCTGGTTACTAATTTTATTGACCTACCAAATTGGTAATAGGCACACACCGCCTTAGTTGGCCACACCGCCTCAACATTATAACACCAAATCAAACATAATTTACTCCTACATTTATGACAATAACAAATAACTACTTTATTATTTAATCTAAGAAAAAAATACACGTTGTACTATTTATAAAACGCAACTGATCAAATTACACTGAAAAAAATAATTGTGACCACCGAACTGGCTACCTGCGTTTTTAGCTAAACCTTTGTTATTAGTAATAAAAAGTTTATCTGTTTATGACTGTATTGTTTGGTTAAACACACAAAATATTTAGTAGCACAAAACGAATTGTTTTATAATATAGTCACTATAGTTCGGTTAATTTTAACATAACTTTTTTTTTCAGTGTAACATCTCGGCACAGGATTTCCTAGTGAGGTACTCATTGTACCATCGCAATTACACACTTGCCAGTAACACGCACACTAAAACACACCCGATATTTCTGAGGCACACAAACAATGTAATTGTATTCGTTATATTTACATATATCATAAATAAAATAAACTTAACGCCAGTCCAAAAAGGTTGGGAACCGATGATATAACGCAAAACCTTTTTTCGTTGGTGCAAGCCCATCGGCGCGGTGAGCGGCTGCAGTAATTTTGACCTCAAGAATATTTCCTGTTTTGCAGAATGTGAAACATCTCCATTGCCCATCTTGTCACGGATTACCTACCTACCTACTTAATTATTTTGTTCATACATACAATACCTACCTATGTAGGTACCTATCTACCTTACACCCACCAAAGGGTGCTCAACCCGTCAACCGTCAACTATTTTTAATTATTTTATTTCAAGATGGCATTAAAATTCGAATATCACATTTTGAAATGAAATTTCTCAAATATGTTTAACATTGCGTTTCGACAAAAATACCTTACTGAATGAGCATAAAAAATATTAAAAATACCCTTTTTTATCATTAGTAAAATGTTTCTATAAATAAACGTCGTCGTAGAAAAAACAATCTGTATTTTCGTGATTGTTTATTTCAAGTAGGTTTGTTCCGAAAATACAAAAAAAATCCAATCATTTGAATCTGGTATTAACTTCTTTCGTGAGCACGCGTTAGTAACTCTTCAAAATCACGTAACTTCATATAGTGCATTTGGCGGTTTTAATATTACTAGTTGCATGTAACACATGAGATCCAACTGTCGACAGCGATAGTATGTATAGTTGAAGAATAAGTACCAAACCCATAAATACAAATTATTTATTATTTTATGATATTTAGTTTTCTATACAACACATGTACCTAGGTAGTCAAGATAGGATAGTATGGAGGTCAGTCTTTTTTTCCTACCCGGAATATGAAAACAGCATGATGGTATATGTATATTGTATGTTTAGAGATGAAGTATCAAACTATTAAGTCTTCTTTGATATTGTGTATAGGTGACTACCATACAAATTGTATGAAGCGATGTCGTCACTAAATTCAATTTTTATAAAAATTGTTAAAAAAAATTTGAGATGTACTGCTACAATGTTAATATTTTTTATATAAAATTAAATTATCTAGTTGGGGTGTTTCGGCTTTTTTCGATATTTTAAAAAAAAATGGAAATATAGGCAGTTAAACTCATAAATTTATCATAAAAAATACTTTTCTTAATAAAAAATGTTTGAGAAACCCTGGAATTTTTTTGAAAAAACTAATTTGAGATTTTGTATTTGTCTATGTTTATACCAATTTTCAGCGTTCTAGCTTTTATGGTTTCTGAGATATAGGGAAAAATAAAATAAAAATTCAAAAGTTGATAACCCCTGACTGAAACAAAAATTCAAAATTCCGAGTATAAAAGTTTTGTAGGCCTGTAACTTTTTATATATTCTGAAATTTTAGGCTCTGTAAATTGAGCGGATCAAAAGTTATAAGGGGGGGACGGACACACAGACATACACACACACAGACACACACACAGACACACGAAATGTTCTACTCCGAATTCTGAGTAAATCCGTGTATGGAACATATATGCTGCGAAGCCTCTAAGTTGGTGTTTTTTGACTTCAAAGTTGGAAAAGCCGTGAAAAAAGTAGACCTCTCCATACAATTCTCGCGTATTCTGGCTTGATACATTGTCGATATGTTAAGAGAACAAAGTTCTCCTGAACAAATCGACAGTTGGATAATATCATGTTTTCAACCGATTTTAGTTTTAGCGGTATATGCACTCTTAATAATAATAATTATAATGAAATATGTGTCATTATAAGTCGTAAGTATTAGGTATAATATCTATAAATATTATCCAATCAATATTTTTTCCTACGAAAAATACTCAAAGGATGTTTTTCAGAAATAATCAATATGTCTTGGTAATAAGAACGTGGGATTCGTATCCAATTGATTACAAATCCAGCGCAATGCCCACTCTGCCATCGACTTCATAATATATACTCATATTATATTTTTATGCTGTTTCATAGAATAGCACGTATTAATATATATTTTTTTTTAATTTGGATTTTCGCTTGATCAACCAGCATTTTACAATATGCAAGCACAATTTATGGTGTGTTAAAAAAATTATCCCACTGTCGATTTGTTCAAGAGAACTTTGTTCTCTTAACATATCGACAAAGTATCAACCCAAGATACGCGAGATTGTATGCAGGGTTTATATTTTTCACGGTTTTTCCAACTTTGAAGTCAAAAACTTCGAATTTAGAATGTAGTATGATAAATTTTTAAAAAATATAGTAGTTTTTTTAATGTAAAAAAATAAATATTGATTTGAAGACAATTCCGTTTCAAAAATCGAAAAAAAATCTGCTTTATAAATCAATATACAATAGTCGCCCTTCGTGGCCTAGTTGGTGAGATATCTAACTCCTGAGCAAAGTTTCCCGATTCGACTCCCGGTGGAGACATAGTTATTGTGTTTTTAGTCTAGATCTGTGAGATGAATATCGAAAATCTCCAGGGTGTGGCCATTGTTTAATTGATACATGTACATTGTACATTTGGCATAGTAACGATACGATGATATTTTTCTCTGTTTAGGTACGGTTTAAATCAATGTTATATAAAAAATAATTGAAATCTCTGATTTAAATTTCGTTTTTTTTTTAGTCATATTTTCGCTTGATTACATACAGCCTACTTGGAATTTATATATCATTTTTTTAGAATATCAAGTAAATCAACCCGCCTCTTGCAACGGCCCTGAGTCTATAATGTCTTCGATATGTACTAGTTTTCGGAAAAGCTCTCTCAATGAAGTGGAATGCCACACAAGAACGACGCGCGCCGAACAAAAAACTTGGACCACCTTGCTTGTGGCTGTTTCTGTGTGGCACCCCACACGGCCCACCTTATTTCCACCAACAATGAATTATTCGCCATTGTCTTTAACCAATACCATCGATTTTCACCTACATTATTTATGGATATACTATAAAAGTGTTCAAAAAAGAGTTGTAAATGAGGTGGAGAATGAAATCAATTTAATCGTTTAATTTTCTGAAGTATTCTTAGTATTAAAATTTACAAGTGAGAAAACCACCTCTTCTGATACCTCGGTAAACCTCTAATACTAAAATCACCATCAAAAGATCAAAAAAGCATTCACTCACGCACTTATTGGATAAAGGATCTTCACTCATATATTCACCATTATAAACTTTGTGGTAGCAAAATTTACTTATAAAATATATATATTTATGACAATTTTTTTACATTTCAATTGAGACGAAGTTGTAATATTATAGGAGAACCGGAAAATCAAGGCACCTACAGGGCTAACGACCTGTCGTGATCACCTTATGCGCTTCCGCAACGTTCACTAATTATGCCTTTTTATTGAGTCCCCTATCAATCCATTTTTTGAAAGTTCTATATAATATTTCATTCATCAAAAATTCTTCACTTTATAATAAGCTGAAACACCATCGCCATCTATGAAGTGACGAAGAAACTTTTCTTGCAACACCATCTATTGAGAAATCGGTTTATTAACAACGAAAGCATCAGTACTTATATATGAATAGACAATGCATCCACATAATATGTCACTCCTGAACCGCGTCAGAATTATTAGTTGATTTTTCGCTTCTTTGCTACTTACCTACTGTAAAAAATATAGTTTTGAATTGACCACATTGATTATAAATTTAAGCTATCTACTTATTCATTTGTTAGTTAATGGTCAGTTTCAAATACGGTTGCTTAAATTTACAATCAATCAATTTGATGAATATCATACAAAACTATAAAAAAGGATTATACATTATTATTATTGATCAAGCTAATAGTGGAGCTAATGCTTGTGCTAATTTGGAGGAGGATATTTTGACAGAGATAAACTAAACAATATTTTAAATACATAAATATATTTTTACTGACAATAATATCTCAATAGAGACGAAGTTGGGATATCATAGAAGAATCAGGAACTCAGACACCTACAGGGCTTACGTATTCACCAATTATGCCTTTTTTGAGTTCCCTTATCAATGTATTTTTTTTAAAGTTCTGTATATTTGAATAATGTGTAAACACTTCACCTGAATAATTCGAAATTATACTATTGCCATATATATTATATGAGGTAACGAAGAAACCATTTTTTGTAACGCCATCTATTGAGAAATTAGTTTATTTATAAACAGGGAAACAAATCCAATGTTTGCGTAATCCAATGCAATTAAAAATATATTCGATTTACTTAAATATACTAAGTAGTTAATAGACACTTCCTACAAACTACTACAAGTATGGTGATACCTAAATAAATCTTGACATATTTAGAAAATAACTTTAATCATCATCATCTTCAGCCTGTGTTTGCGCTGCAGGACATAGGCCTCCCCTCTCCTACTCTACTCTTCCCGTTCCGGTGCGACTCCCATTCGCTGGGTTTAACAAATCTTTGATTATCTTCCATCTATCGTTTATGTAGCCGCTAGCCGCCCTTGTAGTCTATTATCGCCTATCGGTCTCCATTATAGCAACAACTACAACGAAAGTAATTGTAATATAATGTATAGGTAAGTACCTACAATAAAAGCACATCTTCAGGTAGGTTTATATTTTGTCTATACCGGTAGGCGGCTTTACCAAGACAAGACTCTTCTTACAACAGCACGAGGTGTATAGTTAAGTATCACGCATGTAATCAAGGAAAGTCAAAGCATACCGCGATATTGATATAGATGCATGGTGCATAGCATGCAATCAGATACTTACACCAATCTTCTCGCATGCAATCTTTAAATATTATATTATTATACCTTCCATTCTGCCTATATCAATATCTGTACCGCATAAAGATAATTTCACTATTCATCAAAATATGATATTACCTACTTTAATTGCATTTCTCGTTATATACATACCAAACGAAACTTGGGAACTGAGTACATCTTAGAAAATGAAGAAATCCTGTTCCTAGTGATGTTTTCAAAAATAATATTTCGATTTTTAGCACGTACTTATCATCATTATCATTACCATATCATTTTCATAAGCTGATCGATTATCCACAGATCATTTTCATTAGCTCATTGATGTAGCAGTGAGCTTAACATATCCTGCCTCACCACTTTTTTTCCCATCTGCGCTGTGGTCTGCCCTCTGGATCTATTACCCGCCAAAAGTTTTGGGCTTCGTTCCCTATATTTATATTCTGGTGGTCTTCTACAAACAAGCCCGTACCATCTCAATCTGTTTTCATGGACCTTTTCGGATATATCTTTCTCCTATAGCCCCTATAGGTATGGGCTATAGGAGAAATAAATATCCTCGTTAAATGATACAATTTCATCACAAAAGCATTCACAGTAGTCTTAAATATTTTGCTGAAAGTTTAATTACTCTTAGTTCCACGTAAACCAGAGATTATGTTATTATATTTTACAGTTTCATATTCACTGAAACTGATCATAGTAAGCTGTTTTATTGACTGTCTAATATTACTTTGAAAATTTACTCAATGATCATAATATAAAGAGTAATAAAATCCAAAAAAACACAGCTTACCTATTATTTTTCAAATTGTGTGTGTGAATTAAATATTGTAGAATGTGCTTATTCAATTCACTGTGTCTTTGTGTGTAAGTATGTAACTTACCTACACACAAAAAGTCCATTGTAAACAATGGTTGATTTATATAATAAATAAGTGTCGATATACATAAAGGTATATAGACGTTGGTAAATATAGGTATGCAAATTATTGTTGAAACTTTCCTGTCACGACTTCCAGAGGAGATATCCAACAGCTAACGGCTCCAACACAAGTTCGCAATAAAAACTGGGTTATCATTATTAGATACCGCAAATTTAACACTACTTTGCAAACATTGACAAACGACAATAGTGGATCTGTTAAACCAATTTATTATTTATTTATTTATTGTATATACGCCCTTAATAGGGCATTTACAAAAAAAAATACAGGATAAATAGAACAATGTAGGCACAAGAAAACAACAATAAGTGTAAATACATCGATTATATAGGTAGGTACATAATAAAAAAAACGTAAGTACGTAATACATCGATTATATAGGTAGGTACATAATAAAAAAAAACGTAAGTAGTTCAAGGAAGAACAATATAAAACAACATAATAAAAGAAAATAGAGGTAAATGATAAAAAAAAACTAGACATAAAAGAAGAAGAAAAAAAAATACAATATTACATATTCAATTTAAACAACAAAAATAAACAAAGCAAAGTAAAAATCAAAAATTATAATATGCGTTAAGCATCCTTTTGAAACCATCTATAGTGTGTACATTAAATATATCAACAGCACTACATATATTGGTTTCCAAGGCGGTGCAATCTATGTATTGGTGAGTTAATAATAAAGTTATTTCGAAGATTCTCTATATGAAAAGGTGCATTTTGACGTGAAGCAAACCTTGTAGGTACTCTGAATTTTATCATTTCAACTAGGTCAGGGGTGTCCAATATACCGTTGATTATTTTAAATAAACAAATTAAATCACAAATCGTTCTTCTGTTTGATAGTTTCGATAAATTTAAAATACTCATTAGAAAATCATAATTTAATTTTTCTAAAGGAATGGATAATTTATAATTTACAAATCTTAAAAATTTATGTTGAACCCTTTCGACCCTCAATGAGTGCACATTATAAAACGGCGACCATATAGTTGAATTATATTCAAGATTACTACGAACAAGTGATGTATATAGGGTTTTAAATGTATTAATAGATCTAAAATTTTTGACTGTTCTCAAAATATAACCAAGGCATTTTAAAGCTTTATTAGTTGTTTCTGTTATGTGAGAAATAAATGTAAGCCTCTCATCAAACAATATACCAAGATCCTTTATTGATGTTACTTTAGTTAAGTTATTGTTGTCCATTGTGTATTGAAAATTGATACTAGTTTTATTTCTACAGAATCTGATGAATTGACATTTAGTATGGTTTAGGTATAACGAATTCGAAGCACACCACTCGAGTAAATGGTTAAGATTTTATTGTAACGCCATACAGTCGTTTAAGTTCTTTATCGTTTTGTAAATTTTCAAGTCATCTGCAAAAAGTAAGAACTGAACATCATGGAATATATCAACAATATCATTAATAAATAAAAGAAATAAAACTGGACCCAAGTGAGAACCTTGTGGGACACCACTCTTTGCGATGAATTGATTAGATATATTGGTATACAATTATAAAAGTAACAAATGTAATAGTGAACAATAATTTGAATAGCACAAATATTAATTTATTTATTAAATATATTTTACAAGGATTCATTGCCATAAGATATAACCTCTTATAAATCGGTTCAATGTCATTATATCAATGACTTATTATTTTATACATCATTGCATTATATGGTCATTTTTAAAACAACAGCAAAAATAATAATATATACCTACACAGGAGAAAATCAAAGGACACAAAGGAATATCGTTCAATAATTATTTGATAAGTATATCAAATAATTAAGTATTTTCTTAGGTATTGAGACTACGTAACATCTTCTGATGAACAATCTGATTGTATTTGATATTGAAATAACTAAATTTCACATAATATACATAAACATTTATTCCAATATACCTACGCAGCATTCTGAAAAATACAAAAAGATCATATATAATACATACATTTAAGCGATTGACATCAGATGATATGCATTGTTTTTTTTTCACTAATGTACAGGTAGCTGCTTCAGAATAGATTTATTTTAGTGAAGCAGCTATCTTATACTTGTACGAGTATAGCGATTTTAATGTAAGAAATGTAATTAATTCACAAATGTACATGTAGCTGCTTCAGAACAGATTTATTCTAGTGAAGCAGCATTTTTTTATATGTTTATGATTCAAGAAATAAAAAAATGATAAATAATTTATTCACATCGCATCTAAAAAAGTTCATAATATTAATATTATAAACACATAATTGCATCATAATATGCAAGTGGCAATTTTTTGTTCGTATAATATCAAATTCTCCCCTCAAACCAGTGTTGTAACACCGCAGAAAATAAAAATATTATCTAATTGATTTTTTTATTCTAAGTATGCAACGACCACGATAAATAAATTTCATTCTGAAATATTTTAATTTAACATACATATATTAATTGCTGACAGCTTAGTAATTAAGTCCCATGCTCACGAACTTTAAAATGTGTCCAGGGCAATCTAATCATTATATTTATATGATTTTATTTTATTTTATTTAGAGGACAACATACAGCATATAGTAAATTATATAAAACAAAGATGATTTGATTAATATTAAAGCCAATTACAGGTTGTCGCTGAAGTTATTATAGTATATTAAGATACATTAGGAATGGTTACATATTATGGTGAGATATTGTGTGAATGATGCGTGAAATTGCATATATAAATGTGTCAGTATATTAAGTATTAAATTTGATTATGAGGATGAAATTTTAAGTTTGATATATTTTTTAAATGTGGAGGCGCTAAGTAAGAATATGTCGATCTCTTGGAAATGCCTATTGTATGTATTACAGATTCTGTACATTGTTGCATGTTAAGCATAGTTGAGCATCATTTAATTAATGAGAACATTCCTTTACGAATAAGAAACGAAGGAAAGATGAAAATAAATTTAAAAATTCTTACCGAGAGCTTAGCGTTGGCCACTGCCCCTAAATTAAAGATGCAGTCATTGTAATGAAATGAAGTACAATTCATTGTTGTTCATAAAATTAAACCCATACCAGATCTTTTGCTTCTGCTGGATCCACTATCGTCCGGCTAGGACACACGGTAGAGCATTTCTTTGATTCTCAGAGGGAATACAGGTGGATAATTGAGAAACAGCGAGCGTGACCAGAACAAAACTGTATATTCTTTTGTGTAAGAGAGACAAATTTAATTAGAGATATAATGGTACATATGGGTTAGTGTGATATGAGGTAATGATGGTGATGTTTGATGATTAAGAATTATCTTACATTCTAGGGTGGCCAATTAATTAAAATAAACAGTGATCACTATTGTACATTTATATGAGCCTTAAGTATTTGAATATTTCAAAAGTCAGTTCCAGATTAAATTTATTTTTCAGGCCGAAGGCCCAACAGTGAGTAATTAAGGAATTTTTTTTTTCTTTTACCAAACTTAGTTCTAAGGGTATGTCGATATCAGCAATTGTAAGGACGATTCACGTAAAGGGGGTGGGCGAAAGTCAATGATCTCAAACCTTTAGTCCGACGGTGGGGAGAAATTGCCTTATCACGTATTCAACAAGGCCTGATGTTTCCAACCGTGATGGAGGTGAAGAAGAGAAGCGGCAGGGGCGATCTAATGTTGAAGGCGTTCCAGACCTTCTCTCATCAAGGGGAGAAGTCTAATCCGAGGTGATTACAAGGTAGTTGGCATAGTGTCAGTTGTATACATCCCGTGTGGCAGACAGAGGTGTTAACACTTCGTTATGTGTTCATACAACTACGCGAAGTCACTTTGAAGATTAATAAACATTACAAAACTGTCACGAAGTATGGCTTGCTACCATTTATTCAAAAGGTATTGCTCACACGCAGCAGATTGAGATGTTAACACTTCGTTGTGTGTTCATACAACTACGCGAAGTCACTTTGGAAATTAATGAAATTGAAAAACAGTCACGAAGTATGGCTTGCTAACATTTATTCAAAAGGTATTGTTCATACGCAGCAGAATGAGATGTTAACACTTCGTTATGTGTTCATACAACTACGCGAAGTCACTTTGAAAATTAATGAAATTGAAAAACAGTCACGAAGTATGGCTTGCTACCATTTATTCAAAAGGTACAGCTCGTACGCAACAGATTGAGCGGTTAACACTTCGTTATGTGTTCATACAACTACGCGAAGACACTTTGAAATTTAATGAACTTAAAAAACTGTCTCCAAGTATGACTTGCGACCATTTATTTAAAAGGTATTGCTCGTACGCAACAGATTGAGCGGTTAACACTTCGTTATGTGTTCATACAACTACGCGAAGACACTTTGAAATTTAATGAACTTAAAAAACTGTCTCCAAGTATGACTTGCGACCATTTATTTAAAAGGTACAGCTCGTACGCAACAGATTGAGAGGTTAACACTTCGTTATGTGTTCATACAACTACGCGAAGACACTTTGAAATTTAATGAACTTAAAAAAACTGTCTCCAAGTATGACTTGCGACCATTTATTTAAAAGGTATTGCTCGTACGCAGCCGATTGAGATTTTAACACTTCGTTATGGATTCACACACCTACGCGAGGTCACTTTGAAAAATTAGAAAATTAAAAACCGAACCGAAGTATGTATTGCGATGTTGTTTTATGCGCCTCCTTCACGCATAAGGCGGTATACTCAGAGATCCGACTCGGATTTTTAGATAATTAGTATATAACAACATTCTCTGTTTAGTTACAATGCCTTACATCGATTTCAGGCATAAAACACAACGAACTGAGTGAAATACGCTAATTGATCGCGGAGGAAACAAAAGCGTGGTGTTATGACCGTTAGAAATAGACGCCGACTGCCGGCGGGAGTTGACGGGGGCGACGGTAGGTGTTTTGAGGGGGGCGGTGCGGGCCGCATGTGACACAGCTGCGTCTTCCGCGAGACCTTGAACTAGTTCAAGACGTAATTACTGCCGCCAAATTAAAATTTGAAAAGATGATTATTTAAATACGTAGCGAGCGTACCGCTCGCTACACTCCAATCAAAGTTACCCAAACAAAAAGAAAAAGAAAAGAAAAAAAAAATTTCCTAACCCGGCCTGTGCAAATTGGGGAGAATGAAAGACCCTAACTGTAATGAAGAGAAGTAACGAGAGAAACTTATAACCACGACCAGATTCTTAGTTTATGAGGAATGTGGTGAGTTGCGTGTTCTCGGCTGGTCACACCAGTACATCGCAACCACCTCCAGTAGTGAGACCGACCTAGTGACTCTTGGTCATCGTAGGTTTGTCGAGGGTGTAGGCAATGGGTAACATACTTAAGGTATGTGCCCCCCTACTCAAGATCAAGGTTTCGTACGTGAATCATAATTGATTATAGCATTCAGAAGGAATACGCCCTAATTGTGCGAGTTCGGAATCATACTAATGTTCAAACTTCGTTGAAACCTAGGTTAGACTCGAATAAGGACTCCTACTCGCGATACGACACGATCGGGGTTATATGTTGGGTTGCGCAGCGGTGTGGTACAGATACCAATGTTCGGCAACTAGCTTCTACCTATAGCTATGATTAATTCTAGGAAAATACTCCATTGATGAACAATACAGGGGGGGAGCACCGAAAGAATTAGAGTTGCCAATCTAATAGGCGAACTCTCTTCAGCCTTACCCAAACAAACTTAACAATAATTGGCGAACTCGAAGCTAGTCGCTTTCCTACACGCATGTGAGTTGAGCAATCAGATATCTCACTCAGGGGAACCGACTGGAAACATAAGTATAATGTCGCGGAGCAAGCGTGCTTGAACAGTCCGCTTGCTATGTGCGAAACAACAAAATTAATGACTTACATTCACAAAAGGAAAATAACAATCTTGTAGCTACAGTTTGTGACCACACTGGATAGCTGGGCAAGCGATCCATCACGATGGACGCGAATCGATGCTTGCCAATTCTCAACACGACTCCTCAAGTGAAGACTTGGCATCAGGCTACTACCTGGCATTCCTTTTCAACGACAGTTTACAAATACAATGAATATCAGGACAAGGGGCCTATCACGACAGACGCAAACTGAAGTTATTACTCACTTGCAACGACAGTTCACAAATACAATGAATATCAGGACAAGGGGCCTATCACGGTAAGCGCGAACTGAAGTTTGCATAGCCTCAAAACGGCTCCTCAAGCAAAGACTTGGCATCAGGCTACTACCTGGGATCCTTTCTCAACCACAGTTCACAAATACAATGAATATCAGGACAAGGGACCAATCACAATAGACGCAAACTGAGGTTCTTCACGCAACCGCTTGGTACTACCACTCTTGGTTAACTCCACACAGGTCAAGTAATACCCAACCAAAGGTAACCAAGTAAAAGGGGGAGAGTTGACAATCCAATTTACAACTCAGAAACACTTATATATAATACAGGGTGAGTTGACAATCCAGTATTCAACTAGGAAATAATATACACAAAACAAGGGTGAGTTGACAATTCAATATCCAACTCAGAAAAAATTAAACCTAATGCAAGGTGAGTTGACAATCCAGTATTCAACTCGGAAATATTACACACTAAACAAGGGTGAGTTGACAATTCAATATTCAACTCAGAAAAAATTAAACATAATGCGAGGGGAGTTGACAATCCAGTTATTCAACTCGGAAATATTACACACTAAACAAGGGTGAGTTGACAATTCAATATTTAACTCAGAAAAAATTAAACATAATGCAAGGTGAGTTGACAATCCAGTATTCAACTCGGAAATAATACACACAAAACAAGGGCGAGTTGACAATTCAATATTCAACTCAGAAAAAATTAAACATAATGCAAGGTGAGTTGACAATCCAGTATTCAACTCGGAAATAATACACACAAAACAAGGGTGAGTTGACAATTCAATATTCAACTCAGAAACAATTAAACATAAAACAAGGACGAGTTGTCAATTCAATATACAATTCGGGAACTTATGTATTCTAACAAGGAAATCTTTAGCGAGAACTCCTAGTAGTACACAAGGGGAGGGAAGGGGTTATATACAGTTAGGGCTACCACTTAGGATGCCTGTCAGAAGGCGGCTAGCTCCTTCAGGAATGGAGACAGGATCCTAGCAATCATGCATTGGTCACAATTATTTATACACATACCCTTGCATACATCATTCTTTTACAGATGGTCCTTACAAAATTCATCGTTCACACTACTTTAATTTCACGCAATCTTTAATTGCCAGCACATTTTATGACCGGTACATGACTGCAGGGCATAATTGAAAAGGGGGTTACATAATTCATCCGGAATGAGAAGTGTATCGTTAGGCGCCACTGATTTTTTGCGGATCAAACCAGAAACCAAGTTTACACTTTGCAACTTATCAATAGGTTTATTGCTAGGTAAGGGTCCCAGCACAACAATTAATACTTAATTAAACTTAATCAGGTCCTTGATATGGTACCTGCCACTATGTTTACCCTCGCAGTCGCGAACCTCGTAAATGGTGTCCGAAATTTTATTCGATACGACGCATTTGATGAATCGAGGGGCGAGCTTGTTTGAGAAGTACTTTCCAGCGTCAGATTGGGTGAATGCCCTGCGCCAGACCACTGCGCCTTCGGACAGTGAGCAGTGTTTCCTACGCAGGTTGTATCGTTTCGCGTTTACTTTGAACGCAGTCAATAGTGCGCTAGATACCTTCTCGTAAAGTTGCTCCATGGTTGAAAGGCTCGTTCCATAAGAATTATCCGTGCTCGCTGGCTCCTCCGAGCTATTGGTGACCTGTTCCATTTTGTCGTGAAATGAAGCATGCGGACAGGGGTGGAACCCGTGCGTCAGGAAGAACGGTGTGTAACCGGTGGCGATGTTCACGCAATTATTGAGGCAGGAGCAGATCTTAGGCAGCATTGTGCACCAGGTTCGCTGGTTCTCCCCCACTAATATTGACAGGGCGGTTACGATGGTAGAGTTGTATCTTTCCACAGTATTGTTCTGGGGGTGATAGTACGCGTTATAGAATAGGTCTCGTATACCGAAGCGATTAGCGAACTCCTTGAAATCCTTGGATATGAATTGCTTGCCGTTGTCCATAATTAAAGTACGAGGTACACCGTAAGGCAGAAAGATCTTTTCTTCTATCAGTTTGGTGATAGCCGGGGCTGTGGCACGTCGCAACGGCAGTGCCCATAAGAATTTCGTGAAGTTATCGACCACCGACAGTATGTAAATATTTTGTTTATGTGAACAGGGAAGCGGCCCAACAAGGTCTACGCTCAATGACTGCATGGGATGATCTAGACGTTTAGGCACGCTCATCAAACCCAGAGGTGCTTGGTTGTTATGTTTATATGCCTTACAGGTGTCACATTTTGATACGACCTGTTTAACCGTGTTCGTAATGTTTTTCCAATAGAAGGTCCGTGAGACCACCTCCAAAGTTTTTCTGATTCCAGGGTGGCAAAAGTTAGTGTGGAAGTCCTGTACGATACTTTCCTGTTCTCGGGCGGGCACCACGACCTTCCAGGAACTATTTCTGAATGGAGGGTCAGTTTCGGGAACAGTTTTACAGTATTTGTAGAGGTGTCCGTTACTTATCATATAGTTGGGTGTGGAATTAGCATTGGTCGAACATTCCTGGAACAGACGTAGATAGGCTGGATCAGTAACATTCTGAAACGGTGTAGGGAACGTTAAACTGGATACTTCAATTCTGCTTAGTGCGTCGGCCAAGTTGTTCTCGCATCCCTTTTTGTATACAAAGTCGAAGCTGTATTGTGAGAGGCGGCAGGCCCATCTGGCCAGGCGTCCCGATGGTGAAGACAAGTTGTTCAGGTATTTAAGACAGCCGTGGTCGCTGATCACTTTGAAGTGCGTTCCGTCTAAATAACTTCTAAAGTGGTGTACCGAGTCCACAATGCTCAAGAGTTCCCTCTCGGTGGTGCTGTAAGACCTTTCGGCAGGTAGCAGTTTCCTGGAAAAATATGCAATGGCGTGCTCTGAGCCGTCCGGGCTCCTTTGGGCCAGGAAGCTCCCAATGCTCACGCCGCTGGCGTCACAGGTGAGTACGTATGGTAGGGAATAGTCGGGGGGCTTCAACACCGGAGAAGATATCATTGCGCTTTTTAGGCTTACGAAGGCTTGTTCAGCTTCGTCGTCCCAAGGGAGATTATTCTTTGTGATTTTCTTGCTGGTGAGGCGGCATAGAGGGGATGCAATACGAGAAAAGTCCTTGATGTGTCTTCTATAGTATGCACATAATCCAATGAACCCGCGAACCTGTTTGACAGTTGAGGGCCTAGGGTAATTGACCATCACGTCAATCTTTTCGGGGTCGGTCCTGATGCCTTCTCGGTCGACTATGTGGCCGAGATACTTTAAGCTTTGTTTGCAAAATTCAGATTTTGCTAACTTAATGGTTAGGTTGGCCTGTTTTAGTCTGTCACATACAGTTTTCAGTAGCTTGCAGTGTGACTGGAAGTCCGGGCTGCATACCAGTATGTCATCAAGATATACAAAGACGTGGTCTCCCAAGTCTGTGAACAGTCCATCCATCATACGTTGCATTTCGGCCGGGATATTTTTTAGTCCGAAAGGGGTAACCTTGAACTGGAACTGTCCTCGGCCTTCTACGAAGAAGGCGGTCTTTGGCTTGGATTCCTCGTCCAGTCTCATCTGCCAGAACCCGTGGGAGAGGTCCAGGGCTGTGAGGAACTTAGTGTCGCGCAGATTGTCCAAGATGCGATGAATGTTGGGCAACCGGTAAGAGTCAGAGCGAGTGATCGAGTTAAGGCGACGTGGATCAAGTACGAAGCGCCCAGAGCCGTCTTTCTTGGGAACAATGAAAACATTGTTCAACCAGGGGCTCCGCGCCGGCTCTATTACGTCGAGTTTGATCATTTCATCCAGTTCTGCGATGAGTTGTTCGCGTCTTACGTGAGAAAGGGGATAAGTCTTTTGTTTAACCGGGGCGTGATCACCAGTGTCTATGATGTGGGAAACTAGGTCGGTGCGGCCTAGTCCCACCTTTTCATAAGCAATCTGGTCGAACTCTTGTTTTAGCAGATCCAGTTGTTTCAATTCTGCAAGAGAAAGGTCGGCTGTAGAGTTTAGACAGGAAGGGGTCGACAGCGGTGAAATGTACAGGGGAGGCATGTTGATAGCATATAATGATGACACCTTATCTGGGAATAGGGTCGGGGTTAGTCCGGACTTCTTCAAGAAGGGTGCCCCCAAAATAAACCCTTCTGCAAGAGACGGAGCTACAAGAAATTCAACAAAGGTTGTTTGCTTATAAAATCTGAGGGGCAGCGTGAGGGAGCCCAGGATCGCATGGGGATGGCCGTCCGCTGTGTGAATGGAAGTGTCGCCCGGCACTAGGTCATAACCCAATTCGAGGAAATTCTTGTATAATGTGCCACCCAAAACATTAACTGCAGCTCCGCTGTCTAAGAGCGAACGGAAGGCGATGTTGTTGATTTTGAAGTGTAGGTATGGACGATCGTCTCGCGCATTCGTGATGGCTGATACATGTAGGTATTTAGTATTGTAGAAGAGTTTGACCGATCTCAACCAGTCCTCCCACTCTGTCTTTTGTTGAGAATGGGACGGTCTATAATAGGGCTGGGTGGTTATTCGTTTTTTGGCAACTTTTGGAGGAGAGGTGGGGGTCTAGAAACGTCTGGGAGGTTTCTGGGGGTTGTCGCAGGGTGACCTTGTGGGTCAGTTCTCTGGTACTTTTGAAAGCGGGGAGAGGTTCGTCTTCCGAGGGGATTCGCTCGTGACCGATTAGGGCACAGTCTTGCAAAATGTCCGGTTCTTCCGCAGGAGTAGCATTTGGGACTGTACGGACGCGGTTCAGGGTTAGACAAGGAGGCTGCAGCCTTGGTGCGCCGGGGCCGGCGGGGGGAGGTAGGGGCAGTCTCGTCCTTGTGGCCAAGCGACATCTGTTCGAGTGTAAGACACAGTCGCTCCAGATCCAATACTGTCGTGGGTTGTGAGCCGATGATAATAGGGAGGAACTTCTTGTCGAGTCCTCTTTTGAAAACTTGAAGGAGCTCGTCCTCTGGCAAGGGTGAGGACAATGAGTTATTTTTGTTGATGATTCGGCAAATATAATCGGCCGCAGATTCAGAGACCTGCTGTCTAGAGGACCAAATTTCTAGCTTGATGTCGGTAGAGTAGGTTTGTGACTCAAAACGGTCGAGAAAGAGTTTCTTCAATGTGTTCCAGTCGCAGTTCTTTCTAGGGTTGGTTCGATAAAATAATAACGCCCGTCCTGCGAGAAATTCAGGAATGATTGTGGACAATAAGTTGGTATTGAACCTACGGGAAGTAGCGATCTCTTCCAGGCGTACAAGGAATTCTCGGACGTCATTTGTTCCATCAAACTTTGGGACAGGCCACGTGGCGAAGTTTGTGTTTATAATTCCTCCAGGATCTCGATCGCCACGTGAGGTATAACTCGACGAGTTGGAGAGCGGAACGACGGGGGATTGGGGCAACAAGGCGACAGTTCCTGGGGGAGGGGCGCTCTGGGTTCTGGAGCTCGATTCGGAACTGGATGAGAATGGGCGGGCTATTAGATCATTCTCGGCGGTGTGGGAGCTCTCGGAAACCGACGCCAGTTCGGGGGCGTTCTCAAGTGAGTGGTACGCTACAGACCTACTGGGGATGGCTACGTTGTCTGTATTAAAGGGACGGGAGGCATTAAAAGCATTGGCCTGGGAACGCAAGGAGGCCAAATTGTCGGTAGGAACGATGTTTCTGTCGCGCAATGCTTTAGCAAGGGTTTTTGCATTTGCAAGATTTATTCTCTCGATTAAATCCATGACGTCGACTATTGCGAGACAACAGAGGAAACGAGGATTTCCGTTACGACGTGGTTACAATATAAGAGGCTGTCAGAATAAAGGGGAAAAAATAAAACACAAAAGAACAAGCAGTTTCGAGTGAGGGTCCGCTCGCAGATCTCATTGAGCAGACTGTCATCAAAGGACAAGTGTACGTGTCAATTGATGAGAGTCATAGCCCCACGTTGGTAAACGTCAGTGTAATGAAATGAAGTACAATTCATTGTTGTTCATAAAATTAAACCCATACCAGATCTTTTGCTTCTGCTGGATCCACTATCGTCCGGCTAGGACACACGGTAGAGCATTTCTTTGATTCTCAGAGGGAATACAGGTGGATAATTGAGAAACAGCGAGCGTGACCAGAACAAAACTGTATATTCTTTTGTGTAAGAGAGACAAATTTAATTAGAGATATAATGGTACATATGGGTTAGTGTGATATGAGGTAATGATGGTGATGTTTGATGATTAAGAATTATCTTACATTCTAGGGTGGCCAATTAATTAAAATAAACAGTGATCACTATTGTACATTTATATGAGCCTTAAGTATTTGAATATTTCAAAAGTCAGTTCCAGATTAAATTTATTTTTCAGGCCGAAGGCCCAACAGTGAGTAATTAAGGAATTTTTTTTTTCTTTTACCAAACTTAGTTCTAAGGGTATGTCGATATCAGCAATTGTAAGGACGATTCACGTAAAGGGGGTGGGCGAAAGTCAATGATCTCAAACCTTTAGTCCGACGGTGGGGAGAAATTGCCTTATCACGTATTCAACAAGGCCTGATGTTTCCAACCGTGATGGAGGTGAAGAAGAGAAGCGGCAGGGGCGATCTAATGTTGAAGGCGTTCCAGACCTTCTCTCATCAAGGGGAGAAGTCTAATCCGAGGTGATTACAAGGTAGTTGGCATAGTGTCAGTTGTATACATCCCGTGTGGCAGACAGAGGTGTTAACACTTCGTTATGTGTTCATACAACTACGCGAAGTCACTTTGAAGATTAATAAACATTACAAAACTGTCACGAAGTATGGCTTGCTACCATTTATTCAAAAGGTATTGCTCACACGCAGCAGATTGAGATGTTAACACTTCGTTATGTGTTCATACAACTACGTGAAGTCACTTTGAAATTTAATGAAATTGAAAAACAGTCACGAAGTATGGCTTGCTAACGTTTATTCAAAAGGTATTGTTCATACGCAGCAGATTGAGATGTTAACACTTCGTTATGTGTTCATACAACTACGCGAAGTCACTTTGAAAATTAATGAAAATGAAAAACAGTCACGAAGTATGGCTTGCTACCATTTATTCAAAAGGTATTGTTCATACGCAGCAGATTGAGATGTTAACACTTCGTTATGTGTTCATATAACTACGCGAAGTCACTTTGAAAATTAATGAAAATGAAAAACAGTCACGAAGTATGGCTTGCTACCATTTATTCAAAAGGTATTGTTCATACGCAGCAGATTGAGATGTTAACACTTCGTTATGTGTTCATATAACTACGCGAAGTCACTTTGAAAATTAATGAAATTGAAAAACAGTCACGAAGTATGGCTTGCTACCATTTATTCAAAAGGTATTGCTCATACGCAGCAGATTGAGATGTTAACACTTCGTTGTGTGTTCATACAACTACGCGAAGTCACTTTGGAAATTAATGAAATTGAAAAACAGTCACGAAGTATGGCTTGCTAACATTTATTCAAAAGGTATTGTTCATACGCAGCAGAATGAGATGTTAACACTTCGTTATGTGTTCATACAACTACGCGAAGTCACTTTGAAAATTAATGAAATTGAAAAACAGTCACGAAGTATGGCTTGCTACCATTTATTCAAAAGGTACAGCTCGTACGCAACAGATTGAGCGGTTAACACTTCGTTATGTGTTCATACAACTACGCGAAGACACTTTGAAATTTAATGAACTTAAAAAACTGTCTCCAAGTATGACTTGCGACCATTTATTTAAAAGGTATTGCTCGTACGCAACAGATTGAGCGGTTAACACTTCGTTATGTGTTCATACAACTACGCGAGGTCACTTTGAAAAATTAGAAAATTAAAAACCGAACCGAAGTATGTATTGCGATGTTGTTTTATGCGCCTCCTTCACGCATAAGGCGGTATACTCAGAGATCCGACTCGGATTTTTAGATAATTAGTTTATAACAACATTCTCTGTTTAGTTACAATGCCTTACATCGATTTCAGGCATAAAACACAACGAACTGAGTGAAATACGCTAATTGATCGCGGAGGAAACAAAAGCGTGGTGTTATGACCGTTAGAAATAGACGCCGACTGCCGGCGGGAGTTGACGGGGGCGACGGTAGGTGTTTTGAGGGGGGCGGTGCGGGCCGCATGTGACACAGCTGCGTCTTCCGCGAGACCTTGAACTAGTTCAAGACGTAATTACTGCCGCCAAATTAAAATTTGAAAAGATGATTATTTAAATACGTAGCGAGCGTACCGCTCGCTACATCATCTTTGTGACCGTTAATGTGATTACGTAAATATGTGATCATAATTTCTAGTCGTTTGTGGTGAGCAATCAAATGGAGTAGTAACCCACAAAAACATAAAATTATTAAATTATACCATTTGTAACTTAGTAATACAATATATCCGTACTTAGATACCCTATTCGTTTTGCACATACTATCACGTCGGGTCTCTAATGGGGGTGAGCATCACTTCAAACACTTGCATATACATGTGTTTCTTAAATGATTTCTGATTGTTGAGGTTCTTAATTTCAAAATTTCATTCATATTTTAAAATATCAAATCATTATTGGTATCATTATTATGAGATGAAGTGGTACCATGCAATACAACCTTTAAGATAGGATTATACTTCCCCTATTTACTTGCTAGGTTTCTGGTTACTGCGTCTCTTCAGGTCCCAAGAATCTCAGGACGCGTAGGGAACTTACTTAGGACATATAATTTCGGATAAATATGAACACATATTTTTTCTACGACGCACTTAATTACCTACAAATTACCGTATCAGCTTATCAAGCCATATGTAACTGCAATATGGCCTGATAAAGTCGAAATTCAATACTTATATGTCAAGTAAGTCACAGGTTTTAAATCTAAAGTAATAAAGCAATCAAAATGTTAGTGTATGTGTGTGTGTGTGTGTGTGTGTGTGTGTATGTGTGTGTGTGTGTGTTTGTCTCACGCCTTCTGAAAAACCAAGAGCATCTAAAAATCTAATTTAAGTGCGAACATGTACCAGTATACCTGATGCAGTGTCACGCTAAAAAGAATGCGATAAAAATGCTGAATTTTTAAAATATTTAAATAATTATTTTTTTCATACAAAATTTTCCAAGTCATATCTGTCAAAAAAGTGTACATTTTGCACGCAAATATCTGTTAGTTTAAAAGTTAGAAGTAGGTATTTACACAAAAAAAATATATTTTGAAGTATAACTTAGCGTTTAAGTGAAAAACATGGTGAATATTTGGTATAATTATAATGTTTAACTTATTTTTAAAGTAAGCCTTTTGTACATAAACGCCGCCATTTTAATATCTTTTCATACAATATTTCATTTTCCCACCGAATGAATATGTTCTTGAAAATAATAAACCTTTGAAATAAATGTAATTATGAAATAATAAAATGAAGCACAAGACATTACGGCAAGTTTCAAGACATATATTGTAAAAATGTGTTATTTATTAGTAAAGATATAGGCATAATAAAATTGCATAATTTGTAAATAATATTTGATTTTTCTGACAATTTTCATTTTTATGGCATCGAACAAACCAATGTAGGTACCTACATATTCAAAAAATGTATCCGAACCATTCGATATTACTTATGTGTTCGAATCGTTTCCATGGCTACAGAAAGAATGTGATATTCAAATAAAATTTGTTAGGAATCGAATTTATTTAGAAGTTTGTTGTAGGTAGGTACCTACCTAATACTATTTACTTACAAATCAACAAATTTATACTGATTTCCTATAGGAAAATTATTTTATTTATTTATTTATCAACCGTTTGTCCGATTATAATGAAACTTTGGTGAATTGTCGAGCGTATGCCCAGGATGGTTTTTGGATTTAAACTTTTTTCTTATTCTTCTTCTTCTTCGTGTATTTGGTCGTTTTACCTATGAAGGGGGAGTATCCTGGGAAAAGAAGGTCCGACTGTCCCTCCATCTCTTCACAGGTCTTCCAGGACGGGTTCTGCATATAAACTTTTTTCTTCTTTTTCTTCAACGTGTACTTGGTCATCTTACCTATGAAGATGAACTATCCTGGGAGATGAAGGTCCAATTTTCCTTCCATCTCTTCGCAGGTTTCTGGATTTAAACTTTTTTCTTCTTCTTCTTCATCGTCTATTTGGTCATTTTACCTTTGAAGGTGGACTAACCTGGGAGAAGAATGTCCAATTTTCCTTCCATCTCTTCGCAGGTATCTGGATTTAAACTTATTTCTTCTTCTTCTTCTTCATCGTGTATTTTTGCTCATTTTACCTATGAAGTTGGAGAATCCTGGGAGAAGAAGGTCCAACTGTCCTTCCATCTCTTCGCAGGTATTTGGGTTTAAACTTTTTTCTTCTTCTTCGTGTATTTAGTCATTTTACCTATTAAGTAGAGCATCCTGGGAAAAGAAGGTTCTTTCATCTCTTCGCGGTTCTTCCAGGATGGTTTCTGGATTTAAACTTTTCTTAACCGACTGATGGGACGGGATGTAATGAAGGGAAGGGAGGCACTAAAGGGCCTGAAGGGACGGGAGGTATAAAACTGCCTGAAGGGACGGAAGGTACTGAAGGGCCTGATGGGAAGGGACGTAATGAGGGATTAAAGGGACGGGAGGTACTGAAGGGCCTGAAGCGGCGGGTCCTGGAGTCTAATTCTTTTTCTTCTTAATTTTATGTAGACCTTTAGGGCAGTTTTTATACAAACTATTTCCTATTGTCTAAATCATCTTCTTCTTCTTTTATGTATACATTTGGGTCATTTTTTTATAAAAATTATTTCCTTTAGTCTAATTATTATTCTTCTTCATTTAAGTACGTAGACTTTTGGGAGAGTTTTAATACAAACTATTTCCAATAGTCTTATTCATTTTCTTTTATGTAGACCTTTTGGTCAGTATTTATACAAACTATTTCCAATAGTCTAAATATTCTTCTTCTTCTTTTTTGTAGACCTTTGGGTGAGCTTTTATACAATCTATTTCCAATAGTCTAATTCTTCTATTAGGTATATGTATTTTTACTTATTTTATGTAGACCATTGGAATAGTTTTTTATACAAACTATTTCTTATAGTCTTATACTTATTTTTCTCTTTTTTATTTAGTCTTTTGGGTTAGTTTTAAGTCTAATAGTCTATTGTGCAGAAATATTATTAACGATATGCACACTTGATGAAAATACATATGAAATGAATGGGATATGGGATGTGACGATATAACCTGCACTAGAATCTTTTCAATACTTTTGTTTAATTAAATTTAAACCATTTATATCATCCTATTTTGAATAATTTTCAACACCTAATATTTAAAGAATGGGGGTTGTGGCCATTACTGAACTCTTCACAACATTTATATTCAAATTAAAAACTATTTACTATAGTTCAAGTCTTCTTCTTCTTCGTTAATGAAGACTTTCAGTCAAATTGAGCAAAAATATAATGCACACTTGATGAAAAAATATAAAAACGAATGGGATGTGACCAATACTAGATCTTTTCAGTACCTACGTTTGTTTAATCAAATTTTAACCACATCCCAACATCGAAAATTACTAAATTTTCAATAGGTACACATTACAATTTGTTTTCGATGATAATATTTAAAAATGGGGGTTGTGGCCAAACCAATCTCTTTACAACGTTGATAAACAGTCATATTTAAAACCATTACGCATAGTCCATGCGAGCAGAAATTGTATAAATATTATACTTCATTCACACTTTATAGCAATATATAAAAAAGAATGGGTTGTGGCCATCACTTGAACATTTTACAATACTTAAACTCAATCAAATTTCAAACCACTTTTTATAGTCTGATATTGCAAAATAATTGGGTGACAATATTATAAAAACGATTGCTTTTTCTTTCACAATTTTACATTCTTGGCCAACGGCGGGACATAAAAGCTAGTAATAATAATAAAACAATACTTTTATTGATGCGTCCGAATTCGTAGTGTTTAAAGTCGAGCCTGCTCACACTACGGTCGCTTCTCAGTTCGGTGCCGACCATTGCGGCCGTACCACGTGACCGAGCCGCTACTTAGGACCCCGAGGCAGGATGGTACAAGTCTTGACTTTCCGACTCGGAAGATTCCTCCAAGACTCCCCGGTTGCACCAGGGGTGGTGCACGCTTCGGAGCTCCTGGCCAGGATGGAGATCGCGATACCACTTCTACGCCGAGGACGCTATAGCCCGCTACGCCCATTGGTCCTGTTCACCCTCGACGCAGCCGCAACGTCGGACAACACAACTATCCCCTATCCAGCGAGTTCAACCACTGCCCCCAAGAATCCAACCTCAAACGGCGGGGCAACCGCTCAAGATCGGCAGCAGGGGCAAGCCCCTAAGCACACCGATCGAACCGATGGGCTTGTCCCCGCACCCCTCGGTACTCGCGTTGGCGTCCGAAGGTTCCGCCGTTCCGCGGGCTAACACCGGGGGTCCTGGCCAGATGAACCATGTCTCGGTACGAGCCGAGCCTAACCTCCGACCTCGGGCTCCCTCCACCGCCACCATACACGCCAGGTTGACCATCGCCTAGGACTGAGACGGATGTTCAGTCTTGCCTGGGCTGTCACCGCCTCAGGCGTGTGGAACACGCCACTGTCATCATCCGACTGTCCCCTCCGCCTGTGACGTCCCTGGCCTGCATAATGGACTGGCAGTAGTGGTTGACTATAGTTTTATTTTGTGTTTCACTTCGGACCTTTTTCTGTTTTACTGTCTCCCTGCTTATGTGTCTTCGAAATAATAAAAGGAAATTTTCAACATTTATTGGTGTTTCATTCCTTTGGTTGTAAAGAACGGCAATGGCAATATTCACGCCTTGTTTTTTCGCCCCATATCAATATGATGCGAAAATTATTTCAGGTCAGAGTGATAAATTAAACAACAGTGATTAGCATTGATCACTATCTATTGTTGGTATGGAATATTTATCAATAGAAGTCGATCAAAAACACGGCTCTTGTCTCAAATAAAACGACAAGGAACTTAATTGACCGAAACATTAATCTTATTACTTGTTAAAAACCGAACTACCTATGAACGCTGGAAAAAATAATCAAACAGTCTAGAATTTATTTTTCTTAATAGATCGACAAAGTTTCAAGCCGAGATCCGCGAGATTTTGTATGGCCAGAACTACATATATGTAATCCAACTGTCGATTTGATCGAGAGATTTTATTTCTCTTAATGAATCGACAGTATTAGCCTTAGTCCCGTCGTCGTCCCGTGTGAGAGAATTGTATCAGTAGTAGACTATTTGCATGATTTTTCCATCTTTATGGTCAAAAATACCAACTAAAAGGCTTCGCAGCATAATATATTATATTGATGAACGCAGAATTTGGAGTATTTAGTATACCTGGAGAAATTAATTTAGTATGCCTGTGTGTGTGTCCTTTCCTTCTTTTTTAGGTACCTATACAAAACTTTTACACAAAATTTGAATTTTTGCTCATTTCATGGGTTATTAAAATTTGAATTTTTACTTTATATTTCCACATATTTCAAAAACCATAAAATAATACCTGTACATCTCAAACTTTTCTAACAATTTTTGTAAAAATTGAATTTAGTGACGAGATCGTTTGACGGCTCTAAATTGTTTGACACTTATTCTTCGTACATACATACATACCAACAAACTGCTTACGTATTCGGGGTAGGAAAAAATGACTGATCTCCACACACTGATATCCTAACATACATATTTTGTATAGAAAACAAAATATCTTAAAATGTTCAATAATTTGTATTTAAGGGTTTACAGTTTGGTGCGTATTCTTCAACTATACATAATATTGATAACGAAAATTGGAGAGTATTATTGAACAAAGTCCATAATATTTCATTCGTATAATGAAAACTAAATACTTAATAATTATTATCGAATATTATTTTTGCAAAATACAAGTTCGTGGTATAGCCTTTATTAGACCCGGGTACGATTTCTGCCTCGGCACCTATAATATAACTAAATACTATATTACGAACTTATTTACTCACTGTTGTGGCTGAATGGTAGAAATTGCTCAAATAAACTTGTAGAAGTCGTCTGCCATAGTTAAATTTTATACTATTATTTTGAAACCATAGGTATATATGTAAATAGTGTAATTATGTACATAAAAAAAACGCTGATTATTACTGAAAACTAAGTCAGTCTTATACCTAGAAAACCTGAAATTCAAAGCATTGGTACAGTTTTCATCATATTTTGTTATATTTTATCAATCTTATGTTTGTAATTGTATACCCTGCAAGTTATATACTTTGGATATTTATGTAATATTATTAAAGTATACCTACTAGAAAAAAAACAAGTCAATTATGAAATCAAATACTTAATGAATACTTTGAGTTATCGCTTTATACTTTAATGCATACTGTTTGTATTTTCAAAGGAATCCAAAGTTATATAATATTTCCGTAATCATTAAAAATACTTGCTTAACTCAAGAAGAAAGAAAACGAATTCTAATTCTTATTCATATAGTACTTACTATCACTTATTCTAGGTAATATATATAATTTTCTAACAAACATAATTATGAATTTATCCCTCTAAGAACCCAAACACTAAGAAAAAACTGAACAGCAAAAGCTGAAACACTGAAAACTGTATTTCAACATAATATATTCATATTTCCTTGTGTTACAGGTGACATGAGGAAAGGAAAATCTTCGAGAAGAAAATCAAAACGTCTCAAAATGGGGACTACCCAAATCGTATTTGTGTTTATTTTTATTGCATTAATTGGAGCCAGTGTAGCTGCGAATCTGCCAGATGAATCCACGTCTATGACATCAACTAAGAAAATAAACCCAGAAAATCTGAATAAATCATGTACGTATTTATCAATATTCATAAAAAACACGTTAGATTGATAATAAAAAGTTATTCAGAAATATTTTATAAAAAAATGTTCTATTTCCAATACATAAAGACATAGGAAAGTCACGCCATGCCTTTGTGCATGTAGAGAGTAATAGACAAAATATAGTGGGTCAGTTGTGTACCCCATTAACACATGCAACTTTTGCACAACACTACTACACGTAAAATGGGGTGGTGTAGTTCAACCAACTCAAAACAAATTTGAGACTGGCAACTGAATTTCATTATTTCAAAATAAAATAGTCAAAATTTTTGTAAATTGTATTCACTTCATTTTGTAGACTTAATAATTTTGTAGATATTATTTTTGTTTCTTTGATTGATATTATTCTGGTATAGGACAACATGCTTTTTTTATGTGTTGTATTATTTGTTTTCTTAGCACAGTAGCATAGTTTCAAAAATATTATACCTACAACTCAATAAAACAAAAAGCATAGAGAATAATAAAAAAAAACTCATGCAATAAATAAACCAATTTCAAACTGCATTTAGACATCTTTTGTACAAAAGTAAATATTATTGTAGGCATAACTTGTGCTTCATTTTATCACCACTTTATATTATTATTATTTTTTACGATTGTTATAATTTTTATGATTTCAGATGAATTGAGTTTAAAAGACTCTCGTGGTCTCTTTTCTCCACGGATGGATTACGAACAGTGGAAACCGTTAGGAAGAGGAGACCCTTTACAAAATGATCCGACATATGATTATGTACCACCAGTTCTCGAAAGAGTTCATTATTGGGTTGAATCGCCAAACAGAAAACAAGATTCTCCTCCTCCACAAGAAGGAAAGAAATCAGAGATTCTGGTACTTGGCGTGTCTTCCAAAAAACCAAGCACGGGAACTACTTTAGCGGAAAACAGAAGAGACTCGTACGAATCTTTCCTCAAATTTATTGATGGACCCAAATTCTACCATCACAATCATAATACTCATGTCAGACCGAATTTAGTTCAACGTCCACCACAACAGTCGTCCCATCCATTCCATTCACAATTTTATAAAAACAAATTCGACGATGGCCATTTCAAAATAGAAGAGCAACGTATGCCGTACACTGTTCTAGTGCCACCGCCTATGCCGCCTCCTCACGCAGAGATACCACTTTTCCAACTTGCTCCTCACCAACCACAAGCTATTGCTGTACAACCTACTACCAGAGCAGGACCAGTATTTACACCACCCACAACTACTCCTCGCCCCACAGTGTCAGTTCAAGAAGCAAGTTTAGTATATCATTCTTCTAGCGGTAATAAAGGCGGCCAAAATAATTGGCTAAGAGAAAACGAACAGTACTCTGGTAACGGACAATACGTTAAATGGAAAACACCCACAGATCCCCCATCTAATCATATACATTTCCAGGAAGCGGAAACTATCCAAAACCAAATTGTTTTTACAACAAACTCCACAGAAACCAGTATTCCAACTGCCCAGAAAAATTCATTCAATTCGGCTTTTGTATTTCCCACGGAAACTGGTAGAATAGTATTTGAACAACATTCCTCATTTAATCCATCATTACAACAAATCGCTACATCGATTTCAACACCTCCAATTCCATCAACAATGGAACAAGGAGAAACAATTGCAAGTATACCATCAGATAGCATAATGTCAGCGCAAGTACCTCTAGGGCTGCCATCTGCGGGGAACCCTACACTGCATGTACTCCGCGTGGCTGGCTCTCAGCCAACTGTCACGCAAATGTCCGTCGGGGACCGGCCCATGCGCAAAGGTCAAGTGTCAGACGATACGATCGGTAATACGTACGTCAATATTGGAAAGCCGAATGCTCACATCCAAAAAGAAATCACGACGGACGAACCTCTCATTGAAAGTCTATCCACGGGCAATGAAAACGAATATACAATTCAAAATCATGCTATAAAAATGAAACCAATGCCTGTTCTGCCTCCAGTATTTCCGAACAATCAAATTAATTCAGTATATTTAAATGGTCACATTTTTAACACACCATCAAATATTCATCGTGGCAAACCATTCAGCCGAAGACCGAGTCCTGTAACAGATCGTTTCACGATGCAAACAATGCAAACGATGCAACCTCCTCCACCATCGCCAACAACAGAAAAACCTAAATCAAATACTAAAAAACCATCTTTAATCTTACAATCGTTATTACAAAAAGAAACTTCAACAGAAACAACCATTTTTCTTCCTACTACAATAAATACACCAATAACTTCAACCACACCAATTCCTACTACAACAGGAGTTACATCGTTGACCACGGACCCCCTATTCAAACATTATAAACAACCAGCAGAGCCACTTCGTGGCCCAATGTATCTTATCATTCAAGGACATTCTAAAGTAAAAACTTACGGTCCAAGTAATAAAGAAATTCTCCGTGATTTTTCAATGCCCGAAATAAATGAAATATCCGTAACGGATAAATATCCCGTCAAACACTTACACGGTCATAAAGATAGTTTCCTAATAGAAAATACAAACGAACAATCAAACTCAAGATCAAAGAATTCACGAACATTAAAAGACTTATTGGAAGAAGGTATTGGTAACATAGATATTAGAGAAACTGAATTAGGTGCAGGATACGAAGTTGGTGATGAAAATGCGGCCCCGAGTGAAAAATATCACAAAGGTATCGTAGAATCTGAAGAAACTGAATTGTCAGAAAGACATAAATTAATGAAAATAGCTAAAGTAAGACAAAAGAGACAGCTAGAAGAATTCATACCAGTAGTGGAAGACACAGTAGAAACATATATATACGATTTCCTAAAGAGACAAAGCGAAGGATCTGGTGTTGGGGCTATTGTAGCTTCTGCTATAACAAATGATAGTTCGGAAGACGACGACAATAATAATATTCAAAATAACCACGAATACAATAATATAGACAGTGATGACATCCAAGACGATGATGCTGAAGAGGACGACGATGACGATGACGACGATTTTGAAATATAAAATTCACTTGTGATATTATTTTGTAATTTATTCGACGGTTATTTTATACGACTCAGTAATATGTGATACACTTAGAAAAATAAACAATGGGAAAGCATTTGTTTCATATCACGAATAAGTTATTAGTTTTACATCATCTATACCTACCGCAAGAGTTAATATTTAATCAAAACTTTAGCTATTGATACAAGATTTGCTACAAAGCGACCTGGAGGGCAAGTCTGGTCAACAAGCGGAAACAAAACCATCCATGTTTACCCATATCATGGATATAATTATCTTATGGAGTTCTATTACATCTTAAGATATTACAGAAGACTTGCCCCCCTGATGATGTATCATGTAATACTAGAGTAAAATATTCGATATCTGAAAATTTTCGATTTAAAGAGAAGAATGCGTTTATTTTATTATATTTTTCCAATAATGGTTTTGTTTTATCACATTGAGTTGAGAAAAAAAATAAAAATATTTAATTTCAGAGAGAAAGCAATTAGATAATCATTTGTAAATGCAAAAAAAAAATTATTTCCAATAAGACATACTAAGGTATTTATTATATCTCGTACGTAAAGACCACCACGATTTATTTTATCTCAGGAATCATCTGGGGGGCAAGCCCGGTCAAATAGTGAAATCAAAACCCTTATGATTACCCATATAGTGGATATAATAATGAAGTTCTATAATATCTTAAAATACTATAGAACTCCATATGAAAATTATATCCATGATATGGGTTATCGTGAGGGACGTGAGGGTTTTGATTTCACTGTTTGACTAGGGGGGCAAGTCCAGTCAAAAGGTGGAGTCACACCCTGATGATAACCCATATCATGGATATAATTGTCTTATGGAGTTCTAAAATATTTTAAGATATTTTAGAACTCCATAGGATAATAATATCCATGATATGGGTGATCATGAGGATTTTGATTTCACCGTTTAACGGGACTTGCCCCCAGATAATTCTTCCATATAATTATGAACTGGGTTGGAGATGACTTCAAACACGCACGTGGAATTTTGATATTTTCGCATACAAAATACAATTATGTACTTTATACTAATCAAGTACATATATCAAATAAAAAATACGCTTTTGAAATATATATGTATCTATAATAAAGTGATCCCGAACATGGGCGCCCGCAGGGGGGTCACTTGCCCCCCTCCCCCCCCCCTGGATTGATTGAAAATAGTCAAATAATGTTACGTTCGGCCCCCACACCTCATGCTCGGACCGATCAGTCTTTTCCTGCCGCCTGCATTAAAACATTACTAAAAATATTTTGCCCCCCCACCCCCCCCAGAAAATTTTCTGCGGGCGCCCATAATCCCGAATAAAGTCACCTTAGGGAGGTAATTTATAAAAACATTTTTGATAATTACAGTACAAATATACAGACATGTATATAAAAATATATTACTTATCTTATTATTATAATTAATACCTATATAAGAAGGGTTAAATAAAACTTAGATATACATATGTTAATAATTAGTAGGATGAAATTAAAAATATCTTACAAGTACCTACCATAAATTGTATTATAATATTAAAAGTAAAATTATATTTTGTGCAAAAATAATCAACCTTTGTACGTTATTTTGTATGTATCTTAAAATGAATTCAAATAATAAAACCCCTTAAATAATGAAAATAAGTTCAGTGCAAGAAATATAAATAAATTTGATACAAATAAATCATTTAAATGGTTTTAAATGCTAGAAATAAGTAAAGTAAATACTAGAACTAAACAAAAAATATTAATTAAAAATATATAATTATTACCAAGTAACTACTTATTACTCCAAAGACTCATCATTATAGTCTCATACGTAATACACATTATAGTATCAAACTTATATTTCATTTCTTTCCATAATATTTTCTTTTCTTCAAATACACAATATATTAAATAAAATTGTCAGTGATGTTATAATTACACATACATTATTGAATTGACATTAAGATAAAGTATACCAGTACTCCAAGATGGTGTACCAATTTGTATTTTACATAAAACTAATGTTTTTTAAATCACAAAGTACACTGAAATGAAACTTTGTTTGGATTAATTGAATAGCATATAGTAATTATTCAATGAATATGTGACATAAATTATTATTCTTTTCAAAATCACTAACGGATTCATTAAGTCAATTGAAAAAAAATCTTGGAAATAAGCAAGGCAACTACATTTAATTTATAATTTTAAGTAATAGAATATATATCTAAGTATTATTAGAATACCAATAATTGTTAAAAAATAAGATCGTGCTATAATATTAAATATTTTACCTAAGTATTTTAAATGAGTTATAAAATGTAAAACAAATATTTAAGTACCTTCTATATAAACTATTTTTGGTGAACAATTTCAACTTTATTAATATTTTACGACAAATTTAATGTGCCTTATTATTCATGAACTGAAAATAAATTTAATTTGAATTTTTATCTACATCATGTTATTGTGTATTAGTCATTTAAAAAGGACAAACAAATTTTTATAACTATTTTATTTTATATAAATTATTTAATAAGAAAATAATTATGTTATTAAGTTATTCATACAACTTCACTATCATTACATTAATGATGATAATAATTAATTAATTAGATGTTGTGGCAAAACGATAAGTCTGCAAATTCCAACAAATGATTATTGTAAATGTATTTAAAAGCTTTATTCTTAATAATTTATGTGTCATTTTTGTATCTTATTTATTTTCTCTTGACTAAGTTTTAAATTAGGTATTTGATTTAAGAAGTTATAATAATTAGAGTGTAAAGTAAATTAAATTAATTGAAAAAATAGTTTCATTATTTTCTATCCTTTCTATCATTAAAGAAAAAGCACCCACCTATAATTATCGACAAAAAGCACCCACCTATAATTATCGACAAAAAGCACCCACCTATAATTATCGACAAAAAGCACCCACCTATAATTATCGACAAAAAGCACCCACCTATAATTATCGACAAAAAGCACCCACCTATAATTATCGACAAAAAGCACCCACCTATAATTATCGACAAAAAGCACCCACCTATAATTATCGACAAAAAGCACCCACCTATAATTATCGACAAAAAACTTGAAAGTTCACGGGGATATTTTTGTTATTTAATTTTCATTAATTAAGTATTAATTAAGTATTTTGCTTGGCTGGTATCTGCGTAAATCGCCCCCCTCTGCTCCGAAATGTGTCAAGATTTTTGCCGATAATAAGACAAACTGGATTAGTTCGAAGATCAACTGATTACATATTAACGAAAAAAAGAAACCTTTAATACTTGCTGAATGTATGTTTTTACACCCCAGGATGATTGAGGATTTAATCTATCATCAATACAGTTAGGTACTTGAAAAAAGCTTTATAATAATTATAAACACTTCCTTAAACCCTGCGCAAGTGACAGGTTTATTGCCATATGGCAATTTCTTCCAACTAACCAGTGTTTCCAGCCCATAGAAGCAATATTTACGTGAGAAATGAATTCAAATAAATTTCTCCTCTGCTGGGGATCGAACCCAGGACGCCCGCACAGAATCCAAACGTAACCAACTGTGCCACGGCGCTCGGCAATATTGAGTCATGCTGCCTGTGAAAACACCTTCTGACCAACAAGATCTTTATGGTATCTAGTAACTATATTTTTCAATTTTATTTTTATTTATTTATTTATCTTTTTGTACCTACACATGATTTGTAGACTGGTGACTTTATTGCCAAGCGGCATTTTTTTCCAACCAACCAGAGTTGATGATAATAGGTATACAATACAATGTATACTATGGCAATAAGGTTATGACATGACAAAAATTTAAAAAAATATACATCATGAAAATAACAAAGATAACAGAAAATAAACATTAAAAAGAAAAAAAAAGATTGAATATAAAAACAGTTCATAGCAATGACACGAAAACAAAAGGATAAGGAATGGAAGAAGAAATCGGATATTATCAGATAGATATTTTTGTTTTAGCCTTTCTTTGAATATGTTTAATGAGATGATTCAATAGCCTTACAATTAGTACTTCAAATGAAGAGGTAAATAAATCAGTAAAATTTTCGCCAAACATCTTGAACGAGCTTCCGGTTGCGCAGAGCGCAAATTTGTGTCTTTTTGCTTCGTTGGTTTACGTGCAAATCGCCCCCTTTCTCGGCTAAAAATTCAAATTATTTGGCGACAACTATACCTACTATGAATTGGAATAAATAGAAAAGTACATTCAGGAGATCGGAGTGGACATCCGTGGTTTGAAAGATAAGTAAATTTATCTTTGAGATACTGAGGTAAGTTTGGATTAGAAATAACATTGTATTATAATGACAGGATGTGTATATGTATTACGTCGTAGATATGTGTATTTTCTTTTTCGATGGCACTAGAACCCAAATCGAGCCATGGCCTCCTTCAATTTCTCCCTCCATTTACTTCGTTCCTCACCTGCCTCTCTCCAGTTAGAAACTCGCAGCTGTGCTATATCCTTGTGTCAACATCCCATCTCAAACTTGGTCTAAAAATCTTTCTTTTTTTGATTAAAAAAAATTAGGTATATCAATATAATTATAATCAGGGCCGGATAAACGTGTTTTTGCGCCCGTAGCAATATATTTGAAACCGCCCCCCTCCCCCATACACATTGTTTTGGAATTTTTCATTTTATTTCATTTTCATTTGGAATTTCACATTTTTTTAAATTAAAAATTTGGAATTTTTAATTTAAAATTACATCGAGTCTAAAATGACGAATCAGTTTAATACATAATACCTAAACCTACCTATATATATAGTTGTTTATTATTATTCATAAAAAATAGCCATAACAATTGGAGATTCATATAATATATTTACAATGTGGTATTACAATATTTTAAGTCACACATTGGAGTCTCGGCGTGATGGTGTTTACATACACACATTCCGTGTACGCTAAGAGAACCGAGCGCCATACCTGCGGATTTTTGATTTATATAATTAACATTTTAGGATTTTAAGCGCCCTTTTTAAGACAACCGCCCTGACTTCTTGTTCCTGATTGTTCTATGATTTATCCGGCCCTGATTATAATTCAGTCGAAATTATTGTCTTATAAATGTATCAATATTTTATTAATTCAATAGACAATACTCTCCTTAGGTCACTACTACCACCACCATCCGCTCTGCATATGGGGACTGTAAACGGCCCATTCACAGCATAGCACAAAAAGTAGCTCATGAAGCCCTCTAGATTACCAATATCGGCACCATATGTGCAAAAAGAACAATCGACTAATGTGAATAAAAGATTCACACTCGTGGACTGTTATCGACTTTTCAAATGTAAAGCATTAAATGTGTGACTAAGATCTCTTTAAAAAAACAAACTTAAGATAAAAAAAATAAATCTAACTCTCCTTAGGTAAAAAATATGCAAATTTCTAACAAACCAGAACAAATAATTGAGCAAGTTTTTCGTAAAAAAAATATGCAAATTTTCCTTCAATCTTGTTGTCATAAATGGCGCCATATACCTATTTTTTATAATTATAATTTAAAAATTCTAATGTTTGTGATGAGGATCCAACTGCAAAATCGATCACTCCTGTATATTATGTAATATTATAAAAACAAAAATCTTAAACAAATGAATAAATAACAACGTAAAATGAAAAAAAAAAACTAAATAAAATGAACGCACATAGGTACCTACTCTCCAAAGTGTACCACAGTACCTTTTTGTAAATTGTAGAATGTAGATTATTCCATTATATCATGCAGAGATCTCCAAAACATGGGAACCATGCCATAATGTTAATAACATTTTAATTGTTTATTGTTAGATTAATTACCAATACCTCTTATATTATACACTTTAAACAAAATCATATCATCGTCGTCAAATGGCACAAATCGACCTTAAATGGTCGTATTGCCTATATCAAAATAATAATAATAAAATCATATCATATTATGTATTAAGATAAAGTGAAGTATATCTTAATTGTATCACCTTTAAATTAACAGGTTTTCAATGGTTTTAGAACATATGAAATAGTCATTTTTTTGACAAACTTTAAAAGAATCAAACTTCAAAGATGAAATTAGAATATGTAATATTACCTATCAGAGAATTGGAAAATCAGGCATCTACAAGGCTTACGACAATGACATCGGCTGGCTTAGCCAATTAACAAATCATCGCTGGCTTGGCAGTATTCACCGAAAAATGCTTAAAAAAGATAAACAAAAAAATAAGAACTAAAAATATAATATAATATGCATATTTTTAACCGACTTCCAAAAAGTAAGGTTATCAACTCTACATGATTTTTTTATGTATATTAACTTTTTACTACGCTGTCTGATTTCGATGATTTTTTTTCTGGATCAAGATCTGATCATATGATCCATGGAACTCTTTAATTTGCACTTCAGCGATAAGAAATCTTTACAAAATTATACGATTTTAATTAATTCTATTTTAATAGAAAAGGAGTGCTTCAGAGATGATCATACATATGAATTTCATTGAGTTTTATTGATGATAATATGATGAAAAATCATCAACCTCTTCAATTTGCAATGGAGCCTTTAATTTGAACGACAAAAATGTCTTACAGATTACGATTATATGGGCGAATAATTTTTTACCACGTCAACCGATTTATATTTTTATGTTGCAAAGGAGTTACTTCATCTTTTTCAGTTCTTTCCCCACCACCACTCGTTCTGCTCATGGGGACTAATAACTCTGAAAGAACATATTAAGAACATAAGAAGAGTCCGGAGAACTCTAAAACCTTGCATACACTGCACTAAAAGTGCCAAAGAGAGCTAATCATGAGGATACAGCTGGCTCACCGTTCACTGAAAGTGAAAATAGGAGTAAACCGTATTTTTGACAAAAAGTTTTGAATGGCCTGAAATTGCTCTTCGTGGCTACAAGGTCCACATGTCCAATGTCCAATGGGTCCAAAGAAATTCCCTCGGACATCGTTGTAGAGTTCTCGTCGGAAATATGACATAGATAAGTTGATATCCTCAGAAGTCTGATCAGCGTTATCACAAAGCCGACATGAAGAAAAATCTGATAAGTGAGAACGTTAAAGATAACTTTTGATACCACCGTGTCCAGTGTCCAGTAAGAAATTTCGTGATCCAAATATTAGGAATAATCCACGATGAAGAAATTCGAGTGCTCACATTGGGTAGAAATAAAAATGTCAGTCTGCCCACAGAAGAAGACGTCCAGCGAAGTTGCCAAGTGTCTAGAAGAGAATTCTGGGCTAAGTTCTCTTTATGAGGGCAAATTGGTGGGCAAATTTGCAGGTGGGAGAGTAACGCCACCCAAAATTGACCTTCGACCTCTTTACAGGTTGTAAATTGAAGCTCGTCGCTGTGTTTCCAGATCAAGGGGAGCCATACCTTTAAGAATAGAAAATGTGTTAGTAGCGCAGGTTCTGTAAGCTTTTACTAAATCTAGTAGAGCGAAGCGCTGTCCTGTAAGCAGCATACGTCTGATGTATTGGGTTTCACAACGATGAGCCCAACAAGGAACGGCATAACACATAATTCCAAGAAAGGTAACATTATAAAACAGTCTTGCTACTGGAAATTTAAGGCCCCAACTAGCTCGAGCAAGGCGTGAAATCTTTTGGAAGGCTGTTTTTGGATTATCGGATATAGCACGAACATAAATTGAAAAGTTAGGCCTTTATCAAATGTAACACCTAAGATTTTATCCCTATCCTTAAAATTTCATCGTCTTCTACCTTGACCTCATCACTGAGAGTGGTGACTACACTCAATCACCCGTCTAATGATCTGAACGTCGTCGAACTATTACAATATATTCAGTTGATACAGAGTTATTTCAGTATAGCTTGATTTCCATTCTGATAAAAAAAACATATTTTTTTACTTACACAATCATCTTATTTTTATGTTCATTATTTCTTATCAGACGGAATTAAAAATATTATTCTATAACCATATTAACAGTACACATTATTATATTACGAATGGATAGCAAAAAAATAGAAATGTCAGCGAATATATTCAATAAAGAACCATGAAGTAGATTTATGACAGTGATACATCAATTAGAATTCCAAAGAACAAATGCACTGCGCGACTAGAAAATAAAAATTACCACTACATGACAAATGTGGTTGGACTTTACAGAAATAAGGCATAAATCTGATATGCGGGATTCCAAGTAATACCTTCTCTAACATTAGGTATCCACACTTATAGGTATACTATTTATATATACCCTTACTTCCCGTGTATTTGTCTTGCCAACACAAAAAAAAACATAAACGCTTCAAGGCCTTTTCCTATTTCCCAGAATATTTTTCTAGCTTATCTGGTATATATATGGCAACATGCGAACAAGAAACCATCATTCAGAGACCATTTAACATTGCATGGATATATTATAAGTAGGTTTATATGTTGCATTGACAATTGACAATACATACTCCAATATTAAAATAGGCAATATTATTTTAATTTTTAACATAAATAATATGTTCGTAACGAGGCAAGCAGAGAGAACAGAACACTATGCACATTTTTCCTTACATCATTCACGCATAGGTAGGTACCTACTAGCCGATTGATCTTTGTTTTAATTCACATGGCAATATTATCATCTCATACCTTTACTTATAGGGCGAGTCCTGCTATTCACTCCAGCTCCTACACTTTTCTTTATTATTTTAATAAATCGTTCATTTAATTAAATATGCCAAAACCACTTCAAAACATTCATTTTTTTCCTTCATTATATTGCATTAGGTATCTCCTGTATTCTCTATTCTCTTCTGTATCGTTGATGACACAAGATCGCAAAGGTCTTGCGATTGCGTACCAGAAGTTCCGACCCCAGATGAATTGGGAAGAGGCATGGTAGAAGAAGTTGGTAGTTCTGTTACATACAATTTTCTCATTTCTACAAAATTTATTTTCCTTTCGTGTGGGTCTTTTGTTACGTAATTTGCTTTTTTTTCATTCATATTAATTTGCTCATCGCTAAAATGAACTTTTCGGTATTATATAAAGTTTACGATTACGTGCGTATATAAGTGTGTCGTCTTGTCATCAAGACGAAGACTAGTTGTGAATGCAAGAGTTTTGCGGTCTTGTAAAATGTTATACCTATGTAGGTACCTAAATATAAAATCTATAATTTATATATTATCTTCAATAAACGTTATTTGTTTGATTTAATATTCAAAACTAAAAAATAAAAAAAGATTTGTTTAAACATATTCACTAATTTATTATTGATCAATGAAATAATTGTTTTTTTTTACCTAGTTTGTTTCTACGTACCATTTTAACTAAAAAATAATTAGATTTTTTTCTATCTAAAAGTCAGTTACTGGAAAAGAAACCTGTAACCTCAATAAAGCATCGATTACCTCGTGACATACCTATCTTTGTTCATCGACTTCAATACGGAGAAGCAAGTTTTTTTTAAACTAACGCCATGCTCGATCTTTAGCGGGAAATACTCACAATGGTTGGATAACACATAACACAATAATTATCATAATATTATCTACTAGACCAAAATATGTCATTTTATTATGTAACTTTCACCAAATACATAATTATCCACAGCTTTTTTCATACATAATACGTCTTTTTCTTCTTCATCGCGTATTAGGTCGTTTGACATGTTTGTGAGAGTGGAATATTCTGAGAGGAGGTCCAACTAATCGTAGATTTTCCAGGTATTCTTCTGTTGTTGGGTATTTCTCGAGCAGAAATTTAAGCAGATATAGAACCAAACAGGTCTTTCAAAGCTTCATACTCAGAAATATGAATTTTCATTCCAATCAGGGGCTGTCATCATATCATATGAATTCAATTTTATATTTCCATATAGTATAATTAAAATTTGTAATAATATAGAGAAACACTATATCTCAAACTACAGTTTATAAAAGTCGTTCTCAAACTTTTCTATCAAGAATTTTTTTAAGAAATGTATGTCTATCTATCTATGTATATTAATATGTCAAACGTCAACAAATTTGTATTTAATTGCCTTTATTTCGAAGAAAAATCAAAATATCGTATAACGCCGAAACATCCCATCTAGATCATTTAATTTACTATAAAAAATATACATTTTTTGTCAGTAATTGTCAAAATATTTTAAATATATTTTGGAAAAACTGAATTTAGTGACGACCTCATTTGATAAAGATGAAAACTATCACGAAAGTGAATAAAAATGGTGGAATCACTTTCATTTATAAATATTATTGTTTTTATCAACGTATATTTCACTCTTATTATTAATTTTGAAACGAAATATGGATTTATTTATGAAAGTAATTGAGGAACCAAAGAAATGTCATTTTTATATCTTTAGTTTCTATCAGCAGGTTCAGGCACTTTGCAAAAAGGTACAAAAAACTTTTGAAATATGTATATCATATTATTACTTTAAAGTTTTACCTTTTCATGGACGTGGCATAAAATTATATTCAATGGTTAAAATGCATATTTTGATTTCTATATAAAACATGTAAGTATGTATGTCAGGATAGGATAGTATGGAGGTCAGTATGTTTTTCCTACCCAAAATATGAAAACAGCATGATGGTATGTATTTAAATTTGGAGATTTATTAGTTATCAAACTATTGAGTAAGACATTGTGTAGTGTATGCCTTACAAATTGTATGAAACGATTTCGTCAATAAACTCAATTTTTATAAAACATTTTCAAAAAAAAGTTTGATATGTACTACTACAATTTTTATAGTAAATAAAATTTTCTAGTTGGGGTGTTTCGGCTTTTTTCGATATTTTTAAAAATTTTGGAAATATAGGCAGTTAAACACAAATTTATCATAAAAAATGTTTTTCTCAATAAAAAATGTTTAAGAAACTCTGGATTTTTTTTTGATATAACAAATTTGAGATTTTGTATTTGTCTATATTTATACCAATTTTCAGGCTTCTATCTTATGGTTTTTGAGATATATGGAAAAATAAAGTAAAAATTCAAAAGTTGATCACCCCTAACTGAAATAAAAAATCAACATTCTGAGTATAAAAGTTTTGTGAGCCTAATAATTATTCATATAATCTGAAATTTTGGGCCCTGTAAATCGAGCGGATCAAAAGTTATAAGGGAGGGACGGACACACACAGACACACTAAATGTTCTACTCCGAATTCTGAGTAAATCCACATATGGAAATACATGCTGCGAAGCCTCTATGTTGGTGTTTTTTTTAATTCAAAGTTGGAAAAACCATGAAAAATATAGACCCTGCATACAATCTCGCGTATCTTGGATTGAGTTGATATGTTAAGAGAATTAAATTCTCTTGAACAAATCGACAGTTGGATAAAGTACCTACCTAAAGTACTTAGGTACTATGTTTTTAGGCTTCCACGACCAAGTCTAGTCATGAAAAAAGAGAGAATTATATCAGACAAATCCAAATCCAATACAACGAAGAAACGATTACAGTAAAAGCCGTTTTGATATAGATACTTAATCTTAATATTCTTTTGTTTAATGATTTAAGTTCCACTAGCAGTCGGTTGAAAACAGACGATAGTCTGATAGTGCGCCATTGTCGTACGACTAATTTATTGGTATACATAAGTGTCGACAAATATCTTGATAATTTTCGAAGGAGGGGGGAGGGCGGCTTGTACATCTACCAACCAAGCAAAAAAACATTATCTTTTGTGTTGTTCAGTCCACGTGATTTTTCAAAATATTTGCCATCACCATGGAAGTGGACTCTTGGCTGGCTCGATGGAGTTCGTGTCCCGTGGGACGAACAACATTCTTGTTTTTCCCTGATGTGAGGAGTAGACTTCGTCAATCTTGGGCCGTCCCAGATTTGCCTAGGTTGCGGCTCTAAGGGCCTAGGCAGTAAAGGCGGGGGTGGGCGGCCGACGCTGTTGCGCCCTCGTCAATTCTGTACTTAGAGAAGAGCAGGACGAACGCCTTTAGTCTCGCTCGGCAGTGACTCGTCAACTGTGGCGAATGTTGTTGTGTGGTTCGGGCACACCGCCGGCGCAGACGTCGGGTCAGACATCCTGTGTTGACAACTAGACGTCATATCTGACAGGTGATGATTGCGTCGGATGCCCCCGGTGTTAGCCCGCGGAACCTTCGGACGCCAACACGAGGACCGATGCGTCGGGATATAAGCCTAGGTTGCGGCTCTAAGGGCCCAGGCAGTAAAGGCGGGGGTGGGCGGCCGACGCTGTTGTGCCCTCGTCATTCTATACTTAGAGAAGAGCAGGACGGACGCCTCTAGTCTCGCTCGGCAGTTACTCGTCAACTGTAGCGAATGTTGTTGTGTGGTTCGGGCACACCGCCGGCGCAGACGTCGGGTCAGACATCCTGTGTTGACAACTAGACGTCAAATCTGACAGGTGATGATTGCGTCGGATGCCCCCGGTGTTAGCCCGCGGAACCTTCGGACGCCAACACGAGGACCGAGGGGTCGGGGTACAAGCCCCTCCGACTTGAAACGGAGTGTTCTTAGCGGCCGATTTCGAGACCAATCGGAGGCCCTGACGTGTGTGGTTGGATTCTCGGGGGCAGTGGTTGAACCCGATGGATGGTGGATATTTTGTGTTTGTCCGATGTTGCGGCTGCGTCCGGTGGTGAACAAGGCCAATGAGCTCTATAGCGTCGCCGGCGTGGAAGTGGATCGCGATCTCCCTCGTCCCAGATTTATGGACATCCCAGTTCATCACGGGACAAGGCAACTTTAATAGCTACCTTCATAGATTCTGCCTTGTAAACTCGTTCTCACATTCCGTATACATCTTTACATTGCGTATTTCGATGGATTTATACAATTTTGTTATGGATAATATTGGTCAACCACCAAGAAACGCGGGAAGCCATTGTTTTATAATAAAAATACCGACGGTCACTAAATTAATATTAGTTTTTAAAATATAATAATGCCATTTTAGGATTATTTTGTTTTGTTGCTGGATTATCATTTACACCAAAGTTTTATTATAGATGTGCATAAATCAGAATATCGAAATACGAAAGAATTTATTTATTTATTTAAGGTAAACCAACAGTTATTTTATTATTTCAAAGTTTTTAGATAACACGTGAAATAAAGCCAACCGTATAATACGCATTCATTGATATAAATATAATAATAACAGAATTTATTATGGTTTTCTCCATTTCAATGTTACAGATCTTATATATTCCTTTATTGAATATGTTCCTCCATTTCAATCTGGATCTTTTTTTAAACTTGTGTTATAGTATGCATAATTTTGTATTTTTGTAAATAAATACCTCTAATTAGTTTCGCTGTCTAACTTTCACTGAATATATATTCTCATGCATTCATTTATATTGCTTCTCTGGACTGGAAACACTAGTTATTGGAAGAAATTGCCATACGGCAATAAATTCACCACTTGTACAGGGTGCAAGGAAGTGTTTATAATAATTATTATGTGAAAATTACCCTCCGAAAATTGTCACTTTGACAGAGGAGCAACTTTCACCCTGCAATTTTACGGAGCGACATGGGCGACATTGGTGCGCTAGTCAATCGTGATTCTGGGTAGCGTTCGGAAAGACACTCGGCGATCGCACGGCGATGTTAGAGCGTCATCCTAAGCGTTCGGAATTCATCGAGCGATTCGCGCGGCGATTCACTCTGCCCGTTCGGAATCACGGTTGTCTCGCACCAAAGTCGCCCAAGTCGCTCGATGAAATAGTAGGGTGAATGTCGCTCCTGTCAAATTTTTAAATTTTTTGGCGGGATTTATGAATTTTCGCATAGTCAAAATGACATTTTATTTGGCGGCAATTTATAATTTTTCACATAGTCGTCAACACTTTTAGTTTGGTATGGTTTTAGTTGGTTTTATTTGTATTTATAATTTAATTTGTTGAATTATTTATTAATTATAATTTACAAAAATGTAAATTCATACAAAATAAATCCAATGGATGTAAATTCATACAAATTTATCATGGATAATAATGGTCAACCACAAAGAAATGTGGAAGGCCATTATTTAATAGTAAACATCAACAGTATGTGTATTTTGTTTTATGAAAATAATGTATTTTTTAATGAGTGGTTATCATTTTAAGGGAAATAAACAATTTTTGAATGCCCAAAACACGAAAAGTTCGTGAAAACTATGTGTGTCAAGATAGAAGTGAGTGGTGTTCAGTTCTCTCTGTCCACCCCGTGAGGGACATGGCGTGATGGTATGTAAGTATGTCTTTGATCCAACACTTGTATCCCTTTTTATGACAAATCTGACATTTATTTTATTTTATTCTGGGAACAGACAGTTATATAAATGAGTGTGTTGTGACCAACGCTAAACTCCTCACTAACAAGTCATTCTATAAAGTGTTCAAATTTTGTATCGAAAATTTTCACCATTTTCATGAAATGAGTTTGTCAAATTATTTTTTCATAACATTCACAATGGGTGACAGGGAACCTCAATATTGCTGAACTTTATGAGATATGTTCGTCGGGTGGATGCAGAACTATAACTATAAGTCGCATTTTTAACGAATATCACTTTTTGATGTAAATATGTTCGCAAGAAAAAATCTTAAATTCTTACGAATAATACGAATCACTTGTCACAACACGTTTACTACTTTTAAAATTAATAAATTATTACCTCGTTATTATAATGAAAACATCCGATAAACACCAAAACAAAATATACAACCTCTATTTTATTATAATTTTTGACCAAAGTGACACAACTGAAGTAACACCAAACTCGTAATTTTAAATTTCCCGCGCCCGCGTAATTTTAAGTCACCCCAACATCGCTCAGTACCGTTCGGATTAAACATCGCCCAAATGTCGCTCTCTTTGCAACTTCAGGTCGCACCGGTAGAGCGATTCACTCAGCGATTCACTCTGATTTAGAACGCGGCCCTGAACGCATAGATTGAATTGCCGCGCGAATCGATATATGAATTCCGAACGACTCCAATGACTCTCTTACATCGCCGAACGATAATTGAACGACTTTTCGAACGTAGCCAAGTGCAACAACCAACTACGTGAACAGCGTCATTGTCGACACGAAATTACGAAGTACGGTGCCACTATTTTTACGACCGGAATTGGCGGGAAAAGCGTTTTCCCGCCAAAAAGTGTCTATTTACACGACAAATTTTCTGACGTCGTCTATGTTTTTAGGTCATTTATAACCATAGAAAGCGCAGATAAATCAAAATAAAAAAATATTTACCTTTGTCGTTTTTTCAATGGTCATAAATGCATCATGGAAACCAACTTGATGAGACCTCTCGTCTACCACGAGAAAACATCAAGCCAAGGTGTGGGGAAGAATTGGCATCTACCGAAACGAACTGTCAAACACACGCGAACACACGAAAAGTTGCCGACCAGAATATACCGCCCCAGGGTACAGCGACATCCTTCCTCCAGGCATGTCACTGTCTTCCACGTGGTGACTGTAGTTCGGCGGGGCCCAGCCTCTGCGTCAGGCTAGCAGGTCTTCCTCGTGTCCGGCATGGTTTCTTCTTCTCCTCCTGATCTCCTCCTCCAGACCGTCACCCATGGCTGGCTCTGTGTCCCACGGCACGCTATGACGGCGCATCTTGACAGAGGTGGCATACCAGCTGGGGCCTCACCGGAGGCGAACCGACGCCCCAGACGACACGGATTTCCCCTCGTGGTCCAATCTGCGAGCCGCCGCGTTCCCTACGCGGTGGCCCCACACTGCGCTCTGCCTCCAACCTCCTGTCCTGTTGATGCCCTCATCTTGGTTCTGGGGCACCATCAGCGTCCATGCGCGTGACGGGTCCTGTCACACAGACCTCCTCGTGCTCTTGAAAATATGGCCGCCATCGGGACGCGCGTGTCGACCGATGACGGCGTCGTTCCGTTCGTTTACCACAGCCGTTCAATAAAAAAGATGTTTACACTACGAAATGTCAGATGCCAAGAGAGATGTTCACATTGCGAGCGCTGGTTGTCAAGAGCGCGCGTCACTGACGCGTTGGCTATAAGCTTCCTTGTCGTTCTCTCACGCAGTCAGCGGCGCTAGTAGTCTTCCGCCAAAATGTTGCCGCGGAAAAAATTAAAAATTATTGTTTTTCGGCAACACTGTTTTTCGGCTATAACAAATTTGAAGAAAAAATAAATAATATTGGCATCTTATTACATTTACTTAATTTTATAAATCATTTTTTCATCGAGATCTACAATTATAACAAAGTATAAACAAAGGTAAATAATTTTATAACTTGATTTATCTGCGCTTTCTATGGGTATGGAAAGAATGATATTTATCTATGGTTGAGTCGTAAGAATACATGGATGTAATGGATGGAGCTTACGAACCAATATGTATTAAGACATTTGAGTCCAATAGGGGGTGTGGAGAAACCCCCTGGCGGCCATCTTGCTCGACCCAAATGTAGCACTGGTAGCACAAGGATGTACACTAACTGGATAGATAGAGGCATTCGTAATATTTTTGAAGCCGCGCGTTATTCCAACCAGTCTGTCGTTTGGCGTCTAGCTGTCAGGGTGTCATTTGCATACCTAATTTATTATTTTTAAAATCATTTTTGTGTTGAAACAGTGTATTATTTGTTCTATGAAATATTAAATAAAAAGAAATATGGTGATGTGTGCTGCTTTTGGTTGCAAAAGTCGACCGAGTAGATTTAAATCATCCCAAGAAAGAGGATTGTCACATTCAAGGTAAGTGGATTTGTGTTGCATTTAATATTAATGGTCTTTTAGATTTTTTAACATTATTTTCACCGTTAATATGTTCTTTGAAGTTGTTGTTATATGTATGTATATACATTTGAAATTGGGCTGTAGGTATTCTACAGACAAAAATAATGTCCCTAAAGTAACTTGTGTTTTTTTAACATTTGTCGGCCTTCATGGCCCAGTTGGTTCGGTATCTGAGCTAAAGGTCCCGGGTACGATTCCCGGTGGGGACACATAAATATCACAAATCTCCAGAATGTGGCAACTTGTCATTGGGTGCGTGTTGAATTAATATTTGACATAGCACCTACCTGTTAGTTGCCCGAGAAGCAATACAAAATTAAAATAACACGTGTATTTTCTGGGAGCACACGTGTTTTTTAAAGATAAAACGCATTTTTTAATCTAATCTCATTTGAAAATATAAATTGTAGGTACCGCATTTTTATCGCTGACGGCGTTAACATGTAGAACTCCATTAAAAAATCAAGAAAATAATCTATTTTCACCAGTTTTTATTTTTAATACAATTTGGCCATTATATAATATTGTAAATATATTGTACTTATTCGAATAATTTCTAAAAGTACATAATAATTTTTATTGCTTTGCTTTATTTACATTTTATAATTTTATTGTTGTTATACATTGTATACATTTTATAATTTTTTTATGTTCCTTTGCTTTGAGTATGTATGTATAGTAAAGTCTTGAAAATATGCAGTTTTCTATATAAATATAATATATTTGTTTTCTATAGTGAAATAATGGTTTCATTTACTCCAGTTTACACCAATCTTGTGCTTCATTTACTAAAATAAATTATATATATGAAGATAATCAGCAGTCGCCCTGCAGCTTAAAAAATTTGATCAATGCATCCATCCATTACTTTAGTTACATCCGTGGTCACAATGAAACTTGGTTCGAGCAAGATGGCGGCGACCCCCCCCCCCCCCCCCCCCGCGTTACAACAATTTTATCTATGCTTCCATCCATTACCTTATATACATCCATGTAAGAATATCCCTTGCCTACAAAGTATTGGGTAGCGTTCGGAAAGACGCTCGGCGATCGCACGGCGATGTTGGAGCGTCATCCTAAGCGTTCGGAATTCATCGAGCGATTCGCGCGGCGATTCACTCTGCCCGTTCGGAATCACGGTTGACTCGCACCAATGTCGCCCAAGTCGCTCGATGAAATAGTAGGGTGAATGTCGCTCCTGTCAAATTTTCAAATTTTTTGGCGGGATTTATGAATTTTCGCATAGTCAATGTGACATTTTATTTGGCGGCAATTTATAATTTTTCACATAGTCGTCAACACTTTTAGTTTGGTATGGTTTTAGTTGGTTTTATTTGTATTTATAATTTAATTTCTTGAATTATTTATTTATTATAATTTACAAAAAGATATTCAATGGATATAAATTCATACAAATTTATCATGGATGATAATGGTTAACCACAAAGAAATTTGGAAGGTTATTATTTAATACATCAACAGTAAGTGTATTTTGTTTTATGAAAATAATGCATTTTTAAATGAGTGGTGATCATTTTAAGGGAAATAAACAATTTTTGAATGCCCAAAACACGAAAAGCTCGTGAAAACTATGCACACATAAGAAAAAATCGTAAATACTTACGAATAATACGAATCACTTGTCACAACACGTTTAATACTTTTAAAATTAATAGTTAATAAATTGTTCTCTCGTAATTATAATGAAAACATCCGATAAACACCAAAACAAATGATACAACCACTATTTTACTATAATTTTCGACCAAAATGACACAACTAAAGTAACACCAACCTTGTAATTTTAAATTTCCCGCGCCCGCGTAATTTTAAGTCACCCCAACATCGCTCAGTACCGTTCGGATTACACATCGCCCAAATGTCGCTCTGTTTGCAACTTCAGGTCGCACCGGTAGAGCGATTCACTCGGCGATTCACTCTGATTTAGAACGCGGCCTTGGATGGTATTGGAATTATCTCTTTTCTATGGTCGACGCTGTCACTGACTGTCACTTGCTGTCACTGAACATTGCTGAACATCACGAATCACAACGGTCATAACCACAGTCACAAGTTACAATACACAACACAACAGTTATAAAGTGCTAGTGGTTCTATAAATGCAACGCTTGTTTGGATACAATTTTAAATTAAGGATTCATATTGAGGTACATATAGTTTTCATATTTGAATATTATCTATGTGTATTATTAAATAAAAATTCAATTTGTACTCTTGTGCAGATATACTAAGAATTTTGATTATTTATAAGCGTCCTCGTAGTAGTCTCTTTAAATACACACTTAAAATTTGTAAGAATAACTGTCTATACTTAAATATATATGTATATATTAGTGTATTAATTACTTGTAAATTATGTAGACCATCATAAATTGTTGATTTAAATGTTTTATATTTTAATTTTTCGCAGGCATTATCGATTACCTATTATTTACGTTAGCCAACCATACGACCAGAATTTATCATGCACTCAGAAACTGCCATCAAATCAGAACCTTTCATAAAATCGGAACCAGGCATGCAGTCAGAACCTGTCATGCAGTTAATACCTGTCATAAAATCAGAACCTGCAATGATATCTGTCGAACCAAAAGATGCAACCAATTCATCTGCACAGCATCATTCACCTCTCAACATTCGGCAAGTCAAGAAGAATACAAAAAGTATGTACTTACTATGTTAATTTAAATTCCAACCATTAAATCATTACTTTGTTAATTAGGATAATTGTGAGAATAGCAGAGATGTTGGACTCATTTGAAGGAAAAGTCCTGCGGAGGATCTGTGGACCCGTTTTAGAAGGTGGATCATGAATTGAACACCATCACACATGAATCTCAAACTATATAAATAAGGTTGCTTAGATTGAGATGGACAGCCATGTACAAAGAATGCCTAAAACACAGGTCCCAAGAAGAATCCTATATGGGCATCCGGGTGGAAAAGAGAGGGTTGGAGGATCAAGGCTAAGGTGGAAGTATGGTGTGATGAGGGACGCTGACCAGCTTCTCCAAGTGGCCTACTGGAGGATGGCGACTGGTGGCAGGGGTCGTTGGAGGCGCTTTTTAAGGGAGGCCAAGCCTTGATTTGGGCTGTAGCATCATCGAAGAAGTAGAAATTAAGATAATTACACTTTTACTGCAATAATATTTTGCTCTATATACATCATATTTCAATTCAAAGACCATAATATTGTATTTAGGTACTGTAACATTGAGTCCTTGGCTGAAAGTTGTACTGTAACAGTCTGAGTCCTTGACTTAAACATGATAAATATGTCCTGAAAGTTTTCATGTATGTACTGTAACAGTGAGTCCTTGACTTAAACATTATAAATTTGTCCTGAAAGTTTTCATGTATGTACTGTAACAGTGAGTCCTTGACTTAAACATGATAAATTTGTTCTGAAAGTTTTCATGTAAGCCGAAAAAATCTTTTGTGATATTTTTTATTCAATATGATGTGTTAGTTTCAAAAGATAGATAAAAATTAAATGGACCCACGTACATCATATTTCATAAAAAAATATTATTATTATTTATTCATATCTGTACATAATCATTACTTCATAAATAGTTACATTTAATAACAAACTACTTAATATTAAAGTATGATAAGATAAAATTAGATTCAGGCTTTAGAAATCTTTTGTAAATGGTTCGTAAACTCACAACGCTATTGATATAGTGTCTTATCCTTATCTTGATCTAAAAAATATCTTAACAAGAAGATAAAGTGCCATTACAATTGGTACCAACGGAAAAATATTAATATATTGTGTAGGTATAGATAAAGTAACAAAAAAATTTAAATGTGAGATATTGCTTTAATTCCACATTTTTTACAAAGCTGATATTAATTTCTGACAATATAAATTATTTATAAGTTAATTAATTAATAACAAGTATAATTTTAAATAACGATACTATTATTTTTATAGAACATTCTTTTAAAAACCTTTGCGTTGGGTATATTTAATTTGCTGGGATTGTCATAGATTATCCCGTGTCATAATGGCAATGTCAATAACATCAAAGCCAAACACCTATTCTATTACAGTCAGGTGTCGATTTGTTTACCCTTTAATTATTTTTTTAAATAATGAATATGTCCTTGTAACAAGTACATATATAAATTCCCGTGCATTCCCTAAACTAAGCATACATGGTTGTACTATAGGTGAACGAAATTGGTTGTGGCAGGATTTGAACTTGCTGGATTACTAACCCAGTGTGCTATCCACTCTCCCACCACCCATTTATTTATAACATCATAAACAGCTTTACGCCATTACATACTATAAATATTAAAACAACAACAAATCTTAAACACAAACAATATTAAAACATTTATTTTTATTGACAAATTTTTTAACATCTCAATAGAGACGAAGTTGGGATATTATAGAAGAACCAGGAACTCAAGGCACCTACAGGGCTTACGACCTGTCATTACTGTCATCACGTAAGTTTCTGGTTCTTCTATAATATCCCAACTTTGTCTCTATTGAGATGTTAAAAAGTTTGTCAATAAAAATGTCATTTGACTCCCAACAGGGAAATAAATCCAATTTTTGCGTATATGCAATTAAAAAAATATTTGAATATTAAAACACTTACAAATTTGAATTTCTTGCAAATTATATCTCAGTACACCAACAACTCGTATTTATTTTACAAAAATAAAGCCATTAATACACTATGTACATTTCGGTTATATAACAATACATAAAAAACATTGTCAAAATAACCAGTCATTCAGATTTTCAGTATAAATCACAAAAATAATTTATAATTTTTTTACTAGTTGCATGCAACACATGAGATCCAACCGTCGATAGCGATAGTACATATAGTTGATGAATACGCACCAAACTATAAACCCATAAATCCAAATTACATTGAATCTATAAATAACAGTGAATTAGATATTGTATGATATTAGTATTACTAAATAATGGTTTGCGGCTACATATAAATAATATTACCTATTTTCAGTCCAAACAACTTCCCGTCCAACATACCTCCAAATAGAGGCACTTGTGCAATTCCTGGAATTGAATCCGGGAATGGCAAAAGGGCATATACAGAGCGCCCAAGGGAAATGGAATATGAAAAAAATGTGGGAGGAAATAACCATTTCCCTCAATTCAATGGAAGGTGTCGTAAAAGATGTCAAAGGATGGATAAGGGTGAATAGTTTTATAAAAAAATAAATTTTTTTGTAGTATTAAAATTCTTTTAAATCACCTTGTACTGCCACTTGAACCATTGTTAGATAATATATAAATATATTTTAACTCCATATTTAATTTTTTCAACCATTATATGAACCATAATATAATTTAATTATAGACATGTCGAAATATAACCAAAGCTAGAAGTTATTTCTATTTTTTCAGTTTTGGGTTAACAAAAAATATTATTTAAAAAAAATCATAAGGCAGAGGAAACTGTCTGTTAAGACTGGTGGCAAAGTGGATGCAACTCAGCCTCTAGACACTCTGGATGAGAGGATGGTCGCAGTGCTGGGAGGTGAAAATTACGCCACTGGAAATCCAGAATTAAGGGTAAGATGAATTTTGAAAGCAAGCTTTTATTGGTGATCTTGATTATATACATACATACATCACCCTTTCATCTCTCTCGAGTGCATAAGGAGGTAACAGAAGCTCTCCAAAATTTTTGATTCTGGGTTATTTGCAAGACATTATTCAAATGTACAATCACCACCACTATGAGGATTCCTCAGTCCATTATAACATTGTTTTACAAGATCTCATGTATTTTTTAAATAATGAATCTGGAAAAATCCCTGAGATATCCTTCTTCCAAAAGCAAGACTAAAAATAGCACTCATGGAATTAATCAATAACTCTGGAATTCAAGCTGCATTCTTGACCACTGAGCCAATGTGTGTTATTGTGTGAATTGCCTTTAATGTGCCGTTACTAAACATCAATGCTTTCAAATTGTCCTAATTATTATTATTCTGCCTTTTTTTATCATCATAAATTAATTATTACAGATATCGGAGGAACCTGGCAACACAGAGACCCAACAATTTTTTTCCGAAGAGGGTCAATCTCAACCGTCTACTTCTGGTCTATGTAAGTATTTGTTTTTTTTTTCTAATTGGTATTGTGATTTTTCTTCTTCTTCAATGGTCCTACAGCCCATATCAGCTTTGGCCTCCATCAACTCTCGCCTCCAACTCCTCCTTTAGCTGGGTTGCGTCCTTCCCAACTTCATCCTCCCATCGTAGCCTTGGCCTGTCTACCTTCCTTCTTCTTTCCGGATATACTTCAAAATCTTTTTAGGTACTCGTGATGACTGCATTCTCTAGACATGTCTAGCCCACCTCAGTCTACTCAGTCTAACATGAACAGAAAGCCTAGGTTCTTTGTAGATATTATATAGCTCGTTGTATCATATTCTCCAGATATAGCCATCTACAGCAGTAGCACTCTTCTCTCGAAGGCATCATTGCAATATTGTCTTCCTAATTGCATATTCTAGGCTCAGGTTGAAAAGTGTGGAGGCCAAACCATCACCCTGTTTTGAGGCCTTGATATACAATAAATTCCTCTGTGAGTTCTCCTCCTATCTTTACTCTAAATTTTGTGTTATTTTTTTTTTATTTAATTAAAAAAATGAATATGTCCTTGTTAAACAAGTACATATACATCTTCCTACATTCCCTAAAATAAGCAAATAAATGCTTGTGCTATAGGTGAACGAAATCGGTCGAGGCAGGATTCGAACTCACAATCACTGGATTACTAGCCCAGCGCGCTAACCGCTCTGCCATCGACCCATCTATAGTAGCCTTTATGAGTCATTCGAACTTTGTGGGTATATTCAATGTTAAGATTATGTCATACAATTTATCTTTAATAATGCTGTCATAGGATTGCTTGAAGCCGATGAACAATTGATAAACACCAACATCAAATTCCCAGCATTTGTTCAGAATCTGTCTTGCATTAAATGGTTGATCACTTGTTAATTTACTTCTTCTGAACCCGGCCCAATGCTCTCCTATAGTATCCTCTGCTAGAGGTCCTCCTTTCTTTTAGGATAGTAGTTTGTATTTTGTTTGTTGTGCTCAACAATGGTATACCTCTGTGGTTTTCACATTTGAGTTTATCTCCCTTTTTATATATTGGACACAATGCCCAACTGCCAATCCTTAGGAATTTCTTCTAATTCCATATCTTATTGATTAATCTATGGATCAACTTATGAAGATGTTCGTTTTCATATTTCAGTATTTTGGATGGTATGTTATCCTCCCCTGGGGAATTATTGTTTTTTTAATTTCTTAATTATTACCAGTCTTTCTTCCGGGAGTGTAGAGGGGTTGACTTCCTGATCATTCTCCATGTGTACTTTACATTGTTTTCAACAAAGTCCTGTTCCATTTTACCTACACAAATTTTCAGCAGTAGGCTCATGTTCATGAAGGCTCTTTTCTTTTTTCCTCAACATATGGTTAGTTTCTCTTCTATCAGCTTCATAAGTTTACCTTTTAGTCCTTGTATCTCACTCCAAGAATAGTTTTCTTAGTCTGTTTTTCTCATCTATTTTATTTTTGCATTCTTCGTCAAATCATGGGTTTCTGATTTGTCTGGGTTTCTGATTTGTCTTTTTATCTATAAATTACTGTGAATTAGACAAAGTATGATATTAGTATTGATATATAATGGTTTGCAGTTAGATATAAATAATTTTACCTATTTTCAGACCAAACTGTTTCCCGTCCCACGTACCTCCAAATAGAGGCACTTGTGCAATACCTGGAATTGAATCCGGGGATGGCAAAAGGGCATTTACAGAGTGCTCAAGGGAAGTGGAATATGAAAAAAATGTGGGAGGAAATAACCGTTTCCCTCAATTCAATGGGAGGTGTCGTAAAAGATGTCAAAGGATGGATAAGGGTGAATATTTTCATAAAAAAGAAATTATTTATAATATTGAAATTCTTTTAAATCACCTTTTACTATATTTTGACTCCATATATCATTTTGTTCGCATGAACCATTCTATTATTTAGTTTCATTGAATAAAATACCAACATGTCGAGGTATAACCAAATTAGAAGTTATTTCTCTTTTTTCAGTTTTGGGTTAACAAAAAATACTATTTAAAAAAAATAATTAAGCAGAGAAAGCTATCTTTTAAGACTGGTGGCAAAGTGGATGCAATTCAGCCTCTAGACACTCTGGATGAGAGGATGGTCGCAGTGCTGGGAGGCGACAATAACGCCACTGTGAATCCAGAATTGAGAGTCCCTTTGAATAATTCGCCGGTAAGATGAATGTTAAAAGTAAGCTTACGATGGTGATATTGATTACACTGGTACACCTATACTTCATACATACATTTCCTTTCATTTCTCTCGGGCGCATAGGGAGAGGAAGCTCTCCAGCATTTGCAAGACATCAACCTCAGCTTCCTGAGATCGAGTCCAAAGGTACTATGACCGCCACTACGAGAATTTGTCAGTCCATTATAACATTGTTATACAAGATCTCGTGTATTTTTTAAATAATAAAATCTAGAAAAATCCCTGAGATATCCTTCTTCTAAAAACAAGGCTAAAAATAGCACCCATGCTGTCCAAAGGATATGGACTACCTGCAACATCTGGAATCCAAGCTGCATACTTGACCACTGAGCCAATAATTGATATATCATGTGTTATTATGTGTAGTTTGTTTAAAGTTCTGTTATTAAACATCACTCCTTTTGTATTGTCAAAATTATTATTTTTCAACAATTTTTTTTTTTAATATTAATATTTTTTATTTATTTATTTATTTCCATTATGCAACAAATTAATACAATATAACTATATACATATAATAATGAAATTTATTGTGTAACTAGGCAAAGCCTGTTCTGAGGTATACTAACAATTAACAATAATTACCCAATACATTTTTGCTACTCTTTGCTAAGTTAAACTCGAAGCATAATAAGCACAATAGTATAAAAGAACAAAATCATAAAAAAAACAAGTGTATTTGTGAGGGTGTGTTTGCATGTGTAAAAGGATGATGTGGGTATATTCACCCTTGTGCATATTATTTTTCATAAATTAATTATTACAGATATCAAAGAAACCTGTCAACACAGAGAGCCAAGAAAATGTTCCTACTTTTTCGGACAAGAGTCAACCTCAGCTATCTACTTCTGGGGTACTTCCCTCTGCTCGCTTAAGTGAGTATTGTTTTTTGAATTGGTATTGTGAGTTTTATATTGTTTTCATCAATTATTGTATAATATGTAGTAGAGTACATAATTACATGACAAGTAACACCAAATCGAAGAAATCCACATCGCAAGTACTAAAAGTAATGTATAGCTAACTCATTAGCCCGTGTTTGCTCACTGCAGGACATTGGTCTCCCTTTTCCTTCTCCACTCCTCCCGTTCCTGTGTGACTCCCATCCACTGGATCCAGCAAATCTTTTGATATAGTCCATCCATCTGTTAGGTGGACGCCCTTGTGGTCTCTTGTCACCTCTCAATCTCAGCAGTCTTTTTGTCCATCTGTTGTCATTCATTTTTAATGTGTCCTTCCCATCTCCACGTGCAATGTATAACTAGCTGCTTGCAACACATGAAATCCAACTGTGGATGTCATTAGTATGTATAGATGTAGAATACGTACCTTGAAATCAAATTATTTGTTATTTTCACAGTTCCGAAGCGGAGCCCCCAACCTCCACTGAGGAAGAGTCCTCGATTATTAACAAGAAGTCCTCCAGTGACACACAGAAATCTCCATAACATTAGCTCTCGGCGAAAGCAATTACGAGTTCAATGGGATCGATTGATTACAATTGAGGAGAAGAAAGTGGAAGCGGAGCAGCAACGCTCTGAACAAATGGAGAGAATAGCTTGCTCCGTAAACAATTTGGTAGAATCTGTCAAAGAATTAATTGGAATGTGCCGCGCTGTCCTCCCCGCATACCCCGCAAAGGATGCTGCGTGATGTTTGTTAACTTATATCATCTTTTAGATTTTTTTATTTACTTTTATAATACAATACATATTTGACAATCATAAGATACAAAAAAAGATACACAATAGAAAATTAACATATTATATCCCTAAACAAAAGAAACTAAAATGTTTATCTAGAGAATTATTGCTATACAAAATGTTGTGAATATTTATTACAAATCAGTCAATATTAATTTCATTACTTTATTATGTCCTATTCTGATTCGTCTAAATTTATCCGTCTGAATTAGAATATGATAAATGTCAAAAAGTTGACTGAATTTATATGGGAATCATTACGTCACACCACACAGATAAAATCCTTTTATCCCCGGTCGCCTGTTGAATTAGACATTTTATATTCTGAAACGAATCTGAATAGGACATATTTTATTTTTCTTTTGAAATTATTAAATTCAGTTACCAGTCTCAAATTTGTTTCGAATTGATTGAACCACACCACCTCATTGTACATGTACATATAGTAGTACTGCGCAAAACTTGTATGTGCTAACGGGGTGTACAATTAACCCACTATATTTTGTCTATTACTCTCTACACATTCATAGGGATTTAAACCTTGTCAACTTTGAATGTATGGACCATCACACCATGTACCTCTTATTGGGGTAGGCAAAGAGAACTGAATGCCATACACTTCACTATTTACATTTTTTTTTTTTTAAGATATTTATTTTTTAATAAAAAGTAATACATTGTTCTTTTCCCGCCAAACTGCAAAGCAGTTTTTTGGCAGAGCAGATTCTCTCTTTCACATAATTTTATAAATTTCACATATAATTATTTCAATAAACTAATCTCAAATATTAAAGATACAGAGACCAAACAAAAATTTGAAAGAAAAAAAAGAAACTTGAAATTCGATAGAAAAAAAAAATTGAATTAAACCTTACACATAATATACATTAGATATAGGTACCTATAATTAATCAACAATAATAATTTAAAGTCTAACGAACGCTTGAATTCAGATACAGATGTTTAAGAGTATTTTTTATAGTAACTATTTTCGTTTCGTCAGACTTTAAATTATTTCTTATCCTAATCGGCAACGCGTTAATAATATGCGGTACAAGATGTTTCCTGGTACGATCTCCATACACGTTGTTTGTCTTAGGTACCTGCAGGGCGCGCTCCATCGCCAGCCTTGTCCCATATATGTGACTTATTTCTGTTTTAAAAGATTCATTTTTGTATTCTTCCAAAATGATGCACTGTTTTACTTTATTTTGTATTGGGAGTATTTTACATATTTCAAATAATTTTTCATATTGACTATTACATGATTTTTTTGTATTGTTGTCCACCAACATTTTCAAGAAATTGATTTGAATTTGTTTAATTTTATTGGTGTGTGTTGGGTAAGTTAAGCCGTAACAAGTTAACGCGTAGCTGACAATCGAGTCGACCATAGCATAGTACATAGAATACAGTATGGCCCGAGAAACACTACCCTTTAACATATAAAAATTACACAATATTGAATTTAATTTTGTACAAATGAGTTCTACGTGTTTACTCCAATTAAATGTATTATCAATCTGTAATCCTAGGTATGTATATTGGTCAACTTTTTCAATTTCTGAACATGCACAATCAATATAATTTTTGTGCATGCATTCATAGGTATGTCCCACAATTTTGAATGCTACATTTTTTTGTTTTGAATGAGTTGACCGTATGTGTACATATTTCGTTTTCTTCACATTTACAATAATTCCGTTGTCATGGGCCCATTTAAATATGTTATTTAGGTCATGTTGGATGTTTTTTTCGATGATAGTCGTATCATAATCTGCATACAAAATTCCTAAGTCATCCGCAAACATGTATTTACTACAGTATTTAATGACATTCCCGAGTGTATTGACATGCATAATGTAGCATAATGGTCCAGTGATTGATCCAGTTGCTACTCCGTATTTGGCTGTCCTTTTCTCGCTTATTCTGTTCTTAATTTTGACTACAAATTGCCTCTCACTGAGATAACTCTCGAACCACTTCTTCATTGGTCCTCTGATACCACATTCTTCCATAGCTACCATAAGCGTTTCGTGGTCAAGAGTATCGAATGCTTTTTTGAAGTCTATAAATAGTGCAACCACATGTTTCCTCTTATCCAAATTTTCATTTATTTCATCTGTAAATTTACTTAATAATGAATTTGTGCTTTTGTTTTTTTGAAATCCATATTGAATTGGGTTTATTATTTTAAATTTGTCCATAAAGTTATTTATTTGGTCCACTATGATTCTTTCTATTATTTTATCAATGCTAGACAATAAGGCTATTGGTCTATAATTTGTAGTCTTTTTGTGATCACCCTGTTTGTAAATTGGTCTAATTATAGATAACTTTAACATTTCTGGAAACATTCCTTTTTCGATAGATAAATTAATTAATCTAGAAATCACCGGTCCTATATAATGTTTTACTGACTTTATGTCAGACATTCTTATTTTATCTACTCCCGGTGCTTTTTTCGAAGACATTTTATCGATACATTTAATTACCTCATCTGTAGAAACTTTTTTCATTCTCATTGAGTGATCAATAGGCACTGAATATTCTGACCTTTTTAAAAATTTTACATTACATTTATGTTTTACGTCTTCAATTTCGTTTGAAAATGTATCCGCGAATTCATTGCATATAATTTCCATGTTTCCTTGTTTATTCATATGTTTTTCTATAACACTATCCAATGACAGTTTTTCTCTTCCTAGCCATTCATTTATATTTTGCCATAACTTTCTGTAATTTCCGATGTTTTCATTAATTATTTGTTTTCTGTAATTATTTTTAGCGTTATTTATACATTTGTTTGATTTGTTTCTCCATTTAGTGTATTCAAGTTTTCTAATAGTATCACCAGGAGAGTTTTTCCAATGTCTAAACAGATAGTCTCTTTTTATAATCATTTGTTTCAAAGAGTTTGTAATCCATAAGTTTTTTATTTCCTTTTCAGATACAATTGTTTCTTTTCTTGCCTTATTGTATATATTATTAAAAGTATCGTAAATTTCTTGGTATAATTTTAATGGGCATGATATATGTTCCATATTTCTACATATTTCCACATTCATACATATATGCATACATACTCATCTGCAGGTGCGGATCCACAAGTATAGGGTGCCAAATATATCAAAAAGGGATCCAGAATCCTGAAATAGAAAAAAATATCAAGAATGAATTTGAATTCAGTTACTACTAATATTAAAATTATTTAATTAACAATCCAAAGATGATAACGATGAGTTTTTTTTAATAAAAACTAAATAGAATGATTTAATTAAATTTACACTTAATATTTTTATTCGAGTTGGTACACAACCAGTAATCCATTTTCATAATAATAATAATGCTCGAAAAATAATCAATATGAATTTAGATGGGTCGATGGCAGAGCGGTTAGCGCGCTGGACTAGCAATCCAGTGGTTGTGAGTTCGAATCCTGCCTCGACCGATTTCGTTCAGCTATAGCACAAGCATTTATATGCTTATTTTAGGGAACGTAGGAAGATGTATATGAACTTGTTGAACAAGGACATATTCATTTTTTAATAAAAAAAATTATCAATAACATTCATAATTTGAATTTCGCTCCGCACAAGTAACAAGTAGGTACTTGATGCCGTATTTTATAATCTATCTTTACATATTGTACAAGCAAGTAGGTTAGTAGATGTATTAGTGAAATCGTCCATATTGGGCCAGCCATGCTGACAAAATAATCAAAAGGTACACAAATTAAACTAGTTTTAATAGTATAAGAAACAGGTAAGACTGATTTTTTTACTGTTGTATTAAAATGTGTATGCCAAATTGTAAAGCATTGTGACTGCAATGAGTGAGCAGGGATCCCTTTTAGTCTATTCCTGAAATCATTCAACATTGAAATGTCACATGAATGAATAAGTAACATAGCATTTGGGATGGATTTGAATTATTTTTTATGCATTTATTAGTTATTTTTTGCCATTTTTTTCTATTGTTATAAAAAAGGGAGCTTTTTCAATGCAATTCTATGATAGATTTCTTAGCACTTGGTGTATTGTTCATTATGATGCTTCCTGTTTTATAAAACATTTATCTAATAATGTTATAAAAAAAATTAAAATCAGGAAACAACTGAAAAAAACTATTTACTGTGGTACAAGAAACAATTTATTTACAAATAAAGAACACAAACATGAATAAAGACAAATAAAGAGAAAGATTGTGGATATTGAAATAGCAAATAAAAACAAAACCTTTTAATGGAGAAATACGTGCTAAGTAAAAAAAGAACACTAAACAAAACTTGTTTATGGAGGTTCATTACAAAATAGGAAGATTTACAAAACTTGTTAATGGAGATATATCAAGAAAGTGTGTGCATCCACTATTTCAAAATTGCTAAAAAAAGTAATAACGATACAAACTGATAAAGTATTTTATCGGTTTTCTCATTAGAAAAGCATTCTAGTTTATTTAATATTTTTTATAATATCAAAGAATTTGCTCCTTCTGTTAGTATTTGTCAAATATGTATGGCTTTAGAATCTGCGCTAACAAATGTTTGTTGTGTTGATTTCAACAGGGACAATATATTTGAGGAATTGAGGACATTCACTGCACTCTTATCTGCAAACAGTAATTGTCTGGATAGTTTGTATAATTATATTTCTATAAATAAAATTGAATATTTATATTCATATATTTACATCTCAATTAGAATTTTACTAATAATATCTGTCTGTGCTTCTGGAGAGAAAATTTTCTCAAAATTAAGGTTAATAAAAATTTATTTAAGAAGCTGTCTCAAGAACGTCTAGTAGGTCTAGCACTAATATCAATCGAAAATTATATCATATTATATAGGTCACTCAATTATGACAAATTAATATGTTCTTGAAAGCTTTTCTGATGCAGTAAATGAGGGAGTTTGCTTTCTTAACAATCTTAATAATATGATCCTCCCATTTTAAATCTGCAGATACAATGATACCTGAGTAGTTGAGTATTTTCAAGGAAGTATTCAAATTTGGGGTTATTTTTTCCAATATGTAGAACAGTGCACTTATTGGGATTCAGATTGATGAGCCATTTTTTTGTCCACTCTTTTATTCTATTTAGATTATCTTGCATTTGCTAATGACTCGTATAGTATATTTTTGGAAAATAAGAATTTCTGCATATTGATTCTATAAGAACCAAATCCAGAGGATGTATAACTAACGCTGTTTATTTTTTTGTTGTTGCTCTTTAATATGGTGTCCTATCGAAGAAGAATTTGCATGAAATGGCGTAGAGATGGAGGGGCGCCTTGAACTGGATTGAGGGGGGGGGGGTGTTTTGGAATTAGTGCACCAGGTGCCGAATAGGGTAGATCCGGCCCTGCTCATTTGTTTTTTACACCTCTAATGTTTCCTTCATTCAGAATATTCTTCATACAGTCAAGCCAATGTTTTCTTGGCCAACTTCCATGAATAAACTATCATTCATTTTTTCCATATGATCAAACCATCAAAGTATGATTTCTTTCATTCTGTTAACAATATCCTTCTTCAATTTACACTCTGCTCTTATATCTTAGTTTCTTATTCTGTCATGCATTGTTTTTTGGCATATTCTTTTAAGCAACCTCATTTTTATATTATTTATTCTACTTTTATGCTTTTATGCCCTGTTTAGCCTCCCTAGATATAAATAAATGTTGTATAAATAATATAAATGTTATTTTAATTTTACTGTATATTTTTCTACCACTCTCAAAAATTATCAGCCCGTACACAGTCAATCTGGATCGTGATCAAATTTAATAATGTACAGCAGCCCATACACAGTCAAACTGGATCGTGATCAAATTTAATAATGTACAGCAGCCCATACACAGTCAATCTGGATCGTGATCAAATTTAATAATGTACAGCAGCCCATACACAGTCACCAATCTGGATTGTGATCAAATTTAATAATGTACAGCAGCCCATACACAGTCAATATCCAGGGTTACCTTATAAAGTAGTGATTTTTCATAATTTATTGCAACTTTCTATTATTATTATTATTAAGAGTGGATCCCAGGTAAAATGCAACAACCACAGACCAATAATCTATAGACATGAAAAAAGTGATATTTTCTGATGTACACACCACATGACTTCGAACACCAGAATAAATTAAAGGAATACAGCGCTATTATTTTATCTAGTGCTCTAAAGTTTGTTAAAATTGATGTGAAAAGGACAAGAAAAAAATTGTGGTATTTGTAATTTAAATTATATTTTTATTAATAATAATTAAAATTTATAAAGCGCCGTTTAGTAATACAAGGGCGCTGTAGCTTATTTGTTGGCTCTACGAAACAAGGCAGTCTTAAGAAGTTTACAAAAGGTGTCAATGCTCTGAGCTCCACGTATGTCAAGAGGCAATTTATTCCATTTTAAAGGCCCGTTCACACTAAAACTGCGATCATAGTAAGCCCCCTTATTGACTCTGTCCAATTCTTTTAAAGAGTTGGTACTCTGTGATTCAGACGATCTCAGCGTAAGCTGCCTCCACGATGGAACATTCCTTTGGCACAATTCCTGAATGTAGTGTGGAGCCAAGTCGTTCAGAGCTTTAAACACCATTCAGACATACCTTATAGTCCACTCACTTTTATGATTATATTAGCCACCACAATAAAATTTAAAAAAAGCCATAATTATGAAAAGACTTTTTGATTCTTGTAAATAATTTATTGGTATTAAGACAGATGTCGTACAGATGGATGATTGTTTAAGTGTCTCATATATACATCTAACTCATCTTCACTGTCACCACTCACTACAATATTTCTCTCTAATTCACCCTCTGATTTATTTTCTAAATCTCGTTTCAAAAGTACTTCCTCTGGAGATTCTGAATCAAAATATTTTTCTTCTTCATCAATGCCTCGTATTGCTACACAATCATATTCAGAATTATTGTCAATAAGATTATAATCAATATTTTCATCTTCGCCAGAGAGAAAACTTCTATACATTTCTTGGACAAACTCTTCGCGCAACAGTGACCTTTCTGTCGAGGTGATAAAAGGGACATCATTCACACTCGTCTTTGCTGGTTTACTGAACTCACCCCATTTTGGATTAATTTCTTTGACATCTTCAATGTTTTCTTCGTCAGATGAAGTCTCTTCCATTTGACACTCCTCCTTATACCTTTGCTTTTCTAATATATCTTTCGTTTGTTGTCTATCCATACTTTCCATCAAAACCTTCAAAAGGGTTATATTATTGACATCAATATTATCACGAACGTTTCTTTCTCTTTCTGATAAATATTGACCAACAAGTTGTTCATAGAGTAATGGGTTCCGTCGCATCATTTCAGTTTCACTAAAATATGATTCTTCTTTAACCATTTTCAACAGGGCTTCATAACGTCTATTTTTTGTCAATAATCTACGATTATCTTCATTTAGTAATGTCTTCAGCTGTGGAATTGTATAACTTAACTCATAATCACCTTCCACGAATTTCTCAAAATATTCCAACTGGTTTAGTGTCAAAAATCGCCCGAATTTTGATAAAAATAAAAGTTTGCTTTTGTTATAGACATTCAAAGCAATTTGTTTTTTCTCTGAGGATTTTAAATCTGATTCGTCAATTTGTTGACTCTTAAAAGAAACATCTTTGTGATGAACTAGGTAATCAATAATATCAAGAATTGGATCTATTTCGTACACATCATTTTGAAAATTATTAGGTGGTACTTCGCATTTATTGTTTTCTATTATTTCATTTGAATTAACAGATATTACATTACCTTTTTCCATGATATAAAAAAATAGAATTGAATAAAATGTAGGGTCAGTGTTTCGTTTCTTTACAAATTCAAACGGCTCGTCAAACTTTAGAAGCCGATTAAAAATATAATATAAATGTTGAATGTTTTAAAACGTTCAACATTTTCAAAACATATAATGTGCCGTCATAATTATGTATGTGTCATATTAGTCATATAATATAAATAGACAGCCTAAATAATAAAATAACTTTAATTCCAAAAAGTATATAATACCTAGGGATATTTAATTCAATAAATTCGTACGAAATACTTAGGACTTATACCTCGTATCGAAATAATCAAATAAAACCATAGAAAAGAAATAATAAGACCAAAATTTCAAATGTCAAACTCGGTCAACATCTTTTTTATTTTAGGCTAGGCTACGACTATTTAGACGACTCAACCATAGACGAAAACCAAAAATAACCACAGAAAACGCAGATAAATCAAGTTATAAAAATATTTACCTTTGTTTATACTTTGTTATAATTGTGGATCTTGATGAGACCTCTCGCCTACCACGAGGAAACATCAAGCCATGGTGTGGGGAAGAAAAGGAGAGACAAAAATGATGGTGACACTATGAAATTGGAGTAGTACGGCGCATTTATTCAAAAAAATCATTATAGTTGGTCCATGGCAATAAAATAATAAAACAAACAAAACAACAGACAACAAATAAAACAGAAACACGTGGCATCTATCGAAACGAACTGTCAAACACACGCGAACACACGAAAAGACGCCGACCAGAATATACCGCCCCAGGGTACAGCGACATCCTTACTCCAGGCATGTCACTGTCTTCCACGTGGTGACGGTAGATCGGTGGGGCCCAGCCTCTGCGTCAGGCTGGCAGGTCCTTGTCGTACTCGGCGTGGTTTCTTCTTCTCCTCCTGATCTCCTCCTCCAGACCGTCACCCATGGCTGGCTCTGTGCCCCACGGCACGCTATGACGGCGCATCTCGACAGAGGTGGCATACCAGTTGAGGCCTCACCGGAGGCGAACCGACGCTCCAGACGACACGGATTGCCCTTCGTGGTCCAATCTGCGAGCCGCCGCGTTCCCTGCGCGGTGGCCCCACACTGCGCTCTGCCTCCAACCTCCTGTCCTGTTGATGCCCTCATCTTGGTTCTGGGGCACCATCAGCGTCCATGCGCGTGACGGGTCCTGTCACACAGACTTCCTCGCCGTCGAAAATATGGCCGCCATCGGGAGCACGTGTCGACCGATGACGGCGTCACACCAAACCGTCCGTCCTTCACCAACGTCGAATGCCAAGAGAGCGCGTGCCATAGCGCGTGCTAGCTGCAAGTTTCGTTGCTCGTCCGCAACGAGCGCTAGCTGTTTTCCGAAATGTTGCCGTGGAACAAAATAAAAATCATTGTTTTTCGGCATTATTTTTTTCGGGCATAACAATCTCGATGAAAAAAGTAAAGTAAATGTAATAAGATGCCAATATTATTTATTTTTTCTTCAAGTTGGTTTCCATGATGCATTTTTATGACCATTGAAAAAATGACAAAGGTATTTTTGTATTTTGATTTATCTGCGCTTTCTATGGTTATAAATGACCTAAAAACATAGACGACGTCAGAAAATTTGTCATGTAAATAGACACTTTTTGGCGGGAAAACGCTTTTCCCGCCAATTCCGGTCGTAAAAATAGTGGCACCGTTTATTTTATGCATAGGCTATCCCAAAGATATTAATGTATATGGAGTACTTGTCGGAAAGAGTTTGTCGAAATTCGCGGGAGTTTTTGCGCGCTGGTAGGCAGAAGACTGATTTTTGTACGTTTTTCGGTACATTTTACTCCTCGTATTTTGTGAAAAAATCATAGTTATACCTCATTTTAATAATTTTAATGGATGTATTTATTATACTAAGGACTTATTTATTTTGCGTTAATTAGAATCCCGATTTGTTTTTTATTGTAAGTTTGGTGTGGTTTTTTTTTGACATTTGATGGTTATATTGAGTTATTTCTAAGTTAAAAACAGTTTTTTATGATATTTTTAGTGTTAACATTAGTGGTTAAGTTTATTTACACAGTAATTGTTAGTTAAAAGGACTTTTAATTATTTTTTACCTTAAAACGTTTTATGTGATCAGAGACCAAATTTGTGAGACCTAAGTTGCTAGTATTATGTACCTATACAAAAATTTAATAAATAAAGTTATTGTTTTTTTTTTCAATAAATTTTGGTTTAATATTCTACAAACCCCTTGATTTAATATTGTTTTCTAAATCTTTGAAAACAAAAGATAAAATGTCCAAGAGTAGTAAATTTTAGAAATGTTGCTGATGAAAGAAAGGGAATCCATTCTTATTTAGCTGTGATAAAAAATATGAACTCATTTTTCACATTGAGATAATATCGACTGACATGGCACAGTAGTAAGCCTCTTCTTCTTTGCTGGCGTCCAGGGTTCGATTCCCGGTAGAGGAGAAATTTATTTCTCACGCAAATCACTAGTTAGTTGGAAGAAATTGCCATTTGGCGATAAACTCGTCACTTAAATAGGGCGTAAGGAAGTATTTAAATAAATAAAGAAAAAATATGAATTTTTATTCCTAGGGTTTTATTTCAGTACATCGAGTTGGTAGATGAACCAACCTACCAACAATGTATGAACCACCACACAAACAGGTAAAAAAGATAAAAATAAAACCAATGTTGGTATTTTTTTACATTACAATACACACTAGTTACTTCCTTAATTGCTTTCTATTATTTTTTTTAACTATTAACTCTTTTTTCGTTTAATAAATATGAAAATATCATGTCATACTCAACAATCTTCATACAAACCGCGTTTTTCTTGCCTATCAATTGTGCGAAAGAGACAACATTTTTTTGCCTCACTTCACCGCAATGAATAGTTGACAAGTACTCCATCTAGGTATATACCTTGGTATATACACATTAATATCTTTGGGCTATCCATATAGGTACTGCCTCCCTGACCAGCCAGCTGGTTAAATATTATTTGACCAACACCAATTTAGTTATTTTATTTTAATATTTTAGTTACTTTTTTTTTAATATATAATGCAACTGGCTCACGCCAGTCGCAATTATAACTACAAACAAATCTAACCAACCTATTTTTACCAAACTTTTGTAGGTTAGGTTTAAAAAATCGGTGTACATCCTAGGCTATCCTGGCTGGTCAGGGAGGCAGCACCATCCATATATACCTTCTCCATAGAAAGTAAATTATTAAAAGACACTCGACGAACTTAGTATCGTCCTGAGCGTTCGGAATTCATCGAGCAACGGTTGACTTGCACCAATGTCGCCCAGTCACTCGATGAAATAATAAGGTAATTTCGCATAGTCAAAGTGACATTTTGATTTTGTTTGGCGTTCATTTACACTTTTTCACATAGTCGTCAGCACTTTTAGTTCGATGTGGTTTTGGTTGGTTTTATATTAAATTTGATTTACAATATTCAAAGGTTAAAAGGTTTTTGTTTTATTTATAATTCAATGAATATGAATTCATATAAATTTATCATGGATAATAATGGTCAACCATAAATAAATATGGAAAGCCATTATTTAATGGTAAACATCAACAGAAAGTGTATTTGGTTTTATGAATATTAAGCATTTTTAAATGAGTGTTTATCATTTTTAAGGGAAATAAACAATTTTTGAATACCAAAAACACAAAAAGCTCGTGAAAACCATGCACACATAATAAAAAAATTATAAATACTTACGAATAATACGAATCACTTGTCACAACACGTTTAATACTTTTAAAATGAATACTTAATTAATACACTATTCTCTTGATACCCTCCTCCCAAGAGGATTTGAGGTCGAGCTCACCTTTTTCCAATGTCTGTTATGGAATTAAATATTCCACACATTACTTCGCTGGAATAGATGCATAAAAAAGTAAACGATAATTGAAGCCGTGGTCTGACGATACACAAATGTCAAGTGTCAGCGCACTTTATTTTTTTTTCAAATGTTTGTTTGTGTGGTCTGATTTAGCGCCGATTTCAAAATAGAAAATAACGGATCCTCCCGCTTGGGTGTTTGTCGGAGCTGGACGCGTGCATCGCTGCGGACTGTGCTGCCTGGATTTGACTTTGTATAAACATCACATTTGCATAACTGTCATCTCATTCGGCATTCTTTGGTTTCTTGTTCTTTTGTTTTTACTTTTTCTTTTTAAATAGTGTTAAATTTGTATTGTTTGGGGTAAGTGTCCCATATTTTAAGTTGTGTTTTTTTTTTTTAAATATTTAAACAATGGCGGACAAACCGCCTGATCCGCCGGACCCTCCAGACAAATTAATTTCTACCTACACAAATGAGACTGATACTGATTCAGACAATGGATCTTTGATCACCATCCCTGATCTGCCATACCCTCCGTCTCCTAGCACGTTTGTCACAGTACATACTAAAAAAAAAAATCTCAAACGCAAAAATATTCATGCCTCTTCCAGTGATTCAGACCAGGCTTCACCTTCCAAGCCTCCTGCTCCTGTATCTGCGCCTCTCTCTGAACAAAATATTCCTAAACTACCACATAACTCAGACTTTGCCAAGATCACCAGAAATAGATATGTCGAAAGTGATCAAAGGCCTTTTTTGGTCCATGTTTCGTCGTTAGATTCGTCTCCAATATCTGCCATAGAGTTTGGAAGACAACTTAAAAAGACTGCCATCAAGGGAATTGTCATTGGCTCTTGTAAGTCAATTGGTAGGAGTAAAATTAGTCTGGAATTTAATTCCATGATGAGTGCCAACTCCTTCCTAAATAGCACCCACCCCAAATTCGTCTCATCCATCCCAACCCATCAAGTCTCCCGCATGGGCCTGGTGAGAGGTGTTCCAGTGGGGGAGGAATTCTCGAATGAGATCCTCTGCCAAGAGATTGAGACTCCATATCGTTTTGGGAAAATCCTGAAATGTAGGAGACTCAATTACAAGGATACCTCCTCAGGCTCTGTTGTCTGGAAGCCTTCTCGCACGGTAGTCATTACTGTTGACGGGCAAAGACTTCCTGACAAAGTCTATATTTCCTACACCTCTTTGTCAGTAGAGAGGTACGAATTTCCAACCATCCAATGCTGGAAGTGCTGTAGATTTGGACACACCAAATTGCAATGCAAATCTTCCCCACGGTGTTTCAAATGTGGCAGCAACCATCTAGCTGATGAATGCCAGATTAAAGAACCTGATTTCTCCTGCCTGCATTGCTCTGGGAAGCACACGGCTGTTAGCCAAAGCTGCCCTGAACTTGCCAGACAGAAGTCTATCAAGCACCTCATGGCTGAGAATAACATCTCGTTCCAGGAGGCATCGAAGCTCGTCCCCTCTGTGAAGTCATCCTTCTCTGCTGTTGCTTCCTCGACGAATCCTCCCTCTACTTCTAATATTCAGCCATCCCTCTCTCGGGCTTGTTCTCAAGCTTCTCCGTCAAGGGTTGCTCAACATCAGACTGTCACCAAGCAGATAAAGAAGAAGATACCTACCCCTCCAGCATATGACAAATCGGCCCAAAGAGACCTAGCCTGGTTCCCTAATGGCCAACTCCCCTCCCCAGTCAACGGTTGCGGGCTTCCCCCCAACCTAAACACGCAACCTCCTCTAGATACCTCTTCTCTCATCAAAACAGTTATGAGTTTCATTATTTCTATCTTAAAAAGCCAAAGTAACATACCGTCCAACGTAGCACATTCATTAACCCTTATGTCATCTCTCTTATGTCCTGATGGCTCCACAAGCCATTACGAGGATTCTTCAGTGGAATTGCCGGAGCCTCAATTCCAACAAAACTGATATCCTCTTTCTCATCCATCAATTCAACCCCACTATTATTGCCATCTCGGAGACATGGCTCCTCCCGGGATCCTCTTTTAGGCTCCCGGGATTTGCCTGTGTCCGAGATGACAGAAATGATGGAAAGGGTGGCTCGGCCCTTTTCATCAAACAATCCATCCCCTTCTCCTCCATCCCCATTGATTTAAACTCTGATCAAATAAACCTGGTCGGAGCCAAAATCAATGACATTTCCTTTTTTTCAGTCTACATTCCCCATCCTACCCCGTCTATCATTTTTAAGCTGAGGTCTACTATCCAGCCATTTGCTGACTCACTCTTCTTATTGGGTGACTTCAACTGTCACCATCCTTCCTGGGGGTCAGTCTCCCCCAATAGTTCTGGCAGAACCCTAGTTAATACATTGGATGAGCTCAGTCTCTGCTTACTAAATGATGGGTCTCCCACACGCAGTGTCCCTCCCTTTCAGAATCCAAGTTCGGTAGATCTGTCTATCTGCTCGCCCAACTTTGCATCCCTTGCGTCCTGGTCCCTGGATCAGGATCCGCAGGGTAGTGACCACTTCCCTATCTACATTTGCTTTGGGAGGGAAATAGAAGAGTGCTCCCACTCTTCCCCTCATAAGTATAATGTTAACAGAGCTAGGTGGACGGTTTACACAGAAATTCTGGATTCTCACATCTTTCAACTCCCCACCCCCTCCCCATCTAACATCCCCGAGTGCTATGACCTCCTAAAACAATCCATATACGCAGCAGCAGAGAAATCCATTCCTCTAAAATCCCTGCGTAGGTCCAATCGATCCCCTCCCCCGTGGTGGGATGCTGAATGCACTAAAGCTGTGCAGGACCGCAAAGCAGCAAGGTCTCGGTACAAGAAACAAATGTCATATGAAAACTTTGACTTTTTTCTTAACACTCAAGCAAAGACCAAGAGGATTCTTAAAGACAAAAAGAAAAAGGGATGGATAGAATACTGTTCCTCCCTCTCTCCAGAAACCAATATTACATCCGTATGGAAGAAGATTAGACAGTTTAGATCGGCTGCGAGTACCCCTGCACTTAAACCTACCTCCGATACTTGGGAGAATGAATTTTTAAACACGTTAGCCCCTCCTACAGTCCCCATTCAGAATCTCTCTCCAAATCCCTACCTGCTAGAGGAATTTAACTGCACTCTAGACTCCCCTTTCACTCTTCATGAACTACAAGCTGTATTGAATAGAGTAAAAGACTCAGCGCCAGGAGTGGATGGCATCCCTTACAGTTTTATTTCTCATGCTCAAGAATCTTCCCAGAAATACTTCCTCTATATTATTAACAACATTTACAACACTGGTAACATCCCTGAAGACTGGAAAACTCAAATTATCATCCCTATTCTCAAACCCGGAAAAAATCCCAATAATGGTGACTCCTATCGACCGATTGCACTATCCACTACAATGAGCAAAATTATTGAACACCTAATAAAGGATCGAATGGAGCATTATTTTGAAACCAATAACCTTCTCCCAAGATTGCAGTTTGGATATAGAAAAGGGAAAAGTACTGCAGATAACCTTAGTATCTTTATTACGGATGTACATCTTACAAAATCAAGAAAAGAAGTCCTAGGGGCAGTCTTTCTTGACATGAAAGCGGCATATGACAATGTTCACATTGACATACTTATTAAGACCCTCCTAGATAAAGGAGTCCCACATAAAACAGCTCTTTTTGTACAAAACCTGTTAAGTGGAAGAAACATTGTATTAAATGCTGACAGTAAAAGTAAGAAAACCCGCAAAACATGGAAGGGCCTTCCTCAAGGTTCTGTTTTAGCCCCACTTCTCTTTAATATCTACACCTGCACCCTTGAAAAATTAATCACCAAATATGCTAGAATTCTACAATATGCGGATGACATCATGATATATGTGTCAGACAGATCGATTGAAAAGGTTGAAGGGATCTTGAACCTGGCCCTGCAAAATTTCAGTGAGTGGCTTGACTCTCACGGTCTTCAACTTTCCCCGCATAAAAGCCAGGTCATGATTTTCTCCCACAAAAGATCAGTACCAGACATCAATGTATCATTTGATGGCATTCGTATCCCCATAGTCCCTCACACAAAATTTCTAGGTTTGGTCATTGACCAAAAACTTACTTTCCTTCCTCACACTGAGTTCGTTGTCGACAAATGTGAGAGAGCGATTAATGTTCTGAGGTCAGTCTCGAGGGTCTGGTGGGGCGCTCACCCCAAAACTCTCAAACTCCTGTACAATGCCCTTGTCCGTTCTCACTTGGATTACGCTACATTTCTAATGGATCCTTTTCCGAAATATGTCTCCTCCCAATTAGATAAAATTCAATCCCTTGCCCTTCGCATCATCATAGGAGCCATGAAATCATCTCCTATTTCTGCTTTACAGGTGGAATGTGGGGAAGCTCCCCTTTCACTCCGTCGACAGTATCTAGCAGATAGATATTTCATTAAGGCTTCCCGAATCTCCAATCATCCAATTATTCCTAAACTAAAGCTTCTTTCGGAATACTCCATCTCTAAACCATACTGGAGACATAAAAAATCTTTACCCCTGCTCATTGATAGCTTCAAATTTCTCAATTCCTTCCAAACTCCCTTCTTCAGTGACAACAACTTCCCAATCTTCTCTTGCCCCCATGAATCTAACACTTTTTTCCCAAACATCTCTGACTTAAAGCTTCATAAACATGACTATCAGACTCCGCTTCTATTTCAAGAAATCATTAACACCAAATGTGTAAATCATGTTCCCATATATACAGATGGTTCCAGGAGGGCGGGAATCCCAGCTCTTGTAGGAGCAGCGTTCTTCTGTCCCTCTTTAAACCAGTCTGGAAAGTACAAACTCCCAGCGGAAACGTCTATCTTTAAAGCAGAATGTTTGGCTATATTAGAGGCTGTTAATTTTATATCTTCAAACAACATTTCAAACTCTATTATTCTAACAGACTCTCTTAGCGCAGTCAAGGCCATATCCTCCAATCCCAAAAACCTTCTCAACCAACTCACTGTTCTCCAGATCAAACACAAGATTCTGGATTTGGGAATCTTGGGCCAATGTGTCACCATTGCGTGGATCCCTGGTCACAGTGGAATCCCAGGGAACGATAGAGCTGATGAACTTGCAAAAGAAGCTTCTGAAGATGGGGACCCTAAACACTTCTACATCTTTCTGGAGGACATGATTCCAGTCCTCAAACAGAGAATGAATGATCGCTGGGAACATCTTTGGAAGCAAATCAGTTTCAGATCTCGCTCTTTTTATGCGTCCATCCAGCAGAATCTTCCCACCAAGCCTTGGTTCACACATATACCAATGAAAAAAAAACAAGTGTCAATCATCAGTCGTATCAGACTTGGTCACTCTTGTACTCCTGTATTTCTCAACAAAATCCGAGTAAAAGATTCCTCCCTTTGTGATTGTGGTCTGGAGGATGGTGATGTCAATCACATTTTCCTTGGCTGCTCCTTATTCAATAAGGCTCCCATTTATTCCAAAGCTATCAAACTCAAAATTCCTCTCCCCATAAATATGTCTTTTCTTCTATCCATAGCTACCCCTCCAATCTATAGAAGTCTAGCGTCATTCATTAGTGAGAACAATATCCTGATTTAGCATGTGTACTCAATTTATTATATCGGCACATGTTCATTTATTTATTTTTTCTTTTTATTTTATCTTTTCTCTGGTTGTAATGTCCTTGTTAAGTTGTATACATTTTTTCTTTTGATCAAATTTATTATATATTATAATTCCTTAATTTTGGTTTCTTTTAAATACTGCACATACCTTTGTAATGTGCATGTATGTGTATGTGTATATGTATGTATGTATGTATGTGTGCACGTTTATATTTGTGCAGGCATATGACTTTCAATTATGTTTTATGTAACTTTTCTTATATTTCTTCTTTTTAATTTAATTATATTGTTAAACTACATTATAAGCACTGATCTACTCACTTAGCTATATTCATCCTTTCACTTATTGTTACTTAAATATTTTAAATATTAAATATTTTGTTATTTCATGACATGTAAATAATGTTTTCTTCTTATATAATGTTATATAATTTATTTTCTGTTAAAAATACAATCTAAGTGTTCCCAAGCTGACAAGGTATAACCTTGCATTGTTACGTTATATTGTTATGTTTCATAAGAACCAAAGACTGCCTAAATGTCATGATGGTTACAAATGCTCAGCAAAACATCAAAATTTTGTTAATTTTTATCTATCCTTGCAGTACTGGTCTCTAAGCAGTGTAAGAGCTAGAGTCCAAACTCCCACTTAACTCTCGGATCAGCATCGGATTCTGAATGATTCTGATCATATACAGACAAGGGCGAGAACACTGGATTACGGTGAAAAGCCCCCAAACAGAAATAGAATAGAATAGAAAATAACGCGAACAGGAGAGGTCGCGTCATGATTTTATTTAATTTATTTTATTTAATTCATTTTAACGTGTGGCGTCCAATATTGACTCTATTTAATTTGATTTGTGACGGCCTAATTTATTACCAATTTTAATTATTTATTTTATTTCAAATTTTATCATTTTATCTTGTGACATGACCGTGCCGTCTGACGTTTGTGCGCTGACACTTGACATTTGTGTATCGTCAGACCACGGCTTCAATTATCGTTTACTTTTTTATGCATCTCGTCCAGCGAGGTAATGTGTGGAATATCTAATTCCATAACAGACATTGGAAAAAGGTGAGCTCGACCTCAAAGCCTCTTGGGAGGAGGGTATCACTCTCATTATTATAATGAAAACATCCGATAAACACCAAAGCAAAAGCGTAGTTGTTATTTCTCAATACAGATTATTTTTTACCCACCAATTTCTAAGCACAGAATTTAAGGATTTCTAAGGGTTATTATGGTAACACACCAAATGTTGACAAAAGTGTCTATTTATCAGCTCGAATTTTCGTTTTGACAGCTATCAGCTGGTTTACGTGTTGGTTCTTGACTGGTTGATCGGGATTTTATTTTATAAAACATTGTATGATTATGATAAGCAATAAAAGTGCCGTTTAGATGATTAATTTCCAAATTTGTAACAAAAGATACCACCAGTGCCGTTTGGAAATACACATCGCCCAAATGTCGCTCTCTTTGCAACTTCAGGTCGTACCAGCAGAGCGATTCACTCTAATTGAGAACGCGCCCTTCTCTTCTATGGGCTCACTAAAACCGAAAAGGTGGTAATTTCTCTTTGGTTTAAACTGTTTATTGTTCTGTCAAATTCTGTAGATAGATAAGACGGAACGTGTGTCATTATCGTCATTGTTGTATGTATTGAATTGTTTAGAATTTGTTTTATGTTTATGAAATATCAGAAAACAATTAATTTATTCTATATAATACAAATGCATTAACTTGTTAACATTTTTCGATATAAACAGTCCAATGAAGGTAAGAATTTAAATGTTACCGTGTATTTGTGTTGTTTTTACCATTATTACTGTTCGCTGAATAGATATGATAGGTTATAATGAATTATTTTAATATTTTTTCAGGTCTAAATGTATTAAAATGGCTTATCACGAATTCCCAATTTTCCGAGGATTAAAATGGAAATGGGAAGATATGTGTGGACCTGGTGGCCTCCACCCATGGAATCCAGCAACACATGACATGGGATATTGCTTTCAACGCCTTTTCCTTCATATACCTATCTTATTCCTCCTTTCAATTGCATCTGCGTATTATATGGGCAGACAAATTAACTGGGTAGTGAGAGGAAGGTTTCAAGAAATAGCAATAAATATACGAGGCGTTGTTACATTGAGTTTAGCTGTAATACCAATGATCAAATTGAATTTTCTATTGGTGAACAATGACAAACATGCCATGGCTATAGATTATTTTACAGCTGGGACTGAATGTGTCACATGGCTGGTTCACTTTGGATACATTTTAGCCCTCAAACATAGACTTGGAATAAGTCCACGAGGACCAATTGTTGTTCTTGTATTATGGAGTATGATGGGGGTTTTAAGTTTCATATCCCTGAGAAGTATTTTATTGCTAAAGCAATCATATAGTTTGCAGCTTGGTGTTTTAATATCACAAATTATTTATTTGTTGAGCTTACTCCCTTCAGAAGGTGTGACCAGTGCGACCTACTATTCACCATGTCTTGTTGGATCACAATATTCCCAGGTATGATATAAATATTTTTTTATAACTCTCTTCATTCATTTATAATATTATTACCATTGCTCAAACATTTCCCAATATCTAATATTATATAAAAATAATAAATCCTATATTACAACCTACAATTTTTATCTCAGTAGCTTAGTAAGTTCATTTTATTTAAGAACCAGGTTCAGAGGCTCTGCTTTCTAACAAATGAATATTAATTTATTTCAATAGTTAAATATTATATCTTTTCATTTTTACATTAAATTTACCATAGTTTTACACAAAGCTGCTGTTATAGTCTGTCCACGCTTAACTTGGAATGGTTCATCGCAAAATATGTTGAATATTAAAAATATGGAACAAAAATACTTCTTTCTTTGATGTGTCTGTTGAACTCAATTTCTATGTATAAAAAAAGATACTGAAAATGTAATATTGTCATGTTCCTATTGGGGAAGATAAGAAAAAACAATCACCATTTGTGATTTAAACAAAGTAAATTAGGTATTCTAAATGAAAAACTATTGAACCTTAATAATCAAAAAACAGGAAAGAATGATGTATGATATACATCATAATTACAAAATGTATTTATTTGATATCATGTCCTATTCCGAATCGTTTCAGAGCACAAAAACGTCTATAACCAACGGGTTACCGTGGATAAAAGGATTTTATCTGTGCCGTGTGACGTAATGAGTCCCGTATAAATGCAGCCAACTTTTTGACATTTCTCATATACTAAAATTCAGACGGATTAATTTAGACGAATCAGAATAGGACATATTGTTAATATTATTTTTGCATACAACTCATGAAAATTATTGATATAATCAAAATTAAAAATAACAATCAGTGAAATTGCAAAAAAGTAGGTCCATTGTTAACAAAATTATGGTCACTGTATTGTCAAATGTGTCGCATATTTTTATGATGAGTCATACCAAGGTCAAGCTTGGACGGACTATAGCATACTGTCAGTGTTTGTAGTTCAGTTTGTTCGACATCTGACTTCTGAGCTAAGTACCGGGTTACAATTTTTATGGTTAAAATACACCTGCCGATGGAAGAGGAACACTTCCGAAACTAGCAGTGTTAAGTTTAAAACCCAATTAAGTGATTAGAGCAAAGCATTTGCACTATCGTTACTGCATTTACAATTGTTATTTTTTAAATAATTTTGTTATTGAAGTTTTTTTCTTTCCAGTTAGGTGAACAGCAGCCTCTTTTACAAGCATATCTAGAGAATCAAAGTGCTTTAGGAATGGCCATGTTAGGAGCCACTACCATTTCAAAACTGTTATTTCATTGGGTGGAACCACTATTTATAAATGGTTTTTATTTATTATTTCTTCATCATATTTTCATAATTCAAATGCCATGTTGAAGTACAGAATAACAAGTTGCATATTTACGAATCATCTTCTCAAAACAACAGTCTAAATTTAATAATCCTTCTGTCTCTAATGAGATTTATACTTAAACTTTGGTGCCAGCATTCTGGGTTAGATTCCCAACAGAGGAGAAATTTATTTAAAAAAAATCTCACATAAATCTTGCTTCTCTGGACCGGAAACACTGTTAGTTTGAAGAAAACGCCATTTTCCAACTTGCACTGGGTGCAGGGAAGTATTTGAATAGTTAAATTAAAAGACAAATTTGGGTTTTGTACTTGGTTGATTTAATTGTTTAAAAAAGTTCTACTCTGAAATTTTTTTAGAAGTTTGGTGATAACTATATTAAGGTGCAATTTGTGAAATTACATTTTAAACATTAAATTTGTAATAAATTACGCTGTTTCAACTTTTTCTCTGGGCAAAGCCCTATTCAAGTGTTTTTAAACAAGCTTTTTATACATAGAAACTTAGAATTACAAATAACATAACATGTTTTCAAAATAAATTGAGGTTTTCCTTCTTAATTTTAGCTAGTTGCTTGTGTTTTCAGTAAGTTAAAAAGGCATTCACTTATGGAAATGGTTGTAATAATTTTAATATTCATATTTAAAGAAATTGAAAACCTCATTACAGTACAAATAGTTTGTATCTCCAAAAAAAACCCACAAATAGTATTTTATGAATACTAAAAAGTATTTTATTTAGTAGGTACTAATATATTGTATATTTGTATAATATTAATAAAATGAATGTACCTTTACTTTTTAAGGTTTAGAAAGAAAACTTAGGGATCCAGATGATCTATTTGATCTCCCGATGAACTTGTCGTGTAATACAATAAGTAGTAGGATGGAGAAAAGTCTGATAGGAAATATTGATCGATATCAGTCTAGTCAAATTAATGATTCGCAACAATCTCCAAAACGGGGTGAGTTTGATCTTTTTTTCTATTTACATTTTTTTCATCCATTTTTGTGCTATGTCCTCTATGCAACCACTCATCGGAGCTTCATTCATCTCCCTTCTTACCTCTTTTCAAAAACTTATGGCATTCATTTTTTTTTTCTACAAAATATTGTGATATACTGCCTTATTCTCTATTATAAAATTAGATTAAGTTTAGGAATGGAGATGACATCAATCAGAGACAGTTTGATTCGTTTTTAGGTAACTATGGAGCCACAGGAGAAAGCTCTAGTCAAGCAGATACTACAATTCCTTCTGTTGAAATATTAACACCAAGAAGCAAATACAATGTTTCATTATTCAAAGCCTTACACAGATGTTTTGGTTTTGAATTTTATTCAATAGGTTTTCTTAAATTAATATCCGATGTAAGCAGCTTTGCTGGACCATTGTTATTGAACAAATTAGTAACATATGTTGATGATAAATCTGTGAACGTAGAGATGGGGTGAGTTTATTTTAACTACAGATTTTTATTATATGTATTAATTAAAAAGATTAATTAAATGTATTAAGATGGGTCTCTTATGTTTATTGATGATTTAAAGTTTTTTTTTATCATACTCCTCTCAGATTCATTGTTTTATTTATACACTTAAAAATGTGTGTGATTTTTAGGTATTTATATGCTGGAGGATTATTACTGTCTTCACTACTCAGCGCTTTTTGTGAATCACATTTTAATATGCTTATGGCTATTGTCAGTATTAAGTTAAGAACAGCAATTATTACAACTGTCTTTCAAAAAACACTCTCTGTCACAAAATCAGAGTTGAATAAAAAATTCACAGTTGGTGAAGTGACAAATTTTATGTCAACCGACACTGACAGGATAGTCAATTCTTGTCCAAGTTTTCACGCTATTTGGAGTATACCATTGCAGGTACCTACAATATTTTTGTATGTTTTTATTGTCCATATCGCACCGTGAGTGTGTAACTGAATTATGTGCAAATGCAATAGTTTGGAGATATGGAAGTTTAAAGATTTCATATTTCTTGGAATATTTGATTTTCTAAAACTCTTGGGGTATTGCTTCAAATTCAAAATATTCACCGGTCATTGCTTCTCTTCGACGCAATTGAATATTTCAGAAGTAACCTCCTCTTACTTTCTGATAATGATTGGATTACTCACATATCTTCAGCTATAATATTTGCACATACTTCAGTTTTACACTCATGGTGCGATACATACGATACAGTCAATGTTCCCTGTAAGGTGTGCATGCGCACACCTACTAAATGTCTCCGCACACATGTTCTACCCTCCGCACAGTCAATAAATCCCGAATTCGCAACTGTCGTAGCTCAGCGCTAGTGGTAGTAGGCGAGTCCGGACTGGTTCCATAGTGCAGTTCTGGTGTTGCAATTGTCAGTCGCAAACATAATGTGGAGTGGTGAAAATCGCGCGTTCGTCATCGAAAACAAGACAATCTATGGAAGTCCTAAGACAATTATTTCCAGGGCATTTAATCTCACAACGAGGTGACATGCCGTGGCCAGCTAGTTCACCCGATCTTGCTGCTTGCGACTTCTTTCTATGGGGCTACTTAAAGTCTACAAAAACAAACCGAGGACAACCGACGAACTCAAAGCTGCTGCGGAAATTTCACAAGAGATGACGACGAGAGTAATGCGCAATTTCCGAGTGAGGCTTCAGTCGTGTATAGACAATGACAGTCGCCATTTAAGTGATATTATTTTTAAGTAACTGGAACTTTAATCATTTAGATATTTTATTTACAATAAATGGCAATGATAATTCTTATTATGGTATAGTAAAATTTTGACTAAAATCTACTACGTATTTTTTTAATAGCCCTTCAAATTGCAGAGTTATTTCTACCGCTCCCTGTATAAGAAAGTTTCCATTACCAGATTTTAGTTATCCTTTTTATTTATTTCAAAAATTATCTTTGTTAGTGTTGTTATTATATAAAATCACAGTGATTAATAAATACCCTAAAAATATACACTTTAATGAAAAATTGTATGTGTGTTCATGGGGGGGGGGGGTGTAAATTTATCGCACCGCCACTGCACAGATGCGTCGAAGATCCGCACACACAATAGAAAAATTAGAGGGAACGTTGGATACAGTGCACCGAAAATTTGATTATTTAAACTCTTTTTAATGAATAATTCTGGTATACTATGTATACTATAATTCAAAGTATACTATGGATTTGTTATATCTGATTAAATCAATGGTCCAATTTAAAATCTTATGTTATAGGGCAAATCTTAAAAAGGTTTTATCTTCTTCTTTTCCTCAGCAATTGTCCCACATGATGGTGGGGTCTCCTTTCAGCGTCTTACGCCTTCACTGCCCTCAGTTCTGCGCATCCTCTGGGGTAACTCCGTTACTTAGCATCTGCTTCACCACTTCTTTCCATCTGCGCTTTGTCTCCCTCTGGATCTTTACCCGGTACATTCAAGTTTGGGCTACATTGTCTAAATATTCCGGTAATATTCTACAAACATGTCTGTACCATATCAATCTGTTTTCTTGGATCTTCTCGGATATATCACGCACTTCTAGGCTTCCTCGTATATGGGTGTTTCTTATTTTATCTAGTCTAGTCCATCTAAGCATTTTCATTTCAGTTGTCTGGAAGGCACAAATGTGTTTTAAGGAAACGTTCCAGGTTTCTGATCCATATGTTAGTGCAGGTTGTATCATGGATTTTTATTTACCAGACCCTTTCATTTCCTTTATCATATGTATTTATTAACAAATAAAAAAAAAATTGACACATTGTTTAGTAATTGCATCACTATTCCAGTTTGAAAAGTATTCATTAATACTCACTCGCAATTTGAGTGGCCGCGAGTTCGAATCCTGCCTCAACCAATTTCGTACACCTATAGCACAAGAATTTATGCTTATATTAGGGGAACGTAGGAAGATGTATATGTACTTGTTTAACAAGGACATATTTATTTTATCTATAAAAAAAAAAGACAAAAAAATTTCAATTTTTAACATTTTTGTAATTTTGGTACCTATAATTTTCGCATTTGTCAGAAATGTATATTACATATTTTTTTAGCTCGGTGTGACTCTCTTCCTACTCTACACCCAGGTTGGATTAGCGTTCCTGGCCGGGCTGGTTTTCAGTATTGTGTTAATACCCATCAATAAATATATAGCAAATAAGATTGGAAAATTGAGTACAAACTTAATGCAACACAAGGACAGCCGAGTTAACCTCATGACTGAAATTATAAGAGGGATAAAGGCTATAAAACTGTATGTTTGGGAAAATCATTTTGTTGACAAAATTACAGGTGAAACTAATGTATAATTTTCTATTCATAACAAATGTTGCTATTATCTGGATGTTTTTCTTGATTCAAACAGTGATTATGTATACAAGTCAAACACACTAACTGCATAAACAAATAATGTTTATGTTTATTGCATTTTTAAAGTAGTAGTTTCAGTTTTATTTGAGGTATGTTTGCAAGTTTTTTAAGTTCTTAAAATATTTATTCTTTCTGTTTTCAATAAAAGGTTCTTTTTACTTAACTATATGTGAGAACCTGAAGTAACTTTAATATACAATTAGAATTAGTTTACCTATCATTTGATTGTATCCAATGTTCAAGGGTTTTTTTTTGTTATTTTTTCACTTATTAATATTATATGCTGTGAACAACTTTCAGGTATACGTTCAGATGAAATAAAATATTTAAAGGGTCGTAAGTATTTGGATGCCATTTGTGTATTTTTATGGGCTACCACACCAGTGATAGTGACTGCACTGACACTTTCAACGTATGTTCTCTTAGGGAACAAGCTAACAGCTGCAACAGTATTTACAACAATAGCTTTACTCAATATGCTGATATCACCATTGAATGCTTTTCCCTGGGTATTAAATGGTATAACTGAAGCGTGGGTGTCTGTAAAACGTATCCAGAGAATGCTCGATGTAAGTTTGATACACATATTTTTATACATAAACCAGCAAAAGAATAAAATAATATTTAAAGAAATAAAAAATTAATGAACAAATATACCAAAGTAGAAAAAAGGTTTCTTCATTACTTCATAGATGGCAATAGTAATAATGCATTATATTCAAATGAATTGTGGCACAATTGGTGAACGTTGCGCAAGCGCATAAAATGGTCATGTAAACCATCCGATGACAGATCGTAAGCCCTGTAGGTGCATTGAGTTCCTGGTTCTTCTATAATTTCCCAAATTCGTCTCTATTGAGATATTAAAAGTGTGTCAATAAAAATATACCGAAGTATGTTGTAGTGTAGGATGATTTTTGTTTAAATTGGTCAGTTTCATTTTAGACCTTGATAATGCCGAGTCACCTCGGTGAAAATGTTTGGTCAGTGTAGTTGAATTATGTGGAAAAACACTGATATATTTGTTCATTAATTTTAAAATGGATTCCCATTCTGTTAACACAAAAACTTTAGAATACCATACCATCACGCCATTTCCCTATTTGGGGTAGGCAGAGAGAACCGAACGCCAGACTCCTCTCTCTTGACATACATTCCTCGCTTCTTATATTATTCTTCTTACATCATCATCCTTCAAAATCCCATTTATGTGATCGTGCCAACTTTTTCTTAGCCGACCCTTACTTTTCGTTCCTCTTTTATCAGCCTTGTATACTTTTTTTGTCAGACGGTCATCACTCATTCTTTCTATGTGGCCGAACCACCTTAGGGCGTTTATTTTCATCTTATTTACGATATTTCTTTCAACCATACATTCTCGTCTAATATCCTAACTTTAGAATCATTAAAGAAATAACATTATCTTGGTAGAAATTCCATAGACTATTTTTATTTAGACTACAAAATGGGGGTTTATAGTAACCTAACAGGGTTTGTCATATTTATGGACTTTTATGTAGGTTATTGAATGGGGGTGTTGACTCGGTACCTAATGTGGTTTATCACATTTATGTGTTGATTCTTTAATGTTGGATGCCTGATAGGATCATATATTTTAACTATTTTATGTACGTTCCTTAATCTGGCAAGGAGTCCAAAAGATTGCTAGTCCAGTACACTAAATAGACTGCCACTAACCTATATATATTTTATTTTTTTTAGTTAGAAGATATGAATGAAGATCAGTACTACAACATTTTTGATAATGCAAATAGCCATGATAATATTGTACTATCATTAAAAAATGCTTCCTTCGCTTGGGCCACTTCCATGAACTCACAGCCCAGCAACACAGAAAATGTTACATCCACAAGAAGAGAAAGAAGAATAAGAAAAGATAGTGGACAGTCACAGTATAAAAATATTCAAAGAAGAGATTCGTCCTTAGAGTCGTCAATGATTGGAAGGACAGATTATATGATTGAGAGACCTTTTACATTAACTAATTTAACATTCCAAATTAAGAGAGGGGATTTTGTTTGTATTTTTGGTAAAGTTGGTAGTGGCAAATCTGCGCTTTTACACGCAATACTAGGGGAAATGATAAAACTGGATGGTGAAATTGCCATCACAGAAGCTAACACAAGTAAGTTAAATTGTAAAACATCACATACATTGTTTCTTGTTCTTTTAATACTAGTTGCATGTAACACATGAGATCCAACTGTCGATAGCGATAGTATGTATAGTTGAAGAATAAGTACAAAACTATAAACCCATTAATACAAATTATTTAATATTTTAAGATATTTGGTTTTCTATACAACACATGTACCTAGGTATGTATGTCAAGATAGGATAGTATGGAGGTCAGTCCTTTGATCCTACCCAGAATATGAAAACAGCATGATGGTATGTATGTTTGGAGATTAGTATCAAACTAGTCTTCTTAGATATTGTGTGTAGGCTACTGCCATACAAATTGTATGAAGCAATGTCGTCACTAAATTCAATTTTCATAAAAATTGTTAAAAAAATTTGAGATGTGCTAACACAATGTCAATATTTTTTATAGAAAATTAAATTTTCTAGTTGGGGTGTTTCGGCTTTTTTCGATATTTTTAAAAAATTTGGAAATATAGGCAGTTAAACTCATAAATTTATCATAAAAAAATATTTTTCTTAATAAAAAATGTTTGAGAAACCCTGGAATTTTTAAAAAAAAACCTATTTGAGATTTTGTATTTGTCTATGTTTATACCAATTTTCAGCGTTCTAGCTTTTATGGTTTCTGATATATATGGAAAAATAAACCAAAATTTCAAAAGTTGATGACCCCTGACTGAAACAAAATTCACAATTTTGAGTATAAAAGTTTTGTAGGCCTATAACTGTTTATATATTCTGAAAATTTGGACTCTGTAAATTGAGCGGATCAAAAGTTATAAGGGGACACACAGACCCACCCACACACAGACACACACACACACACAAAACTCACATAAAATCTTCTTCTCTGAATTCTGAGTAAATCCATGTATGGGAACATATATGCTGCGAGGCCTCTAGTTGGTGTTATTAGCATGCAAAAAGTCCACTACGCCGATTCATTCAGAGAATTGAATTCTCATGAACGAATCGACAGTTGGATTAAACATAACCTAACAAATCAAAACATTATGCAAGTGAAACAATATGTAACAAAGAAATCAGATAATGTTTGATAGAATAATTAATGACGCTTGGCAACGTCGCTGGTCCTCTTCCGTGGGCAGACTGTCATTTATATTTCTCCCCGATGTGAGGACTCGAATTTCTTCTTCGTGGATTGTTCCCGATTATTGGACCATGCAATTCCTTACTGGACAAAGCAGTTTCAAAAGTTATCTTTTTCATTTTCACTTGTCCGATTCGTCCTCCGAGGAGAACTCTACAACATTGTCCGAGGGAATTTCTTTGGACCCATTGGACATGCTGACCTTGTAGCCACAATGAGCAACTTTAGGACTTTCAAGACTTTCTGTCTTAAATACCGTGCACTCATATCTTCACTATTACTGAACGGAGAGCCAATTGTTTCCACATAAGTAACACTTTACGTGCAAGGTTTTCGAGTTCTCCGGACTCTTCTTATTTCAGAGTTTTGCAAGGGGTCGTTATCAATCCCCATAAGCAGAAAGGGTAGTGGTGGGGGAAGAACAGAAAAATAATGTGAATACAAAGATAAAAGATATTGTGATCAAAACTAACGTGGGTACATTGAGATGGTTAGGAAATATTGACAGAATGAACAATAAATTATGAATAAAAAATATATAAAGCTAAGAAAAAGCAGTGAATGTCTGCAAAATTAGATATGTTTTAAGTTTGTTTCTCAGCATACCCATTTAGAGATGTACATTTGCCATATTTTTAATGTCATGAATTTATTTTCAGGTTTTGGTTATGTTAGTCAAAAACCATGGCTACAACGTGGAACCATTGTAGAAAACATACTATTTGGAAAAGCATATGAAGACTCAAAATATAGAACTGTCATCAATGCTTGTGGCTTAACAGGTAGTTATAGCTTTACTCACTAATTAAATCGATCTTATTTATTTGATTTACATTATTGTCATTTTTTTACAAATTTATAAACAATTATCAGTCCTTGTGACTTAGCAATGGCTTAGATAATTTACAATCTGAGCTGTAGTTCCTGGTTTCCATAACCGGTAGGTCACATTTTTACCTGTAGCAATTCAACTCCTGACTTTTTTTATTTATTTAAGTACTTGTTTTATTATTTTTTTCAGAGGACATTGCACTTTTAGGCAACGAATCATGTATTATCGAGGGAGGGGGTAACTTAAGTGGAGGACAAGCAGCACGAATAGCTTTAGCAAGGGCTGTGTATCAGGATAAACAATGTATGTATACAATGTGGTAAAAAATATTATGTTTTAATGGATGAAATAGGAATAATAATAAATAACCCCATTCTAAGGGTTACGAAGGTCAGGTGGCAGTCACTTCAATGTAATAACCAGACTCGCCAATTCCAGGATCATGGTCAAAGCGTACCCCGATAGAAACGGGACAAAAGCGCTAAGGGGAAAGAAGAAGAAAGAAATGGATGAAATAGGATGAGATAAAATTTTTTTTTTATCAATAGTCCAACATTATTATTTTTTCTAAACACCTCTTTAATGTTTTTTTATTTTTATTTAGTGTACTTGCTCGACGATGTTTTATCAGCTGTGGATGTCAAAGTTGGACGGCATATTTATCAAAAATGTATTATGGGGCATTTAAAGTACAAGACTAGGATATTTGTCACTCATTCGTTACAGTATATTTCACAAGCCGATCACGTCATTGTTATGAAAAATGGAACAATTCAAAGTCAAGGTTTGTATACAGATATGAGATATCCTCCTAAATGACAAATACATAATATAAATATGATTTTTTACTGTTATCGCAAATTTTATTTTAAATTATACAATATTTCAACAGGACCGCCTAAAAAGTGTTTTAAGACTTTTGATGAATTTTTCTCTCTCAGTGATGCAGAAGAAAATGATGAAGCTCAATGTAGTTCCAGTTTTCTATCAAATGATTCTCCTATGGATGATGTATCATTAGGAGATGAAAACTCCCATAATAGTTTATTGGAAGAGGTATAAAAATTAACATTATTACAGTTATGTTTTTGTACAAAATGAAGTAAGAATACCAAATATTTAAAATATTTTTTTACCTGGGGGCAAGTCTTGTAAACCGGCGGAATCAAAACCATCCATGTTTACCCATATCATGGATATAATTATCTTATGGAGTTGTATAATATCTTAAGATGCTATAGAACTCCATAAGATAATTAAATCCATGATATGGGTTGACCAGACTAGCCCCTCTGATGTCATTTTGATCATTGTAAAACAATTTGCGATAAGATTAGATGAAAGTTAATAATATAAGAAGATTATTCCATAAAGTATTAGTGTGCAAGGGCAATAAGAATGGAATGCGATGCAATTGTGGGTTAAGAAAAAGCTGGCACAACAAATAGAATCTAAATAGAGGATTAAAGATATCTGAAAATCAAGAGAGCATGTATAAAACAAAGTAGGAGAGTGCGGCATTTGGTTCTCTGCCTGTTGCAAATGGAGCGAATATAATATTCAATTTATTTACAATATTAGGTGCTTAAATAATTTTATTTCACCTTATTTTCAGGAAAATAAAGCAATCGGCAGTGTTGATTTTTGGGTTGTATCAATGTATTGGAAAAGTATTGGACATTGGCTCGCTCTTGCCACTATTTTATCTTTAATTTTGATGCAAATATCTAGAAATACAACAGATTTGTGGCTCTCATACTGGGTGACGGCTATGTCACCGCAAAACTCTTCAAATATGTCACTTTATAGAGAATTATCTTTGGATTTTCCTGTTCAGAGCAATGATAATTTGTTGTATAGTAATTCTGACATCAATAAGTTAAGCAATGTAAATTCTTCCATTAGTAATAATGATGATTCAAACATGATAAGAGAGTTGACTGAAGTTATTATCAACGGTTTGGCTTCACGATTTTCGAGAAATAAAAAATCTAATTTTTCTCTTGAAATAAGTACTGAAAAATTGAGCAATTCATCAGATCAAGATGTCAGTTACTATCTTTCTTTTTATGCTGGATTTGCTATTTTAAATGCAATATTTACACTTATTAGAGCATTTATATTTGCTTATGGTGGTATCCAGGCAGCCATTGTCATTCATAAAAAATTACTCAAGACTATTATTAAGGTATGTTGGAATTATATTATTTTAATAATTATATTAGCAATTTAACAAAGTTGTGATGTTCAAAAAGACTGAATGTATAACAGAAACGCTGGATATCGAAACATGTTCTATTTTACTAGGAATTTTTTAATCAAACAAAAATGATTATGGTTCTACATGTGTATTTTCATTATAATAGGACGACCGTTTCAGTTGACTAGGCCCTTATCAACTGGTAAACATAGAATATTGTTTATTTCTTATATAATAGAAATGTTCTATTTTTTCAGGGAAAAATGAAGTTTTTTGATATGACACCAATTGGACGATTGATAAATAGGTTTTCATCGGATACATACACAATAGATGACTCGTTACCTTTTATTATGAATATATTACTAGCACAAACCTTTGGAGTTATCGGTTTGTAAATATTTATTTTCATACCTTTATGCATTATATTATTTGTTGATAAACTTAATATTTAATGCTGTTTTTATGTATAATTTTTGTCAATATTGTTTGGTTTTATGAATTATTATTTAATTGAGCAGTTAATGTTTTATTCCAGGATCTATTATAATAACAGCGTACGGTCTTCCTTGGGTTTGTCTGGTGATTGTTCCTCTTATTCCTATATACCACTGGCTTCAACATCGATATAGATTAACTTCTAGAGAACTGAAAAGAATTAGCAGTATTACTTTATCACCTATTTATTCTCATTTTAGTGATACTCTCGAAGGTAATCTATCAATTTGTTTTTTATTTATATTATGTGTACATCATTTTACAACTTAAACATGACGAGGAATATACGTTTGGTGCTGATCTTCTGTATATAAATCTGCAAATCCCATTTTTTTAAAATCTGTCAGCATCACCGTTGCAATTTGTATCAATACTGACAATGCCATTGATGAATTGTTTTAATTTTTTCGTAAATTAAATACGGATAATAAAGGGGACCCAAGGTTTTAGAAAAGTAAATTTATCACTAATTTATTTATTCAAACAAACAGTAATAATACAAGTTAAAAAAAGAAAAAGTTAACAAAACATAATACATAGTACAAGAAAAACAATGAGAATTAAAATTAACTTCCTCCTCTCTCTTTTTTATTCATCTTAACCTCACCTAAACGGCTTCGCCTGTCTTAAGGTGAGGCTATTGAGACAATACTATATTATACATATTATATACACATACATATATACACATGTATTGTACACGTAAATGTATTGTATTGTTTCTCGGGCAACTAGCAGGTACCATGTCAAATTTTTAGACCTCATCTGATGTGTTCATCCTGTTGTGTTATATTTTAATATAATCATGATTTAAGTATAAAATAAATCACTTTTAATTTATATTACAGTACAATCTCCCTATTCCGGCACATTCAGTAATCCAGCACTACATATTACTTACATTAACATTGATTTAATATATATTTTATAAGTAAAAAAATATGAACTACTTAATATTTAAATACAAATATTTTCGATTTTTTACCTACATTACAGTAATCCGAATTTCCCGCATGCCTCCATTAGTGTCGGATTAATAAGATTTTACTGTATACATCCCTTAAAACATCACTTATTATCAGATAAATCCAAAACAACATTTTTATTTCACTCTTCTATTAGAATTTTCATTATCCGCCTATCACATTTTTTAAACTAGTTGCATGTAACACATGAGATCCAACTGTCGATGGCGATAGTATGCATAATCAAAGAATACGTACCAAACTATAAACAACACAAATTAATAAATATTTGAAGATATTTTATTTTCTATATAAAACATGTAGGTATGTTTGTCAGGATAGGATAGTATGGAGGTCAGTCTGTTTTTCCTACACAGAATATGAAAACAGTATGATGGTATGTATGTATGTTTGTAGATTTAAGTATCAAACTATTAAGTCTTCTTACATATTGTGTATAGGCGACTACCATACAAATTGTATGAAGTGATGTCGTCACTAAATTCAATTTTTATAAAAATTGTTAAAAAAAAATTGAGATGTGCTAATACAATGTTTATATTTTTTGTATAAAATTAAATTATCTAGTTGGGGTGTTTCGGCTTTTTTCGATATTTTTTTAAAATTTGGAAATATAGGCAGTTAAACTCATAAATTTTTCATAAAAAAAATATTTTTCTTAATAAAAAATGTTTAAGAAACCCTGTAATTTTTTTGAAAAAACTAATTTGAAATTTTGTATTTGTCTATGTTTATACCAATTTTCAGCGTTCTAGCTTTTATGGTTTCTGAGATATATGGAAAAATAGAGTAAAAATTCAAAAGTTGATAACCCCTGACTGAAACAAAAATTCACAATTCTGAGTATAAAAGTTTTGTAGGCCTATAACTGTTTATATATTCTGAAAATTTGGGCTCTGTAAATTGATCGGATCAAAAGTTATAAGGGGGGGACAGACAGACACACAGACACACAAAACTCACATAAAATGTTCTACTCCGAATTCTGAGTAAATCCATGTATGGGAACATATAAGCATGCAAAAAGTCCACTACACCATACAAAATTTTCCTTCGTACACGCATCTTGACTTAATAATGTCGATTCATTAAGAGAATTGAATTCTCATGAACGAATCGCCAGTTGGATAAGTATAGATTTATTTTATTTATGTTACAGGTGCTACAATCATTCGAGCTCTAGGTCGTAGAGAAAGATGGACTCTAGGTGGAGAATACCTTGTAGAACGTTCTCAACAAACTGTTTTGTGTAGTGCAGCTGCTTCCCAGTGGCTGGGATTGCGTCTTCGACTGATGGCTTCTGCCCTCCTGGCTGGAGCAGCTTCTGTAGCCGTTGCACAGAGAAACTTAGATGTTGTTGATGCAGGTAATAATACTTTTGCTCACCACATTCTTCTTACTAGGTAAAGAAACTTCTGCTTTTAAATCGCACCGACTTTAATAATACAAATTTTATTTTTTTCTCTGTCAGAAAGTTCATTTCACCTGGTGAAGGCTTTTTCAATTGGTCCCATAAAAGTATTGACTGGTCCAGTCATACCAGTTAAAGCCTTCACCGGGCAAAATGGTAATAGATGAGTTTAGTCAACAATGGCATTATGACAAAAAAGGAAGATATGCATTGCTTTGCTGCCAAGCCATCCCCAAAATTAAAACCAAAGAGAGAGTTAATGTTATCCAATTAAGAATATGCATCAATGAAAAAATTTATTCTATTTTACTGTGGTATTGCATAAATTGTATCCACTATGTAAAAGAGAATCTGTTATAGTCAGTAGCGTGAATATAAATTTAGGGCCCTTATGCAAAAATTATGTAAAGGCCCCCTAACATTTTTATAAATATGAAATGAAATAATTTTGTATAAAAAATTATTATTTATTTATTTATTTATTTCACATACGGCATGTATTGCCTTTTAACCTTTCATGTGCCTGTTGGTCTCATGAGGACATGTAGCTTGTGTGCCTAGGGGTCTCTGGCGGCCATTGCAATATTTTGGGCTACGTCTGTGTTGTTATTCATTTTTATGACTTAAAACTTCTATAATTAGTGTTCAAATTCGCTTGCGTCGAATCCTAATGAGTTATTCAACCATAGACAACAGATTTCCGTTAAAAAATATGACGCGTCATTTTGTTAGCGTCCATTTGATTTCGCCATCCGAACAGTGGCGTCAATTGCGTATTGAGTTAACAGTTTTCAAATAAGAAATAATAACTAAATTTCCTCTAAAGTATTTATTTTCTTTGCATCATTTGATTGCCTTGTTATCGCTCCAAGTAGAAAACACGAAAAATCGGGAATTGAAATAAAACATGTATTGAAAATTTGTCATTTATTCAGATGTGAGCAATAAGTTGAATTCTTATAATCAATGGCCTATAAAAAATAAATAAAACATGTATACACTACAAAATATATTGGATAATATTTATTATTTATCGGTATTTCGATAACAATCGCTACTTTAGTATGTCTAAAGTAATTATTATCAAATATTTATATAAATGTGAAAGCGTCCGTATAGGACAAAAAATCGCGGGAATTCGCGGCACACTAGGGGTACAGAAATTGCCAGTGCTCCGGCACATGAGAGGTTAAAACATACATTAAAATATACATAGGTACTGAGAAAAAACATAAAAACAAAAACAAAACAAGATAAAAACAATAATACATTAAGTAAAAGGAAACAAAAAAGAAAACATACTAAAAAAGTTAATAAAACAATATGTGAAGCAACTATGTAAATATAAAAAAGATAGGTATATACAAATAAAATTTGAACACAAATCAGCAGAGAAAACAGTGCAACTTAAAAATACATTTGTTTACAGTAATATTTACAAAAGAAAAAAAAAGAAAAATAATATTACATAGATTGTCAAGATTCATTCATTACATAATATAATCATTTCATTATATGTAACAACAAACTCTTGTATGCACCATAACCCAATGCAAAGACATCGATCTGCTAAAACTTATTTGCAAGTCTTGGAAGTCTCTGCATTGGTGAGCCAAACAAATAATTTGTGTAGACATTTTGTAAGGCGAAACATTCACTATTGCGAGTGAGTCTTGAGGGTACACGTAAGTGAATCTGTGACAAAAGATGAGGACAATCTACAACACCATTCAGTAATCTATGAAAAAATGCAATATCAGCTATTACTCTCCTTATCTCCAGCGCATCAAGAGAGCAAAATGATCTCAAAAATTCATAATTGATGTCAGTAGACTGAATTCCCATCTTAAAATTGATGTACCTCAAAAACTTGTTTTGAACTCTCTCAACGTTATAAATATGAACAGTATAACACGGACTCCAAACAATTGAGTTATATTCTAGTATTGGTCTAATTAAATTTTTGAATAATAATATAAATGTATTAGTATTTTTGAAATCCCTACTCAATCTAAGTACAAAACCCAAGCTTCTAAGAGCTCTGTTTACAGTTTGGTTGACATGAGAGATGAGACAAAATTTACTGTCAACTATTACACCCAAGTCTATAATTTCGTCGACTATGCTTAAAGTTGATCCATTGATCTTATACTCAAAATGAATTATGTTTTTGATACGATGAAATTTTATAACTTGACATTTAGATACATTCAAAAACAATTTGTTAACCATACACCATTTTTGTAAGATGTCTAATGCATTTTGGAGTATTGTACAGTCATGCAAGGTCTCGATCGTCTTGTATATTTTCATGTCATCAGCAAACACCAAACATTTTACATCATAAAGCATACTTATTAGATCATTTATAAAAATATTAAACAAAATAGGACCTAAATGGGAGCCTTGTGGTACTCCACTTATGGCACAGAAATGGTCAGAATCTAACTGACTAATTTTAACAATCATTATCCTCTCATGCAGATAGCTACAAAACCATGACCACAAATTTCCTGTAATTCCCAAAGCTTCGAGTTTACAAAGTAAAAGACTATGAGAGACACGGTCAAATGCCTTGGAAAAATCGGTGTATATACAATCAAGTTGACGGTGGTCTTTAAACGCATTCAAAACATCAAGCTGTAGAATCAGTAAGTTAGTCTGAGTGGACCTATTTGGCATAAATCCATGTTGCAAAGGTGATATAATACTGAATAGGTATATATTAATTCTATTAAGCAGCAATAATTCAAATAACTTTGGTATAGCTGATTGGATGCAAATTGGACGGTAATTCATTATGTCTGAGTGGTTTCCTTTTTTAAAAATAGGAATTAAATAGTTCGATTTCCATGACTTAGGAAAAATCCCAGTGTTCAGAGATAAATTAAAAATTTTGCATAAAACAAATGACAATTCTTTAGAACAATTAAATAGAAAGGTATTTGGAACTTTGTCCGGTCCTGGTGATTTATTTGTATCCAATGATTTAAGTGCCTTTTCCACTTCTTGTTCATCAAAAACAATATTAGGAATATTAAGTTCATTATGCAAAGTTGATAGGTCAAAAGTATGAGGTTCTTGTGTTGAATTATCATAAACAAATTTGAAAAACTCCATAAAGAGGTTAACAATTCTTTGAGGTGAGTCAGCCCACTTATTATTTAAGAACATGGATTTAGGCAAATCATAGTAATCACTATTTAGTGATTTAACATATTTATAAAAACTACAAGAGTTTTCTGGGATTAACTCTTCAATTTTAGAAAGGTATTTTTTACGTAATTGTTTTGATAATTTACTGCACATATTTCGAGTTCTATTGAATAACATATAATCATTCACCGATCGAGTATCTTTAAAGGTTTTATGGTACCGCTTTTTCAAAGCAACCAAACTAATGAGCTCTTTAGAAAACCAGATAGGATACCTCGAAGTCTTAAACTTCTGGAATGGCACGTAATCATCAAAAACTTCATAAATTATAGAATAAAAATCTTCTACTTGACTATTCACGTCACCACTTATGAAAATTAAGTTCCAGTCCACATTATCAAGAACACGTCTGATTTCATTATAATTACAGTTTATAAAATTACGCTTGTATGTATCACCAATACTATTGACATCAGATTTTAAATTAAAGGTCACATCCAACGGTGGATGATGAAGATCAATTGGCAACAATTCTTCTACAGACAGGTTAACGTTTAGTTGATTAATGTTACTAAATACTAAGTCCAGTATGCGTTGATTCTTATTTTGAATTTTATTGTATTGTTTAAGACCAAGAAAGGATGCCATATTTACAATTTCAATTTCGTTTACATTATCAGATGGATTAGTGACACAACCGTCCTCCCCATCACTTTTCCATTTCAAATTTGGCATATTATAATCGCCAACAACTAGCATTTTAGCTTCGGGATATTTAAATCTAATACTTTCTAATGCATCACAGTGGTTTTTATATACTAAACTATCAGAACAAGGGGGAATATAGACTGCACACAATATTAAACAATAAAAAGGAAAAGAAATTTTTACAAATAAATGCTCAACATTGTTGCCAGTACATTTTATAGTATTTGATCTATATTTTTGCTTTACAGCAATCAATACTCCACCTCCTCTGTTTTTTGTGATAGAAGTTATTGAACTACGATCACACCTATATATAACATAATTTTTAAATCCAAGTTCACCATTTTTAATATTTGAATTTAACCAAGTTTCTGTCAATATCATAACATCATAATCAACACTTGGAATGAGAGCTGAGAGATATTCCAATTTTGTATTTAGACCGCGCACATTCTGATAATACACATTACACTGAAAAGAATTTAGTTTTTTCGAAACTGGACTATCTTAGGTATTGAATTTACAAATTTAATAGAAATATTTTCTTCGCCGTTCTTCTTCCTCAAGTCCAGTTCATTCCATAAGTTTTTGAGCTCGCTTCTCTGCAAAGGTGTCATATCTCGTTTCAGCTTAATACCGCCTGCTAGATTTATTTTCTTCACTAATATAGATTTGGCATGTGAAGCATCCTGAAATTCAATTTTAACAGGCCTCATCTTGCCATTTGATTTTGATCCTAATCTGTATAATTTATTAATTTTATAATCTTCTCCAGCATCAATCTGTTTAAATATTACGCATTTGAATAAATAAGAAAACAAATTCAAAATAACTTCATGATTTTAATTCTTCTTTTTTGTTGCTAGTTAATGTTCTGTTTTTAAGAAAATATTTAAATTCTGATATTTTGAAATGCAATTTTTTTTATACAAGTGTTTTGAAATTTGTACCCTCATGCTTTGCATGACCCCACATTTAGGTAGCTACACCACTTGTATGATGCTTGTATAAAAAAAAATTATGGCAAGATGAATTAAATGAAATTCCATCAAGTTCATTAATTTAGGTAGAAAAACTAATTCAATCAAACATTTTTATGTTCTTAGGTTTGGTCGGACTCGCAATATCCTATGCACTAACAGTTACATCTTTGTTGGGTGGGGTTATTAACGCCTTCACAGAAACGGAAAGAGAAATGATAGCTGTAGAAAGAGTTGGTGAATATATCAAACAAATTGAACCTGAAGGCATCATCGACAGGATAAATATGGAATCAAATTACATTGAATCTTCATTTTATAATTGGCCATTTATGGGAATCATAAGTTTCAAAGATGTTGTGATGAAATATAGGTATAATAAATTTATTTCTTTCCAGCTAATGCCCATTGAATTTTTTAAACTAACAACTTATATGAAGGTATAATCAAAATCTATAATTGTAATTAAACTATTCATTTTCTCCTATTCTATCTCCAGTGGTTTGAAACTGCTCCTCTAGTCTTTTTCCCACCAATTCTGATATTTTGCAGATCCATGAAATGTGCTTTGCCCTTAATGTTTAGATGCAATAATTCATATTTTTCTTCTCTAAGTACATGACCCAAGCGTGACACCTTCCGGACATATTTTTTATTGTCGGCATTCGTGGCTCAGTTGGTTAGATATCTGACTGCTGAGCCAAAGGTCCCGGGTTCGATTCCCGGTGAAGACACAGTTTTTAATTGTGTTTTCAGTCTGGATTGTGAGACAATTAATACCGCAAGTCTTCAGATTGTGGCAACTTGTTATTGGGTGCTTGTTAAATTAATATTTGACATAGTACCTGTTAGTTGTCCGAGAAGGGATATTAAATATTTTTGCCAACAGCTATCTCTCAATTCGGATTTAACTTTGTTACACAAATTGTACAGCACAAATCCACCTCTATTGGTGGCTGTGCCTTAATAAAAACTTTGTAACAATTTATTACAATTCACTTTGAAGTATAATAAATTTATAAAACTTTCAAATTATTAACTAAACCATAATGTTATGATACTAGTCTACACTCATTTATTTTTTTTATCATATAGGTATGTGCGAAAATACCAAAAAATTTAGTGCATGTTCAGAATTGAGCCCATTTACTAGGTATCTCTAAGTTTTTTGTGACTTTCAGGGTATAAATATATATTATTCTTTTTTACAGAGATCATTTATCCCCTAGTTTAAAGGGTGTTTCTTTTGACATACAGCCAGGAGAAAAAATCGGTATTGTTGGAAGAACAGGTGCTGGAAAAAGTTCCTTGTTCACTGCTTTATTTAGACTATGTGAATTATACTCTGGAAATATATACATCGATGAAACTGATATATCAGAAGTATCATTAACTACATTAAGGTTTGTTGAATACCCTAAAATAAAATCAATTTGTATATCCTACAAACACGTACTTTCAAAGCCTTTATAGTATGTTGGTAATTATTATGTATATTCTGTTTTATAATGCGGGTGGGAATTTCAATTATTTTTGGTGGCAATAAAATTTAATGTAACTCTTGAGCTGATAATCGTACTCCTAATGCTAGATTAAAATTTGTTATTTTTAATTAAGATATATTTTTATCTATTAAATTCCATTCAATATTAGTTTTGATATTTGGATGTCTGTTCTCAATCATGAGAAAACGGTTGAACAGATTTGGATGAAATTTGGCACTAAGATTAAATTAAAAAATATATTACCTTTGCTACCTCATATCTGTCAAGACCACCACTACTCAGGTTTAATATTAGCCAATCACTGCTACCTACTGTGGAGTATTTTACACAGAAAAAAAATCAGACTTTATACTATAACTTCAGTCTGGCTGTCGCTGGCTCTTCCTCTGACCTATTTAAACAAAGTTTTTTTTATTACATATATATATAACCAAGCTATTTCCAATACCTACTTACTTAAGATCTTCTTAATCCTGAGAAAGATTTTTGGCCCAGTAAATGATAATGGACTTTGGAGGATGCGATATAATCACGAACTACAGGCATTATATGACGAACCCAACATTGTACAAGTCATAAAAGTACGTAGACTGCAGTGGTTGGGACATGTCAGCCGGATGAATGATGATCGTATCCCCAAAAAGGTTCTTAATACCAATCCAGAGGGCAGAAGAAGTAGAGGCAGGCTCAAGCTAAGATGGCTGGACGATACAGAAGACGACATAAGAGCAATGGGAATAGCAAACTGGAGGAGAGCGGTGGAGGTCAGGGACGGCTGGAGAAGGATTCTGGAGGAGGCCAGGGCCCACACAGGGCTGTAACGCCAATGATGATGATGATGATGAAGATCTTCTTATATAAAGATTTTTATTGATTTTTCAAATTTGTGTTTATGTGTTTGTAATAATAAAATCATAACTTTTCATTGAAACACAATAAATATTTTTGTGACTAAAATTTAACTATTAATATTATTAAATTTTTCAGATCACGTTTAGCAATAATACCACAAGAGCCCTTTGTATTTGCTGGCTCTATTCGTGATAACTTAGATCCTTTGGAGGAATATTACGATGCTGAAATTTGGAATGCCCTAGAAAAATGTGGTGCTAAACAATTAATACTCCACAGAGGAGGTCTGGATGTATCTGCCTCTGATTTATCTAGAGGTCATATGCAACTTATTTGTTTAGCTCGTGCCATATTGAAAAGTGCAAAGGTACAATTTTTATATCTTTTATAAATTTACTGTGAATTTACTTTGATTCTCTCCATACAATATATTTCCAATAATTATTATTGAATATCTAACCAATAATCTCGGTAGCTGAGACCCAGATGATAGAAGCGCCCGGAGAAGTTTTGTCGGGGAAGCAACAATGGCTCATCAAGTTGGACACGACCTTCAGTAATGAAGAAAACAAACAAGAAGATCCAATAAAATATTTCATCCTTTACAGAATGTTTTATCAGTTGCTATGTTATAGGGAAACAGATTTTATTTCTATGACAAAAAGTGTCATAAAAAATGAGAATTAAAATAACATTTACTCTTACTTCTTTAATTTATAATGATTATTATAAAAACCGATTGGCACTGACAATAATTTAAAGTTAACATTGTAATAAGCTAGTTGTTCATGTACAACAATTTATTTTAATTCTTAATACAAAGTCTAGTTTTCAATTCCCGTTGGAATGCCTTTTCATTCATGGTTTTTAGTTGTTCTGGCAATTTATTGTACACAGTCCTTTTGCACATTATTCTTTCATGTCCAATTTTTTTGTAGTTATCTCAGTTTCAAAGTAATTTTTGCATGTGTTGTAGTTGTGGTTTTGTGTTCTCTATTCAAGTCTTAGTTCTGTTTAATAATTTATATTTTGTCTAATAAATTTGATCAATATAGAATTTGTTTAACTTCTGTGAATATTTCTAGTTTCTAGAGTAATTATATTTAGGCTAGGGATATTTTTACGACTCAACCATAGATAAATTCTTATCATTCTTTCCATACCCAAAGAAACGCAGATAAATCAAGTTATAAAAATATTTACCTTTGTTTATACTTTGTTATAATAGTAGATCTCGATGAAAAAATGATTTATAAAATTTATTAAATGTAATAAGATGCTAATATTATTTATTTTTTCTTCAAATTGGTTTCCATGATGCATTAATGACCATTGAAAAAATGACAAAGGTAAATATTTTTGTAACTTGATTTATCTGCGCTTTCTATGGTTTTAAATGAACTAAAATCTGTCATAGGAATAGTCACTTTTTGGCGGGAAAAGTATTTCCCGCCAATTTCAGTCGTAAGAATAGTGGTACCGTTATATTTATAGTACATGTTCAATTTTATTTTTCAATAGTACCTACTCTATTGTTTATTTCAGATTCTGTGCATCGATGAAGCCACTGCTAATGTGGATCAAGAAACAGATAGACTCATTCAAGCGACTATAAAATGTTCTTTTCGAAAAAGCACAGTCTTAACCATTGCTCATCGTATTAGTACAATTCTAGATTCCAATAGAGTATTAGTTATGGGCGATGGACAAGTCTTAGAATTTGGTAATCCACAAATGTTGATGGCAAATCAATATTCACATTTTTATAAACTTATCAACCAAGACACTATTTAAGATAATTATTTACTACATATTTGTTTATTTTATTATTTATTTAATCAATCTGCCAAAAAATTGTTTTTGTTTATAGGATGAGATCAGACTAATAACCAAATATTTTTATTAACATATGTCTTTGATATAATAATACATTTTTATTGTTGTTTAGAAATTACAAATGTAATGAGGTAAGCAGAGATAGTCAAACAACACACACTTTTTATACTTGTAGACATTTATTGCTTTTTTTTTTCAAGGTCTACATTTTTTTTCTAAAACTATCATTCACATGGTCATGCCATCCCTTTCTTGAAGAAAAGATCCCAAAGTATTTATACAGTCTCTTTCACATTTTTGTTCTACATTGTTCATTTTATCATTATGTCTTGACTGTCTCTGGGCATTCACATACACTTTCTTCTTATGTCCAAGCACCTTCTCACATGTCCAAGTTTCACTCGCGTACATCAAAGTTAAAATTTGCTTTAGAAACACTTTCGTACATATTTTATTAATTGCAATCAAACATACATTTATTCTAACCATGCGCATTCTTTACAATATAAAAATATATAATCCACAATCTTTGTGAATATCTCATCTTAAAGGCCATACCCATGACTCATGTTTTATGAAAAACATGATTAGTGTACAATTATCGGATTGGTCACATTTTGCAATTTAAAGATCAAATAACATTTCAGTATAAAAAAAATATTTTAAGCTCATACATTCCCTAAATATTTTAACTGTTGTCATGTTCATAAATGTATTGTTTATTATTTATTGATAATAATGATAATCTTAGTTCATTTTTGATTCAAACAAATTTTATGTTAAAGTGACCTTGAAACAACACAATAAAAACTTAATTTTTAATTCTACACACATTTCATCACTTAAGACTACTTACTGATTTTATTGATAAAAAATGACACCTGGTGAAATGATTGCCTCGAGTAGCTAATAAGTTCTCTTTTTCTTTTAACTTTATGCTATTTAAATCAATTTAGGCCAGGTATTATTCAGTTTATTTTGATCCATATAAAGGAAAGTTCAAGAGATGAGTTTGATATTAGGTAGGTACTTACATTATGTCAATTTCTTGCTTGTGTGATTTCTAGTTTGTAATTTTAGATATTAAGTGGTCATCACGCATTTCATCTCTAAAAGATTGATTTACTTTGAGATTTGGTAAAAATGACTGATACTGTATTTGTAGTTTTGATAAGGTTTTTAAATAAATATTATTGTTCACCAGTGATATGTATTCATTACATATCACTGTTGTTCACACTATTTTTTTCCTATTTGATAACTACAGCTTCAACAAAATAATGATACACATTTTTTTGTTAGATTATTTGTGTAGTGAAAATATATTAAAGTCAATGTATCTTATCATCTTAAGAATGTGATATGTTTCTATAAATGTATTATTACTTAAGAAAGACATGTGATTATATTATTATTATAGCTTCCAAAAAAACAATTTACAAAAATATATTTAATTTTATAAAACCTACATTTTGTTTTATTACCCTTTTCATTGTTGTTCAAACATCCAAAATACTGTATAAAAATATATGCATTTGAAGATAATATAAAGTTTTTTTTAGTTAATATTTTACTACATAAAATATACATGATTTTAAAATGTTGTTTGAACTGATAAGAAAATTCAGCCAATGTCTTTTCAACATGAATTTTAAAGCTATTTTTAGTTTGATTTTAAATAGTCCTAAAAAAATAATATTTCTATCTACGTACAAAAATGATTATAGAAATGAAAAATGTACATATATGTTGTTTATATTTCTCACATTCATATGACTTATTTTATAATTGAAATAATGTTCAAATAATAGTGTAATGAACTTTACAGATGGAATGGTGAAAACATGGAAACAAGTGCTTCTTTATCAATAACTTGTAAATTGAAATATGTGTTGGTACACAAAAAACATGATTTATTTGAGTTGTAAACAGTCTTAAAATCATTATAAATATAATATGAAGTATCAAATCAATTTCACATGTTTCTCTCTTCTGGTGACTTGTAAGGAAAATCAATGTAATCAAATACATCTCTTTCTGATAGTATTTCAATAGGTTCACCAGGAACGCCTGAAATAAAATATAGATACATATATTTATAAAACAAAATTAAATTGTATTGCACTTACAAATATTTTATAATTATGTTACATTAATCTCTTTGTGAATACTGGTGAATGAAAGAACCATGAAGGTCGAATATTCTTTTTTAATTGCATGAAAGGGAAAAAAATCCAATGTTTGCGTAAATGCAATTAAAAAAGAATATTCGATTTACATACACATTGGTACAAGTAGGTAAACAAGCCAAAAATGAAATAATATTTCTGGCGCAGTTCAGGGGTGACATCTGTGTGTGACACTGTCACTCATTTACAAGGACTGTTGCTTTCATTGTTTACAAATAAAAAAAAATTTCTCAATAGATAGCGTTATAAAAAGGTTTCTCCGTTACTCCATAGATGGCAATAGTAATTAATGGATTATTTTCAGGTAAAATGTTACACACTATTCAAATATATAGAACTTTCAAAAATTTAATTGATAAGGGAACTCATTAAGAAGGCATAATTGTTGAACGTTGCGCAAGCGCATAAAATGATCACGTAAACCAGCCGATGACAGATCGTAAGCCGATGACAGGTCTCTATTGAGATGTTGAAAAAATGTTTGTCAATAAAAAAACCATGAAGGTATTAATATGAGAATGCATTTTGTATATGTATTATATTGATACTATAAGAATTAATTGGATTATCTATTAGATATGAAATATTATTTGATTTTTTAGTTTTTCTTTAGACTGTGGCATGCGGTCATGCTGAGATCTAACAAAGATTACCTGTGCATCCTAATGGCCTCAAACAATACTCATTCAATGTGAACCCTTTGTCAATAGCGTGAGTTCTCATTGTTTTGTTGAAGACATCACTTCCAGTGAAATACAATGTTGCACAATGATATTGATCATATGGTGTGAGGCGAATATCTAGTCTCCTTGCAATACTTGACTCGTCAAGTTTGCAAACACCCTGGATAAAATTCAATTTAATAACATTTTAGAAAAAATATTCAAATATTTATAAATGTAAACAAAAACAATAGAAATAATCATACTTTTTTCTTATTCAACACAGGCAGAGATAACTCCTCTTTTAAATGCAATTTACATATGTTCACACATTGTCTCTTACATATCTTTCAACTTATAGAAATAACAACTTATTATTGAGTGCGGACTGGACACGGCAGATGCGCCGACTTCTCCTTCAAGTGTGGATGGCGGGACTCTCCTGAGTGTGACTGCGGTGCGGAGAGGCAGACTGTGAGCCATGTGGTGTCTGAGTGTGCTTTAAGAGCCTTTGGGGGGGACCCCTCGGAATTTATGGTCCTGAGTGAAGCAGCGGCCAATTATTTAGAAAACTTAGATTTTATTTTTTAACTTTTGACGGGCACTACAGTGCGACATATTGTTGTGATATACTAACTTTGTGACCATAAGATAAATAAATAAATAACTTATAGAATATCATTTATATGTTTACGTTAACATTTAATATCAACCCGTACTTTTCACTCTACTCCTTAGATTATCATTTATATGCTCACATCAACATTTGATTTCAACCAGTACTTTTCATCCTGCTCCTATCAACCTTGTATACCTGCTTTATCAAACTTTTATCGTGTATTAAACATTTAATAATGTATAAATAATAAACTCAATTTTCAATTACACTTGCAACAGAAAAATAAATTACCATAAACTTAGTATCTCCAAGAGACAAAGTGTCTGTCACCAAAGAAACTTTTTCTAATTCTCTGATGACACTTTTCAATAAAGCTCCCTTTTCTGATTTTGATACAACGCTAGTACTCTTGTGTGATGGATGGGTAATAAGTACATCAATATCACCGCTGCTTGTTTTACCACGTCTGGAATACAGTGAAAACTATTTTCAATAAACAATTGCACCCAGCAAAAGTGACAAATCTATTGAACTATATATAGAACATGTAATCTACTTGAGGCACGAAATGTGAGTTAAATTCATATTATATTTTTATTCACAAATAATGATCATCATTAACTCTAAACGAAATAAGCAGAGAAAACTAAATGCAATATTTTTACTCCTCACTAACCCAAGGGGATATAGTGGGGAGTTATGATTTCGCAATTTTTAAGGCTATTTTTTTTATTGCAGATTATCAACAAGTATCATGCTGAGATTGTATTCTGAAAGTTTCATCACAATATATCTGTGTGTGTGCTATGTAGGGCGTGTTTATTTTACTTTATCAATTATAGACTAAAGTACTCATTCGATTATTTTCAAATTTTGCAAATATGTAGGTATATCTTATACTCGCTTAGACCCCATTAGATTTTGAAGGATACCTGAATAGTGCTTCTCGTTTTTTTAAACGTCAAATATTTAAAAGTCACCCCAAACTCAGGAAACTTAAAATATGATTTTTTTATCTTCAAACTGGTAAAAAGGCACATTACTTTCATAAAATGGCATTAAAGAAATATCAAGTTTTCATAATAAAATATTTAAATAATAAAATATTGAACAAACTCATTTCATAAAAATGTTGAAAATTTTCCATACAAAATTTTAATACTTTGCGGAGTAACTTGCTAGTGAGGTGTATAACGTTGACCACAACCCACTCGTTTTATTCTGAATTTAAATTAAACAAGATTTACAATGTACCAACAAAAATGTGTTATTAGAAAATATATCGGTACTTCTTTATTTAACCCTTTGAACGCTTTAAGCAAAAAATAAAATTTATTCTGAAAAATGCAGATTTTCAATATAAAATAAAGTATTCTATAAAATTCCATTTATTTTTTTTAAATAAATATCTTGATTTAATACACCAAAAAATAGTTGTCAAGTTATATTTTGGGGGGAGGGAGGCTCAAAAAATTTCATTTAAATATATGTATATTTTTTTCGCATCCAAAGGTAACGTATTTTACAAGCCATGGACACTAGTCGATTAACGCGTCGAAAGGGGAAAAAATTCGGGCGACTTTAGTCGATTTACGTGTACAAAGGATTAAAGGTCTCAACGTTGGCAAAAATTTCTATATTTTTTACTTAACTTCATATTGCGCTCGAGTATGAATTATTGTTTCATAAGTCACAACAATTTGTCGAACTTTGTTGTCATTTTTGAATACTGACAAGCGGTCCATGAGGTACAGAACCATCAAACGTTATTTCAAATCACGGAGCCCCTATAATGAACATATATCAAATTCTTTAAAGGACATTTATAATTCCAGAGTATTTTTTTTTTATTTATAATAATTTTTAAAAAAGACGATTGGCTCGTGACAATAATATATATTTAATATTGTAATTGTAATATAGTATTCGTTCATATATGGCAACACTTTACTTCAATTCTTGATACCAAGTCTGGTTTTTAATTCTTGTTGAAATGATTTTTCGTTCATAGTTTTTACGTGTTCTGGCAAATTGTTAATTTGTAAATGGAAAATACTGTGCACAAAATATTACCTGTAACTCCCACAAATAGTAATTGTAAAAGTGGCATCCAAATTTGTTATGACTTCTTTTAATTTTACTTCAATTGCTTCTATTTCAGATCTAGGAATTTTCATTTCAAATTCTTTAAAATACCTAAAATAATAAACTATCAAAAATAACATTCTGAAAATATTAAATAAGCAGAGCAGTGTCATTGTCAATAGATTAAAACAACAACATAATATAATAAATACTGCATCGCATCCTACACAAGCAGAAAGTTAAAAAATTGTATTCTCTATTAATACTTGGGGTGAAAGAAATCTTGTCTCAAAAACCCAATTTATAAAATGCTATGAAATATTATTTTGAGTCCAAGTTATTGAAATATTAATAACACAATTATGTTTATAATCGAATTGCATGATTCAACACAAATAAACCCTTTCCCCTCCACCCCGGACAAAAATGTTGGAGTCAATAATGAATCCTGCAATTCAACTATAAATGTGATTGTGTTATTAATATTTCAATAACTTGGACTCAAATGTTTCATAGCATATTATATACCGGCCGCCGTGGCACAGTTGGTAAATCGTTCGGTTTCTGTGCGGGCGTTCTGGGTTCGATTTCCAGCAGATAAATTTATTTCAATTTATTTCTCACGCAAATATTGCTTCTCTGGGCTGGAAACACTGGTTAGTTGGAAGAAATTGCCATACGACAATAAACTCGCCACTTGCGCAGGGTGCAAGGAAGTGTTCATTATTATTATAAACTGTTGTACATGTGAACCATAATTTATGTCTTAGGGAAAGTAAAATTTAGGTTTTCGAGGAATTAGAAATACTGACAGACAAATAACCATCATTTTTATTCCAGGATGTCATAGATTGAACTTTTAGGAATATTAAAAAAACAAAAAAAATTGGTTAGCGGAGCCCCTTTTTTGAAAATTGCATTTTTTGAAATTTTGTTTTTTCAAAAAATACATAAAATGCAAATTTGATGGAATATAAGCTGCAATGTATAATATATAAGATGCAAAATGTATTTTTTCCTTGTTTGGTAGAGTTTTTAGGAAATATAAGTGATAAAAATCATTCTGGTGTGATGAAAATTGTCAATGTTATGATTTATAACTAAAATCATGTGTCTCAGGCAAAAAGCTCAGAAACAACAAAAATATTTTTTTTTTATTCAGTAACATAATATGAACCTTGGATATGAACAGACACATAGTACAAAGATTTAAATTAATAAAGTTTTCTTTTCAAAAGGCACTGTCCCAATAAAGTTAAAAACTTGTGCTTGGGACAGGGAACAGATTTTTTTTTACAAATTTTGAAAAGTCTTCTCTCAAAAAAGTATTCAAGATATCAGCATAAAATATCAGATTGTTAATAAGGATGGCAAATGGAATGAATAAAAAAAATCATGATTTTCTGAGACTGGATTTCGTGACCTTGATGAATTGACCCAAAAATGAGGCATTTTTAATTTGGTGTTAAGACGGCTTATTAGGTAATATTAGTAGGACCTTACTTCAGTCCAATTTTCTGATGATGTGTCAATTTATTTATGTGAATCTCTAAATCATCCAATGTTTTAATTCCTTGAATGACAAGTTCTTTGGCTTTAGCTGGACCGATACCACTCACCCTCGTTAGGAGAGATATAGCAGTACTATTTTCGTCACTGTGAATATTATCCAATTTTTTCAATTTCCCTGTTTGCAAAAATTCATCTATTTTAAGGGCTATCTTAATGCCTATTCCGTTTAGTGCTTTTGCTTCATCACCAGATTTAATTCTAGTTGGATAAGCGGCCAGAACACTTGATGCTTTTCTGTACGCATTATATTTGTGAATATTCCTGTTGACATTCTTCTCATAATCTGCCAATTCATTTAAAAATTCACAAAAATCAATGTTCAAGTTGTCATCAGATGGTAATTTTCTTTTACTCATTTTTTTGTTAAATAAATTATGACAAAGCTCTTCATTGAGCAATTTTATTCACCGTGACATATAGCATATAGGCATCGATCATTCTGTAACACAAATAGTCATTTTTAAATACAATAAACCAATCAAATTGCGTACAATTTTCTTGATTTTCTACTTATTCGCTTATTCCTCAACAAAGACCTCAAATATATAATCATATATAATCATATAAAAACCATTTGACAGCTGATAAGCGCAGATAAAGTAGTCAATCTCAAACTGACAGCCGAATGTATTCGGGGTACGTTCGAAGAATCAATAAAAGAACTGGACGCCCTCTGGATTTGTGTTTTTCTATAGATTGATGAGCCCTCTCTCCGACAACGAGGAAACATCAAAGCCAATGTGAGGAAGACATGAAGACAAATGATGGTGACACTTTGAATTTTTTCGTCGTCCCAGACGACACGGAAAGCCCCTCGTGGTCCAACCTGCGAGCCGCCGCGTTCCCTGCTACGGTGGCTTAACACTGCGCCCTGCCTCGACGCCTCTGGCCTATTGTTGCCCTCATCTTGGTTCCGTAGAACGGGCATACAGATCTCCTGCGTCCTCTGAGGTCTGTGTGACAGGACGCCTGCACATACGCCTGTGTCCGCGAGGGCATCAACAGGGCAGAGGCGTCGAGGCAGGGCGAGTGTTGGGCCACCGCAGCAGGGAACGCGTCGGCTCGCAGGTTGGATCATGAGGGACTTTCCGTGTCGTCTGGGGCGTCGGTTCCCCTCTGTGAGGCTCCCAGCTGGCCTGCCACCTCTATCGCTGAGGTGAGAGATGCGCCGTCATAGCGTTGCCGTGTGGCACGGAGCCAGCCATGGGTGACTGTCTGGCATAGGAGAAGAGGAAACTTCGCCGGGTACGACAAGGACCTGCCAGCCTGACGCAGAGGCTAGGCCCCGCTGGACTTACAGTCACCACGAGGAAGACAGTGACATGCCTGGAGAAATTATGTCACTGTACCCTAAGAATGCACCTTCTGGTCGGCGTCTTTTCATGCTCGGTTGTGTTTGATTGTTATTTGCCTCGTGTTATTCTTTTTTTGTTGCTTTTTGTACTCTGTTGCTTGTTGTGTTTTTGCTTCCTTTTCTTCCCTCGTGGTCAAAGGGAGGGCTCATCAAGGTAATTTTCTGTGTCGTCTTATTTTTTGGTTTCTTTATTTCGGGCATTACAATTCTTTCGTCATTGTACTTCATTACTTTGTTATCGCATATAACAAAGAAGAGCGTTGATAAAAGTATCTAAATGCCGGCTAGTCAATACAATAATTAAATATGGTGGAGACGAAAGAACGTGTTGAGCGTATAAAATAAAACAATGCTTAAATTGACAGAAATACACGCGTAATAGTAATTATCGGTTAATAAAAATTGCTGTAAAATTAAAAAGAAAATTAATTAGAAAACCAGTGATGACGGCCGCTGAAAAGAATTATTACATACAGGAAATACACGTGGAACAGAGAATAATAGTGCTGAAAAGAATAATCAAATACATGAAATGCACGTGTAATATTGATGACAATCTTGCTAAAATAAATTACGAAACGAAACGTTCAGAGCAAGGAAAACAAATAATAATAAATCAGAAAGATCTTACCAACCGCTGCTCTCGTTCCGGGTCTATAGATGAAACACTTACACTACATAATATCACTTTTTATTAATTGAAAATAACTTAAAACTATCTTAAATTCACCCCTCGTTGGTTATATGGACCTGAAACACACTTATTCACTATTATACGATTATTTAAGTTATGTTTATTCTTAAAAGTTATTTTTAATAGTAACTTAAACTATCTTAAATTCACCCCTCGTTGGTTATATGGACCTGAAACACACTTATGCACTACCATGCAAATATGAAATTTAATGCTGAGTATCAAGCAGACGCCTCGCAGAGATAAGATTTTCTCTTTCAACGTTCGCGGTCTACGTTTGTTTTAAAAAATATATATATAAGTTATCTTTCGTACGCGTGAGTTAAAATTCGTCTATCCCGACCAAGCGTCCACTCAAATACTGATTCAAACCAGCTATCGCGTCCACCGCTGGAGACAGGGGGGGGGAGGAGCTACCCCACCGCGCGGCGGGGCGCGTTCTACCATCTACCAATAGGAAGCCTCCATTTCACCTACCAAGTTAGAAAGTATAAAGTTCCAGGAATATGCATTGAATATAAAATTATTAGAAATCACATATTTACAAAATATAAGCATTGTTTAAACACATTAAGGACCCAAAGACCCGTTAATCTGATAAAACCATTATAAGAGAAAGTTTTCCAAGAATTAAGGTATTTTGTTGAAACAAAATAATAGATGTTTGGCTTCTATGCTACCATAACCCATGGTAATATTTTGATCATAATACCTATGTATATATCAATCGGCCCTCTTTTTTGATCAAGATATACCATGTGAAGACCAAAGAAACCAAACATCATGTAAGTAGACAAAACTATTATGCCGGAGCTGAACGAATCTCATCGGCATGAACTTTAACAGGCTTCCCGCGACGTTCTACCCAGTAAACGTGTCCTCTTCCGATGGGCAATAAGATCCGATGCGGACCACTCCATTTAGGAGCAAATCCAGCGTGAAAACCGGTATTCATATCAGACTTAGGGTGTTCTCTAATTAATACAGCCTGTCCTATATCGTATTTCGAAACCGTATCATTATCAGGTGCGTAACGTTGTCGATATTCCTCCTGAGACGCTCGTATTTCGTTATCTAACTGGGTACGCTCACGTGCTCCCGCTGTTGGGAAGATATCTCCATCGGGAGAATGAATCATCCATTCACCTGGACGGGGAATGTCGTAACCTAATAATGCCGTGCTAGGAGATACGCCTGTTGACTCATTACGACGACCACGTAACGCCTATAAAATAGTCGGTAAATGTTCATCCCAACGATTATGAGGTTGACCTTGTAAATAAATACGCAACGCTTTCTTAATTTCTTGGTTTCTACGTTCCGTAACATTCGCTCGTGGATGGTACACTGCCGTTGTCCAGTGCAAATATTGCCATCTATCTAGTGCGCTGGTCCACAAACGATTCTTAAAATTAGTGGCATTATCCGACAAGATCGCTTTTGGATATCCGTAACGAGAGAATACGTCATCTTCTAATATTTTAATTATAATCGGAGCTCTACTCGATCGTACCGCAAACGCTTCCACCCATCGTGTATATAAATCCGTAACTACTACAATAAAACGCTTGCCGTGTGTGGATATAGGATAGGGTCCCATCAAATCGACTGCGCATACGTCAAATGGTTTATGTACGTGAGTATTACCTAATGGGGCCGCAGGACGAGTCGGTACGGCTCTCGATAGAGCACACGTCATACACGCTCTCACATATTGCCCAACGTCAGTACGCATGTTCGGCCAAAAGAAATGGCGTGCCGCAGCCCGAGTCGTTTCTTTAGCTCCGGGATGACCTGCCACACGATTATCATGATACGTAGATATAACCTTCAAAACCATCGATCGGGGTACAAATAAACGCATATCATCATCCGCAAATTTTCTCCAAAGATAATCACCTAATAACGCATAATCACGTAAATATTGTTGTTCGTGACGTGCCGTCGATGTATTTGGTCGAGATAATAATATACGCAACCTATTTATACGTCGTTGTACATCGGTATCTCTTTTCTGTCGTAACCGTATTTCTTCCGCAAGACTTACATCTACTACCTCAACATCGTCGGATGACTCAACCGCGTCCGGCTGGTCCTCCGTCACCTCCGTTTCATCTTCCGTTTGATGTACTTGTGCCGTTATCTCATTCGTTTCCGTTGATGGGTACATCATGCGACTTAAATCTTTTGTGTCTGCCTCCGTTACTATTGGGGACGATTCGGGATTTCGGGATAACGCATCAGGGAGTTCATTTTTACGACCGGGACAGTGTTCAATTGTAAAATCAAATTCCTGTAAGAGGAGTGCCCATCTGATGAGCTTTGCCCTATCATTTTTCGCCGTATTCAACCACGTTAATGCTTTATTATCCGTACGTAGCTTAAACGATCGTCCTTCTAAATACGGACGATATCTTTTAATGGCCCACACGGCCGCAAACGCTTCCTGCTCATTCGAATGCCATTTTTGTTCGGCCGGTGAAAAACGCATACTCGCATATGATATAGCATCCCGTTCTCCGTCAGAGCGTGGATGATATAATACGGCCGCAATACCTAACTTACTCGCGTCTGTTTGTAAAATAAATTCGCGATTAAAATCGGGTCGTGACAATTTTAACGGTTGTGACATAGCCAACTTAATATTACGCATAGCGGTATCGGCTTGGCTATTCCACCGATACGGCCGATTAACTTTTAATAAATCGGTTAACGGAGCAGCAATCTCAGAGAATCGCGGTACATACTCTCGTAACCAATTACACAGTCCTAAGAAGCCACGTAGTTCTTTACGAGTTCGCGGAGCTGGTGCAGAGAAGATCTCCTTGCAATGAGACATTTGAGGATAATTTCCTTCCGCAGTAACAACATGTCCCAAATACTCTATTTCTGACGTGGCTAATTTACATTTATCAGGCGAGCATCTCAACCCGAACTGATCTAACCTTTCAAAAACCAGTCTTAAGTGATGAAGATGACTCTCCCAGTCAGAAGAATAGATTACAATATCGTCTATATATACAATGCAAAATTCTCTTAGATAACCGGCAAGAACCTGCTGACACATCGCTTTCTGAAAGCAGCTCGGGGCTCCCTTAAGTCCGAAGGGCATAACCTTAAATTGATATAACGCACCGTCAGGAGTAGAAAATGCCGTATATGGTTTAGAAGCAGGATCGAGAGGCACTTGCCAATACCCCTTTGTTAAATCTAACGTGGAAAATATCTTTGCGTTTCCGAGATCCTTTAATGTTTCGTGGATGACCGGTAAAGTGGAGACCTCGCCCTCAGTGACGTCATTTAACCGACGGAAGTCTACACAGATACGATAATCATTATCTCCCTTTTTCGGAGCCATCACGATAGGAAAACAATACGGAGATCTACTCGCTTCTATTACGTCATCAGTTAACATTTCTTCGATTTGTTTATGTAAATTACGTTTCTTAGCGTCTGATAAACGGTACGGTGGGATACGAATGGGTGTCTCATCTTTCAGCCGGATAACGTGCGGCTGCAAGCGAGCAGGGCCTGCATATGGGGTAAATAAAGCATTAAATTCTCGCAATATTTTATGTAATTCATTTTTTTTCGCATTAGATAAGTCGTTCGTAATATTTGGTAACTGTACGTTAGTTAAATTTGGTTGACGCTTCGTTGAATGAAAATATGCCGTAATTCCTTCCTTCTTGCCGAAATACAACGCTCCACGAATAAAATCAATCACACCGTGTTCCGCTATTAACCAATCTATACCTAATATTACGTCATCTCGGAGACCGTCGACTACTAAAAATTCGTTTTTTATCTTAACGTCTGCTATCGAGCAGTCTATTTCAGCTTTCGCTACTACCGTCATTTTGGCCGAAGCATGTGCAAGATTTAAACTCTTTACATCACAAAATTTTCTTCTACACTTGTGTACTAAATCTGCACGAATTAAACTGTGAGAGGCGGCAGAGTCTACTAACGCTACATAGAGACGATTATCGATCGTCACGCTTGTCCGTGGGAGGCTAACTTTACCAATCGCACATACACCGTCTACTTTATGTTCTAGTTCGCAAATTCCGTCACTGTACTCCTCTTCGTACCTACTCATCACTTTCGCCATCTCATTACTACCCAGCGCAACTACTGCAGTACCTAACTTGTGATCCGGCGCGACAACCGGTTTCCTTTCTTCGAACTCCTCTGACGCAACTACCAGCTTCTCATCATCCGACGTACCTGACGCAACTATCAACTCCCTATCGTTCAACATATCTACCAACTCTACCTCCGACGCGAATTTCGAACTATCTCGTATGTAACCTGCCTTCTCATTATTAGCCTCCGCGGTCTCAATGCTATCCTCATCATCTTCTCTATTCACATCAGCCTCTACCACCATCTCAGTAAAACCTACAGAGTTTTGATCGCCTATTTCTACCATTACTTCATCAACATATTCAATCTTTTCATTATTAGCCTCCACGGTCTCAATGCTATCATCCTCTCTATGCACATCAGCTTCTACCACCATCACAGTAAAACCTTCAGATTTTTGATCGTCTCTTTCTAAAACTACTTCATCAACAGACTCAATCATATTAATAGCCTCCCGTGAGGTAGAAAATTTTTCTATAACATTCTCATTATCAGTACAGGGCGCCAGTTCCACGTTTGTTAACCTGGTGGAACGCAGGTTTAATTTCTTCGGGAGCCCGCGACAGGTTGAGGTCCGTAATTTGTGTTCCTGTCGGGGCGGCGAGCGTTTCCCGATTTCGATGCGATAAACTCGTTTCTTTCCACGCAATCTTTATTAAAATGACGACCAGGGCAAAATTGACATTTTGGTAATTGCATTCTGTTTACCGGGCTATTATTGTTCGGGCGCGAATTTGCATTACGGCTGTTGTTTGGACGCATATTATGATTATCCTGCCGGTACGTTGGGGTATTATAGATAACACTGCTTTCGCGAGAATTATCATGTTGGGTATTTCTATTTTCATGACTACGTTCGGCAACTGGCTGAAATAACGTTTGTCGGGGGAAATCAATCATCAAAACTTTTTCTTTAAGCGACGTGAACGTAAAATTTCCGAAAATCACTCCAACGTCTAAAATACTGCGATACGTGTCTCTCATCAGATATATTAAGTCAGCACATGTAGCATCCGACGGAGCCGTTCCAAAGAGCCGCATATGAACCGCTTCCTTCCGCTTAAGGAATGCGATTCCACCCTCATCCGCACGCTGACGGTCACCATAATAATTAGCCATAAGCGAAGACCGGGCAACGTCTATTCCGTATCTACCAATTAAAAAACCTTTGAATTCATCCCATGTCCATTTACCCTGCGCATGAGGAGACCACCAACGCTTGGCTTCTCCTCGCAACCTCTGAGACGCACGGCCGACCCTTGACGTAGGAGAACAAAATATGTGGTCGAAAAACACTTCGCATGCCGTGATAAATAAAACAGGGTCTTCTTCTGGAAGACCGCTGAACGTATCTTCCAGTTCGCGACGTTGTAAATATGGGAATAAATGTTCAATTCCCGGGCTATCGTTTCTTGGGGGTTCTGGAAAATCGCGGCTAACATTATCATTTGTTCTTGCCCTAGTAACCCGTCTACTATCTCCTCCGCCGCCATCGTTTTCGCGCTCTACTACTCCGAAAATAAGATATTTGAATAAACGAAAAATAAGATGAAATAACATTTTTTTAATACGAGCAAAAAAACAAACGAAAAGAAAACGCTCAAAACCTCAGGGTGGTTCGATAAAAACTACTGTTTTTAAAAATGGCTACACGTTGGATAGCGCCAAATTGTTATCGCATATAACAAAGAAGAGCGTTGATAAAAGTGTCTAAATGCCGGCTAGTCAATACAATAATTAAATATGGTGGAGACGAAAGAACGTGTTGAGCGTATAAAATAAAACAATGCTTAAATTGACAGAAATACACGCGTAATAGTAATTATCGGTTAATAAAAATTGCTGTAAAATTAAAAAGAAAATTAATTAGAAAACCAGTGATGACGGCCGCTGAAAAGAATTATTACATACAGGAAATACACGTGGAACAGAGAATAATAGTGCTGAAAAGAATAATCAAATACATGAAATGCACGTGTAATATTGATGACAATCTTGCTAAAATAAATTACGAAACGAAACGTTCAGAGCAAGGAAAACAAATAATAATAAATCAGAAAGATCTTACCAACCGCTGCTCTCGTTCCGGGTCTATAGATGAAACACTTACACTACATAATATCACTTTTTATTAATTGAAAATAACTTAAAACTATCTTAAATTCACCCCTCGTTGGTTATATGGACCTGAAACACACTTATTCACTATTATACGATTATTTAAGTTATGTTTATTCTTAAAAGTTATTTTTAATAGTAACTTAAACTATCTTAAATTCACCCCTCGTTGGTTATATGGACCTGAAACACACTTATGCACTACCATGCAAATATGAAATTTAATGCTGAGTATCAAGCAGACGCCTCGCAGAGATAAGATTTTCTCTTTCAACGTTCGCGGTCTACGTTTGTTTTAAAAAATATATTTTATTTTTTTTTATTTATTTCTATCCAAAAACATAGAGTAGATATAAGATACAAAATAATTAAAGGTATTATAAGCTTATTCATACATAGTAGACATACAAAGTAAATATAAGTTATTTCATTTCAATTAATATGATTTCATTATTTCACCATTGCTTACATAGTTAAAGCTATCCTTTTTGTTTGTATCTTTGTTACTAGCCCCCTCACTAGGCATAGCCTGTGCTAAGGTGAGCTAGTTTTATATTATTGTCTATTGCGTTGTTTATTTATAGATACGTTTACATATAATATAAGTAAATGTACATACATACGCTACGCATTCAAGCGTATTCATCCTTCTTTCTCTCTTTCCAAACACAATATTTCATTATGAGTCATTAACACACAGCAAAAATTGTAAAAATAAAATAATTGTTGAAAAAATTGATTGATTTAGAGACAAAAAAAAACAACAAAAGTACTTATTTTTCACTTTTTTCAATTGTCTATTCTGTTGTTTGTAATAGTGCATTTACATTTTATTAGGTAGAATTATTTCCTTCAGGATTTTTTCATCTATTTCATAAACCCATCTTAGTGATAGTTTTTTAAATTCTTTTGCATTTTTAATGGTTTTAATATTTGTTGGTAAACTATTGAAGAGTTTTGTTGAAAAGTATCGTACGCTACGTTGTCCAAAAGTTGTTTTTATGTATGGTATATTTAAGGTATTTGTTGTACTTAACCTAGTGTGTTTATATTGTTGTGAGCTAGTATATTGGTCTTCTCTTTTTAGCTTGTATATATAAGTTATCTTTCGTACGCGTGAGTTAAAATTCGTCTATCCCGACCAAGCGTCCACAATAAGTTCTCTTTTCTATGGCGTCCACTCAAATACTGATTCAAACCAGCTATCGCGTCCACCGCTGGAGACAGGGGGGGAGGAGCTACCCCACCGCGCGGCGGGGCGCGTTCTACCATCTACCAATAGGAAGCCTCCATTTCACCTACCAAGTTAGAAAGTATAAAGTTCCAGGAATATGCATTGAATATAAAATTATTAGAAATCACATATTTACAAAATATAAGCATTGTTTAAACACATTAAGGACCCAAAGACCCGTTAATCTGATAAAACCATTATAAGAGAAAGTTTTCCAAGAATTAAGGTATTTTGTTGAAACAAAATAATAGATGTTTGGCTTCTATGCTACCATAACCCATGGTAATATTTTGATCATAATACCTATGTATATATCAACTTACTAGACCGAAAAGAGATATTTTTTATAAAAAAATACAGAATAACAAATGGGAAAGATTTTTTTGATAAGCAACACCTTAATTTGTACTTTATGTTGCTATTTATATAGTATTTTCCTTTGACATTTATCATTTACTTTTCATTTTAAAAGAGAAAATCGCGAGAAAATGTCATTAGATAAGTATTTTAATTCTGATGTTATACAAAAAAAACTTATAAAATATTTTGGACATGAAAAATTTAAAAGTAATTTACAAGAAGAAGCTATACGAGCCGTAGTTCAATGTGAGAATAAAAAAAAATAATGCCATATAACCTCAATTATTTTTCTTCTCAAATTCTTAGATATATTCAATTCATATTTTCAATTTTTTTTAGGTAAACAAGATGTCTATGTTTCAATGCCTACTGGCTCTGGAAAGTCTTTGTGTTTTCAACTTCCAACCATGTTACATGAAAATAAATTAGCAGTTGTATTTTCACCTTTGCTGGCGCTAATTAAAGACCAACTTGATCACTTAGCTAAGCTGAAAATTAATGCTGAATCGATAAATTCTAAAATGGGCGTTAAAGAGAGAGAAAGAGTTATTAATGACATAAAGAGCATGAAACCCAACACTAAGTTTCTGTATGTAACACCGGAACAAGCTGCTACTGGTACATTTAAAAATGTATTGGAACATCTTGTAAAACATAAAAAAATATCTTATATAGTCGTCGATGAAGCACATTGCGTTAGTCAGTGGGGTCATGATTTCCGACCTGACTATCTTAAGTTGGGATCGTTGCGTGAACAATATCCGAAAATTCCTTGGATTGCCTTAACAGCCACAGCCAGTAAAGAAGTTGTAAAAGATATTATTTCAAATTTGAAGCTCACTCAACCTTTGGCACAATTCAAAACTCCGTGTTTCAGAAGCAATTTGTTCTATGATGTTGTATTTTTGAACTCCATTTCAGACGAATATGATAATTTGAAAGCATTTATAGTAAAATGTCTTGGTAATGAAGATAGCTCTCTCAAATCAGTAAGTTTTATCAAAATTATCTCTGGATTATATTGAATTTTTGTCCCGATTTTTATTATGCTATTGAGGTACATGTAAATGAGATCTCTTAGGGAATGAATGTGTAGATAAGAAACTAGAATGTACGTATATTAAGTGTTTTTTTCTATGTTGACCTCAGGTTCCTCACAATTTGTTACGGTATATATTCATAAATACGATGGTGTATAAAGATAATTTAAAAGCATGAAGAACATATGACAAAACAGGTTTGATAGGATTAGAGTGATCCAACTGTCGATTTGTTCAAGAGAATTTTATTTTCTTAATATATCAACAAAGTATCAAGCCAAGATACGCGAGATTTGTATGCTATATTTTTCATGGTTTTTCCAACATTGAAGTCAAATAACACCAACTTAGAGGTTACCAATTCAATAGTTTGATACCTACTTAATCTCCAAACAAACATACATACCATCATCCTGGTTTCATATTCTGGGTAGGAAAAAAAGACTGACCTTCATACTATCCTTTCCTGACATACATACCTACATGTTTTATATAGAAAACAAAATGTTTATAAATTTGTGTTTGTAGTTTGGTATTCTTAAATTATACATAACTATAGTCATCGACAGTTGGATCTCATGTGTTACATGCAACTAGTGTGTAAAGGTTGCCTGTGTAAAAATTGGCATATCCAAATGAATATCCAAAAGAACATGACTTAAGAAGTTAGAATAATAGCGAAGACGATTGAAAAAAATGTCAGGACACAATGATGCTAAAATTAGATGTGGAAATGTCAATTTTTTGCATGCCATGTGTAGAGAAGCTTAAGAGATCGCCTATATTATATTTTTTTAGAAGAATAAATGTGTCCTTATAACAAGTACATCCTCATACATTCCTTAAATTAGGCATAAATGCCTTTGCTATAGCCGAAAAAAAATTGGTATGAGCGAGATTCAAACTTGTGACCTCCGGATTACTATTCCAGTGCTCTAGCCACTCTTTCACTGACCCATCTGAATGTTCTAGTTTATCACTCATCAGTAATAGTCTTAGGAACATGGTTCGCTAATTTGCGTTCCTGCTTTGCCCAAACAATCTTTCAAGTTATTTTTTTAACAACTACATACTTAGTTGATAATTTAATAAACATTTTACTAATTTGACAATGTTCATATTTTATTAAAATTAAGTTACTTGCAGTGTACAAATTTGTTTTAGAAAGATAAAGGATGTGGCATTGTATATTGCAGAACAAGAGAAAGTACAGAAGAACTAGCAAATGTTTTGACTAGGAAGGGACTTCGTACATTGGCTTACCATGCAGGTTTACATCTTATTCTCTTCAATGATACAGATAATATTTATCAGTATATACTTGATTCCAATTTTCTCCCCTTTCTTATCCTTTTATGCTATGAATTATTATTTTTTTATCCTAGTAAGTTGGTACTTATAATAAAAATGTATCAGACTGTTAGCTATGCTAATATGTCTGATTTCAAAACAGTATTCACTGATTTAGTCTTACTTTGTAATCTAGTTGTATGAAGAGATTTCTTAAATGGGAATAAAGCTGTTAGTATACAATATATTAACAATTTATATATAATGTATAAAAAGATTAATACATAAAGTCTTTGTAAATTGACATTACATCAAAGTATTCCTATTGTATGATATCATATATATCATTAGTTTTATTTTACAGGATTAAAAGCAGCTGATAGAATGTCAGTACAGGATGAATGGATGCGTGGAGCGTGTCCATGTATTTGTGCAACCGTTAGTTTTGGAATGGGAGTAGACAAAGCTACAGTTAGAACTGTCATTCATTGGGGAGCACCCCAGAATGTTGCCGCGTATTATCAGGTATGTGGTATTTTTTATAAACTTCCATTACACTTATATGATAGGTAGAGAGAACCAAATGCCATATAATTTATGTTAGCAATATCCATTGTTTACATTCATGAGATGGATTGGTGGCAGAGCGGGCATCGCTCTGGCTTAGTAATCGAGTTACGGCGAACCCCACCCTAGTAGCCTTGACCGATTTTGCTTGCCTATAGCACAAGCATTTATGCTTTTTTTAGGGAATTTATAATTTTTATATGTACCTTTCACAAGGACATATTCATTATTTAAAAAAATATATTTTATTCTGGCTCTAAATGTACTATCTTTCAGGTGCTCAGGTAATGGCAGATTATTGTTAAATAGGTTACTTATAATATTGGTTTTAAAATAAATTGCTTGATATTATCCCTTCTTATAGGTATAGCTTTTCCAGCGATCAAACTTATTGCTGAAATATCTTATTTTGATATGTAGGTATCTAGTAATGAAATTTAATCCATATTTATGTTTTTTTTTTTTCAAATATTTAATTTTACCCAAATAACTATATTATATAAAAAACAACAATTATGTTTTAGAAAGGTACAAAAAATTATTTAATATGTTTTTTTTATTTTTCTTTGTATTTTTATTAGTCCATTCATTCTTATATTTATAATTCAACAATAATATCAGTTCTAAAATATATAATAGAAAACTATATTTCTATAATTAATGTATTGACCTGCCAAAAAAGCTCAAAGTGTAGTTGAATCCTCTTGAAATGGCGGATGTACATAATATTGTAGCATTATTTGAAAATAAACCGCCTCTGGTTAACTTTGCTGTGGCGTTTTGTGTTTTTCCATTTTCTATGGCTGTTATATATGTAATATTTATAGAAAATCCTCGAAAGTCTACGTCTTGACTTATTATGTTATTAACTGAGGCGTTGCGAGCCAAAACAGTTCTGAAAGAAATAAAACATTTGTTATTGCTTTCTTATTTTGTTGGTATTATTATGAATCAAAAGTTTAGTCAGATACAATTAGATACAATATTTGATACAATTATATATACCTACATATAAAATATAAATGAATGAAAATAAAATAAAGATACAGCATGGAATAGGATACATACTTAATTAAAAAAAACTTCTCTGATAGGAATTGAATCAATATTATAAAGACTTTGTCTGTATCATTGGGACACAGTGTGATATGGTTATGTTAAAATTCTTATTAGTAAGTATAATCATGCATAAACATATAAAAGCAAGATATCATATGTCCATATTTTGCAGCCATATCTTTGTACCACATTTTAAATAATACAATTAAAATTAAACAATTTTTTAGTGTATTTTTAATGTCTGCTAGTTTCGGAACCGAACCAGTTAATGATAAATTTAATTTAAATTGATTATAAAAAAACGCTAAATAATTGTGTATGTACCATACCTGTAGAGAAGTATATCATTAGGATCCAAAGATCCTATTGTCAAATTAGATCTAGTTTCAATATTTAATACAAATACAGCAGTTTGCACATGATACAGAGCAAATACTGCCACTATCAATGTAGCTAAAGTTAATTTTGCACCAAACATTATAATATTATGTATAGGTACTTGTTTGTAGGTATTCTTGACTTTAATGAAAAATATAATTATTTCATTTATTTTTTTTGATTGCTTTTATATACTTCCTCTTATCAAATCTCTTAGGCGGATTATCAGAATAAGATAATATTTACATGCTCACCTGCAATTTTATATTATAGCTAACCCAATTTTAATATTGTAGGTACATAAACATAATCACAATCTTTATGTTTTAATCAATTCTGTTTTTAATGTATATATAACATGAACTTGTCATGTTTTGTAAATACATAATAGACCAAGAGCCAGCGACAGCCAAATTAACGTCATAGTATAAAGGCTGATTTTTTTCTGTAAAATGATACCAGTGGATAACATTATGTAATTTGTTTTGCATAATAAAAGAGTTTTATTATTATTATTATTATAACAACAATGGGATAATATGAACCCTGAGTAGTGGTGGCCTTCAAAGTATTGAAAATTGGTATTTTAATGCTTCAGTTATAGTATAAAGCAGATTTTTTTTATATTTACTATGGAAGACTTAAAAACCACACCTTCCATTGACAGACACTTTAGTTGGTGGAAACTCCCTGACAGAGTTTAATAAATTGTTATGTCTCTTTAAATGTGTCTGTTGGGGGGTTTCTACAATGCAATGTGTCTGTCAATGGATGTCGTGATTTCTAATAGTCTTCCTTGGTAAATATAAAAAATCACATAGGGGGAGGATGTGCTGGACCTTCTCGTGGTCTCCCCCGTAAGTAGCGCGAAAATAAAAAGAAATCGTGAACCAAATGCAAAATGAAAAATTAAAGATAAAAATGGGTAAACAAATGAAACGTAAGCGTGAAACGAATCAGCACAAACGAGGTGGCCGAACGTCAAAAGACCTCTCAGCAATTTCAAAAAAAAAAAGGTCCTTTTCAGGACCAACCGGACGACCACTATAGTGGAAAACTTTTAAACTCTGGACAGACTACAAATGACGAACTGCATAAGGCAGGGAAGCTTTTTACAATTGGACAAATTAATGCTGAAGGTTTGACCAGGGCGAAGGCAGAAATCGTGTCAAGGATTATGAAGGATGTTGATGTTGTGACGATACAGTAGACACACATCGAACACGATGAAGCACATAGACTGGACATACCGGGATTCGTGGTTATCGCAAGTAGAGGACACAGAAAGCATGGAATAGCCACATATGTTAGAGCAGATTTGAAGGATGAATCCTTCATTTCAGAGGAAAGTGACAATTTCATTACCATAAAGGTTCGGGACATCACTGTAATAAATGTTTATAAGCCACCTTCCTGAAATTGGCCATCTGAAGTCTTGCCAAGGTGTGTGCACCCAACTGTGGTGGTAGGGGATTTTAACTCCAGAAACACCCAATGGGGCTACACATCTGATGATGAGGATGGCGAGATGCTGGCGGAATGGGCACATCTTAATAACATGCACCTTCTATATGACTCGAAACAGGGAGGAACTTTCCGGTCTGCACGGTGGGATACTGTGACTTCACCGGACTTATGTTACGTTACCACCAACAACATGGGAACTCCTATGATGGCAAATAAGCAGATACTAAAGAAATTCCCAAAGAGCAGTCACTCACCAGTGATAGTCGAAATAGGACTTCAGATTCCCGTCATAAATCAACCCAAACTTTACCGATGGAACTTGAGAAAGGCAAATTGGAAACTATACACAGAATTTATCGAGGGTATAGTAAATAGAATAAAGCCTGAACTGCAGAATTACTCAAGATTTGAAAAATTAATGTTAACAGCAGCGAAAAAAGCAATACCCAGAGGTTTCCGCAAGAACTATGTACCAGGATGGAACCAAGAATGTGAGGAGGCTTTTAAGGAGTACAAAGAAACAGGAGATGAGGAGTCAGCAAATTACCTGATAAACCTCCTAAATGTGGAAAGACACAAGAGATGGATCGAGACCGTTGAGCAAATGGACTTCACCCACTCTAGCCGGAAAAGCTGGTCAATATTACGCAAGTTGGGCGCAGCATCAACCAATAAGAGGGAAAGAGCTGTCAATGTAAACCAAGTAGCAAACACCATATCTAAAACAAGTAACATTAAGCCTAGTGCAGAACAAAAACTCTCTGCGCGAACAGATAAGATATGAGCTGCAAAACTGCTCCCCGCATTCCTCAATGGCAGACGAAGTAAATATAGTCGAACTAAAATCTGCCATAAAACACATGAAAAAAGGCAAAGCGGCAGGAGATGATAACATTCTCCCCGAATTTTTAATTAACTTGGGTGATAGGGCTGTAGCGTGGATTGCAAAATATTTTTCACTGGTGATAGATTCAGGACAATTACCCAAAACATGGAAGGATGCTAAGGTTATCGCCATCCTAAAACCAGGTAAACCAGCTGAAGATCCCAAAAACTACAGACCAATTTCCCTGCTATCGGTTGTGTACAAGCTCTTTGAGAGGGTACTGTCGGAAAGATATACTACTGAAATTGAAAAATACCTCCCAGTAGAACAGGCGGGTTTCCGCGAGGGCCGCAGTACCTGTGAACAAGTCATCGCACTAACAACACATGTGGAAAATGGCTTTCAAAGAGCCGAGAAGTCAGGCTTAGTACTCTTGGACCTAACAGCAGCTTATGATACTGTCTGGAGAAGAGGTTTAATCCTCAAGTTTGCGAGGACCATCAAATGTAGAAAATCTGTTGCACTGCTGGAAAGCATCCTGACTAATAGAAGAATAAAAGTATACTTAGAGGGTAAAACGAGTGGCACGAAAATATTACAAAATGGACTACCACAGGGATCAGTGCTGTCTCCACTCCTTTTCAATCTCTACACGGCAGACATCCCAAATACAGTGTCCAGAAAGTTCATATACGCAGACGACGTGGCGCTGGTGGCTCAGGCGAAAACCTTTGAGGAGCTGGAGTCAACTTTAAATGCTGATCTAGAAAAATTCCAAAAATATCTAGAGAATTGGCATTTGCGCCCGAATCCGAAGAAAACAGTCGCATTAGCTTTACATCTGAATAACAAAGAATCAGAAAGAGAATTGAATTTGCAGATGTGTGGTGAGCGGATCCCAAATGAGAAAAATCCAAAATACCTGGGTGTGAAAATGGATAGATCCCTGACATACAGAGCTCATACTGAGGGAGTTAAAAATAAGATTAAAGCTAGAAATAATATTATAAGCAAACTGGCAGGAACTTCATGGGGTAGCAGAGCGACAACATTGCGCACGTCAGCAATGGCGTTAGTATATAGCTCAGGAGAATACTGTTCTCCGATATGGGGAAGGAGTGCTCACTGTGGCAAGATTGATGTCGAGCTAAACAAGACAATGAGGACTATAACGGGTACCATAAAATCGACCCCAACTCAATGGTTACCGGTACTGTCTAATATTGCTCCACCAGATCTCCGTAGAGCCCATTCCACAGTCAGAGAAATAAAAAACATCAGGAAAAAATCCCAACTGCCAGTATTTCATGATATTTTTCACCCACCCGAGAAAAGATTAAAATCCCGAAAACCCATATGGACAGTGGAGGAAGATGGTTTTAATTTAGAAGGTATCTGGAGAGAAAGATGGGCTACAGAAAATACTCAAAATAAACATGAGGCGAAACCAGAGGCGGTGGACTGGCTCTCAGCACTGGAACCAAGACAATCTGATACACCACACGAAAAGTAAAGTATAAAAAATCACGCTTTTAAAAGGCTTCATTCCCATGAGGGTATATTCATACCATAATTGAAGTGTCATAATAGCAAGTTTCAACATTTTAAAGGCTGTTATCTCCGAAAGCCATCACTTCTCAGGCTTCATATTATCTAGTCGATATCTGCTGTGGTAATCCTTTTACAGATAAAAAATCAGCCTTTATACTATGACAGTATAAGTATAAATTTTGTATGGGCCCATTATACAAAATGACAAGTCTAGAATTGTGGGATCTTACACTATAAGAGATGGCAACGTCAAAAAAAATAAAAGCATTCATGTATTGTTGGTTTTTTGATATTTTCTTTCTTATTGAATATACCTAGGTATGAAAAAGGTAAGTCTGGTATCTGGGAATGGTTATGTTTACCAGTGAAAATCCCCTGTCTTTTGGTGAAAATTGCAAATTTTAATATCATTTTTATCTTTGTATGTCCTTTATGTACTCTTATACCATCCATCTGATAACTATGAAATGATGATTTGTTCAACGCACATCTGGGAGGATTTCTGAGTTTTTATTTACTTGACATTTCACAAAGAATTTTTTTATTAAAATAGTGGACATGGTATTCGTTCAATGATTCGGTGATGTATAAAACGAGTGTTAACAGAAATATCTATATCAGACGGAAGTGATTAAAGGGACTATGACAGAAGCGACAGCAGTTCCCTTCCATCCTTTCCGTCCCTTTCGCCTTTCGCTATTCAGTATCTTTCTCCCCATCAGTACTTTTCACCCCTTCAATCCCTTTCGCCTCTTCAGTCCCTTTCGCCTCTTCAGTCCCTTTCGCCTCTTCGGTCCCTTTCGCCTCTTCGGTCCCTTTCGCCTCTTCGGTCCCTTTCGCCTCTTCGGTCCCTTTCGCCTCTTCGGTCCCTTTCGCCTCTTCGGTCCCTTTCGCCTCTTCGGTCCCTTTCGCCTCTTCGGTCCCTTTCGCCTCTTCGGTCCCTTTCGCCTCTTCGGTCCCTTTCGCCTCTTCGGTCCCTTTCGCCTCTTCGGTCCCTTTCGCCTCTTCGGTCCCTTTCGCCTCTTCGGTCCCTTTCGCCTCTTCGGTCCCTTTCGCCTCTTCGGTCCCTTTCGCCTCTTCAGTACCTTGAGCCCCTTCAGTCCCGTTCACTCCTTCAGTACCTTAAGCCCCTTCAGTTCCAGACAAAAAAATCCGATTTAACCCACCACCAGATGATCTAATGAATTTTTAATAGATCACTATTAATAAATTTATTTGTGAGATGTCAAATAAAGAAATAATTCATAAATCTTCCTGAGGGTGCATTGAAAAAATCTCCATTTTTTCATTGCAAACAGAAGGATTTTGAAGGAATACATGAAAAACCTACAAGTACAAATTATGTTGAAATGATATCAAAATATGCAATTTTCATCTGTAAAGAGGATGCTCGCTGGTAAACGCTCCTGCTTACAGGTGCCAGACTTATCTTTTTCAATAAGAAAGGACATAACAAAGAAACAACCATGCACAAATGATTTTTCAAACGTTGCTATCTCTCATTCTATAAGTATTTATAATAACTGTAAGTTTTATATTATGTATTTTTATTACTTTTTAGTTGGGATCATTTTTTAATAGTCAGGAATGAAACCGTAGATATCACACTATTAACCTATCAGGATTTCAGTTCAATAGAATTGATTAAGAATTATTTTATTAGTATGTCAAGGATGAAATAAGCTTTATTTATTTATTAAGGAATCTGGCAGAGCAGGCAGAGATGGGAAACAATCATATTGTCGCATATATTATAGCAAATCGGAGAGAAATGCAATTGATTTTCTACTTAAAAAGGACATGTCTACAGCAAAAAATATGCCTCAAGAAACTAGAGCGAAAAATGCATACAAAAGTTTTGAAAAAATGGTTGCATACTGTGAGAGTGTCAGGTAACTAAACAATTTTTCTCTAACCACTCGCTTCACCTCGTGCGGACCATTATACCGTTGAGGCGTATACCAGGAAAATATTTTTTATACCACATAAATCGTTTTCAAAAACTTTTGAACTTGTATTTATTTTATTCGTTATGTGTCAGGCTACGTATTCATATTTTTTTTGTCTTAATTGTTGCCCTTTTAATTTTTATTAGGGTGCAGTCATAAAACTGAATTTTCGATTACTGATTTAAGAGGGATATGATAGTATTGAGCTATATATGTATTTTTACTTTAAAATTTATCTCATATGTACACTACGAAAAAATATATAAGCAAATAGTTATATTCTGTTTGAAATATATAAATATGAGGTATTTATTTCAACATATGTTTCACTCGGTCAAACGTGACCAACTTTGAAATGAGTTTTTGACGTTTACAAAATCGTAAACATAGCACTGTCATTGGGAAAAAATTTACCTTTATATCCGAGAAAAGGATGGCAAATAAATTAAATAATATTTTTCACGGATGTGAGTAGGATGACTATATTTTACAGAGCTACAGTAATTTTCTGTGTCGTGGGCACTAAGGTGTAGTGACGGTAAAATGGACTGTAGTGACCAAGGTGAAACGAATGGCTAAAATTTTATTTTCAAATAAACATACAAATGAATCTAATTTAATAAGTTACATTTTATATTTTGCAGAAAAATGATAACTGTATTGTAATAGAAAAAAAGTGATTTCTTTCATTTGTTTGCTCTGTAAATACTTACACTTCTCGTTGAAAGGTCATAAAATATAATAAATTATAGATCGCGAACATATCCCCCTAACTACGCTGAGTCACTACTCCTGTTTAAAATGAAAAGTTTAGAGAACAGAAGAATTATCTCCGACATGTCGTTGCTTCATAATATATTACACAACAAAATAGACTCACTTTACATTCTTTCTTCGATCGCCTTACACGTTCCATCACGATCCACCCGCTCAACAAACACATTTCATATAAAAAATATTAACACGACATACGTTAAAGACTCTGTTTTAAACAGGACATTATCTACATATAATAAAACATTTAATAATATTGACATGTTTCACATTAAATACGAACCATATCTAAGTAAAATCAAACAGATCCTCAGTTCAGGCAATATTTCATGAAATGAATTTTAATTTCATCTTAACATAGATATTTATTTTTCTCAGTTTCGTTTTTTTTTATATTTGATAAATTCATGACGTAAGTCTTGAGAGATTGTGCATGTCGATTTTTCTATTGATTTTTCTACCAATTTTTTTTACACAATGTGTTAAGTTTTCTTCTCTATATTTCTTCTCTATATTGTGAATGTATTTATTTATTTCTTCTCTTTCAAATTATTGTAAATTGATTCATTGTTATTGTTACTTCCTCTGTCATCATAGTTGGATTTGCTTTGTTTGTTAATACTTTTTTCTACCAAGCTTTTAAAATTGTAATATTTCACGAGTAAATTCATAATTGGAATATATTTATATTTAAAAGATTATGTAAGTAATGTTATGTAATACATTCTGTGAATTTGCCAACAAATAAAAATAAATAAATAAAATAAGTATTATATATTTTTGCCATGTCCATACTAAATGTGAACATATATATATTTAAGGTGCCGTCACCGTACTTTCTCAGATTTCTTTGGAGATGAATCTGTGCCTTGTGCTACACAGTGTGATGTCTGCACGGAACCTAAAAAAGTGGAGAAGCTCGTAGACACATACTTTAAATTATCTATGAATGCTCAAATTAGAGGTAATTTTATATCAAATGGTGTTGTGGATAGTGACTTGTATGGTGGCGGAAGAGCTGGAATGGCCAGGTAACTTTGTCGCCTTACCTGAAATTAATTTTTACTTTTTAAAGATAAAGGTATTTTTGCTGTGTATTTTTTATGTGAAAATGTTTTGAAGTTATTGTTTGATTCGATGTTTACGTTTTGTTTATGTATGTTTTTATTTATTATTATATTGAAAAAAAAAATTTTTTGTTGATGTTCAGTTAAGAAGCTAAATAAGATCATATTATCCAGTTCTGATAATTCAATAATCTTAAGATTAAAATTTAATTGGAAGCGCTATCTTTTAAATTGTAATTATGATAACTTCTTCCTTGATAATAATTGATATAAACAAATAATAATTATCTGTTAATCGTCAGAATTTTCTAAGAATAATTTACAATGTTTTACTATTTATTATATTAATTTGACTTGATAAAAAAACAGGATGTTGAATTATTAGTACGTATTGAACACATGATTATTTTATATACTTCTGCTTTTATTATATTAATTGAATTCCTTATGTTCTTTTAGTTTTTTTTATTTGCAAACTTATTTTTTAATTTTGGAATGATTTTGACATTTTGTTTTAGTGAATACCAAGCAGATAACAGTGATTCGGATGGTGAATCAAATGAAAGTTATGTGAAAAAAGAAACAACTGAATTAATTTTACAACAATTAGCGTTACGGAGAGGATCCGCAGCAAATTCTTTGAAGAATTCAAAACCAAAGGAGAATGTACAGTCATCTAAAGTTCGTGCGTTTGAAAGCACCGAAATAAAAGTAAATGGTCTTACAGTAGCAATAAGAGAAAGTTATCTGTCTCTATTGGCGGATGTACTCTCTAAGAATGCTTCTAACTGCATGGATTTGTATGATTCACTAAAAAAATTAACACGAAAAGATTACGAGGACTGTGCTATCGATATGGAATATGACATATTTACCAGTAACAAAGTTGTCAGTTTATATAGAAGAAATATGGCTAAATTAGTAAGTTTTTGTTTTAAAATCACTAACCCATATCAACTAATATAATAATATAAGATTTTAATGTAGGAAAATGTGTATATATATATATATATATATATATAAAAAAGAAGAAGAAAAATATCGAGCGACGGCGTTCCTACCATACATACGAGGCACAACGGACGCCACCGCGAGAAATTTACGCAAAAAACAAATTAATACAATTTTCGGTACACATAAGAAGATAAAAGAAGATTTGCGGAGTGTAAAAACTACCGTACCGCACGAAAATCAAGGTATATACGAGGTACCGTGTGGGGCGTGCAACGGCGTTTACATCGGCAGAACTAACCGCCGCATAGAGGCGAGATTAGCCGAACATAAAGTAGACGTTGCACGAAATAAAATACAATCGACTCTAGCAATACATACGATGACTGAAGGACATAAAATCGACTTCGACAATGCCAAAACATTAGTACGACTGAACAATGAGTTACCACGCATCTATAGAGAAGCAATTGAAATAGAAAAAAGACCTCACTGTATCAACACAAGAGACGACTCACGCAGACTTCCATCGGCATGGAAAACAATAATATACAAGACGGACAGACCAATGACAAACAATACGCCCAACATTACACAAGACGATATCTGCAGTATCACAAATAACAACACTGAGGCAGACACACAGACACACACACTACGGTCGACACATACACCGGACATTATACGAAATAAAATCGAGACGCACACGCTACGGTCGAGTACGAAGAATATGACAAACACAGAAGACAGCACTAAGACGCGCACGCTACGGTCGAATACGAAGAATATGACAAAGACGGAAGACAGCACCGAGACGCGCACGCTACGGTCGAATACGAAGAACATGACAAACACGGAAGAGAGCACTGAGTCGCGCACGCTACGGTCGAATCGAGCGATACATAAGGTTACCAAAATGTCACCAAAAGTAACTACGCCTTATCGACGCAGCCGAAGACTACTGAAGAAGCCACCACTACCCTTCTGAGGATGACTGGCAACGTCCAGTCGAAACGTCAGGGACACGGTTCCAGGAGGAACCATAAAACTACGACGCGGAGTACCCGAGAAATCGACGCATCATTTACTCCTCTCCGCGAAAGCCTGAAGAACAACATATATATATATATATATATATATATATATATATATATATATATATATATATATATATATATATATATATATATATATATGTTAGTAAAGATTTCTTTGGGGATAACCCGCGTCAGATTCTGATCCTCAAGAGGATCAGTCGTCAACCGACGTTTCGCCTGAATCTCATCAGGCGAAACGTCGGTTGACGACTGATCCTCTTGAGGATCAGAATCTGACGCGGGTTATCCCCAAAGAAATCTTTACTAACATTTCTAACACCCGTGAAAACCTTTCATATAACATATATATATATATATATATATATATATATATATATATATATATATATATATATATATATATATATATATACATATATATGAGGATATTGTGGAATCACAAAATTCTTTGAAATATGGTTATTATATTAAAAAGTATTAATTTTATATTGCTGAAAAAGATTTTCATTCACATTAGAACAGAAAAATTTCTTATGCCCAAATCATAGTAAAATGGAATGTCATTGATTTATTATTTTTTCTTCTTAATAACAATTGGCCACATTCTGGAAACATGATGTTTCTCCACCGGGAACTATTTAAAAGATACATAGTTTTGCAATAACACATTGTGTAAGCATGTTTGATTAATCAAAGAGTTGGTACATAACACAAAATTTTAAGTTACTTCCCTATTAACATCACAATAATATATTAATTTATCCGTTTTAAATAACTTCCACTGAAATATCACATACGATTTGGACAATTAATGTTTTCACATAATATTCATAACCTCAGTGTGAATTTAAATATTCAATTAATTATAATGTTTTACTAAAATTACTACACATTTACTTATTGAAAGTAAAAATATGGATAGGCATATTCCATCTGTCGATTCGTTCAAGAGAAGAAATTCTATTGAAGGAAGAGGCAGTTTAAATCCAAGATGCGTGTATGAAGGAACATTTTGTATGGCGTAGTGGTCTTTTTGCATGTTAAAAACACCAACTTAGAGGCTTCGCAGCATATATGTTCCCATACATGGATTTACGGAGTAGAACATTTTATGTGAGTTTTGTGTGTGTGTGTGTCTGTGTGTCCCCCCCCCCCTTATAACTTTTGATCCACTCAATTTACAGAGCCCAAAATTTCAGAATATATAAACAGTTATAGGCCTAAAAAACTATTATAATCAGAATTGTGAATTTTTGTTTCAGTCAGGGGTTATCAACTTTTGAAATTTTGGTTTATTTATCCATATATCTCAGAAACCATAAAAGCTAGAACGCTGAAAATTACATAGACAAATACAAAATTTCAAATTAGTTTTTTCAAAAAAATTCCAGGGTTTCTCAAACATTTTTTATTAAGAAAAATATTTTTTTATGATAAATTTATGAGTTTAACTGCCTATATTTCCAAATTTTTTAAAAATATCGAAAAAATCCGAAACACCCCAACTAGATAATTTAATTTTCTATAAAAAATATTAACATTGTATTAGCAAGTCTCAATTGTATGGCAGTAACCTACACACAATATCTTAGAAGACTTAATAGTTTGATACTAATCTCCATACATACATACATACCATCATGCTGTTTTCATATTCTGGGTAGGATCAAAGGACTGACCTCCATACTATCCTATCTTGACATACATACCTAGGTACATGTGTTGTATAGAAAACCAAATATCTTAAAATATTAAATAATTTTTATTTATGGGTTTATAGTTTGGTACTTATTCTTCAACTATACATACTATCGCTATCGACAGTTGGATCTCATGTGTTACATGCAACTAGTATGGCTAAATATGTTTACTCAAGTCATTTTTTATACCTGAAATGATGTGTTAACTGAATTTATCTCTCCTTGTTTGACAATATAGGAAATCGTATTTTGTCAGAACGATAATACAAATTCATTACTCTAAATATTTTCAGATGGCATCAGTAAAATCTCATACAGACACATTACATCCAGCTCTTCAAGATTATCAGCCAAAAAAGAAAGGAACTTTTTCTGAACTGATAGAAGAAGCTAAATCAGAATTAAATAATAAAAAAATGTCATTTGGATTTATTTCAGCATCTCAATTAGATGGTAAATATTATTTGTTATGAATACATGCTGCTACGTATGTATGCATATAAATGAAAATAAATCATTAGTTGTCATTATAAATATAAGTATTGTAAACACTTCCTTGCACTCTGTATAAGTTATAATTTTTTTATCAAACAGAAATCTATTCCCATGAACTTGTCTCTAGCCCAGAGAAGCAAGGATCGTGTGAGAAATATATTTAAACAGTTTTCCTCAGCTGGAAATTGAACCTGGGACCCCAGTACAGCAGTTAAATATCTTAAATTCAGTAGTTAAATTTTAATCATAATTTTTGAATCTGTGTAATCACTTTTTTCAGAAGATGAAAATAAGACCGTTCCTAAGTTATCTAAAAGTGACAAAGCAAATAAACGAAAGCCATTTAGTATGAAAAAAGATCGTTTGACACAATCCTCATTAGATAGTTTTTGCATAAAACCCACTAAATCTGATGAAAGTGACATAAATGACGATGTATCAGGTAGTGATTCAGATGCTGAAAAAGATTTAGTAATTGATGAAAATACTAAAGATAATAATGAATGCAATATAATAACACAAGATGAATTAATTGAACAGACACCAATAGTTGAAGAGAAGGTTTGTGATACAGTAAACAAATCTCCCAGTAGCAAAAAATCGCCATTAAATCCAAAAAAGAGAAAAAAAGTCAAAGATCTTTTTGGTGAATCTTCAGATGAAGATGTTAGTGTTAAAAAAATCAAAACTAGTCCAACTAAAGTTGTAAGTGAAAATGAATCTCATATTGCACTAATCAGCAATTCAGACACAAGTAATTTGTTATCAAGAAGTAAAGAAGAAACTAGAATCAAAAGTGTTAGTAACGATCAAAAAGATACAGATAAGGTGACAAGCACCAGCTGTGAAAATTCCAGTCTCTCCAAAAGGAACAAAGTCAAGGTTGATATTGCCGAATATGTTGTAAAGCAAATGACACCATTTTATAAAAAGGGAAAAATTATATCTAAAGATCTGTTTAAATCAACAGCTAGACATATAGTGCATCATCTGATTGCAATTAATATTACAGGTGAGTCATCATTTTCTTTTACTTCTTACCTTTAAATGAGGATCCACTTGAAGCTTTTCAATTTGTCGTCACATAATACAATTTATCTTTGTCGTTTAATGAAAATCCTGACTAGCTGATAAACCTCAAGGTGAAAAATCTTTAAACAGCTTATGACAGCTGTATCAAATTTATAATGAAAAATTATGGCTTGAACAATCACTTATGGATATTAAACTGTAAAAGATTTTTGCTATTTATGTTATGATTAGAACGTTAATATGATCAATGATATTCAGTGATCATAATTTAACATAATACCGCTGTGAGTCAGCCCCCAATTACTTTTTGGAAATATAAGTTATCTTAAAAACTATCACTCCAATCTCAGTGAATTTGGCTTCTTTATAGGACTTTGATTGCTCTCGCACTGATTTGGATTGTTGTTACCCTGGAATAAAGACTCTGCATGTTTATTGAACTTTAATGTGTGTGGTGTACCTACATCATGCCGTATTCTGCATGAGAATAAACAGAAATGCATTATCATTCAAGATGTACCGAAAGCAAGAGCAGTTGATCAGAAGAGGTGGCCCACAGCCTGAAGTTTACCTTGACTACCATGTTTTTTTAACGTGTCCATAATGTGTACATGGAAGGTCACATACCTGGCACTTCTTAGCCTTAAAGATTATCAAGGATCAATCCAAATGGAGGCGAAGAAGTGTTGGAATGGTACAGAGTTCAATAGACATCTGATTTGGCCTTACGAGTTGCCGACTAGATTAAACAACGAAAGATATTTAGACTTTATGCTAAACAATTTACATGAAATCTTAGAGAAAATCAACTTGGCAATACGCAGCTGGATTTATTTTCAATGTGATGGGGTACCCTGTCACTTAAACTTATTGGCGCAGTGTATGTATAGGATTTTTGTCTTCTAATAAATAATGACATCGGTATTGTCAATGATCTGATGCGTGTGCAGTAATTCCTATATAAAGAATGCTAAAATTTAAATAGCAAAATAATTATTATATTTTCAAATGTTTGAATGTTATTAAGTAGTCCTTAAATAATTATTAAGTAGTCCTTCGAGTCTTCGTTTCAAGGAAAAAATATTGGGTTTTGATACTCTTACAATTTGCAAGGTTAGCTTTCTATGAATGGTAGTAGTTTTTAAGGTAACTTGGGGGAAAAAAACTTTGTGAAATTATTTTTCCTAGAGAAGTTAGTGGTAATGAGAAGCTTGCAAAAATTTATAAGATTACTTTTTTTAAAGAAATTGGGGGCCAACTCACAGCGGTATTGTGTTCCAAAAGAATTAACATTGTACTATTTTTAGAAAAAAAAATCATGGTGGTAGACCTAATAATTTAGCTACAGTTATGAAGTTTAGTCTGAAATACGAAATTTATTCTGGGGTTAAATCGATAGGTATTGAGGTCCCCTATAAAGTATATATTGCTATCTATGATATGATTTTTTTCATGAAAACTTCTGTACCTTTTTTTATTTCAGATAATGCGGGAATCAAGACATTTTTAGACAAAGCTTTCTCAAGAAAAGATTTAAAAATTGAAACTGAAACTGATTATAAAATATTGATTGGTAAATCATAGCATTTTAGATTGGTGATAAGTTGTTTAAGACTAATTTAAGGATCCAGTGTATAAAATATTGGTCACAAATATTTAACATCATAATTGAGGACTTTTGTGTTATAATCTATGTATTTTCTCTTTATATGTGCCAAACATAATCGGGTAAATTTGTATATCAGACTGAATTATTATTTATTTTATCAATCTTAAGTTTCATATTTTAATTTGCGTGTTGTTTAATTCTTTCAATAAAACATTGTGCCTTCTGACATTTTATTGCAATAAATGTAGTTAGAAATATATGGTTAAAAGCTTTAAAAAACAATATTTTGAAGCATTATTTTATTAAAATAATCTCATAATTTTATTATCGAGTACCGTTGATATATTTATTGTATTGTAGATATGCTATTAAACACCTTAATGTTGCATTATTGATTTTTTTTTCACAAAATCATTTTTTTTTCACAAAAACAAGGAAAGTAAGTTGTGTTCATTGGAAATGCATATCACTATTTAGACTATTTATTAGTGACTGGTTGCCCCTTTTGGGTGAGTGTATTATCTTCGTATGTTTCCAATACATCTGCAAGATGTTCATTGTCTCTCGGTTTCTTAAACTGCCTTTTCTTTTGAGAAGTTTTCTTTCTTTTTGGTGCCAATGGTTTTTTCGGTCCGTGATCTTGCATGGACTTGATTCCTTGTTTTTCTAAATACTCTTCTATCTTTGCATCGTCCATTGCGTCTACGGCTGTCGCTCTCCACAACTTTTGGAATTCTTCATCCACCTGAAAATGTTACACCGCACAATGTCATTATCATTACCAAAATATAAGTGTGAAATAAATGAATGTGAAAATATTTAGTTAGCCCACATTGACTAATGATGAAAGAAAATATATAAAGGTCAAAGACACGGAGCTAGAAGTAGAGGCCAACCAAAGAATACATAACCAATTTTAATGACAGCTAAAATTATAAGAAAAAATGTATAGGGCATTGGGTGAATATATATGAATGTCGTGATGACTGCCAGAATAGAAAAATATAGTTATGTTACACAAGGCAATGACAGAAATCTTCATTTTATGGCAGTTTCTTATGTGTAGGCAATTGTACTGCACTTTTTATAACTTTGTACTCACCACCTTTTCATTTAACTGCAAAAAAACTGCAATTTTGTAAATTAGCCTGATGAAAGAATGGTCAATTCCGAAACTGATTGCAAAAATGTGGTGAATACAATGAGTTATTATATGAATTGTAAAATTTTGTTATTATGTACTGCAAAGTGAATAATTTAATATATGAAAAATTTAGAAAATAATTGATTTAAAAAAAAGCTGAAAAACACCATCGCCATCTATGAAGTAACGAAGGAACCTTTTTGTAACGCCATTTATTGAGAAATTGGTTTTTTCAAATGATGAGTCTGATATGTGTAAGACGTTCGATCTAAATGACTTAAACATTCACTTTGCTAATTCACCTATTAAAATGACTCACCAGACCAAAGAAAACACTATTAAAAATATCCTCGAAACTACTCAGACGCTCGACTCCAATTTTATTTTCTCAACGGTATCAGAATCTGATGTTGAAACGGTTATTAAATCCATATCCTGCAAAACTAGTGGATGCGACGACATAAATATCGATATGATTAAACACATTCTTGCATTCACTCTCTCCCCAATAACTCATATTGTTAATTTTTCCCTAACATCTAGCAGGTTTCCCTCACTATGGAAAAAAGCATTCATAACACCTCTTCCAAAAGTTTCTAACCCAATTTCTACAAAAGACTTTCGACCTATTTCTATCCTCCCAATTCTTTCTAAAGTAATTGAAAAAATTGTTCACAAACAACTCAATTCATTCTTATCATCCAACTCACTCTTTCAATCCGATGCAGTCTGGTTTTCGTGCGGGTCATATTACAACCACCGTTTTAGTCAAGGTTACCGATGACATTAGGAAGGCTATGGACGCTTCCAAATTAACTTTACTATCACTCTTAGATTTCAGTAGCGCCTTCAATTCTGTCGACTTTGACGTATTACTTGCCCGCATGAAATCCCTTAATATCTCGTCATCCGCTATTGACTGGTTCGTTAGCTATCTCAAAGGTCGAAAACAATGTTGCAAAATATCGCCCGAAGAAATGTCTGACTGGATCACCTTGGAAACTGGTGTTCCTCAAGGCGGAATTCTTTCTCCTCTACTTTTCAAAAATCTATTTTCATCAATCCAATTGTGAGTGGCCTTCGGTGCTCCTATCATATTTATGCTGATGATCTCCAACTTTACATTGAATTCTTTGTCAACGACATAGAAAGGGCCACACAAACCATGAATTCAGACCTCAGTCATATAGTCAGATGGGCTGCTGAAAATGGAATTCTCTCCGACTAAATCCCAAGCCATTATCATAGGTAGCCCCAAACTTTGTGCAAAATTAGCAAACGGTACATTTTCTCTCCCCTCACTGAATGGCACAGATATACCTCTATCTAAAACTGTGAAAAATCTAGGAATTTTGTTTAACCAGCATCTATCTTGGACTGAACAAGTCAATGAGGTTAGCCGCAAAGTTTTTCGTAGTATCCACTCTCTAAAAAGACTTCAAAAATTCCTTCCTACCAATATCAAAATAAAACTTGCGCAAACTCTCCTTCTCCCTATTCTTGACTATGCAGACATTTGCTATTTAGATCTCAATCAAGAACATCTTAAATAACTAGATCGTCTACAAAATGTCTGCATACGTTTCATATTTAATCGCCGTAAGTACGATCATATATCGCATCTTCGCAAACAACTTAAATGGCTTCCCATCCATCTGCGTCGAGATCAGCACACCCTCTGCCTCCTGTTTAATGTATTAAACAATCCGAATGCCCCCGCATATCTGAAAGAAAGATTTCAACCGTTGGCCTCTCATGGACTCCCACTTCGGTCTAGAGAAGAAAGAACCCTTGCCATCCCACCTCACGTTACAGAATACTATTCATCTTCCTTCACTATTCATGCTGCCCGGCTGTGGAACAATTTAGCATTTGATATTAGAACTGCCACATCACTTCCAATTTTCAAATCTCGTCTTAAATGCTCGCTCTTCCTCAATTCCATAACGAACACATATCCCAATTTCACTTTCCATCCTTTTTGATCGCTCCTCATCCTCTCCCTTCCCTTTCTAATTTTCCTCTCCTTTCTAAATTTGTGTAATTTCTCACTTTTGATTTGCTGTATTATACTGGTTGTGTAATTGTGTTATTATGTATATGCCGAAACTATGTTTTGTACTATTGATCTCAGGTAATTTTATGTATGTACAAAAAAGTGTTATGTAAATAAATAAATGAGTTTCTCGTTATTAAAATATATAGAACTTTCAAAAATTTGATTGACATGGACCTCAATAAAAAGGCTTAATTGATGAACATTGCGCATGAAGTCATCGTGTAAACCAGCCGATGACAGGTCGTAAGCCCTGTGGGTGCCATGAGTTCCTGGTTTTCCTATAATATTCCATCTTCGTCTCTATTGAGATGTTAAAAATTTGTCAAAAATATTGACTCCCGACAAGGAAAAAATCCAATGTTTGCATATATGTTGCTTGAAAAATATTTGATTTAAAACAGATAAATGTAGAGTATAAAGAGAAACACAATTTCATGTTCTAAAATACAAATAATACTAATGTCTTTTTACAGATAAATGTAGAGTATAAAGAGAAACACAATTTCATGTTCTAAAATACAAATAATACTAATGTCTTTTTACAGATAAATGTAGAGTATAAAGAGAAACACAATTTCATGTTCTAAAATACAAATAATACATATGTCTTTTTACAGATAAATGTAGAGTATAAAGAGAAACACAATTTCATGTTCTAAAATACAAATAATACTAATGTCTTTTTACAGATAAATGTAGAGTATAAAGAGAAACACAATTTCATGTTCTAAAATACAAATAATACTAATGTCTTTTTACAGATAAATGTAGAGTATAAAGAGAAACACAATTTCATGTTCTAAAATACAAATAATACTAATGTCTTTTTACAGATAAATGTAGAGTATAAAGAGAAACACAATTTCATGTTCTAAAATACAAATAATACTAATGTCTTTTTACAGATAAATGTAGAGTATAAAGAGAAACACAATTTCATGTTCTAAAATACAAATAATACTAATGTCTTTTTACAGATAAATGTAGAGTATAAAGAGAAACACAATTTCATGTTCTAAAATACAAATAATACTAATGTCTTTTTACAGATAAATGTAGAGTATAAAGAGAAACACAATTTCATGTTCTAAAATACAAATAATACTAATGTCTTTTTACAGATAAATGTAGAGTATAAAGAGAAACACAATTTCATGTTCTAAAATACAAATAATACATATGTCTTTTTACTATCACAAAAACTGAAAGAATAGGCATTTATTTATACTCACAGGTAAGTTGGCAGTTTTGTCATTGTAAAATAATATTTTTCTTTTGTCCGTCGGTCTTATAATGTACAAAACTTCTGCTGCAATCTGTTTTAAGGCTTTTTCACAATGTGGTAAAGACTCCTGGACGTCTTCAAGTAAAACACCTCCGAGCCCTTTAAGGTCATGTTGTTTTAGCAACCTATAAAATAAATAAATAATAATCGAACAATCACATACTTGATAATCGACTGTAATTAAAAGTAAAAGTATTTTTTGATTCTACATGATCATGTACAATCATGTACAATCAAAAAAGTGCTTTACTTTCAATTATAGATATCAATCACATACTTGTATGATTCGGCAGAGTACAAAAATTATATCATTCGTCACACAATCCTGGTATTCTTTAAAAAACAAAATATTAGTTTGAATGTATAATTTTTGGTATCTATATATTTATTTTTTAAAAATAATAAATCTATTAATTATAAACGCACTGCATTATAAATATTCTAATTTAATTGTTACATTAACACAAGTATTTTTTTATCTTATAAAAACTCCAGGCTAATTAAAATACTAACAAGAAGAATATAAATATTCACAGTATTCTCACATTTCATGTTCAATATTAAAAATATTCTGTATATGTTATAAATAGGTTACTTGTCACTTTATCTGAGTAGCGCTATTGGAAAGTGGTAAAACTACTCCTCCAAGGGTAAAACACAATTTTTACTTTACTTGAGACATAATGGCTAAATAGGCATAGTTGAAAGATGTTCAGGACTTGGTGAAACAGCACCTTAATGTTTACTTTTTACTCCTTTTCTGGCAATACTTTCGATAATTTCACTTTTACTCTCCCAAAGTATCATCTGATCAACTTTTAATAAACACTATATTTAAAGATTTGCAAAATATTGTGAAATGATTACCTCAATAGGGCTTTCTTATCTTTAATTTTATATACAGCCTTAAATGTAAATTTGCTATCTATAGTAACTTCAATTTTAGGATTGTTTAAAAGAGCCTCTGTTTGGAGCCACTGAAATAAACATGTTTAAATTGTCATATTAATACATTTTTAAATAATACAACTAAAGAAATTCAAAAAAATATTTATAACAGGCAATATTTTGAAATTAAAACTTTTAATATTTAGAAAACACTAAAGAAACATTATATTCATCAAATAAGTCTTGAGTAATATTCCTTCTGCATCCTTCAACTTACTCATTGCTGTCACAGATAATATGGAAGTAAACTTTCAGTATACTTCAGATGTGTCACTCAATACATAGAAGCTGTAACCGGATAATCATAAGGTTTCTCGCATCTCCGCTATAGGGGCAATGAATACGCGACCGGTCCACGGCAAATTTAAATTTCCATTTTAAAATGTTTCCAGCTTTGAGGAATGGATTCAAGGATATTAAAAATAACCATTTTTCAATCATCTATATTATAAATTTGAATGTTTGTATGTATGTGTTGAATGCGCTCCTAAACCGCTCATCCGATTGCGATGAAACTTTGGTGAACTGTCGAGAGTATACCAGGGATGGTTTCTGGATCAAAAAATTTTAACTTCTTTTTCTTCTTCATTGAGTTTTAGGTCATTTTACCTATGAAGGTGGACTATCCTGGGAACCGTTCATCCGATTGCAATTAAACTTTGGTGAATTGTCGAGCGTATGCCCGGGATGGTTTCTGAATTTAAAAAAATTTTCTTCTTCTTCTTCTTCATCGGGTATCAGGTCATTTTACCTATGAAGGTGGACTATCCTGAAAACCGTTCATCCGATTGCAATGAAACTTTGGTGAATTGTCGAGCGTATGACCGGGATGGTTTCTGGATTAAAACAATTTCTTCTTCTTCTTCTTAACTTAATCGGGTATCAGGTCATTTTACCTATGAAGGTGGACTATCCTGAGAACCGTTCATCCGATTACAATGAAACTTTGGTGAATTGTCGAGCATATGACCGGGATGGTTTCTGGATTAAAATTTTTTTCTTCTTCTTCTTCTTCTTCATCGGGTATAAGGTCATTTTAACTATGAAGGTAAAATGACCTTATACTCTGGGAGAAGAAGCTCCAACTGTCCTTTCATCTCTTCGCAGGTCTTCCAGGACAGTTTCTGGATTTAAACTTTTTTCTTCTTCTTCTTCTTTATCGTGTATTTGGTCATTTCACCTATGAAGGTGGAGTTTCCTGGGAGAATAAGATGCAACTGTCCTACCATCCCTTCACAGGTCTTCCAGAACGGTTTCTGGATTCAACCTTTTTTCTTCTTCTTCTTCTTCTTTATCGTGTATTTGTTCATTTTACCTATGAAGTTGGAGAATCCTGGAAAAAGAAGGTCCAACTGTCCTTTCATCTCTTCGTAGGTCTTCCCAGTATTGTGTCGGGAATTAAACTTTTTCTTCACCTACTTAAGGGACGAGAGGTAATGAAGGGAAGGGAGGTACCGGCAGTAACTGAAGGGACTGGAGTAACTGAAGGGACGGGAGTAACTGAAAGGACGGGAGTAACTGAAGGGACGCGAGTAACTGAAGGGACGGGAGTAACTGAAGGTACGGGAGAAACTGAAGGGACGGGAGTAACTGAAGGGACGGGAGTAACTGAAGGGACGGGAGTAACTGAAGGGACGGGAGTAACTGAAGGGACGGGAGTAACTGAAGGGACGGGAGTAACTGAAGGGACGGGAGTAACTGAAGGGACGGGAGTAACTGAAGGGACGGGAGTAACTGAAGGGACGGGAGTAACTGAAGGGACGGGAGTAACTGAAGGGACGGGAGTAACTGAAGGGACGGGAGTAACTGAAGGGACGGGAGTAACTGAAGGGACGGGAGTAACTGAAGGGACGGGAGTAACTGAAGGGACGGGAGTAACTGAAGGGACGGGAGTAACTGAAGGGACGGGAGTAACTGAAGGGACGGGAGTAACTGAAGGGACGGGAGTAACTGAAGGGACGGGAGTAACTGAAGGGACGGGAGTAACTGAAGGGACGGGAGTAACACAAGGGACGGGAGTAACTGAAGGGACGGGAGTAACATAAGGGAGGGGAATAACTGAAGGGACAGGAGTAACAGAAGGGACGGGAGTAACTGAAGGGACGGGAGTAATACAAGGGACGGGAGTAACTGAAGGGACGGGAATAACTGAAGGGACGGGATTAACTGAAGGGACGGGAGTAACTGAAGGGACGGGAGTAACTGAAGGGACGGGAGTAACTGAAGGGACGGGAGTAACTGAAGGGACGGGAGTAACTGAAGGGACGGGAGTAACTGAAGGGACGGGAGTAACTGAGGGAGGTACTGAAGGGACGGGAGGTACTGAAGGGACGGAAGGTACTGAAGGGACGAGAAGTACTGAAGGGATGGGAGGTATTGAAGAGTCTGAAGCGACGGGTGGTTATGGAGGACAATTTTTAATTATACAGGCAATACGAAGTTTGCCGGGTGTTCACTAGTCTATATTATAAATTTGAATGTTTGTATGTATGTGTTGAATGCGCTCCTAAACCGTTCATCCGATTGTAATGAAACTTTGGTGAATTGTCGAGAGTATACCAGGGATGGTTTCTGGATCAAATTTTTTTTTCTTCTTCTTCATCGGGTCATTTTACCTATGAAGGTGGACTATCCTGGGAACCGTTCATCCGATTGCAATGAAACTTTGATGAATTATCGAGCGTATGCCCGGGACGATTTCTGGATTAAATTTTTTTTCTTTTTCTTCGAGTATTAGGTCATTTTACCTATGTAGGTGGACTATCCTGGGAACCATTCATCCGATTGCAATGAAACTTTGATGAATTGTCGAGCGTATGCCCGGGATGGTTTCTGGATTAAAATTTTTTTCTTCTTCTTCTTCATCGGATAATAGGTCATTTTGTCTATGAAGGTGGACTATCCTGGGAACCGGGACGGGAGGTACTGAAGGTATTGAAGGGATGGGTGGTACTGAAGGGACGGGATGTACTGAAAGGACGGGAGGTACTGAAGGGATGGGAAGTACTGAAGGGACGGGAGGTACTGAAGGGACGGGAGGTACTGAAGGTATTGAAGGGCCTGAAGGTATTGAAGGGCCTGAAGGGATGGGTGGTACTGAAGGGATGGGTGGTACTGAAGGGACTGGATGTACTGAAGGGACGGGAGGTACTGAAGGGACGGGAGGTAATGAAGGGACGGGAGATACTGAAGGGTTAGAATCGACGGGTAGTAATGATGGACCATTTTTAATTATACAGGCAATACGAAGTTTGCCGGGGGTTCACTAGTTATTTATTAAAAAAAACACATATGATGGATTTTATTTGCAATATTTCAAAAATCATGCCAAATAATTCGTAAAATACATTGTTCTAAATAAAATGTGCATTGTATATTATTAGGTTTTTTTAATTTATTTTCCACAAAGAAAGATTTAATACTGATTTTCGGAAAACTATATAACTTCACTTCGCCGTATTTCACTTGACAATTTATTCAAAACACAACAAAACTTGTCAGTCATCTTGCGAAGATAATCGAAAAACACAAAAAGCTGGCAATAGATTAACACCATCACCATCACATGGCGTGATAGTGTGTATGTAGATGAACACCGAAAACAACAAGAATTTTACAAAATCACTCGTGTTATATTTATTATCTGGTTTACTTCAAGATTTAAAAGGATCAAAATGTTTCGCGTCACAACAAACAACAAAACACAACTGAAGTATGCTGAAGGTCTGAAATCTGAAAATTTTACATTGCATTTTCAAAAATACCAACATAAAAAAAAAATAAATAGCGCCACCTTTGGAGATGTAAGCGTAAAGTAAAACCAGTGCTACCAATAGAGTGCCACCGGCGTGATTGCTGTGCAAGTCATATTTTTTTATTTATCTGTTGTTTTTACAGGGAACATTATATATACCATATAGTCAGTGGCGTGCAAGCCATACATGCCTATATGCCTGGCATGACTATCAAAATCCAAAAAGTTTAAAAATAAAAAAAAAAATAAATAAAAAAAATTGAAAATCTTGTACGATTTTTTTAATATATCAACGAGTTGTAGGGCGTAAAACGAATCATAAAACAGTTTTTATTTTTTTTCTAGCGCAAATATTAACGGAGATATGAATTTCTTAAAATTTGAATAGTTGTCCTTTGTAGGTTCCATTTGCCATTTGCCTGTATGCAACATTGCTTCCAAGGAGAAACATTGACAGCTTTGGTAACAGTAGCTTAAATGTCACAACACATGTATCGTTCACGATTTATTTCCCTACAAATTATAAATCTCTTTTTACTTTTGTCGTTAATATTCATTGCAGTATGCCCGATACATTTGAGCATACAATATACATGACTAAAGGAACAAAGTTTGTTTGTTTGTGTTAGTGTATCTGTGTATTTTTTAAGGTAAGATTTATGCTGGGCATGTATGAAGCTTCTTCAACAGTTTGTATGTATGGGTGTAAGAATATTCAGATGGTTTGGTTGGCTTTTGGTTCAACATGGTAAATTTTTACAACAACGACCGTTAGATTATATTACTGTCAGATTAGATTAGATAGGTTATGTTACGCCAAGATTTTGGCGCTAATATAAATATATTGAATTGTTTTGATTCGAATCATACCGAATAGATCGTTTATCTTTAAAATGACTGGAAATAAAAGGGAGAGTGATAATATATAATTGTTTCTAATTAAATTTCAAAAAGTATTTAAAATATTATTAGTAGGTATTATGCATGGCTCGAGCAAGTCGACGTGTATGTATATCTGGGAAGCATGTTTCAACGGAATGGAAGACCTTATAAGGATATCGAAAGAAGAGTTATGGCAGGAAACAGAATGAATGGAGCACTGAGACCAGTTATGAATGATCGCAACATATCAAAGGTTGCCAAAGTTGCCATTCATAACGCTATCTTAGTGCCAACGGTGACGTATGCAAGTGAAACCTGGACATGGCAGAAGTCGCACGAAAGCAGAATAAATGCTGTTGAAATGAGATCGCTAAGAAGAATCTGCAATAGAACGATGTATGACAGGGTAAGAAATGAGAAGATAAGGAAAGAATGTAAGATGAAGAAAGATATCATTAATAGAATGAAAGTGAACACACTGAGATGGTTTGGCCACATGGGTAGAATGAATGAGGAACGCCTGACGAAGAAAATATACAATGCGGATAGGATTGGATTGAGAGGCCGGGGCCGCCCAAGAAAGGGATGGCACGACCATGTGAATATTTTGAAAGACGGAAATGTTAGAAGCGTGAACAACAGACGAACATGTATAAGACGATGTATGAATGTTGTCGAGGCGATGAATGTATGTCAAGATAGAAGTAAGTGGCGTTCGGTTCTCTCTGCCTACCCCGTAAGGGACATGGCGTGATAGTATGTATGTATGTAGGTATTATGCATTTGCCGCGTAATTCAAAGCAGTTTAAAAATTCTATTTCATTGTAAAAAAGCAAATATAGATAATATTTTAAATAAACGTTTTGTAAAATATGTAATAAATTTCATAAAATAATGTATGTTCAATTTGTAAGGAATTCATAAATATTATTCAAATATAAGAAAAATAACCTTTGCGTAAATATAAGAACTATATCGATTAATATTAATAAATAAATAAATAAAATAAAGTAAATATATCACGACATCTATGAATAAAAACTAATGGATGAAAACATTTACTGCTGCTAGTAAATTCGTTGTGATAATGGTTGGAAAGATACTTCATAGATGTCTCTGAATATTTTAACTAACATTCATGATATATATTTACAGTTAGTTATTAAACACTTTTATTTATTAAAGGGCTGCATTTAAAATATTTATCAATAGAATTGAAATATTTATAATATTATGCAATTTTGATTATTTGCTCCTACCTTCACGCAATGCGTGTAATTGGTGCTATGTGCATAGTACAAAACAGGAGTTAAAGAAAAAATATATGGTGAAAAGATATGGAGGTTGACTAAACAGAGGATGTAGTTTTTTTGGGCAGAACCAGCTGACGGACCCCTCGCACGCCACTGCATATAGTATTATATAATTTATAGGTATAGTCAAACATCTTATAATTTTCAGTTTGTGCATCTACCAAGCAAATAACCCAAAATTTGAGTTCTGTAATTTTTCAATATGTTTGCCAATAATATTATGCTTCAAGTTGGATGGTTTATATATGTAGCTTAGGTTAGTTGGAAGACATTGCAATAAACCATAAATCAAATAAATAAGTTAATTTTGAACTAAACTGATAAAGAATAATATTGAACTAATCCAAATTCTTAAAATGAATATATATTTACCTGTTTGACTTTACTTCCAACATCTAGCTGGTTAGTTTCATCAAGCATTTCATCTAATGTCAATGGATGATCATCGCCTTGTTGATGTCTCGATTTCATATGACGTACTATCCTTGCCAATATACCAAATCTGTATGCAGAACTGCCTGACATGGTTTTGTAACTAAAACAAAGATGTATACATTTTATCAAAAAGATATATCTGATAAAGTTAAAATAAAAAACAAAGTGACTAACTGGCCATGAAGTTAGTTAAAAATCGATTGCATAATTCCAGTACGGACAGACACGTGAAGGATGTAAAAATCAAATTATAAAATTCTACAACTTTCTGTAGAGTTAATAAATTTTATTTTAATTGCTAGTAACAACACATATACAATTTAATTTCTCAATCGCACACAACTTTTATAATCATAATATACATATTCTTGTATTCTGCGCAAGCGGTAAGTTTATTACTCAACGGCGGTTTATTTAGACTAATCAGTGTTTCAACCCTAGAAAGCCGAGAATTGCATGAGAAATATTTTTTATAAATCTTTCATCAAATCCAGGATGCAAGCACAGAAGTCAAACAACTTGTGACCGATTGATTGATTTATGATTTATGGCCAGGATTCTTTAGTCTATATTGTTGCATCTATTTTTTTAATTTCTACTAGTAGGCCAGGGCAGATGTTCTGCCACAGACTGCATTTTATGTTTTTTACCATTTTTTTTTTTTCATACAATAGAATGTGGTATGTATATTCTCTAAATACATAATACAGAAGATGTCATTGATAGATTCGTTCATACTGCCATCTATTGAAAGCTTACATAACTTAAATGAATTACGACCCTTTTTTCCTATAAAGAATCTTCGAGGTTGTAGGGGAATTAAAATTAGTGGTTGTATATACTTTTGGATGAGAAATCTAAAAGAAATAATAAAAAAAAAACGTTGAAAACATTTAAATATTTTTTAGATATCAAAAACCTATCTGGTACAAAACTGTCATTAAAGTTGGAAGCAACCAAACACGTTTACAAAATTTTATTGAAATCGATTGAGCGGTTTGAGAGATTAGCGTGTATGAACATTGTGTCATGAGATTTTTATATATTAAGATACATTAATTTTTGTATCATTTTTTTCCTAATGCATAAATAGCTGAAATAAAACTATAACATGTACAATATACTACCTGACGCTTGGAAAAATATGAAAATAGACACTCTGAAAAAAACAATAAACAGTTGCCTTAATCCATCGGCATAGATGAATCCAATAACAAATTAAGCTTATTCTAGTTTGCTCGCTATTCATTTAATTTAGATGGCTAGTAATCCAGTGGTCGCTAGTTCGAATCCTCCCTCAACCGATTTCGTTCACCTATAGCACAAGCATTTATTTGCTTATTTTAGGGAACATAGGAAGACATATATGTATTTGTTTAACAAGGACATATTTATTTAAAAAAAAAAAATTATAATTTTTATTTATTAAGTTTTCAAGCATCTTAAATTGGTTAAGTTATTGATACTAATCGTATTTAGTTATCGGACGTCCTAAAACAGGTTCACCTAGTTGGAAGTCCAATGAGACAATATAATTCAAATTATAATTATCTATCATCCTGGAGCATTTTGCTAGTACCAGCTTATTTTAAACTATCCAATTTGTACTATTGTTGAATTATTCCATTATTGTTATTCTGTATTTTGTATGTATATGTATGAAAAAAAAAAAATATTTTTACGTATACTTAAAGAGGACCAACACCAGTCAGTGCTTTTTTGTTTCTCTTTGTATGTTAAATTGGAATTTCACCAAGAATTGTCCATCGACAAACATAATATAATAATTAAATCATTAATGTACAACAGTGATATCAACAATAGCAAATAAAAAATATTATACTTGGTGGAATCAAGTTTGGGACCAGCACTTGGTGCAGGAGGTCTAGACTTCTTCTTGGATTCATCTTTTGATGATGATGATTCATCTCTCTTCTTTTTCTCAACTCTGAAATAAAAAAAATATTTGTATACGAAACAAATTCAAATAGAGAGCATATTGTATAATTATTTTTTCAAATTATTACAAACTCTTTCAGTTAAAAGTTACAATAAAATTCAGAAAAGTACTATTAATTAAATATTTTTCTAAATGTATTAGCAAAAACGTTACTTATATAATAAATATTCTTGTATACTTTCACTTATAAAAAAATACAACACAAAAAATGTGATAGCACAATTATCAATCTAATTTTCACAACCATTTTTGAGGCTTCATTCAAATAGTCTGAGGCATTGTTCTCTGTTATCTGAGCAAAAATATATTATAATCAAGGCCTAGCATAAGAGAAAGAAGATCTTTTTTTTATTAGGGCACAGTACCAATGGAGGCGGAATTGTGCTGTACAATTTAAATCAACAAAATATAGAGGTCTCTGAAAAAAAAAGGTGTCTTAAGTGTCAAATATTTTTTTAAATGTATGTATGCAAAAATTGAATTAGTATTCCCTGTCGGGAGTCAAATGATATATTTTTTTGACATGTTTAAAAAATTTAAAAAAAAGTGAAAAAAAAGTTTACTCTAATATACAAGCAATTGTAGAAATTCTGATTGAAATTTGAAAATTATTTAATCTTAGTATGTGGTTGAGCGAACCGCTTCCAAAAATAAGCTATGTCTTAATACCTGTGGTGGAGATGTCTTTAATATTATATGTCGTGAGCCAATACCCAACAGGTGTTCCATATTGAAGGGTTTTTCTATTTTCACCACTTCACCGTACATACCTCTATCAGGCAAGCATAAAACAAGTGGTCCAGTGACTCAAGATTTTGACCGCACTCACAGTATGGGCTATTAACGGTTCCTATTCTGAACAAATGAGGAGCTATTAAACAATGTCCAATACGCATCCTACATATTGTTGAGAAAACACATTTGTTCAATTGATAAGCTGAATACCATGACTTTCGTGGAATCATAGGTTGAATATCTCAACCTTTGAAAATTTGCTCTTTGTTCGAAGTTGGAGAATTTCCATTCCCTCTCCCACTCATACCAAGTATGAGACTTGAGCGATAGGATCACGTCATCAAACGTGAGACAAAAAAAATTTAAATTTCCGCCTGTCTCAATGGCGGATTTGGCCAATTTGTCCACAATTTCATTGCCCTCGGCGCGAGGGAATCCAAGCAATTATTATTTTCTTACCTGCGAGATTCAGATTGCAGAAATGTTTCCGTATTTCACTAAGAGAATTGTGTCATTAGGTAGAAGAAGATCTATATTAATTACTCTCTCAATCTTAGATTATAAATTCTATGCTCTCAATATATCCGAAGAATGCAGTTATTTAAATGAATACAAAACAGAACTATTACAAAATATAACTTACGTTGGTGTAACCAAAGCTTTCTTCTTAAACGCTTCCCTTTCCCGAAGTAATGCAGGATCCATTGTAATATATGAAATATCGAAAATAAATAATAAAAATGTATTAACACCTGTAGAAAAATGATTTAATTAAATACTGTAAAAGTAAACAATAACCGAAAATTGACAACTATTTTTTTGACATTCATTTGCAATTTGCATTCTTCTTCTTCTTTTTTAATAGGCTTCTCATCGTTATCCAATGTTCTTGCCCTTGTACGAGTTATTTATTATATTATTTTATTTTGGGGTTGGATCTGAGCATGGGGTTGGGGTATAAGATGCCTCGGATAGTGAGTTATATTGTTGTGTTGTGAGTCAGATGAAAATATTTTTAGTCATCCCACATATCCGTTTTGATGTAGCTTTCCCATAGAATGGAAATTATCAATTATTCATTGTTTTTTCAGTAATCATAATTTAAGGGCAGTGGTACACGCTGGCAAAATACACCCAGAGGGCTTTACCTCATCTTCAAGCGATTTCTTTTCTGTTATGGAGCAATTTAGCTAAATCTTTTGCCCTCTATACTCGAATTTCATTACAATGTGGCAGCGTTTAACGATACAAAAAAAAAAAAAATCACCATACTACGGCGCCACTTAAAGATTGCATATTATAGACAGTGGGCCCAAGTGGGTCGAGACTATGTTAGCGTGATGTTAGCACAAACATTCTATCCGCAGGTATGCCGCTATTGTGCTACATACAATATGGCTATGGCATTGAAACGTGATTACGGTTTGGCGGAACACAGGCTTTCCAAGAAGCTGGAAATAACAATAATAGCTTACAATAGATAAAAATATTCATTTTGCATTATTCTCTTAAAATAAATCAATGAAATAGCACCGCTATTCTTAGGAGGTTACCTATCGCTATTTAGGTAAAGTTATCCGTAGGTACTCTTTGGGTGTCTATAGATACCGCTTTGGGTATAGTTATACCATAGATTTTTATTATAACATATTTTGTATGAATCGAAGTGAGGCATTTTTCCGGAGGATTTTTGACGTTTTGGTGGGAAGATCACATTGTTTTTCTATAGATAATAACGACAAATTTGATGTTTTCGGATTTATTTGTCGAAAAAATCACTTTGCATATTAAGATTTAGAGAACAGCTATCTAGGATGTGTTGAAATGTAAAAAAAACTGAAACATGTTGCCAACCAAAACGTCAACTCCATGACTCACCTTTTGCACGGAGTTCATCTAGTATATTATAATAAAAATCTATGGGTATATTATATCGTACGTTTTGGTTGGCAACATATTGCAGTTTTCCTTATATTTCAGCAATCCCTACACAACTGTTCTCTAAATCTGAATGAACAAAGCGTCTTTTTATTATGTAAGTGTCGAATTGTATTCTCTACAGAAAAACGATGTGGTCTGCCAACCAAGTTGTCAAAAATTCCGCGGAAAAATGCCTCACTTCGATTTGTTATCGCATATAACAAAGAAGAGCGTTGATAAAAGTGTTTACATGCCGGCTAGTCAATACAATAATTAAATATGGTGGAGACGAAAGAACGTGTTGAGCGTATAAAATAAAACAATGCTTAAATTGACAGAAATACACGCGTAATAGTAATTATCGGTTAATAAAAATTGCTGTAAAATTAAAAAGAAAATAAATTAGAAAACCAGTGATGACGGCCGCTGAAAAGAATTATTAAATACAGAAAAATACACGTGGAACAGAGAATAATAGTGCTGAAAAGAATAATCAAATACATTAAATGCACGTGTAATATTGATGACAATCTTGCTAAAATAAATTACGTAACGAAACGTTCAGAGCAAAGAAAACAAATAATAATAAATCAAAAGGATCTTACCAACCGCTGCTCTCGTTCCGGGTCTATAGATGAAACACTTACACTACATAATATCACTTTTTATTAATTGAAAATAACTTAAAACTATCTTAAATTCACCCCTCGTTGGTTATATGGACCTGAAACACACTTATGCACTACCATGCAAATATGAAATTTAACGCTGGGTATCAAGCAGACGCCTCGCAGAGATAAGATTTTCTCTTTCAACATTCGCGGTCTACGTTTGTTTTAAAAAAATATATATAAGTTATCTTTCGTACGCGTGAGTTAAAATTCGTCTATCCCGACCAAGCGTCCACTCAGATACTAATTCAAACCAGCTATCGCGTCCACCGCTGGAGACGGGGGGGGGGGGGGGGAGCTACCCCACCGCGCGGCGGGGCGCGTTCTACCATCTACCAATAGGAAGCCTCCATTTCACCTACCAAGTTAGAAAGTATAAAATTCCAGGAATATGCATTGAATATAAAATTATTAGAAATGACATATTTACAAAATATAAGCATTGTTTAAACACATTAAGTACCCAAAGACCCGTTAATATGATAAAACCATTATAAGAGAAAGTTTTCCAAGAATCAAGGTATTTTGTTGAAACAAAATAATAGATGTCTGGCTTCTATGCTACCATAACCCATGGTAATATTTTGATCATAATACCTATGTATATATCAATCGGCCCTCTTTTTTGATCAAGATATACCATGTGAAGAACAAAGAAACCAAACATAATGTAAGTAGACAAAAACTATTATGCCGGAGCTGAACGAATCTCATCGGCATGAACTTTAACAGGCTTCCCGCGACGTTCTACCCAGTAAACGTGTCCTCTTCCGATGGGCAATAAGATCCGATGCGGACCACTCCATTTAGGAGCAAATCCAGCGTGAAAACCGGTATTCATATCAGACTGAGGGTGTTCTCTAATTAATACAGCCTGTCCTATATCGTATTTCGAAACCGTATCATTATCAGGTGCGTAACGTTGTCGATATTCCTCCTGAGACGCTCGTATTTCGTTATCTAACTGGGTACGCTCACGTGCTCCCGCTGTTGGGAAGATATCTCCATCGGGAGAATGAATCATCCATTCACCTGGACGGGGAATGTCGTAACCTAATAATGCCGTGCTAGGAGATACGCCTGTTGACTCATTACGACGACCACGTAACGCATATAAAATAGTCGGTAAATGTTCATCCCAACGATTATGAGGTTGACCTTGTAAATAAATACGCAACGCTTTCTTAATTTCTTGGTTTCTACGTTCCGTAATATTCGCTCGTGGATGGTACACTGCCGTTGTCCAGTGCAAACATTGCCATCTATCTAGTGCGCTGGTCCACAAACGATTCTTAAAATTAGTGGCATTATCCGACAAGATCGCTTTTGGATATCCGTAACGAGAGAATACGTCATCTTCTAATATTTTAATTATAATCGGAGCTCTACTCGATCGTACCGCAAACGCTTCCACCCATCGTGTATATAAATCCGTAACTACTACAATAAAACGCTTGCCGTGTGTGGATATAGGATATGGTCCCATCAAATCGACTGCGCATACGTCAAATGGTTTATGTACGTGAGTATTACCTAATGGGGTCGCAGGACGAGTCGGTACGGCTCTCGATAGAGCACACGTCATACACGCTCTCACACATTGCTCAACGTCAGTACGCATGTTCGGCCAAAAGAAATGGCGTGCCGCAGCCCGAGTCGTTTCTTTAGCTCCGGGATGACCTGCCACACGATTATCATGATACGTAGATATAACCTTCAAAACCATCGATCGGGGTACAAATAAACGCATATCATCATCCGCAAATTTTCTCCAAAGATAATCACCTAATAATGCATAATCACGTAAATATTGTTGTTCGTGACGTGCCGTCGATGTATTTGGTCGAGATAATAATATACGCAACCTATTTATACGTCGTTGTACATCGGTATCTCTTTTCTGTCGTAACCGTATTTCTTCCGCAAGACTTACATCTACTACCTCAACATCGTCGGATGACTCAACCGCGTCCGGCTGGTCCTCCGTCACCTCCGTTTCATCTTCCGTTTGATGTACTTGTGCCGTTATCTCATTCGTTTCCGTTGATGGGTACATCATGCGACTTAAATCTTTTGTGTCTGCCTCCGTTACTATTGGGGACGATTCGGGATTTCGGGATAACGCATCAGGGAGTTCATTTTTACGACCGGGACAATGTTCAACTGTAAAATCAAATTCCTGTAAGAGGAGTGCCCATCTGATGAGCTTTGCCCTATCATTTTTCGCCGTATTCAACCACGTTAATGCTTTATTATCCGTACGTAGCTTAAACGATCGTCCTTCTAAATACGGACGGTATCTTTTAATGGCCCACACGGCCGCAAACGCTTCCTGCTCATTCGAATGCCATTTTTGTTCGGCCGGTGAAAAACGCATACTCGCATATGATATAACATCCCGTTCTCCGTCAGAGCGTGGATGATATAATACGGCCGCAATACCTAACTTACTCGCGTCTGTTTGTAAAATGAATTCGCGATTAAAATCGGGTCGTGACAATTTTAACGGTTGTGACATAGCCAACTTAATATTACGCATAGCGGTATCGGCTTGGCTATTCCACCGATACGGCCGATTAACTTTTAATAAATCGGTTAACGGAGCAGCAATCTCAGAGAATCGCGGTACATACTCTCGTAACCAATTACACAGTCCTAAGAAGCCACGTAGTTCTTTACGAGTTCGCGGAGCTGGTGCAGAGAAAATCTCCTTGCAATGAGACATTTGAGGATAATTTCCTTCCGCAGTAACAACATGTCCCAAATACTCTATTTCTGACGTGGCTAATTTACATTTATCAGGCGAGCATCTCAACCCGAACTGATCTAACCTTTCAAAAACCAGTCTTAAGTGATGGAGATGACTCTCCCAGTCAGAAGAATAGATTACAATATCGTCTATATATACAATGCAAAATTCTCTTAAATAACCGGCAAGAACCTGCTGACACATCGCTTTCTGAAAGCAGCTCGGGGCTCCCTTAAGTCCGAAGGGCATAACCTTAAATTGATATAACGCACCGTCAGGAGTAGAAAATGCCGTATATGGTTTAGAAGCAGGATCGAGAGGCACTTGCCAATACCCCTTTGTTAAATCTAACGTGGAAAATATCTTTGCGTTTCCGAGATCCTTTAATGTTTCGTGGATGACCGGTAAAGTGGAGACCTCGCCCTCAGTGACGTCATTTAACCGACGGAAGTCTACACAGATACGATAATCATTATCTCCCTTTTTCGGAGCCATCACGATAGGAAAACAATACGGAGATCTACTCGCTTCGATTACGTCATCAGTTAACATTTCTTCGATTTGTTTATGTAAATTACGTTTCTTAGCGTCTGATAAACGGTACGGTGGGATACGAATGGGTGTCTCATCTTTCAGCCGGATAACGTGCGGCTGCAAGCGAGCAGGGCCTGCATATGGGGTAAATAAAACATTAAATTCTCGCAATATTTTATGTAATTCATTTTTTTTCGCATTAGATAAGTCGTTCGTAATATTTGGTAATTGTACGTTAGTTAAATTTGGTTGACGCTTCGTCGAATGAAAATATGCCGTAATTCTTTCCTTCTTGCCGAAATACAATGCTCCACGAATAAAATCAATCACGCCGTGTTCCGCTATTAACCAATCTATACCTAATATTACGTCATCTCGTAGGCCGTCTACTACTAAAAATTCATTTTTCATCTTAACATCTGCTATCGAGCAGTCTATTTCCGCTTTCGCTACTACCGTCATTTTGGCCGAAGTATGTGCAAGATTTAAACTCTTTACATCACAAAATTTTCTTCTACACTTGTGTACTAAATCTGCACGAATTAAACTGTGAGAGGCAGCAGAGTCTACTAACGCTACATAGAGACGATCATCGATCGTCACGCTTATCCGTGGGAGGCTAACCTTACCAATCGCACATACACCGTCTACTTTATGTTCTAGTTCGCAAATTCCGTCGCTGTACTCCTCTTCGTACCTACTCATCATTTTCGCCATCTCATTACTACCCAGCGCAACTACTGTCGTACCTAATTCGTGATCCGGCGCGACAACCGGTTTCCTCTCTTCGAACTTCTCTGACGCAACTACCAGCTTCTCAACATCCGACGTACCTGACGCAACTATCAAATCCCTATCGTTCAACACATCTACCAACTCTACCTCCGACGCGAATTTCGAACTATCTCGTATGTAAACTGCCTTCTCATTATTAGCCTCCACGGTCTCAATACTATCCTCATCATCTCTATGCACATCAGCCTCTACCACCATCTCAGTAAAACCTACAGAGTTTTGATCGCCTATTTCTACCATTACTTCAACAGATTCAATCTTCTCATTATTAGCCTCCACGGTCTCAAGGCTATCCTCGGCATCATCCTCTCTATGCACATCAGCTTCTACCACCATCACAGTAAAACCTACAGATTTTTGATCGTCTCTTTCTACAATTACTTCATCAACAGACTCAATCATATTAATAGCATTCTCATTATTAGTACAGGGCGCCAGTTCCACGTTTGTTAACCTGGTGGAACGCAGGTTTAATTTCTTCGGGAGCCCGCGACAGGTCGAGGTCCGTAATTTGTGTTCCTGTCGGGGCGGCGAGCGTTTCCCGATGCCGATGCGATAAACTCGTTTCTTTCCACGCAATCTTTATTAAAATGACGACCAGGGCAAAATTGACATTTTGGTAACTGTTTTCTGTTATTTACTGGGTTATTATTATTAGGGCGCGAATTCGCATTACGGTTGTTTGGACGTATATTATAATTATCCTGCCGGTACGTTGAGGTATTATAGTTATTACCGCTTTCGCACGAATTGTCACGTTGGGTATTCCTATTTTCATGATTACGTTCGGCAACTGGCTGAAATAACGTTTGTCGGGGGAAATCAATCATCATAACTTTTTCTTTAAGCGACGTGAACGTAAAATTTCCGAAAATCACTCCAACGTCTAAAATACTGCGATAAGTGTCTCTCATCAGATATATTAAGTCAGCACATGAAGCATCCGACGGAGCCGTTTCAAAGAGCCGCATATGAACCGCTTCCTTCCGCTTAAGGAATGCGATTCCACCCTCATCCGCACGCTGACGGTCACCATAATAATAAGCCATAAGCGAAGACCGGGCAACGTCTATTCCGTATCTACCAATTAAAAAACCTTTGAATTCATCCCATGTCCATTTACCCTGCGCATGAGGAGACCACCAACGCTTGGCTTCTCCTCGCAACCTCTGAGACGCACGGCCGACCATTGACGCAGGAGAACAAAACATGTGGCCGAAAAACGCTTCGCATGCCGTGATAAATAAAACAGGGTCTTCTTCTGGAAGACCGCTGAACGTATCTTCCAGTTCGCGACGTTGTAAATATGGGAATAAATGTTCAATTCCCGGGCTATCGTTTCTTGGGGGTTCTGGAAAATCGCGGATAACATTATCATTTGTTCTTGCCCTAGTAACTCGTCTACTTTCTCCTCCGCCGCCATCGTTTTCGCGCTCTACTACTCCGAAAATAAGATATTTGAATAAACGAAAAATAAGTTGAAATAACATTTTTTTTTGTTAATACGAGAAAAAAACAAACGAAAAGTAAATGCTCAAAACCTCAGGGTGGTTCGATAAAAACTACTGTTTTTAAAAATGGCTACACGTTGGATAGCGCCAAATTGTTATCGCATATAACAAAGAAGAGCGTTGATAAAAGTGTTTACATGCCGGCTAGTCAATACAATAATTAAATATGGTGGAGACGAAAGAACGTGTTGAGCGTATAAAATAAAACAATGCTTAAATTGACAGAAATACACGCGTAATAGTAATTATCGGTTAATAAAAATTGCTGTATAATTAAAAAGAAAATAAATTAGAAAACCAGTGATGACGGCCGCTGAAAAGAATTATTAAATACAGAAAAATACACGTGGAACAGAGAATAATAGTGCTGAAAAGAATAATCAAATACATTAAATGCACGTGTAATATTGATGACAATCTTGCTAAAATAAATTACGTAACGAAACGTTCAGAGCAAAGAAAACAAATAATAATAAATCAAAAGGATCTTACCAACCGCTGCTCTCGTTCCGGGTCTATAGATGAAACACTTACACTACATAATATCACTTTTTATTAATTGAAAATAACTTAAAACTATCTTAAATTCACCCCTCGTTGGTTATATGGACCTGAAACACACTTATGCACTACCATGCAAATATGAAATTTAACGCTGGGTATCAAGCAGACGCCTCGCAGAGATAAGATTTTCTCTTTCAACATTCGCGGTCTACGTTTGTTTTAAAAAAATATATATAAGTTATCTTTCGTACGCGTGAGTTAAAATTCGTCTATCCCGACCAAGCGTCCACTCAGATACTAATTCAAACCAGCTATCGCGTCCACCGCTGGAGACGGGGGGGGGGGGGGAGGAGCTACCCCACCGCGCGGCGGGGCGCGTTCTACCATCTACCAATAGGAAGCCTCCATTTCACCTACCAAGTTAGAAAGTATAAAATTCCAGGAATATGCATTGAATATAAAATTATTAGAAATGACATATTTACAAAATATAAGCATTGTTTAAACACATTAAGGACCCAAAGACCCGTTAATATGATAAAACCATTATAAGAGAAAGTTTTCCAAGAATCAAGGTATTTTGTTGAAACAAAATAATAGATGTCTGGCTTCTATGCTACTAATACACCGGGGGGAGTTTAAAAGACGGAAAGTGGGAAGGTCGGAAGGTGTTGCGAGGTTGTTGATAATTATTTGAATATTATTTGAAAGTGAAAGCTGGGTATTGGTTTTGTCGGGAACTATTTTCTTATTCAGTGCTCACACTGAGGTGGCACTAGAGTATCGGCACAGCCGATTTCGACGACTTGCTAGGCTCAGGGCGGTGGCCGCCCTTCGCCGCCCACTAGTTGGTTTGCCCGGCCAGCTATCGGGTGCAAGCCGTCGCTGTGATTCCTCCCCGGGAATTAAAACTTAAATTAAACCTTAAAATTACCTAATTACTAACTATAATTAAAACAGGCTTCAGATTGGGATTGTATATGAGAGAGAAGAAAAAAATCAATTCAGTTAACTAAAATTTACTAGCATCTAGGCACACAACGACATTATAAGCTAAGAGACAATGTTTTCTAAATACTAGGACTTATACTAAGATCTTAATGTATACTTAAAACTATGTGTGTGCACACAACAAAACACGAAGGGAGTCTTTGAAAAAAAAAGAACGTTGAGAACGTCGAAGTGTGAAGAAACGAAAATTAGAACAGGGCAGTATTGGCCTCCTGTGAGGCGATGGCTGGTGATCCTCGTGGGCGGCCTCTCCAGAGGCGGCGATAATGATCCTCGAATAATTGCCTCCTACCACAGAGGCGGCGTGGATGTCTCCTGGGTAGGGCCTCTTTTCCAAAAGAAGCGCTTGCCGTTGTCTTCTTGGCAGGGCGAAAAAAAAATGGCCCTCCAATTGAGTGGAGTATAATGGACTCAGTGGACATACAAAATAATGTGAAATAAAACCTGGTAGGTTGGCCTCTCTCCGTCCGCGGGACCTCGCCAGAGCGAGTCTGTAGTAGACCGTAACGACCGCGTATGCCCTGATATAAATTTTAATGTTTGAAATGGGCTCCTTCCTTGCTGGTCTGATTCACTGGTTTATAGTAAAGTACTTTGTAAAATTTTATCTGCTATGCGTCCACGACGGTTGGTTAGAATCGTTGGTACTTGGTCTAGCTGGCGAGACCCGCGAACAAGAGAAGGAAGACTGTTACTGTTGCGATGACGAAATCGGAATGCTCCAGATCATCCCGTGCGGTCGCTAATATTGACCGGCGGCATCTCGTCCCGCAAGCCCCTCCCCCCTAGTTCCTCGGCTGTCCCTGTGTTCCCGTACGGACGCACTGATTTTTCGCGCCAAAGTTCACGCACTATGTTTTCTTTTTTTTTTTTAATTTTCGTAACACATACACTTTTCTTTTTAATTTTCGTTACACATACACTTTTTCTTTTTTTTCATCTTATACACTTATACACTTCTTATGGACTATTTACATGATCAGAGCAACATAACATTATAATTTCTCCATACAGAAATGTGTGCCTATAGGTAGGTATTTCCAATCCTGATTAACTATATTACCCAACACACAAAATTATTTAGACACTGATATGTTGTAGGAACATAAAATTATGGTACTTCCCAACAACTATTTTATTCTCCTTGACAATAGCATTATTTTATTTCAATTTTATTGACAAAATCATTATTTTATTCCTTTCTTTTCGCCCTACCAATCCTAACTATGTTACATAAATTAATATAAGTTCCCGTAGGTACATTTTCTTTTTATAAAACAACTCATTCTTATTACTTCGATGACTGCCATAATTTTCCTCGATGCTTGGAGAAAAAAGAATCGAATTTTCTCAAGGAGAAAATCATTTTCCTATCTTTATCGCTATTCGCCCTCTGTATGTCGAGACGCGAAGCTTTTCCCTGCGCCCCAAGCTTACTAACCTCAGCTAAACGATCTGCATCAGAGTCCCGAACCAAAGCGCGAAAGTATCCCCTACGGACGTAAATCAACTTATTGTACTTCAATTTTCTTCCCTTTTATTATTATTAATTTAATATTCTCCCCTCGCGCCAATTTCCTCCCCTTTCAGATTTTCCTCGGCTTATTTTTTTCGTGCCATCTCTAGAGTTTCGCGCGCTGTCTCTGACCTATGACAGTCGGTCGAGCAGAGCGCTTCCCGAAGCTGATCGAATTTTTCGCTAGATGTCTCCCCTAGTATTGAAACGAAAGCTCTCGTCTCCTCTGAGCGGCTGGCGCATATTTAAAATACCTATTTAAAAACCACCTTATTATACTGATAATAACCAGAATGGAAACCTCCGCTGTCCGTAACCACCAACTTATTTTATTTTATTTTAATTAAGTCCGCTCAGACACAGGCATGAATGCCCAAATATTTCTGCGCATAATAGCTTATAGCCTATATGGGAAGTACATACGATCAGATAATCACCTATCACCTGATCTCGGATATGGGTTATGTAAGAATTTCATAACCGTGCTGAGTAGGTGTCGAGGGAGAATTCCGGCGTTCGGTTCTCCCTGCCTACCCAAGGTAACGCAATGACCGTCATGGTATCGCCTGGTATTATTTACTTATTGTTAATTTCTATTTATTTACTAAAATCCTTTTTTTTCAAGTATCACAATAACAATTAACATAATATAACTTTCTACCGTAGTAAATAAAATTATAAGTTATACTATAATTTAAAAAGGTTAAAGTATGTCGTAAGTGTATACATTTATACCTATATTTTAATTTGTGGATTAGGCTACTCTACTAGGCTATGTAAGCCTGTCCCAGAGTAACGTTAGGTATATAAATCAGTCCTATTATTTCAATTCGTCATGGTGTTAGTTAATTTTGTAAGATTTTGTGGTAGGTTGCAGTAATTTAGATGTGCGTATGTATGAAGTATGTATTTATTTTTGTGTTGAAAAAAAAATAATGCCAGAATAATTACAGTACCTACTGCTTTATACCGTCGTAGGAAAATTTGTAGGTAATTTTGTAACAGAACGGTGTATGACAGAGTTCAGAATGAAGATACAAGGAAAGAAAGTAAGATACCGAAAGATGTAATTAACAGAATGAAAGTTAACACATTTAGATGGGTTGGCACGACCATGTAGACGATATTTTTAAAGATGAAAGTGCAAGAAACGTGAACCACAGACGAACATGTCTCCGACGATGTATGAATGTTGCTGAGGCGATGCATGTGTGTCAAGGTAGAAAAATGCGGCGTTCGGTTCTCTTTGCCTACCCCGTGAGGGCCATGGCGTGTTGGTCTGTAAGTATGTACGTAGGTATGTATGTATAGTTAAAAGTTAAAATTCGTCTGTGTATACATGCTAAGTCCTTTCTTTATTCGTATAATTCATAGTCCTAGAACGTCGCTATTAATTTGGTCTCTCTTGAATCGAGGTTTTTTGTGAATATCCTGGGATATTATTCTAGGTATGCAGCTTGGTACTTTCAGACCGGGTCGTAGGTACCCGCGCGAAAAAAAAAAACATCGATACATGTCGGTATTCTGAGGATGATTTAGATATTAAACCTAGGGTCGTGATCTTTTCGACTGTAGTTTTTTTTTCTTTTGTTTTTATTTTTTCGTAGTGCGAAGAATAGGTTGAGTTAAATTTCTATTTCACTCGTTACTGGGTCTTAACCTTCTAGTGTTAGGTCATTATTACCGGGAGGTTTTTTTTTTTTTTATTTTATTCATGCTCTCATTTCCTTCCTGGGTTATTTAATCATTCGATTCTTTATTTATTTATTTGTTTATCTAGCCGTTTATCCTCTGAAATGGTTGTCTACCCCTTCCTACGTTTGCTTATTTCTTCGTATCTCTTTTCTTGATTGCGTTAGTTATTTAATTACGTATTTATTCCCCTATACCTATCTGTAAATTTTCTTTCAGCATCACTCTGTTGGTTTACTTACGTGTTTATTTCTACATTCACGTAATTGGCTTACTCCCCAGCTCATTAATTTATTTATTTCTGTTTACTGTTAAATATGTAGGTCTTGTTTCCCGAAATTAAAATAATTAAATAAATCAATCAATTTTCCTGTTTTCTATCTCCTTTCGGTCCGCAACGATTCGACAGTGGGTAAGCCCTGGCTACCTCTACTTATATTTCCTTGTCTGGTCTCATTCAAATTTATGTGTCCTACCCTATGAACCTACTTATGAACTTGATACCTTGGGGTGGTCTAGTGATATAGTGACCGAACACAGTCTGGACCCACATGCGTTCCCACGAACTAGATTTGCCGGGCCACATCGCCGTCCGTCTAATTTCTGATTTATCGTATCCGTTAGAGCGGCTCGCGAAATCTGACACCTTTCTCCAACGGACATTCCAGTGGCGTAACTAGCTCTACCTACTTGGTCGTTTGATGTTGTTCAATACGAAACATCTCTGTGTTTTCTCAAACCAAAATTAAAAATACCGAAAATATTTTTATTATTCACGGTGAGCTTGTCTGTTGATTTCTTATTTATGCCGCCAAATTATAACTTTTGGGTAGTTAAATTATTTACCGATTAATTATTTACTTATTGTTTTCTCAAACCAAAATTAAAAATACCGAAATTATTTTTATTATTCACGGTGAGCTTGTCTGTTGATTTCCTATTTATGCCGCCAAATTATAACTTATGGGTAATTAAATTATTTACCGATTAATTATTTACTTATTGTCATTTCGTTAATTATCACCCGACACTAATTAGCTATATCCCATTCTATTGAATAGGATCCAGCGATTACTAGCAATTTCTTCTGAAAGCATTTTCCTATGTCAGAAGCAATTTTTTTTTTTTTTTTTTTCTTAAGACTTGTTCCCGCTTCTATTTTTCTGATTACCCAAAATATTTCGGTACGCCCATGTCGCATTTCGATGTCTCGACCGTTGGCGTGTTCCCATGGACCAGCCAAGATATCCATATGTGTCAATTATAAGTTATTGCGTCCTGCCTGGCACTTCCTTGCGACCGACAAGGTTCTCCGGGGCTAAACCAACATACCACCTACGCAGGATTCTGCGAAATATGCACGTCTGTAGTGTCTGAGACCCGACGCGTGATTTTGTTCAAATACCTATCCATGTTGGATATATCAAACCACCCCATCCTTCTTGAACCAAAATCACCGCGGCGTCCATTTACCCGTTTCCTCTGCCTTTCCTCCGTCTCCGGGGTTCTTTTCCCGGAACCTTGCGTCCGCGACTCATGACTTCGGTACCCCTGATGCAGATTTACTATTTAACCCCATTTCGGCTCCACTACGGTCCTTTCCTCTCCTCTTAACTACCTCTACGCCTGCCTTCGCCTCGTACTCCGAGGTACGTCTCTGCGTGCGGCGCCAGCGGATACCCAATAGATCGATTAATTACCTGTTGGACATGCATCTCGTTCCCCCCGAGGTATTTCCCTGATCATTTCCCCTAAGCCTTCCTTTTTTCCTTACTAATCACCGCTTGTGCCTAGTTAGCCCCACCGGTTGGAGATATACTCCGTGGGTGACCGTCCGGCCCACCCCGGCAAACTAGCTTGTCCGCAAGCCTATCGTCCTATATAAATAAAAATATATAAATATATACCTATGTAATATTATAATATCGCGATTTATTCCGTTCCTTTCCTTTTCCTTCATATACGGCACTACAGGCCCTTCCATTCTCATTCCTTGGTACTATCTGAGGCGCCTTTAGCATTCAGGCTCAAACCCCCTTAACATACCCATGCCTAAGTCTTGATAATTAATCCCTTCATGGGTTCGTTCCCCGACTAAAACCTCGCGATCTCCCTCCAGGAGAGAGATTGCACACGCAGATCGACCTCCTCCCGTTCCCGCATCTCACCTACTGAGTATTCGTCCTGACTCAACATATTTACGATACTTCTTGCCGATACCTAACGATTAACTTATGTATAACCTGCTCCCGCGCACTTTACTACTGTATAATATAATAAGGTGGGTCGTCATCCCTCCCACTTATTAATTCCTGATCTTCCTAACTCGTCTAACGACATAATATTTTTCCTCGCACACTCTGCCTAATCCTATATAACTTTAAATTCGTCCTTTTCTTGGCCACTCAATTGATATTCATCGCCGATACAACGTCTGGCCTTGGGCGTTCGTATCGTATTTCTAAGCTATTTCCCTAACATCATAGTTTTCTACTCTCGTCTTTTCCTGATCATTACCTGCTCTTACGTTCATGAAATATCTCCTCAAGACCTCAATTCGCGTTCCTTTCATAACCCTTTTTCTAATATGCTGATCGGATCGCTAGCTAAACGATCTAATTCTACCTTCTCAATTCCATGCAACGCTTTTCTCTTACTAATTCCTCAATCAATACTTATTATTCTTATATACCTATACGCGTTATACCTATTAAATCTTACATCGTTAGTGGCGGTTTAGCATTAACCCATTAACTTCACTTGTTCTTAGTTTATTTCGTTATCCTGCCGCACGTTATAAAATTAAATTCAAAAAGACATTAATAACCTTAGTTTTTATACTATTCCATTCAATTTCACATATCGCATTACTCATGAGTATTCTTATGTTATCTTGTAAAATCTTCTTTAGGTATACTACCATACCTAAACTTATACGTTATTCGACTGATCAGTTATATTCTTCTCACTTATCGCCGGGGCAAACGCCTGATCAATAGCATTCCTCCCTCGGTTACCTATTTATACCTAATTCGATAATGCGCGTCCGCACTTAGATTATTGGTCGGCCAACATAATTACTTACTAATCTTCCTTATGATTTCCTCATTACACCTCGCTCTTAAATTTCTTATACTACTTATCTTCTTCTTCCCAAGACACTTTAAAAAAAACTAATTTTTTTTTATTATAGCCTATCGCTTACGGCGATAGTTCATCTACCCCGCGTCTATCCTTGCGTTTAATCTTTGATTACTATATCTTCTACGCCTATACTGCTTGCCGGTGCTCTAATACCTATTCGTCATTCATCTTATACTTTACGCCGATCCTTTTCTCGTGGCATATCAATAATTATCTGCTAGTTATCTGATCAGTTATCTACCGTCCTCGGAAGTAAACGCTTGATCACTGAGCGTTTAGCCTTCTACCTTCCATATATATACCTATTGCATTAATAATATCTATTGCGTACACGCACCTGACATACCTGTTATTTGTATTAATTATCGTCCTTATTACTTCTCTAGTAGACCGCCTATGAGCTATACGCTTAGTAAATCTTATAAATATTATTTTCCCGTTGTACCTAACTCTCAATTTCCTTACCGCTAAGTGCCTACCTCCTCGAAAGCATTTCATTACGTCATACGCGTTAATCCGCGTATACCTATCTATCCTTCCGAGAGGTCTCAACTCGCTCGTTTGCAATTAAACACTCCTTATACCTACCTATTTGCATATTCTTATACTGTATCGTTCGACTATCTACAAGTGGACATTTCTACCTACCCATACCCATTTCACTGCCCTGTCTTATCAACGCCGATTTATGACTCTTCGCATGTCATCTGCGTGTACCTTGGTCGGCTTACTTCGCCGATCTATCCAATACGTGTGCCCTCGGCCAATGACAGTGAGAACGGTATAAGGACCACTCCATTTTTCGGCGAAACCGGCGTGAAAGCCTCTTGCTGCGTCTGACTGTGGGTGTTCCCGAACCCATACTTTCTCACCTGGACCGAATGTCGATCCTTCCTCCCCTGGAGTCAGGTACCTTCCGCGGTACTCAGCTTGCTTTCTCACTATTTCCTCATCAGCGGAGCGCCTGTCTCTTGCTTCCGTTGCTGATGGTACGATATCTTCGTTGGAATGTACCAACCACTCTCCTGGTCGTGGTAGGTCGTATCCTAGTAAAGCCTGGCTGGGGGTCACGCCGGTAGCCTCATTCTGTCTTCCTCGCAAAGCACCGAGTATTGTCGGCAAGACGACGTCCCACCTCGTATGACTCCCCTCCTGCAAGTGAATCCTGAGAGCTTTCTTTATCTCTTGATTCCTTCGTTCAGCCGGATTGGCTCTGGGGTGATACGTGGCTGTGGTCCAGTGCACGCACTGCCACCTCTCTATAGCATCGTTCCATGTCCTGTGCGTAAATTGTCGACCGTTGTCAGTTAATACATACTTCGGGTACCCGTAACGGTTGAATACTTCCGATTCAAGTACTGTCGTGAGTGAGGTGGCCTTACTGGATCGCATGGGAAAGGCTTCCACCCACTTAGTAAATAGGTCCGTGACCACTAAAATAAAACGGTTTCCCGCCGCGGAGGCTGGATACGGACCCATATAATCTACCGCTAATACTTCGAATGGTTTGGTTGCCCGGTGTCCTGTCTGATGGACTCGATGTAAGCCTGGTCGGGCTTTCGCCTGCATACACACGCCGCATGTCTTCACATGTCGTGCGACATCCGCCTTCAGTCCTGTCCAGTAATATAGTCTCTGAATGGCGCGCGTAGTCTCTTTCGTACCTGGGTGACTAGCTACCGGGTCGTCGTGATATTTCGTTATTACTTCTGCTATCTTCGCGCGGGGTACTACTAGCTTCGACTCTCCGCCTTCCTGCTTCCTCCACAGAGTTGTACCTAATACTTCGTATGCGGCTTGCAGGTTTCTTTCAAAACGACTTCGTGCTCGGCTCGGCCGCGCCTGCACTCGCCGTATCCTTTGCATTTTTTGATTAATATCTGCATCTCTACGCTGGCTAACTCGGATGTCCTCTGCTAGAGCCCACGCTCCGGCCTCTTGTTCGTCTTCCTGGTGAGAACGCATCTCTTCCTCACGTTCCTCCTCTTCTTCGTGCTCTCTGCGACCTTCCTGATCTCTGCGCCCTTCCTGATCTCTGCGCCCTTCATCATCTCTGCGCCCTCCTTCATTTCTGCGCCCTTCGTGATCACTGCGCCCTTCGTGATCTCTGCGCCCTTCGTCATTTCTGTGCCCTTCGTCATTTCTGCGCCCTCCTTCATTTCTGCGCCCTTCGTCATTCCTGCGCCCTTCGTCATTCCTGCGCCTTTCGTCATTTCTGCGACCTTCGTCATTTCTGCGTCCTTCGTCATTTCTGCGCCCTCCTTCATTTCTGCGCCCTTCGTAATTTCTGCGCCCTTCGTCATTCCTGCGCCCTTCGTCATCTCTGCGCCTTTCGTCATTTCTGCGACCTTCGTTATTTCTGCGTCCTTCGTCATTTCTGCGCCCTCCTTCATTTCTGCGCCCTTCTTCGTTTCTGCGCCCTTCGTCATTTCTGCGCCCTCCTTCATTTCTGCGCCCTTCCTCGTTTCTGCGCCTTTCGTCATCTCTGCGCCCTTCCAGCGTTTCCACTTCGCTAGCCATTGTACTCGCGATCGTTGCTGTCATGTCTTGGCCTCGGCCCCGGGCTACACATGGGTACATCATGTGGTCCTCCAGGTCGTCATTTACTGGGGAGGTTAACTCTTCCTGCGGGCTGCGTGACAGGGCGTCGGGCAGTTGGTTTAGCTTTCCCGGGCAATGTTCGATTACGAAGTCGAACTCTTGGAGTAATAACGCCCACCTCATCAATTTAGCGTAATATTCCTTGTGTGTGTTTAGCCAAATTAGGCTTCTATTGTCCGTTCTCAAGCGAAAACGTCGCCCCTCTAGAAACGCCCGGTAACGTTTTATGGCCCATACTGCCGCGTACGCTTCTTGTTCATTACTATGCCAATTACGTTCGGTATTGGTAAATTTTGCACTACCGTAGGATATTATTTGTCGTTCTCCAGCTTCGTTTTCTTGATATAGGACGGCGGCGACTCCCATCTTGCTAGCATCCGTTTGTACAATGAATTCTTTAGTGAAATCGGGTCTGCTTAACGTCATTGGTTGCGATAAGATGTGTTTTAACCTCTCCATGGCTATCTGTGCGGCTCTAGTCCATTTAAACGTCCGACTTGTACTCAGTAAGTCGGTTAACGGCGAGGCGATCTCGGCGAAATTTGGTACGTATTCACGCAACCAGTTGCATATACCTAAAAAGGCTCGCAGCTGTTTACGCGTCTTTGGCGTCGTTGCCGATGATATTATTACGCCATGGGCCGGTTGAGGTTGATTTGCGCCCGCAGTTACTGTGTATCCTAGGTAATCGATTGATGGTAAGCCGAATTTGCATTTCTCACCCGCGCATTTAAGTTCGTACTGCTGTAGTCGTTCTAATACCAACCGCAGGTGGGTCAGGTGTGACTCCCAATCAGGTGAGAAAATTATGATATCATCGAGATACACTAAGCAGAATTGTCTTACGTAGTTAGCCAAAACTTCTTGCGACATCCTTTTTTGGAAAAGTCCCGGTGCTCCCTTCAGACCGAACGGCATGACGCGAAACTGGTAGCATGCCCCATCAGGTGTGGTGAAGGCCGTCAACTTCTTTGATCGTTCTTCCATGGGTACTTGCCAGTACCCTCTAGCCAAATCGATCGTAGTAAATACCCTTGCTGTACCAAGATCCTTCAGTGTCTCGTTTATGATAGGCAGGGTCGCCGGTTCGTCGATGGTAACTCCATTTAGTCGTCTATAATCCACGCAAAATCGGTACTCGTCCTTCCCTTTCTTAGACGCCATTACGACGGGAAAGCTGTATGGTGAATCGCTTTCTTCAATAACGCCATCGGCCAACATACCTTCTAATTGTTCGTATAGGGCGCGCTTCTTCACATCTGAGAGCCTATGTGGTGGTAGCTTGATAGGGTTGAAGTCCTTCAACTTTATTGCATATGGCGCCAGTGATGCTGGTCCTGCATATGGCGCAAATACTTCGTGAAAATCTTGTAATATTTTTAAAATGTTGTCTTTACGCGCGATGTCTAACATACTAATATCTGGGAAAGTATCTATATTTATATCTTGTTGCGGTCGGTTTGGTAGAAAATGTATTGTTTTTCGTGACGGACAGCATATATGAAGACAGCCTCTGTGGAAGTCTGTCACTCCTTTGTGTTTAACGAGCCAGTCATGACCAAGTATCACGTCTTCTCTTAGTCCTGGGACAATTAGGAAAGTATCTGTCAAGACATGGGCGGCTGAGGTCCATGTAATATCTGCCTCCCCGCTAATCTTCATCTCCACACTCGAGTGTGCGAGTCTTACAATTTTATCCGTACTGTGTCGTATTAAATGGCTAGGTACTAAGCTAGCATTCACTAAATTGTGCGTGCTCGCCGAATCTACTAGGGCCGCGGTAGCGATACCTACTAGCTTAGCAGGTATACGTGATAATGGCCGTCTGTGAAGTCCCGTTACGTTGTTACATGCCCAACCCCTTCTATTGTTGTCGTTTCCAGTAATCGTGCGGTGGTGGTCTATTGTCATTGGGTCTGGCTGGTCGCGTTGACCACTCCCACTTAACGTCGGCGTGTCGCCTGAGCGTGGTTGGTTCCGCCCAGGCGGGAGGCGTTTCCCGCTCTAAAGGGTTGATAGGTAGGTCTGGGTCCGTTATTGTAATGTCTATTCCAATCGTGGTTCCCCGCGGGCCGCTGTCCATTTGGTACATAATTTCGTCCGCCGCCATTTTGTCGCAAGTCGGCGCGATGGTCGCCTTCAATATACCTCTCTGGCTCCGATTGGAAGCCATTTTGACGATGTTGATGCTGCACTGACGGCATGTTCCACTGAACCCGTGTAGTGTTTGTATATAAAGGTTGCCGTGGGAAGTCTAGTCCCGAAACTCGACTCCGCAGAGTGTCCATCGTATAGGGTCCGAAGGTCAGACCCACTTCTAGAAGTTCGCTGTACCTCGGGTGCATCAGGCCGATGAGATCCTGACAGATCTCGTTGATCTCTCCCTTCGGGAATAGTCTCCTGTATATTACATTTTTCCTCTGCAGGAAACAAATACCACTTTCGCCCTCTCGCTGTCGATCTCCATACAGGCTCACCAGCAGCGAGGCACGAGCTGCCTCTGTTCCATATCTGGACCGAAGAACGTTGCAGAAGTCCGCCCATCCCCAGCGTCCTTGCAAGTGAGGCCTCCACCAGTTCTTTGCTTCGCCTCTTAACCTCTGCGCTGCTCTCTCCACCTGCACGGCCGGGCTACAGTGTACAGCCTTGAAATGCGCTTCACAAGCGCGTATGAATTGTTCAGGGTCTTCTTCGGCTAGACCGCTGAAGGTATCTTCCAGGACACGTGGTACGCATGCCCGCTCCCAAGTCCCAGACGGGGCCAAGGCGGCTCTCGCGGGCGAGCTATAATTTTGGCCTGCCTCTGCCTCTTCTTCGATCGGCATTGGTATAACCGGACTATTTTCTGCCGAACTCTCCATGTCTGACGCACTATTTCCTCTCAACCGTCGCATATCTGTCACTATCTCTATTTTCCTCTTAATATTTCGGTGTCCCGACTGCGTGACTGTTTAAGTGACCGCCCTTGAGACGACTTTATCCGGTAACCGGCGCGGTGATCTCTTATTCAGTATTATCAAAAAAACATCGGTCAACGTTCCTAATTGAAAGAAAAAAAAGTAATTTTCAAAGTTCCTAGTTGAAAGAAAAAAAATTAAATTTTTTCTTTTTATAATCACTATCGACCTTAAACGGTCTTTATCTATTTATTTATTTATTTAATTATGCCGTAATTGGACTACTTATACCTAAAACCATCAAATATTAATTTATGTTAACTCACCGCTAATGAGTCTTAGAGTAGCAATCCTCTTCCGTATACATACAATAAAATTTATATAAAAATTATATCCGTAATAGTTATATTCGTAAATGTATTAAAATATATTTGTACCTATCATTTTTTTCTTGGTAAATATATTCATAACCTTTTTGGTTTATTATCCTACCCCTAAGGAGAGACGAATATTTCTTCCTAAGCGAGTATTATGCTTCCCAAACGAAATTAGTCTATAATATTAATTTACCCAACTCACCACTAACGATATTAATCTCGATTGAAAATAGCTATACCTACGAGAACAAAAAAAAAAAATCGAGAACAAAAATTATCTATCTCCCCACTACTGAGGACAAAATCCTGTTTCGTAATTAGCAGTTATCCTTATTATTTTATCATTAGCAGAAAAAACGTAATATTCCCAAAAAAAAAATATTATAACGGCCTAATTATTCATTGCCAAGCGAGTTTCCCTATCTACTCATCGAGACGCTTATTATATAAAAAAAGAATTATTCCCGTCGTCCAAGCGATTTCTTACTGATGTATATACCTATTCTATCAATTCAGATACCTATAGTCGATCAGTCAATTACCTACTAATTAAAACGTTACGAGTGTCGATGATAAAGATCTAACTACCAAATACAAAAATTATAAGGTCACCAGCTTCGGTGATTAGTCAAATGATATAAGGATCACCAGATTCGGTGGTTCAAGACATACAAATAAAAATATTACCTACCAACATTGTAAAGTAATAGGTAAAACTAGTGTTGGGTAATTGTTTAGATATTAATATTTCTTTCTCTATCTCTCCCCTACAACCCTTCTGAAGCCTCGAGTTATTTTATCCTAAATTCGTGGGTACGTGTTTTTTTTCTTAGCAATTATTTTCGTAAGTGAACAAACTTAAGTTTCTTTCGACTTAATCCGCGGAAGGTATTTTTCGATTAATATCTGGTTGGATTATTAATGGGATTCCAACTGGAATCTCTATTTTCCAATAAGAAAATCAAAAATCGCGAAATTTCAACGATTAATTATAGTTTTTTTAATAACGATTAATTTCTTTATTTTATTAGATATAATTCGCGGAGAAGTCGCTTAAGCTGCCTTCAACGTTGGGCGCCATTTAATACACCGGGGGGAGTTTAAAAGACGGAAAGTGGGAAGGTCGGAAGGTGTTGCGAGGTTGTTGATAATTATTTGAATATTATTTGAAAGTGAAAGCTGGGTATTGGTTTTGTCGGGAACTATTTTCTTATTCAGTGCTCACACTGAGGTGGCACTAGAGTATCGGCACAGCCGATTTCGACGACTTGCTAGGCTCAGGGCGGTGGCCGCCCTTCGCCGCCCACTAGTTGGTTTGCCCGGCCAGCTATCGGGTGCAAGCCGTCGCTGTGATTCCTCCCCGGGAATTAAAACTTAAATTAAACCTTAAAATTACCTAATTACTAACTATAATTAAAACAGGCTTCAGATTGGGATTGTATATGAGAGAGAAGAAAAAAATCAATTCAGTTAACTAAAATTTACTAGCATCTAGGCACACAACGACATTATAAGCTAAGAGACAATGTTTTCTAAATACTAGGACTTATACTAAGATCTTAATGTATACTTAAAACTATGTGTGTGCACACAACAAAACACGAAGGGAGTCTTTGAAAAAAAAAGAACGTTGAGAACGTCGAAGTGTGAAGAAACGAAAATTAGAACAGGGCAGTATTGGCCTCCTGTGAGGCGATGGCTGGTGATCCTCGTGGGCGGCCTCTCCAGAGGCGGCGATAATGATCCTCGAATAATTGCCTCCTACCACAGAGGCGGCGTGGATGTCTCCTGGGTAGGGCCTCTTTTCCAAAAGAAGCGCTTGCCGTTGTCTTCTTGGCAGGGCGAAAAAAAAATGGCCCTCCAATTGAGTGGAGTATAATGGACTCAGTGGACATACAAAATAATGTGAAATAAAACCTGGTAGGTTGGCCTCTCTCCGTCCGCGGGACCTCGCCAGAGCGAGTCTGTAGTAGACCGTAACGACCGCGTATGCCCTGATATAAATTTTAATGTTTGAAATGGGCTCCTTCCTTGCTGGTCTGATTCACTGGTTTATAGTAAAGTACTTTGTAAAATTTTATCTGCTATGCGTCCACGACGGTTGGTTAGAATCGTTGGTACTTGGTCTAGCTGGCGAGACCCGCGAACAAGAGAAGGAAGACTGTTACTGTTGCGATGACGAAATCGGAATGCTCCAGATCATCCCGTGCGGTCGCTAATATTGACCGGCGGCATCTCGTCCCGCAAGCCCCTCCCCCCTAGTTCCTCGGCTGTCCCTGTGTTCCCGTACGGACGCACTGATTTTTCGCGCCAAAGTTCACGCACTATGTTTTCTTTTTTTTTTTTAATTTTCGTAACACATACACTTTTCTTTTTAATTTTCGTTACACATACACTTTTTCTTTTTTTTCATCTTATACACTTATACACTTCTTATGGACTATTTACATGATCAGAGCAACATAACATTATAATTTCTCCATACAGAAATGTGTGCCTATAGGTAGGTATTTCCAATCCTGATTAACTATATTACCCAACACACAAAATTATTTAGACACTGATATGTTGTAGGAACATAAAATTATGGTACTTCCCAACAACTATTTTATTCTCCTTGACAATAGCATTATTTTATTTCAATTTTATTGACAAAATCATTATTTTATTCCTTTCTTTTCGCCCTACCAATCCTAACTATGTTACATAAATTAATATAAGTTCCCGTAGGTACATTTTCTTTTTATAAAACAACTCATTCTTATTACTTCGATGACTGCCATAATTTTCCTCGATGCTTGGAGAAAAAAGAATCGAATTTTCTCAAGGAGAAAATCATTTTCCTATCTTTATCGCTATTCGCCCTCTGTATGTCGAGACGCGAAGCTTTTCCCTGCGCCCCAAGCTTACTAACCTCAGCTAAACGATCTGCATCAGAGTCCCGAACCAAAGCGCGAAAGTATCCCCTACGGACGTAAATCAACTTATTGTACTTCAATTTTCTTCCCTTTTATTATTATTAATTTAATATTCTCCCCTCGCGCCAATTTCCTCCCCTTTCAGATTTTCCTCGGCTTATTTTTTTCGTGCCATCTCTAGAGTTTCGCGCGCTGTCTCTGACCTATGACAGTCGGTCGAGCAGAGCGCTTCCCGAAGCTGATCGAATTTTTCGCTAGATGTCTCCCCTAGTATTGAAACGAAAGCTCTCGTCTCCTCTGAGCGGCTGGCGCATATTTAAAATACCTATTTAAAAACCACCTTATTATACTGATAATAACCAGAATGGAAACCTCCGCTGTCCGTAACCACCAACTTATTTTATTTTATTTTAATTAAGTCCGCTCAGACACAGGCATGAATGCCCAAATATTTCTGCGCATAATAGCTTATAGCCTATATGGGAAGTACATACGATCAGATAATCACCTATCACCTGATCTCGGATATGGGTTATGTAAGAATTTCATAACCGTGCTGAGTAGGTGTCGAGGGAGAATTCCGGCGTTCGGTTCTCCCTGCCTACCCAAGGTAACGCAATGACCGTCATGGTATCGCCTGGTATTATTTACTTATTGTTAATTTCTATTTATTTACTAAAATCCTTTTTTTTCAAGTATCACAATAACAATTAACATAATATAACTTTCTACCGTAGTAAATAAAATTATAAGTTATACTATAATTTAAAAAGGTTAAAGTATGTCGTAAGTGTATACATTTATACCTATATTTTAATTTGTGGATTAGGCTACTCTACTAGGCTATGTAAGCCTGTCCCAGAGTAACGTTAGGTATATAAATCAGTCCTATTATTTCAATTCGTCATGGTGTTAGTTAATTTTGTAAGATTTTGTGGTAGGTTGCAGTAATTTAGATGTGCGTATGTATGAAGTATGTATTTATTTTTGTGTTGAAAAAAAAATAATGCCAGAATAATTACAGTACCTACTGCTTTATACCGTCGTAGGAAAATTTGTAGGTAGTTTTGTAACAGAACGGTGTATGACAGAGTTCAGAATGAAGATACAAGGAAAGAAAGTAAGATACCGAAAGATGTAATTAACAGAATGAAAGTTAACACATTTAGATGGGTTGGCACGACCATGTAGACGATATTTTTAAAGATGAAAGTGCAAGAAACGTGAACCACAGACGAACATGTCTCCGACGATGTATGAATGTTGCTGAGGCGATGCATGTGTGTCAAGGTAGAAAAATGCGGCGTTCGGTTCTCTTTGCCTACCCCGTGAGGGCCATGGCGTGTTGGTCTGTAAGTATGTACGTAGGTATGTATGTATAGTTAAAAGTTAAAATTCGTCTGTGTATACATGCTAAGTCCTTTCTTTATTCGTATAATTCATAGTCCTAGAACGTCGCTATTAATTTGGTCTCTCTTGAATCGAGGTTTTTTGTGAATATCCTGGGATATTATTCTAGGTATGCAGCTTGGTACTTTCAGACCGGGTCGTAGGTACCCGCGCGAAAAAAAAAAAACATCGATACATGTCGGTATTCTGAGGATGATTTAGATATTAAACCTAGGGTCGTGATCTTTTCGACTGTAGTTTTTTTTTCTTTTGTTTTTATTTTTTCGTAGTGCGAAGAATAGGTTGAGTTAAATTTCTATTTCACTCGTTACTGGGTCTTAACCTTCTAGTGTTAGGTCATTATTACCGGGAGGTTTTTTTTTTTTTTATTTTATTCATGCTCTCATTTCCTTCCTGGGTTATTTAATCATTCGATTCTTTATTTATTTATTTGTTTATCTAGCCGTTTATCCTCTGAAATGGTTGTCTACCCCTTCCTACGTTTGCTTATTTCTTCGTATCTCTTTTCTTGATTGCGTTAGTTATTTAATTACGTATTTATTCCCCTATACCTATCTGTAAATTTTCTTTCAGCATCACTCTGTTGGTTTACTTACGTGTTTATTTCTACATTCACGTAATTGGCTTACTCCCCAGCTCATTAATTTATTTATTTCTGTTTACTGTTAAATATGTAGGTCTTGTTTCCCGAAATTAAAATAATTAAATAAATCAATCAATTTTCCTGTTTTCTATCTCCTTTCGGTCCGCAACGATTCGACAGTGGGTAAGCCCTGGCTACCTCTACTTATATTTCCTTGTCTGGTCTCATTCAAATTTATGTGTCCTACCCTATGAACCTACTTATGAACTTGATACCTTGGGGTGGTCTAGTGATATAGTGACCGAACACAGTCTGGACCCACATGCGTTCCCACGAACTAGATTTGCCGGGCCACATCGCCGTCCGTCTAATTTCTGATTTATCGTATCCGTTAGAGCGGCTCGCGAAATCTGACACCTTTCTCCAACGGACATTCCAGTGGCGTAACTAGCTCTACCTACTTGGTCGTTTGATGTTGTTCAATACGAAACATCTCTGTGTTTTCTCAAACCAAAATTAAAAATACCGAAAATATTTTTATTATTCACGGTGAGCTTGTCTGTTGATTTCTTATTTATGCCGCCAAATTATAACTTTTGGGTAGTTAAATTATTTACCGATTAATTATTTACTTATTGTTTTCTCAAACCAAAATTAAAAATACCGAAATTATTTTTATTATTCACGGTGAGCTTGTCTGTTGATTTCCTATTTATGCCGCCAAATTATAACTTGTGGGTAATTAAATTATTTACCGATTAATTATTTACTTATTGTCATTTCGTTAATTATCACCCGACACTAATTAGCTATATCCCATTCTATTGAATAGGATCCAGCGATTACTAGCAATTTCTTCTGAAAGCATTTTCCTATGTCAGAAGCAATTTTTTTTTTTTTTTTTTTCTTAAGACTTGTTCCCGCTTCTATTTTTCTGATTACCCAAAATATTTCGGTACGCCCATGTCGCATTTCGATGTCTCGACCGTTGGCGTGTTCCCATGGACCAGCCAAGATATCCATATGTGTCAATTATAAGTTATTGCGTCCTGCCTGGCACTTCCTTGCGACCGACAAGGTTCTCCGGGGCTAAACCAACATACCACCTACGCAGGATTCTGCGAAATATGCACGTCTGTAGTGTCTGAGACCCGACGCGTGATTTTGTTCAAATACCTATCCATGTTGGATATATCACTACCATAACCCATGGTAATATTTTGATCATAATACCTATGTATATATCAGATTCATACAAAATTCGCTAACTACGACATCTAGTATATTATATCAAAAAATCTATGAGTTCGTATATACTGGGTAGCGTTCGGAAAGACGCTCGGCGATCGCTCGGCGATGTTAGAGCGTCATCCTAAGCGTTCGGAATTCATCGAGCGATTCGCGCGGCGATTCACTCTGCCCGTTCGGAATCACGGTTGACTCGCACCAAAGTCGCCCAAGTCGCTCGATGAAATAGTAGGGTGAATGTCGCTCCTGTCAAATTTTCAAAGTTTTTGGCGGGATTTATGAATTTTCGCATAGTCAAAGTGACATTTTATTTGGCGGCAATTTATAATTTTTCACATAGTCGTCAACACTTTTAGTTTGGTATGGTTTAAGTTGGTTTTATTTGTATTTATAATTTAATTTATTGAATTATTTATTAATTATAATTTACAAAAATGTAAATTCATACAAAATAAATCCAATGGATGTAAATTCAAACAAATTTACCATGGATAATAATGGTCAACCACAAAGAAATGTGGAAGGCCATTATTTAATAGTAAACATCAACAGTAAGTGTATTTTGTTTTATGAAAATAATATATTTTTTAATGAGTGGTTATCATTTTAAGGGAAATAAACAATTTTTGAATGCCCAAAACACGAAAAGTTCGTGAAAACTATGTGTGTCAAGATAGAAGTGAGTGGCGTTCAGTTCTCTCTGTCTACCCCGTGAGGGACATGGCGTGATGGTATGTATGTATGTCTTTGATCCAACACTTGTATCCCTTTTTATGAAAAACCTGACATTTATTTTATTTTATTCTGGGAACAGACAGTTATATAAATGAGTGTGTTGTGGCCAACGCTAAACTCCTCACTAACAAGTCATTCTATAAAGTGTTCAAATTTTGTATCGAAAATTTTCACCATTTTCATGAAATGAGTTTGTCAAATTATTTTTTCATAACATTCACAATGGGTGACAGGGAACCTCAATATTGCTGAACTTTATGAGATATGTTCGTTGGGTGGATGCAGAACTATTATAAGTCGCATTTTTAACGAATATCACTTTTTGATGTAAATATGTTCGCAAGAAAAAATCTTAAATTCTTACGAATAATACGAATCACTTGTCACAACACGTTTACTACTTTTAAAATTAATAAATTATTACCTCGTTATTATGAAAACATCCGATAAACACCAAAACAAAATATACAACCTCTATTTTATTATAATTTTTGACCAAAGTGACACAACTGAAGTAACACCAAACTCGTAATTTTAAATTTCCCGCGCCCGCGTAATTTTAAGTCACCCCAACATCGCTCAGTACCGTTCGGATTAAACATCGCCCAAATGTCGCTCTCTTTGCAACTTCAGGTCGCACCGGTAGAGCGATTCACTCAGCGATTCACTCTGATTTAGAACGCGGCCCCTAACTCGCTAAAGTATCAGCTGTCAAATGTCAAAAATACGAAAGTGAAAGTTGTGAATTGGAATGAAGGCTTTCGACAAATGGTTTAATTCAGTGATAGACCATTATTCCTAGACAGTGGACATAATACAAAAGGTTTTAGATCAATTGCTGGTAAGATAATAGAAATCTTGTGTTTACTGGATGCATTCAAATAGGATTAATTATATTTAAATTTTGAGGTTATTTGATTACGTTTTGTTTAATTACCGGTGTTTTGTTTAAAAAATGATAAGATTTTGCAACGTATTGTTTTTGCTAATTGTCTCGGCTGATTAATACGATTATATAAATTATAATTAAGTAGTAAACAAATATTTTTTGTAGTTAGGTAAAAGTATAACTATTTTTTTAATATCACTTAAAAGAATCTCGTGAGGAATAAACTAACCAAACTATCAAAAAAGTTTTTTTGAACTAAAATGATATACGAAACATTCAATCAAAATAAAATGTTCAATAATATTTTTAGTTAAAAATTGGCTAATCTGTAACTGGAAGCGCGGTGTTGCATTTTTATGTAGTTTTATTAAAATATTTATGTATTACAAGCAATTACAAGTAATTGCACAAAAGTTAAAAAGAGGAACTTCAGTGAATTCGGATTTATTCAATTGCACATTGAAAATATTTTAATTGAAAAATCAGCATTTTGGTGCATGAATCTCAATAATTTCATGTTTTTCATTTATCATAATATTGTTTTTCTTAAAACTAATGCTTTACCTACATACCTACCTAAAATACCTACATGATTGCTGGTTTTGTTCGAGAACTACATACATCAATTTTGTCAACAAATAATAAGTGATATTTAAGAAAAATAACTAACTTCTTTATGACTTTATGATGTTGGTGTTGGCTTTTATAAGAGGGAGATGACCAAGAACCCTGAATAAAGATATCTAACTATTTTATACTGTTTTTTTTAGACGATTTGTTTTATTAATTGTTTTTATTATTATCCCGAGTATTTTTTATTTTACATAATATATTTTATATTTTATTTTTCTACTTTGATTTATTTTTTTTTCAATTTTTTTTTTAATTTTATTTCTATATACTTCCATATATTTTAATATTATACCTATGTTATAAGTATATATTTATTTTTTACTATTTTATGTGTAATTGATATGTTTTTTTAAAATAATTTTTTTTATATATATAACCAGCAATATTTGTAAATGCTCTGATTAAATTATTTATAACATACATGGATTTTTGTTTATTCTTTACATATCGCCATCGACAGTTGGATCTTATGTGTTATATGCAACTAGTTTAAAAAAAAATTCTATTTTTGTTTTTTATTTATTTATTTCTAAAATACATCAAATTAATACAATATAAATTAACTTGAATATTAAAACGAATACCTATATTATTTCACTAGGCGAAGCCTGTCTGAGGTAATATAATTTTCGCCAAACATCTTGAACGAGCTTTCGGTTCCGCAGAGCGCAATTTTGTGTCTTTTGTGTTTTGTTTACGTGCAAATCACCCCCCTTCTCAGCTAAAAGTTCAAGATGTTTGGCTACAACTTTACTAACAATAATTACGCAATACATTTTTGTTACATAAATTCTCAATGAACTTCCAAGGTATGAAAAAGTATAAAAAGAACAAAGTATAAAATACTAAAATCATAAAAAAAACAAGTGTATTTGTGAGGGCGAGGGTATGTTTGGATGTGTAAGAGGACAATGTGGGGATTTGTGTAATGAAAGAAGTATGAGGGCGTAAGAAAAGATCTCTTTCTCTGTGTAAATATTCTAGTATTGAATAAACACATTACGTACATTTTTATTTGGCTTAGTATTCAGACAAGATTATGTCAAGCATACTATAAGATATGTAAAACTATTAGATAGGAAATACAAAATAAAAATATTATGAAGTTTTGTATTTATTTAATCAATTTATTTAATAAGTTTCTTTTGTAACCGAGTGTTTTATTTTTCCTTTCCTTTTAGTGATCAGAAATCGTACTAATCGTTCCGAAAGTAGTGTTGTGAATTTACTTCACTGAGTAATTATTTATATACTAATTGCATGTAACACATGAGATCCAACTGTCAATGGCGATAGTATGTATAATTGAAAAATATGTACCAAAATATAAAAACTTAAATACAAATTAATAAATATTGTAAGATATTTTGTTTTCTACATAAAACTTATCGGTATGCATGTCCGGATAGGATAGTATGGAGGTAAGTCTGTTTTCCTACCTAGAATATGAAAACAATATGACGGTATGTATGTATGTTTGGAGATTAGGTATCAAACTATTGAGTGAGATATTGTGTAGTGTATACAATCTTAAAATTGTATGAAACGTAGTCGTCACTAAATTCAATTTTTATAAAAATTGTTAAAAAAAGTTTGATATTTACTACTGCAATGTTAATATTTTTTATAGCAAATTAAATTATCTAGTTGGGGTGTTTCGGCATTTTTCGATATTTTTAAAATCTTTGAAATATAGGCACTGAAACATATAAATTTATCATAAAAAAAGTTTTTTTTAATAAAAAATGTTTGAGAAACTCTGGATTTTTTTTTGAAAAAACAAATTTGATATTTTGTATTTGTCTTTATTTATACCAATTTTCAGGGTTCTAGCTTATATGGTTTTTGAGATATTTGGAAAAATAAAGTAAAAATTCAATAGTTGATAACCCCTGACTGAAATAAAAATTCAAAATTCTGAGTATAAAAACTTTGTATGCGCGGATCAAAAGTTATAAGAGGGGGGGGGGGGGATACACAGACACACTAAATGTTCAAACCACTAGTGAGTATTTATAGTTTACTAGTTGCGGAGCTGACCCGCTCCCTCATCAGAACAAACTTGTACTGATGAGGGAGCGGGTCAGCTCCGCAACTAGTAAACTATAAATACTCACTAGTGGTTTAAACAAAGTAATTTGTAATTTTCATTTTATTAGTTAAAATGTGCCACAAAAGTATAGCTACGACGTATAAAGATACTAAATGTTCAACTCCGAATTCTGAGTAAATCCATATACAGAACATATATGCTGCGAAGCCTCTAAGTTGGTGTTTTTTGACTTCAAAGTTGGAAAAACCGTGAAAAATATAGACCCTGCATACAAATCTCGCGTATCTTGGCTTGATACTTTGTCGATATGTTAAGAGAATAAAATTCTCTTGAACAAATCGACAGTTGGATTAATTTATTTCATCAAATTAAACTCAAAATATTGTTTTTATTTCTCAGGATTGCATACTAATCTTAAAATTGTAATCTTGAATAACAAAACAACGATCTTTGATTTATTATACATGTCTTTTTGACAGTAGGTACTGCCGCCAAGTTGAGCTTTTCGAGGTATTAGTTTTGGTAACATTTCTTTATTTCTTTCTTTATTTTACTTCTCGGGCAACTAACAGGTACTATGTCAAATATTGATTTAACACGCACCCAATAACAAGTTGCCACATTCTGGAGACTTACGATATTAATCGTCTCACAGATCCAGACTGAAAACACAATTAAAAACTGTGTCTCCACCGGGAATCGAACCCGGGACCTTTGGATCAGCAGTCAGATACCTAACCAACTGAGCCATGAAGGCCGACATGAACAAGATTGAGAACCCGATTTACACGGTAAAATATCCCAAAAACCAGACGGTGTTGATATAAACCCCGCCGCGAAAGCCCACAAATATACATATTTTTTAAATAGAATTTAAAAAAATATGTATTGTCTAATGTGTCGGGCTTCGATTCACAGCTGAGGAAAAAATATTTCTCTTAGAATTCCTGCTTTTCTTAACAGAAAGCACTGGTTAGTAAGAAAAATGACCACTTGTGTGGTATAAAGAAAGCTGTAAAAGTAAAATCCGACTAAAATTACACTGTAAATTTCAAATGCCGTTTGAGTGAGTTTTGGACCCATTAGGCGTGTAACCTTTTTGGCCGCAATGAACTATTAAAAAGCATTTTGGATATTTTTGTCAACTACGAAACTTCTCTAATACTCTGATACTGGGTTATAGGTATAAGTATAAATTTCTCTCCGTTTGGTATAATCAACTCTTCATGTTCATAATCCGTTTTCATCAGAGTTCGGTAAAATGGCAAAATTAATATATATTCATAGCGCTATCTTAGTGCCAACCTTAACTTGCACGAAAGCGGAATAAATGTAGTTGGAATGAGATCGCTAAGAAGAATCTGTAATATAACTCCGATGTATGACAAGGTCAGAAATGAGGACATAAGGAAAGAATGTAAGATGAAGAAAGATGTCATTAATAGAATGAAAGTGAACACATTGAGATGGTTTGGCCACATGGGGAGAATGAATGAGGAACGCCTTACGAAGAAAATATGCATTGCGGAGAGGAAAAAAACGAGAGGTTTGGGCCGCTCAAGGAACACCGCACGTCCTTGTGAACGGTATTTTGAAAGACGGTAATGTTAGAAGCGTGAACAACGGACGAACATGTATAAGTCGATGTATGAATGTTGACGAGCCGATGAATGTGTGTCAAAATTCAAAATAGAAATATGTTACGTTCGGTTCTCTCTGCCTATCCCGTGAGGCACATGGCGTATGTAATGTATGGATAGATTAATGGATAATGATAATGTAGAATGAATCGTAAGTTATGGTAAAAGAACGATGAACTTGTTGAAATTTAAAAACAAAGTAAAATGAAATGGGACAGTATAATGTTATATAAAATACTTTCTAGCTCTCGAACAATAAAGCTTATTGAACGTATTTAATCAAAATATAATATCGATTGATTAGCTTGTAAGATTAGTGTGCAAAACTAGTTTTTTTTAAGAGCAAGTCAACCAATATACGTGTATGTGGGCTATATAATTTAATAGGATGCTCGAATAGATATAAACATTAAAGGAAAGTTGTCGACCGCCGTGATATAGTGGTAAGTTGTTCGGCACTTGTTCTGGTGTCCTGAGTTCGATTTCCAGCAAAGGAGAATTTTATTTAAAAATTACTAAACTACTACCGAACTGGAAAAAATATTTATTTGGAAAATATAGATAAATATAATAATTCTTATGACGAGTTATGACGAAATAAAGCGAAGTGAAAATTCAGCTTAAATATAATATTTTTGGGTTTCGACTATTTTAGTATTTTATCCCACGGTTCATCAATGGTGTTATTTAGCAAAATAAATTTAGACCACAGAACATATTTAGACAGAATTTTTTCACAAATGTTTCCAAATTATTTCAGATTTTGAAATCAATATACCCTTTTTCCTTTCTTCAATGCTTTGTTCAGTGTTGATTTCCTTTTTTCAGTATTTTTTTATTGTTGTATTTGTTTCTCAAATACTAAATGCTATTGAATCGAATTTACTTTTGAGACTACGTTGCTCGCGTTGGTTGTAAGAGATTGCCTTAACCCGTATTTGTGCATTTTCTGTATATAAATTGAAAAAATTATCCAACTGTCGATTTGTTCAAGAGAATTTATTTCTCTTAACATATCGACAAGGTATCAAGCCATGATACGCGAGATATTTATGCAGGGTTTATATTTTTCACGGTTTTTCCAACTTTGATGTCAATAAACACTAACTTAGAGGCTTCGCAGCATATATGTTCCTTACATGGATTTACTCAGAATTCAGAGTAGAATATTTAGTGTGCCTGTTTGTTCCCCTTATAACTTCTAATCCGCTCAATGCACAGAGCCTAAAATTTCAGAAAATATAGAAAGTTGTAGGCCTACAAAACTTTTGTACTAAGAATTTTGAATTTTTGTTTCAATCAGGGGTTATCAACTTTTGAATTTTTACTTTATTTTTCCATATATCTCAAAAACCATAAATGCTAGAACGTTGAAAATGACCATAATAGACAAATACAAAATCTCAAATTTGTTTTTTTTAATTCCTCAAATATTTTTTACTAGGATTTTTTTTATGATAAATTTATGTGTATAACTGCCTATGTTTAAAAAGCTTCTAAAAATTTCGAAGAAAGCCGAAACACCCCAACTAGATAATTTAATTTTCTATAAAAAATATGAACATCTCATACTTTTTGTAACAATTTTTATAAAAATTGAATATAGTGACGATATTGTTTCATACAATTTGTAAGGCAGTTGATACTTAATCTATGAACATAAATACATACCATCATGCTGTTTTCATATTCTGGATAGGAAAAACAGACTGACCTCCATACTATTCTATCCTGACATACATACCTACATGTTTTATATAGAAAACGAAATATCTTAAAATGTTTATAAATTTGCATTTAGGTGTTTATAGTTTGGTACGTATTCTTCAATTATATATACTATCGCCATCGGCAGTTGGATCTCATGTGCTACATGCAACTAGTTTAAAAACAATTCCAGTAAAAAATTTTCATCAACTTGGATTGTTTCCATTTTCCATTTCTGATACAATACATTAGGTACGTACATTGGTATGGTTAAGTTTCGTGTTTCGATTTACAATGACCTGCAAATCATTAATGAGAAAACAAGTTTCGGAGTTCGTTAACCGTGGTCGTTAAAACGAAAAGTATTGTGATAATTTAATTTGATCGGTATATTCATTATGCACTTAACGATTACTTTGTTTTGACGCTGTGTAGTTTTTCATTTGTCTTATATTTTATTTTGTATGTAAATAAAAAATTAAGTATCTATTGATTTTTTTAATTTTTGCGTCGAATAAATGAAAGACCTCTTTTTAACTTATGAATATAAATGGATAAATATGATATGTATTGATAAATATTATAAACGTACATAAATTAAAATTGATTTTATTTTTAGCCCTATGAATAGTATGAGGTAATATTTTTTTATTCTATAACCACTCACACATCGATCATAATAAGTCTATTTGAAGATTATGTCTTCTTCTTTTGGAAAGTCGGAACTCTGTTATCCGGATGACAGTAGTTAAGAGACCTTCTCTTGGATTTTCTTTATTGGCGATATTTGATGTGTTGCTGTGTAAATATACCTATTGCTGTGCAAGATAATTTGTTTCCATCTAAAAATTTCGAGATTTTAACTTTGTTTTTGGCAAATACACGTGTAACAAATTGTTAAAATAATCCTAAACAAACATATTATTATAATTTATCGTGATCTTAACCTTTTTTCAACTAAGAATTTCAAACAAGTAATTGCAAATTCATATATATTCGTCCTTTTCCTCATGACTGAGGATATCGGCTGCAGTCCGTCGCCACACGTATGTACCGCCTCCATGCTAATCTGTTTTGGGCTGAACGCAGAGCACCAGTCACCGAAGACTTAACCACATCACTCCATCTGGTCGGTGAGCGACCACGAGATCTCCGTCCCTCCACGCTGCCCATCACACCAAGTTTCTCGAGGCAGTCCGGTTCTCTTCAATGTATCCAAAAAATTGAAGGATACGTCCGTAACATATCGTCGACAGACGATCCTCGATCTTCAGCTCGTCCAGAATTGACACATTCGTTCTTCTGGCTGTCCATGGGATGCGCAATATTCGCCTCCAGCACCACATTTCGAAGGCATCGATCCTATTTCGCTCCGACTCCCTCAGTGTTCATGTTAACACACCATACAGAAACATCGAGAATATCAGAGCCCTGATGAGTCTAGCCTTCGTGTTTGTTTGTGACGGTCCTGTCCCAGTGCTCCCTTTGCCATGGCGATGCGTCTTTTCACCTCCACTTCACAACCACCGAATTCATAATACACACTTGCAAATGTTTTCGTGTCGGTGTCATATTCATTTAGGGACTTACATCATGTGAAATTAAAGATACGACATTGACGTAATATCATCACCACAATTCTGGTGGTGATGGTAATATACATATCTTGTCACTACTATACAATGTCCTTTTTAATCCAAATTTACCTCAGTATCTCAAAGATAAATTCACTTATCTTTCAAGCCACGGGCGTCCACTTTGATCTGCTGAACGTACTTTACTATCTATTCCTATACATAGTTCTGATTTTTTTAGCTCTTAACTTGAAGTATATTAAGCAAGTCCTGATATTACGTCGTCTATCTCACTAAAAATCTTCCTCTTCCTTTCCTTATCCTTTAGTTTTCCTATCATTGCTATGAATTGTTCTTGTATCTTCTTAGTTTTTTTTTTACTTTTCTTCTGCTATCTTTGTTTATTTTTGTAATGTGATTAACTTATTGCCATAGTACACACTGTTTTGTATATTTAACATTAACTCTGGTTGGTTGGAAGAAATTGCCATTAGGCAATAAGCCTGCCAGTGTACTAATTATATACAGAAATATACAAATAAATAAATAAATTAAATCCTGATTTTGATATTGTTTTGCTGCGAGATATGAATTATAAGGGTTATCAATCCCACAGAATTGCTTTTACCTTAAACGCATTTAAGAGTACATATAAACCTAAATACCCCAATTTTAAGTCAAATTTCTCAAATACGCATGTTTCTAAGAAACGTATTTTCAATTTCTCGAAAAAACAGTGTGTTTCTAAGAAACGTATTTTCAACATTTCTCTAGTGAATGTTCGTCACACAATTTTAAATTTTAGCATAAATTATATAAAAGATAATTTAAAATATTTTACAGCATTTATTTTAATTTACTCCATAACTTTATGTCGTAGAGAAATAAATATTTGATGTGCTTAAGATTGCATTAAATCAAAGCGAATGACCTTGTTCTTCTTCTTATATTAGATCTTATAGTAGATATGTTTTTCGAGAAAGCTATTCCCGTGAAGCTGAGGTCCAGCTATTCCTCCATCTCTTCCTTGTAGAATTCTGTTTGCCGCTATGGATGGGATTCGAGATGCGTCCATCCTGTTGACGTGGTCCCTCCAGAATATTTTATCTCTACTCCATCGTATGATGTCCTCTATGACCGATAAAGTTTATTCATTTCAAGCCAGGTTTGTTCTTAAACTGCAAAAAAGCAACAAATTTTGGGTTTCTGATAATTTAAATTTAAACTAGAAAGGACGCAATCCAGCCGCTACGAACACAGAATTAGAGGACCGCAGAGGAGGATAGGGGGAGATGGAGGCCAACGCTCGATATGGGCTGTAGGGGAATCGAAGGAGGAGAATAAACCTTTTTTAACTCACGCTATATGGCGAACGGTCAATCACAGACTCCAGATGGACTAAGAAAGTGCTGGAATGGCGAACTAGAACGGGCAAAAGAAGTGTGGAAGGCCTCAAACAAGGCGGTCTTGGTCAATTATCCGAGAATGCCCTTACCAACACGTCTTCATGGTGTATTAGGCGGTTTTAATATATCATATTTTCAGTCACTATAGATTTAGCGTTATATGCTCTCTTAAATTATAAAATCTGTTTTTTCTATGGCAACATATAAATGCACCTAAGCTATGTACCTATTGGATAGTTAGATTGTTTGTACTATATTGTAATGTGTGATTTCAAAATTATACCTACGTCTTTGCTTTAAATATTTCCACTAGTATCATACCTTCATGATTTCCACAAATTGATTAACTCCTTCGTGATACAGTACGAAACACAAGAGATCCGAAGGCTGTGCGAAGTTGAGGATATCTTAAGATGGGGTCGACAGAGAAGAAGGTTCTGGAACGAATACGTGTCAAGAATGACATACTCAAGAACCGTCAATGTGGCCAGGGATAATGTTCCCCAAGAAAGTAAACCTCCAGGATGTCCTCCCAAGAGATGGAAGGACAGCTGGAAGTCCACGTCATAGGAGGGAAGCTGACACAGTACATAAACAGGCCTAAAAAGAGAGGAAGAAGATTGACTATTTTTTTACATGAATTCACAAGTATATGAAATTGTAAAATATATTATTACTTGCGAAATTCACTTTCAGCAATAAATTCATTTCATAAGATAGAATCATTTTCTTAGGTGAAGAAAGTGATCTAGGGGGCAAGTCTGGTCAACTGGCGAAATCAAAACCATCCATGTTTACCCATATCATGGATGTAATTATCTTATGGAGTTCTATAATATCTTAAGATGTTATAGAACTCCATGAGATAATTATGTCCATGATATGGGTAAACATGGATGGTTTTGATTTTGCCAGTTGACCAAACTTGCCCCCCTGTTTAGATGAACCTTTTTTACATCATACATATATTATACTATGTATTCGTAACCTACGATGCGTCATCATGAAATTTCATCTTGATCTTGACTTTGACGGATAGTGAAAAGACTTGCAATTTTTCTGTAAATATTTATTTTATTATGACGAGTCCTAAAAATAAATGAAGATCTAAAAAGTAACAAAGAATGGCGATATCCGAGCTTTTTCGTGAAAGGGCTGAGGGTAAAAATGAGGTTGTAAGATAAGATAACAATACATTTATGATCAATGTTTTTTTTTTAGTTTAGTCTAATTAAAGATATACATTATTGATATGGTCCGCCTTCGCCTCTGGTTTGCTGTTTAACCGGTTTAAATATTCGTCACCCTATTTTTTTCTTGTCATTGTTTTAAGAATTTCAAACAGAGAGGTCTGTCAAGTTTATATACAAACTCTTGTGATATTATTAAGAAGAAGGTACGGAACTGCATCTTATAATTTTTATTTAATAACAAAATCTTGTTGCGGTTTTACATTTATATTGTTTTAATTTAATAACAATGTGATTACGTTGTTCTTTAATGCCGATCAGAATGACTTTATTGCACAATATTATCGAATAATCGCCTTAATCAGCGTTGATATACTCCCCTAATGTAAAATTATCTCATTTTCTGTTATTATCGTAATATGATTATTATGTATTATTAATATGTTTTTTAAATGCAAATATTAATATTTTAAATGTGACTGTTTTATCTCTGTGTATTAACAATATTATCGTATCATGATTTGTATAACGCATTAAATCGAAAATTCTGTATTATAAAAATATATTCCAATACTCTTCACAACGTCCATCAAAGTTGCAGAATAATATTTTGTTCGGATCAAAAGTTGACGGTATTATTTTATTGTATTTTGTTTGGAAGAATGAGTATTTTAATTTTTCATATTATTTTTTTTCAAAACACAGCTATTGTTAGGCACATAAATATTTTATTTTTTTAAAACAAAAATCAATATTGTTTCTTAGATATTGCACATTGTTCGTTGATAACAAGAATAATTGTTATATTAATTTATCGTACTTTTTATTGCTTTTATAGGTACGAGTATATCTTTGAAATTAATTATATTTAACGAGCGAAGTTCATAGTTGTTTTAGGTACCTAGTTTAGATAATTAAGTGTATATATTTAATAATTTGAGTAATATAGGTTTTTTATTTACTCACTACAATTCGTTAAAATTTATTTTCTCATCAAATTATATTTTATCTTTTTGGTTTGCCGAACGTACTACGACACTTGTAATTCCACAAAATGTACATACCTATCTTACATGTTTAAACTTTTCGACAGAATTATTTTTGATGAAAATCCATTGCAAATAAACAATAAATTTACTTGGGGTAAAAAAAATAAAAGTAGTTTATCTTTTGTTTATATCACTTAGCTTTATACTATATAGTTTCCGGCAAATAACTTGAAAATTTAAGTTGTGGAGGGGGGTGTTTTGCTCGTATTATATAAACCAAGAAAAACATAAAATTACGTTCTGCGCAACCCACGTGATTTCTCAAGTTATTCGCCGAAAATTTATAAGCAATGTACAGTGAATATTATTCCATTTTATATAGGTAGTTATCATATTTATTTATTTATTTATCAATTTCGTATTACAATATAATACGAAATTGTTCAAATTAGGTCGAAAATGACAATCAATCTCAGTCAAAATATGCTAGAAAATCTATTACATAATTCGGATCTTTCTAAATTACAATGTACAACCGAAAGATCAAAAATAATCCATTTAAAATTCGTTCTTACACTCATTATATTTTTACCTACTATTGTATGAACCTACATATATGTTTGCATATTAAAATGAATAGTTATTTTAGTTTTTTAATATTTCCTTTGCTTGCGAGCACTTCTATATTATCTGTGCTTGCGAGGGAGAAAGTACTACAACTACACAAATTATCCTGTGAAATACAGTCCTAATTATTTTGCTTATTTTGTATATTGCTTCAAATAAAATAATAGTCAGTAATAATTTTCCATTTGGTGGGTCTAGTTTCGTCGTTATCAGAGTATTTTATTGGTTGAAAGACAAATCGCAATAAATAAAAAAATCGATTATTTGATTAACTGGTAACATTATTTTTCCCGCCTTTTTTATATCCTGTGGGTAGGTCAAAAAAATTCTTGTTTATTTCGTTTATTCAATCTCTATTATGTATGTAGACAGAGCTCGAATAAATAATATTTCAGAGGCTGTATTCCTGTATTTTCCATTAAATATGCGCATATTAGGGACTTTTACTAGACACCTAATTTAAAACCACTATTTTTTATTTCAGAAATGATAAATCAATGGCTCTACTTTATAGCAGTGTTCATTTCTGTTTGTGGTGTACAAATATCGTAAGTTTTATTTAATACAATACTAAAGCTTTATATTTACTTTTATTACACTTTTTTTAGGTTGAAATGCACATGTATACTTTTTTTTGTTTTCTATATAAATCATCCATATCTTTGCCCAAATTGAAATTATCCACCATTGTGTACTTATCTTATTAAAAAATTATATCACAGATTTCTCATAAAATTTTAAATTTGTAATTGGTATTATTGGTAGATATAATTTTATTTTAGACAAGTAAATTGTTTATTATTATTATATAATAATACCTACATATCATTTTGTTTTGGTTACATTAGGTTAGGTTTGTTTGTTTTGCTGTGAGGTATTATTGGCTTAGAATAATTTTAAGAACTGACTAACTCATAAGAGCTGAATAATAGAAAATACAACAGGCAAAATTACTTCTCACATAGCTCAGCAATGAGGTTCACAACCCACTCTGAATGTTGATGTGTTGCCCCTCATGCAAAAATTTATATATTTTTACAAAATAAATATTTACATAATACGATGAAAAAAAGAATATACCTATACATGATTTTGATAATTCTTCACAACTAAGTTTTTAAGTTGTCTATTTGACAATTTATTTAAATTGTGTATGTACTGTTTTGACTTTAAATATTTTTATATAGGTACATAAGTGTTTGTAAATTTGGGCCCTTTGTCACGCTGGGCTCTCATGCTTTGCATGATCTTGCTGGTAGGTAGCTACACCACTGCTTCTTAACTACGTCATGCTTCCTCTTAATAAGGTAATGTACAGCCGCATACCTGTCGCTGGTTACCCCACACTGTGGAATTATGCCATGAGGGCATGTTTAATCAAAAATTGACTATAACTTCATAGTTTATTATCGTTATTAAACAAGATTATTTGCAAAGGGAACACAAAATATTTGGTTGTATAATAAATAACAAGTCCCAAAATTTATTCTTTTTCTAAACTCACATAATATATTTGTTTTGGTTTTGGGAAATAATCTGAGGAGTCAAATATTATATTAGCCAAATTTAAATTTATTATATATTATATTTAAGGAAGGATTATTTATTAGCTTGATGACAATTTGCTTGTTTAAGCTATGTCTACATTGTTTGTTAATCCATAGTTTTTGAAATTATTGCTCCTGATAAAGATAAACATGTACATACCTGCCTAATATAGATAATAATGATATTATATTAATTTTCCAATATCATTTTGTGTGTCAATATGATCACTCCTGGGGTTGTGAAGCTTATTGCTACAGTAGTTACTGCGACAGTTTTTGCTGGAATAGGTGCTGGGGTTATTATTTCAGTTGCTGTATTAAACACGGAAGATACTTTAAATACAGAGGAGTAAGTCAATCTTTAAAAATAATGTAATATGGTCCATAAAATCATGTGATTGAATTTTTGTATTAATAATACGAACAATAAATAAATTATGCTGTTAAAAAATGTATTCAGGGATCGTCAACTTTTCACACTATACAAATAACATGCCATACGTTTTGAAAACATTAGTAATTACTTGATAAATCATGTGGGCTGTGTAGAGAGCACATTTGTTTTTTTTTTCCTTGGTTGGTATGTGTAAATTGCTTATTTCCATGATGAAAATTCTTAAGTTATTTGCTGGAAAGTATATTATGAGTAAAAATAACTCCTGGTCATTTATTCTTTTCACTCTTCGAATTTATTTGTACTTATATTTATGTATGATAATATAAAATTCTCAAGATAACATTGCATCTTCCATTTACATATTCACCAACTGATTTATGTGTTTTAAAATGATGTAACATAATACATGTCATATTTAGACAAACATGAAATTATATATTATTAATTAAAATGTATTCTTGTCAACATTAGGATTAAGGGGGCGACTGTTGCCAACGTACCTATTTTTTCAATTTGATATTGCATCATTACCACAAAAAAAAAATTGAAAAAAATAACTTAGTTATTTTGGATATTAGCCACAGCACCCTTGGAGTGATCTTGTATCACTAAACGGTGCTTTATAAATTCTAATTATTATTATTATTATTATTAATAAAGAAAAATATACCATATGTTTTTAATTAAGTATGTTGTGTTATTCTTGTAGAAAAATAATAAGGATACCCTGATTTTTGACATTTATCTTATATTTCTAAAAAACTATAAGGTATAGAGCAATATATATGTTTTTAAATTAAAGAAGAACAAAATATTTGGAAAAGTATGTTGTGACGTTGCATTAATGCATCAGGTTAAGTAAATAAACCAAAAAGACTTTAATTTCGCAATGCGCTGAATGGAAAATAAATGTTTTTTTAGGTTTCTTTACTATACCTGAAGCATTAATGCAACGTCACAACATATTTTTCCAGTTATTTTTGTCTTCTTTAGTTTAAAAAAAATATATTGCTCTACGCCTTATAGTTTATTAAAAATATAAGATAAACTCTGAAAATTGGGGTCTGCCATTATTTTTCTACAAGAATTTATACAGAACATTATCAAAAAGTTAAGGCATATTTTTCTTTATTAATACCCAAACTATCTAAATTATTTTTTCAGCTAGATATGAAAAATGTAATTTTTATGCTTCATCATCAATTATGATAGTTTATGTGAGACATAATATTTTTTCGTACTTGACAGTTTGCCAACTAAATATCACATTCTGAATTAAATTATGGTGTTAGTAATATAAATAAATGGTACTCAGTCCACTCCTAGGTTATTGATATATTGTAAAAAATATCAGCTACTTGTGGGAAATAGAGAATCTTGCTATTGAATTGGTCAAATGAACTTGTACATAAAATAAGCCATACTAAATTTGCTTTAAAACCTCAACGTTAACCCCAAGTAATTGAAGCCATTCATATTCTCACATATTAATGTGTATCTATTTACCGTCGACTACTGCTATTATTTTATTTTACTGTATATTTTTATTTTTCGTTTACACCTGTGTTAAAATATGAACATGACAATTTATATAAATATTTTTATGAGTTTTTTACGCGAATTAAACATTTTTGTTAATTTTAGTGCACAAGAAATAGCAAGCAATGAAGTATGGCGGTGGGAATGCATAGATGGACAATGTGAGAAATTTCTCATCACTCTTGAAACCAGGAAAGATTCTTTGAGTTTACCTGTGTGTAAGATGTATTGCAATGATTTTGGTAAGTTGCTTTCTATGATCACTCTTTTTATTATCTGATTGTATTTTGTTTATTTTTAATCTCTGATCTTTAATCAAAGCTAAGTGCCTTGTGTGTATAAATGTATTTACCATTGTTTTGTTTAGCTTATTTTTATTTTAAGTGCACAAAGGTGGTTTTCTTTGCAATCTCATTCCACCAACCAATGCAATATACCTAAATAACCTTACCTAAAATAGTATTAATAATTTTTTTTTAGAAATAATAAACTATTTATTTCAAAAAAGGAAAATAAATATAGCTACAAATAAAGGAATATTGGCGAATAACTGAAGGGCTGTGGGTAAACATGGTAACACAATTGAACAATTATCGACACTTCATACAAATGGAGACAATCTATTGAACGCTGATTGTTAAACAAAAATATAATTTCAATTTTTACCACTAGGGAGCACTTAAATTGAGTATGGTTTGCCGCATTTGCCTTGTTTAATTTTCATAACATAGTAGCTCACAAGACAAATGGAATGAATCAAATTGATGGTCGTGTGGCCTACCATGTTATTATCCACAGCTCTTCAACTATCATTTAAAAACAAAATTTATAGATGAGTTATTCCATAGAGTATACTTAGCTGATTGTTGAAGAAGAGCTAAGAAAATATTAAGAAATTCTTAAGGACTGATAATATTTATTTTGTATAATTAATAGCCAATGTTTGAGGTAAATAATCAAATTAGTTTTAAGTAATTTAGTTAGTGTCTTGTGCCTTACTGAGAGTATGATGACTGATTGATTAAATGATACTAAATTTTAATCTATACTTATTTTGATATTTATAGGTAACATCTGGCCTAAACCTTCACAAAAGTTTGATCTTGGAAATAATTTATTGCATATAAACAGAAATAGTATAGATATTGTGATGGAAAAAATGAAAGGGTCAGCTATGGATTTACTCAATCGTGCGTCAGGTGTATGTATAATTATATTTTATTATCATTGTACTGTAGTAAATACATATTGGCGTCTTGGTTTTGATTTGTCATTAGTTATTCAATAATTACAATTTATTTTTGTGTATTATACACGTCTGTGAGCATTCACAAAAATCACATGTAGTGATTGTGCATTGCTTGACAGAATGATAAAGAAACACGTGAGTTATGAGAGCAGTCATAATAAAAAGCAACTACTTAATTTTACATACGCAAAAACCAGAGACACCAGTCATTCGTTTTAGGCGCATGATTATAAAATGTTGGCACCATTCGCGAATCCAGCACCTAATGAGATGTTAGAGTATGTGCTCGGCGTGCACTCTGCAATAAAGAAAACATTGAAAATAAATATTTACCTTTTTACTGGCTGAGATTCAGAATTCATTATGCACTATGAATGATTTACTAAAATCAGTATAGTTAAATAAGTCTAAAACAGACTGATTTTAATATTGTTCTGTGATTAGTTTGATGCGATTGAGTAAGTTTTATTGTAAAACTAGCGGACCCGACAAACGTCCTGCCCGAATATTGGATATCCTGTTGTTATACAATTAAAAAAATGATTATTTCTTATTTCTCAACTGTTAATTCTTGATGGAGTTCCATTTTACATTATATTATTAATTACTTAAAATAATAAATGTTTTATGTAAATAATATAAAGAGGATATGAATTTATATAAATGTGATATCCATAAAAATTAAATCAATATATTATAATTCATATATTGGTTGAATAGAGAAAGAGTATCATATTTAAGAATTATATAAAAATATTCAAAAGGGTCAGATATGCCTGGTATCGCTGACCTAAGCAGTGTTATATTGAAATACAATACATTCTATCATGCCATGTCACTTGCGGGGTAGGCAGGCACACATTAATTGCTTCGTAAACATTTATACATCGTCTTATACATGTTCATCTATTATATAGTGCCATCTATTATAATTTATAGTTATAAATAATCATGTTTTTTATTTTCCTTTTATTATGTTAATGTTTAAAATTCCTTTTTGTGAATCTCAACCATTCAGGAACAAATCGGTTCAGCCGTTTAGGAGGAGTTCAGTGACATACACACATACAGAAGAATTATATATATAAAGATAAAGATGTAACTTAATAATAAATATGCTTTTAGATATTCAAAGCTCATATTCAAAATATCATACCACCCGACAGTCCAGTAAATGAAGGAGGAAAATCTATGATGGTGTCTGTTCAAATTGATGATCAAAATATCGTTGGTAAGTGACACAATGTTTTATAAGTATATGTAATTAAATTTTAATCATTCAAAATAATTGTATGGGGACGACTATTGTGTTATTCCTATATTTAAAATAAATATTGTAAACAATGTTTGTTTTCTTGTTTTACAGATTTAGACTTAGCTACAGATGAAGGATATTCATTACAAATCTCAACATATTCAGATGGTCGGATCAATACAACTATATTAGCTAAAACATTTTTCGGTGCCAGACATGGTTTAGAAACATTAGAGCAGTTTATAGTTTTTGATGACATTAGATTGAAATTGTTGGTAAGATTTATTCTTTTTATTTACACAGACAAACATTGATTTTTGTAAGTATGTGAATGAATCTTGGATATAGCTGAAGATGCAATGCAAAATATACAAGTCACAAACTGAATAGTAATTTATGCACAGATTGTTTTTTTTTTTTTTTTTTAAGTTTTAACAGTGTATGAAATATCAAAAGACTGTAAATAATAGAAGAACTTGTGTGAAAAGATGTATGTATCAAAACATGGTTGTACCTATGCTTTCAATTCTTTCCGTCTACTGTGTTAGGGGGACAGCATGGTGTAATTTTTGTGCTTGCGTATTTTTATTCCTTTTCTTATGAAGTAAACTATTTTTCTTTATTTTAAGCAACTCATTATGATGACCTCAATGAAATGAAAAGTTTCGTTTAATTTAGTTGTTTGTTATGATGATTAAATATAGAAATAATTTTCAGATTCCAGCTGAACTGCTAATTGAGGATAAACCTTTCTACCCGTATAGAGGAATTTTACTAGACACAGCAAGAAATTATTTTTCTGTCCAGTCTATCAAGAGAACAATTGGTAAGTTCATAAAAATATTAATTGTCAGAGTTTACTAGTATCAAAAATCATTGATTTTTTACAATACATATAGATTGTTAGACATTATAATATGAACAATTATTAGTTAAAACATTATTACGATGTTGATTTTTAAATAAAAGCAGTGTAGTTATGCAGAAAATAACCAGCCAACAACAGATACTAACTGAGATATAGCCACTTTTTCTTCTAAGTGAATGTTTATAAATCTATTTTATTATATCCAATAATTTTATCTCTTGTATATGTGAAAAATGATTGCTATTCGACAAAAAATGAAAAATACTTTGATATACTAGTTGCATATAAAAATTATTTCAATATATTGTTATTATTATGTAACACATGAGATCCAACTGTCGATAGCGATAATATGTATAGTTGAAGAATACGTACCAAACTAAACCCATAAATCCAAATTGTTGAATATTTTAAGATCTATACAAAACATGCAGGTATGAGGTATGTATGTAAGGATTGGATAGTATGGAGGTCAGTCCTTTTTTCCTACTCAGAATATGAAAACAGCATGATGGTATGTATGTATGTATGTTTGGAGAATAAGTATCAAAACTATATTGAGTCCCTGTAGATATTGTGTAGTAATACCATACAAATTGTATGAAAGGATACCGTCACTAAATTCAAAAAGGTTTGTACTACTATAATGTACATATTTTTTATAGAAAATTAAATTATCTAGTTGGGGTATATGGAAAAATAAAGCAAAAATTGAAAAGTTTATAACCCCTGACTGAAACAAAATGTCGAAATTCTGAGTATAAAAGTTTTGTAGGCCCATAACTTTCTTTATATTATGAAATTTTAGGTTCTATGCATTGAGCAGATCAAAAGTTATGGACGGACGGACACACAAAGGCACTAAATATTCTACTCTGAATTCTGAGTAAATCCATGTATGGAACATATACGCTGCGAAGCCTATAAGTTGATGTTTTTTTACTTCAAAGTTTAAAAAACCATGAAAAATATTGATCTGGCCATACAAATCTCACGTATCTTGGCTTAATACTGTCGATTCATTAAGTGTAATAAATTCTCTTGAAGGAATTGACAGTTGGAATATGTCCAAGATATTAGCGATTTTCTAGCAAAACCTGTTTCTGCAATAATAACATTTTGGGTATTTGTGTAATTCAGAAACTGTACCAAATTGCTATAGTAGTATACATTCAATTTTAATACAATGGTGTGTTTATTGCCATAAGGCAATCTCTTTCAACCAACTCGAGCAACGTACATACATGCCCTTTCCTAATATCGATCACATGATCATGCCAATTCCTTCTCAGTTGACCCCATTGTTCTCACTCTGTTTCTTTTTGCTTTGTATATTTTTTTGCATGGGAACGCAATTAGTCTGAATAACAGACAAATGTGTATAAGGTGGTGCATGACTGTAAATGAAGCGATGGATGTTTTGTCAATATGGCGCAATGTTTAGTCTACCTACCCCGTAATGGACATAGTGTGAAGGTTTGTATTTATGTAATATGTAAATGCTTCTTGTATGCATTTTCTAAAAAAGTACTCTAATTTGTATGGCATAATGTATAGATACTTGGTTCTTAAAAAATTTGGTAGATTGACTGGTTTCTGTATAACACAAATCATAAACGTGATTATTGCAGAATCATGTTTTGCTGTAAAATCGCTAATATATTAAAAATATTATATCCAAGTATTGTTTATTTTTGTCAAAATCATTTTTCACATATCCCAAAACAATGAAAATCCTGGGATGTCATTAAATGGATTTAAAAATTAACTTATTTTATACCTATTCATGGGTTGGCTACTTTTTGCAAAGCTACACTCATAATAAAAGGCACAACTTTGATATTAAAACAATATACCTTTCTCTTTGATTCCTTTACCCAGATAAAGTGGATTTGAATAAATCTTATCTTAAATTTGCCTTCGAGCACTGATAAATGTTATCAGCAACTTTGTTTTGTAAGCATGGGAATGAATCTTCAGAAATATTTTTGGATTGTTATTGATTTCATGAAAATTATTTTTACTAATAAACCTGTATGAAATAATACAATAATCACATTAATATTATTTTATAGATGGTATGGGAGCATGCAAACTCAACAGGTTCCACTGGCATATTACCGATTCACACAGTTTTCCATTCGTTTCCAAGTCTCAACCAAATCTGACTAAATTTGGGGCTATGAGACCGAACAAGGTTTGTTTGAAACATTTTTTTATTGATATTCTAAAATCTACTCTGGTCTTTGAACATTGAGTTATTATGAATATAGGAAATTAGTAGTTAACGAAGAATTATTAGTATCTTTGTAATTGTTTATTTTCAGGTGTATACTGCAGAGCAAATATCTGACATTGTAAAATATGCCTTGGAAAGGGGAGTTAAAGTTATTCCCGAGTTTGATGCTCCAGCACATGTAGGTGAAGGATGGCAAGGAACTGATTTGACTGTGTGTTTCAAGGTAAGACTATTGATTCATTACTAAATCTAAAGATTAATTATTTGTGAATGAAAAGATGAATTTTGTGCAAGAGGGTTGGAGATAAATTAAATAATTAATCATTTTTTTCTTTCCAATTCAAAAACAAGTAATCCTTTTTTGATATTTAAATATTCAAAAAGTGATACCTCGTAATATAATTGTTAATCGTGTATCATATTTGGACAGATATTTTTTATCCTTAGGAATCATTAAATTTGATTTGGTACCATTAGACTTGAAAAACGTAAAAAAACATAAACAATAGGATGAAAATAATTTTTCTAAAAATAAATGTAAGTATACAAATTTAAAATTATGCTGTCTGATACAAAATAAAAAATTATATAGCTATTAAATTCACAAACTGCTTTAAAACAGTTTCTTAACCTAGTGAAGCATACCTTCACATAACAGCATTATAAAAGTATCAAGGTTATTTTCATGATTTTTAGTATTCAGTTGGCAAAATGTTCTGTTTTTATTATTGTGATTTATTTTTCATTTAGGCCGAGCCATGGAAAAATTACTGTGTGGAACCTCCTTGTGGTCAACTAGATCCCACCAAAGATCGTCTATATGATGTTTTACAAGGAATCTACAATGATATGTTTGGTAAAAAGAGATTTATATAATATATCAATATCATTTATACATTTATTGATGACATTATGTTTTAATTTTGATTACACAAAGTTTACTTTATCGGTCTGAAACTTTACTGATGTTGCGGTTATATGTGTCTCAAATTAACTATAGGTATAAAATATTTATGCTGCTCTTTACCATTATCATTGTTTTCTGGTGTCCGAGCCGGATACTCGAAACTACAACAGGTAAAATAACATCTCACACAGTTCAGAAACCACCCATTCTGAATGTAGTACATTTTTAGGTGTGAAGAGGTTGGTGTGTTGGGATATACGCTCGTGTCGTGCTTCCTTTTATAAGATAATGCACACCCATCACTGTTTACCCCACATTGTGGGATATGTATGTATAATGAACAAATTATTCTTTCATTGTAGGTATATTAAAACAAAAAATAACAACATGAAATTACCTACTTATAATTTTTTGATAACATAACCATTACAAGGAACGTCTAATGGAAGAGAAGTTTTTAGTAAATTCTCATGATTTTTTAAAAATTTATATATGTATTTCAGAATTATTCAAACCTGATATATTCCATATGGGAGGAGATGAAGTAACAAATGAATGTTGGAATTCGTCGACAGAAATACAACAGTGGATGTTAAATAAAGGTTGGGAATTGAATAAAACTGGATTTTTCCTACTTTGGGAACATTTCCAGAGCAACGCTAAAGACAAAGTTTATGTGGTAAATAAAATACCTATTAATATTTATTATTTGTTTACATTAGAAAGAATAAAAACACTTATAAACAAAGTATAGTTATCGCCAAACATTTACAAATATCATGTGGATATACAGAAGATAACTTTGAGTTATTTGTTTGGTTGGTTTGATCGTGTGTTTATGCAAACTGAATTCCTCCAGGCGGAGTAATTTCAAGATGTTTTACAATAACTATAAGAAAATGTTAATCAACAAATTAACATTTATTCCAACTAAGTAATGTTTCCAGTCAAAACAAAATTTCCTTTTTTAGAAGTAAAACATATGACTCTTACATTACAAGCTAAATGATTTACTACTTTAGTACAGAAATATTATAATACTATCTAATATGTAATAATACTTATAAACTGGAATGACTTATATAACGCCGTTTTTGTGATAACCTCCCTTATAACAGGGGTGGGCAATCAAGTTGAGACTCAATGGAAAAAAATCATTAGTATTTTTTCTTAGAATGTGAACCTCTTATATGTTTATCAATTTTATTTATTTTGCAATACAATTCATTGTTCATGTTTCCATAATATTCAGTGCATTATTTTTAAAATATTTTCTAGGCCAACAACAACAAGAAGCTTCCTCTGATACTTTGGACTAGTACATTGACTGAATATCAGCACATTGATGAATACCTCAATAAAGATGACTACATCATTCAGGTCTGATCATATTATATACATAATTATATTTAGATACTCTAAAATATTTGTTTATAGTCTTAAAAGTAAATAAGAATGCTGATGTAATAAATGTTATTTTTCAAATCACCATCAGTTGTTCAGTGTTGGATATAAACCCACCTTCTCTACATTCATGTCTCTTTATACCTCGTTGCTCTGTTCCATTGACCTTCTGCAACTCATTTCATATCATCAGACCATCTTGCTTGTGGCCTGCCGGGGTTCTAATCATAGTAATAAACACTTCTTTGCATCCTGCACAAGTGGCGAGTTTATTGGAAATTTCTTACAACTAACCAGTGTTCCCAGAAAAGCAAGAATTGTATGAGGAAAAATTTTGAATAAGTTTCTCCTATGTTGGGGATCGTATCCAGGACGCCCGCACAGAAGTCAAACGGCTAACCTACTATGCCACGGAGGGTGGCACTAACAAAAATCCATGATTATTATATGAGATTTTATTTTTTTAGGTTTGGACAACAGGAACCAATCCACAGATTGCTGGTTTGTTGAATAAGGGATATAGATTGATTATTTCTAATTACGATGCTCTATACTTTGATTGTGGATTTGGAGCATGGGTCGGAGAAGGTATGATGATTTAAAATGATGATATATATGTACATATATAGCAAGTAATGATTGTGACAATGTGAGATAATAATCAATTGAATTTCAACAGGAAATAATTGGTGTTCTCCATACATTGGTTGGCAAAAAGTATATGACAACAGTCCTGCTAAAATGGCTGGAGACAAGGTTGACCTAATTTTAGGTAATGGATTTTGTTTTACATTGTAATTACATTTTAGATGGGTTAAGTAATCCAGTGGTCGCGAGTTCCAATCCTGCCACGACCGATTTCGTTCACCTATAGCACAAGCATTTATGCTTAATTTAGGAAATGTATGGGGACGTATATGTACTTGTTACAAGGACATATTCATTCTTTATAAAAAAAAATAGAAGTTCTGCTATGACGCCATTGTAGACAATTTTATGTAATATTAATTTATAAAACATTGTTGCTCTGTAACAGTATACATAGGTAGAAAAGGAAAAAGAAGAGGCGGGTTATACAGTACAAGAAAAAGTAATTTTTAAATAGATTTTATCCTGTTTTTGGGGAGGTTTTAATTTTTTCCTTCACAGATATTCTTTTTACACAAATTATGTGTTTATTGTTTGCTGCTGTTTGGTTAGTAAAGGAAATATAGAAAAATACAAAACAGCTTATTAAATTATGCTGTGAAACAGATTATGTTGTAATAACAGTTACTATTTCAAATATTAATTTAACATGCATTCAATAACAAGATAACACATATTGGAGACTTATGATATTTATCATCTCACAGATCCAGACTGAAAACACAATTAAATCCCGTGTCTCCACCGGGACCTTTGGATCAGAAGTCTGATATCCAACCAACTGAGCCTCAAAGGCTGACAATGTGAACGGAAATACATTAAAATTATTTACAAACATGTATGTTTGTTTGTTTTAAATCAGGAAGTGAAGCAGCTCTTTGGAGTGAACAAGTTGACACATCCTCACTAGATGGACGTCTGTGGCCTCGTGCCGGTGCTTTGGCTGAACGTCTTTGGGTAGAACCTGACCATGACTGGAGGAGTGCCGAGAGAAGAATGCTTCATTTCAGGTAAAATTGTTTAAAATAATAATAGTATTTAAACATTTTAAAGCACCATTTAATGATTCAAGGCAAATTAAGATCATTCCATGGGCGCTGATAGTTCTGTCTTGTGTTGTTGCTCCATGAAACAAAGTATGTTGTTACTCCATGAAACAAAACTGTTTTTAGTACTTTAGTGAAAGTGCTCTTACTTTGAGCACTGTTGAACATCTGGAGGCAATATATTTTACTTATAGAACCGCTTGCACTGAAGCATCAATCATAGGGAATTATTACTTTGTGTTCCAGACAACTTGATTTGAGATGCCTGCCAGAGACTAACGCTGCTTTGAAACAATTTTTTAGAGATGTATGCCAGTGTGAATAGAATATTAAATTAAATTTATTTTCAACACAGAAAAAAATGGATCACAAATTTTCTAATTATTGAAATAGATCTTTAATAATTTTTCATCATTTTATTGTATTTTGTATTGTATTAATTTAAAACACACCCAATAACAAGCTGCCATATTTCCACCGGGAATGGAACCTGAACCTTTGGCTCAGGAGCAACGTTCCCTCTAATTTTTCTATTGTGTGTGCGGATCTTCGACGCATCTGTGCAGTGGCAGTGCGATAAAATTTACACCCCCCCCCCCATAAACACGCATACAATTTTTCACTAAAATGTATATTTTTAGGGTATTTATTAATCACAGTGATTTTTATGTAATAACAACACTAACAAAGATAATTTTTGAAATAAATAAAAAATATTTCTTATATAGGTAATATTGACTGTGCGGAGGGTAAAACATGTGTGCGGAGACATTTTAGTAGGTGTGCACGCACACGCGCAGACCTTACAGGGAACATTGCTCAGGAGTCAGATATTTAACTAACTGAGCTATATTGGTATTGCTAGATTTGAATAAGATTTTGATACAAAACTTTCAATTGGTAGCATTTTAGAAAACTTAGCAATATTGATAAGTTGATGATAATGGTTTACATAGGAAATTTTTGTTATGTTTCAGCTATTTACTCATCTGCGAGTGATATAGTTTATCTGAATATATTTGCTAATACTGATTTAATTTGGGAAGACAAGCACCGCCTTACACAGTCATTTATGCTTGGTTTATAAATAAAAAAAATATTATAATGATGTCATTTTTATTTCAGAGAAAGGCTGGTAAGACTTGGAATATCACCAGATTCTTTGCAACCGGAGTGGTGTTATCAGAATGAAGGATACTGTTATGCATAATAATGAGTTGTTCACCGATATATGATAAATAATATAAAATGGTTGTATTTGTATTCATATTTAGTAAAAATTGTATTTCTAGGTAAAAATTTTAATAATATTGTATATTTATAAGCTAGCATTTCTCAAGTTAAGTAAGAAAAACATCTAAATAGTTACAATATGTAACGTGAAAGATTGCCTAAATTTTTATATGAAAAGTTTAACTGGTGCCTTTATTTTTAGACTTAAAAGTACTTAAAAACTATAGTTATTAATGATTCAAATAAAACTTTTACTTTGTCTTGATCAAATTTGCTATTTTTAAATGTATAATATAATTATTTATAACTTACAAAATGTCATCTTACACTGTAAATACTTGCAAAATCTATTGTAGTTACAATAAGTTTTTCTTAACCCGATGTTCCTTTTTGAAAAGTAATGTACAAATTCAACAAATTTTTTTATTTCTTATGATTTATCATTTTGTCCAAATATGGTATTTTTAATCTTGTGATCTGTTCATGCCGCTGAATTGGCAGTATCCTATGATGTGGACTGTCATGCCATCGTTTTGAAGGTATTCCTGGTGGTTTTCTTCCGTTTCAGTTTCCCCGAAGAGCGATACGTGGAAGTCTTATCATCTTGCATTCTATTTGCGTATCCATTCCAGTATCATTATGATGTACCTATTCTGTATTACACATTTTTTTTTTGTTTCTGTATTTCTAATTCTATCCCTTAGTATGTTTCCGGTTATCTCATAACAGTATAAAAAAGTAGATCAGCCAGTTTAAACTCAATGGTTTAAATATATTCCTACTTCTATGTATATATTATTGGTTGTATTAATTTGAATATGAAGGTGTATTCTAAGGACAAAATTTATGTAATTTTAAATTAATAATATTTATGTTTCTCCATATTGGATTCTCAAATTTTGAATATAAATTTATATGTTGTAATTTGGAAACCATATAATCCCCAAAGCACTGACCTTTTCTGGGTTTTATTCAAAATTTATAAAGTGGCAATACTTGTAATAAGTAGATATGTGCTGTTGGTTTCTTTGACTGTACGATTTAATTATATTTGATGAAAATTTTTGTAATATTGGGTTCAATTTCGAAGTCGAATAATATATTTAAATGAAAGTTAAATTCAGATGGGTGGTGGCAGAGCAGTTAGCGTGCTGGGTTAGTAATCCAGTGGTCGAGAGTTTGAATCCTGCCAAGACCGATTACTTCACCCATAGCACAAGCATTTATGCTTAGTTTAGGGAATGTATATTTAATTGTTACAAGGACATACTCATTCTTTTAAAAAAAATGTGTCCACCAAATCTGTCTTTTTAAACTATACACTAGTGATGTTCTCTGTCATTTTAATCTTATCACTTACTTTATTATATTTAAACTATACACTAGTGATGTTCTCTGTCATTTAAATCTTATCACTTACTTTATTATATTTAAACTATACACTAGTGATGTTCTCTGTCATTTTAATCTTATCACTTACTTTATTATATTTAAACTATACACTAGTGATGTTCTCTGTCATTTTAATCTTATCACTTACTTTATTATATTTAAACTATACACTAGTGATGTTCTCTGTCATTTTAATCTTATCACTTACTTTATTATATTTAAACTATACACTAGTGATGTTCTCTGTCATTTTAATCTTATCACTTACTTTATTATATTCAATCTTCAGAATAACAAAAAATACATTAAATTTTCAGAATCGAACCCATTATTGCATCAATTTTATTTAACTAAGTATTTATATTTTAGAACAAATTTTATTTATTTAAAACTATTAATGTAAGAATGAAAATCTTTTTATAATAAAGCAAAGAACAAAACATTTTGTTTTATTGATGGATATGTACCAAAATCAAGTTCAATCATATTTGTCTTGATATATGATTCATTCCATCATGGTATATCCCACAATGTGGGGTAACTAGTGACAGGATTAGCAAAATTAAAATATAACTAGTTGCATGTAACACATGAGATCCAACTGTCGATAGCGATAGTATGTATAGTTGAAGAATAAGTACCAAACTATAAACCCATAAATCCAAATTATTGAAAATTTTAACACATGTTGGTATGTATGTCAAGATAGGACAGTATGGAGGTCAGTCCTGTTTTCCTACCCGGAATATGAAAACAGCATGATGGTTCTGTATGTATGTTTGGAGATTAAGTACATATCAAACTATTAAGTCTTCTTACATATTGTGTATAGGCGACTGCCATACAAATTGTATGAAGCAATGTCGTCACTAAAATCAATTTTTATAAAAATTGTTAAAAAAAGTTTGAGATGTGCTAATACAATGTTTATATTTTTTATAGAAAATTAAATTATCTAGTTGAGGTGTTTCGGCTTTTTTCGATATTTTTAAAAAATTTGGAAATATAGGCAGTTAAACTCATAAATTTATCATAAAAAAAATATTTTTCTTAATAAAAAATGTTTGAGAAACTCTGGAATTTTTTTGAAAAAACTAATATGATTTTGTGTATGTCTATATTTGTACCAATTTTCAGCGTTCTAGCTTTTATGGTTTCTGAGATATATGGAAAAATAAAGTAAAAATTCAAAAGTTGATAACCCCTGACTGAAACAAAAATTCAAAATTCTGAGTATAAAAGTTTTGTAGGCCTATAACTGTTTATATATTCTTAAATTTTGGGCTCTGTAAATTGAGCGGATCAAAAGTTATAAGGGGGGGACGGACACACACACACACACACAGACACACGAAATGTTCTACTCCGAATTCTGAGTAAATCCGTGTATGGAACATATATGCTGCGAAGCCTCTAAGTTGGTGTTTTTTGATTTCAAAGTTGGAAAAGCTGTGAAAAAAGTAAACCTCTGCATACAATTCTCGCGTATCCTGGCTTGAAACATTGTCGATATGTTAAGAGAACAAAGTTCTCCTGAACAAATCGACAGTTGGAATGCATATATTATGTCCTATTCTGATTCGTTTCAGAGTGCAAAAACGTCTAAACCTACTTATCCCGTATAAATGCAGTCAACTTTTTGACATTTCTCATATACTAAAATTCAGACATAAATTTAGACGAATCAGAATAGGACTTATAGTAATTTCTATTCTTTTACTATTGCTATCATGACTACCGTCCAACCACATTGCTCTTCAATGATTATCATCAGAAAGGGTATCTTGATTAAGTTAAAAAATGTGGAAATGCTTATTCAACTGTTGATATGTTCAAGAGAATTTATTTACGATACCGGGATAGCATGTTTGGGAATGAATCATTGTGTGTCGATGCAGATATTTTCAAGGAACTTGCCAGCTTTAAGTTATGGTTCTTTCCTATATCGCTAGCTGTCAATTTTGCGGTTGATCTATTGCCATATTTGTTTTTTCCTCTTTATCTTTTTTTTTGTTATTCTATTGAAACTTAATCGTTTGATACATATGTTTCTTTATGAAAACTATGTAATACTGTTTGTTACGGTGTCTAATTTTTTGTTTATTTTTGTTTCTATATTACTTTTATGTGTAATTCTTTTTAGTATTGTAACATAAATGGTTTGTGTCATATATTGTATAAATAATATAGTGACGACATTGTTTCATACAATTTGTATGGCAGTATACGAGCCATTCCGCCAAATTTGGTCCCGTTACGAAATGGACAAAACGGACATTTAATAATTTTTTTGTAATATTTTTATATGTTATCCGAAAAAGTACATATTAAAGTTTTTAGGAATAAATACAATTCACATAAAAAATTAAAAATTTAGGAGGAATTGCGATTTCAAACATGATCGACGCAAAAAGTACGTCCTTTTAGTCACGATTACTCATTCACATTTTATCAACAATACAAGTTTTTTTTTACCTAACTTATGTCATCTATATTATAAATTTGAATGTTTGTATGTATCTATGTATGTATCTATGTATGTGTTGAATGCGCTCCTAAACCGCTCATCCGATTGCGACGAAACTTTGGTGAACTGTCGAGAGTATACCAGGGATGGTTTCTGGATCAAAAATTTTTTAGTTCTTCTTCTTCTTCATCGAGTATTAGGTCATTTTACCTATGAAGATGGACTATCCTGGGAACCGTTCATCCGATTGCAATGAAACTTTGGTGAATTATCGAACGTATGCCCGGGATGATTTCTGGATTTAAATAATTTTCTTCTTCTTCTTCTTCATCGGGTATCAGGTCATTTTACCTATGAAGGTGGACTATCCTGAGAACCGTTCATCCGATTGCAATGAAACTTTGGTGAATCGTCGAGCGTATGACCGGGATAGTTTCTGGATTAAAAAAATTTTCTTCTTCTTCTTCATCGGGTATCAGGTCATTTTACCTATGAAGGTGGACTATCCTGGGAACCGTTCATTCAATTTCAATGAAACTTTGATGAATTGTCGAGTGTATGCCCGGGATGGTTTCTGGATTTAAAAAAATTCTTCTTCTTCTTCTTCATCGGGTATCAGGTCATTTTACCGATGAAGGTGGACTATCCTGAGAACCGTTCATCCGATCGCAATGAAACTTTGGTGAATTGTCGAGCGTATGACCGGGACCTACTGAAGGGACGGGAGGTAATGAAGGGACGGGAGATAATGAAAGGAAGGGAGGTACTGAAGGGTCTGAAGGGATGGGAGGTACTGAAGGGACGGGAGTAACTGAAGGGACGGGAGTAAATGAAGGGACGGGTGTAACTGAAGGGACGGGAGTAACTGAGGGGACGGGAGTAACTGAGGGGACGGGAGTAACTGAGGGGACGGGAGTAACTGAGGGGACGGGAGTAACTGTGGGGACGGGAGTAACTGAAGGGACGGGAGTAACTGAAGGGACGGGAGTAACTGAAGGGACGGGAGTAACTGTAGGGATGGGAGTAACTGAAGGGATGGGAGTAACTGAAGGGACGGGAGTAACTGAAGGGACGGGAGTAACTGAAGGGTCTGAAGTGACGGGTGGTTATGGAGGACCATTTTTAATTATACAGGCAATACGAAGTTTGCCGGGGGTTCACTAGTTTTATATAAAAATCATTATAAAGATTCCAAAAAGTAAACAATTAATTCAAAAAGTATTCAAATCACGATTAAAATCACATGCTAATTTTTTTTCGTCACGTTTTTGGCCATAAGGACTTTATTTTTCACTTTTTGACTATTTAGCTGACCCAAAAATCCAACCAAACTACAATTAAATGAAAAAACGCCTCAAATTTTACCATATTGTCTTAATTAAAGTCCAATTCTGCGATTTATTTTGAATTATTTAGACTAAAACATGATGTAAAAATTTGTGACCGTGACTAAGTGAGACATGTTATCGCGACTAAATGGAAACTAAAGTTGTAGTCACACAGCTATATAATCCAACTGTCGATTTTTTCCAGAGAAAGTATTTCTCTTAACAAATCGTCAGTAAAAACCTTAGTCACGCGTACCTATAGAATTTTTCTGGGGAGTTTACATTTTGTTAGTGAGTTCCAATTTGAAGTCAAGAATCACCAACTTAGAGGCTTCGCAGCATATTTGTTATTTATAATATATGGATGAACCTTAAATTCGTAGTAGAACATTTTGTGTCTGTTTCCCCCTTATAACTTTGATACGCTTAATGCACAAAGCCTAAAATTTCAGCAGTCATAGAATATTTTAGGCCTACAAAACTTTTATAATCATAATTTTTATATTAAATCTTCTACTATTGATAGTTTGACAGTTTGATCTCACGTGTTACATCCAACTAGTATAGATTTTAAATAATCATTATAAATCAAACAAAATGGTAAAATAATTAAGTATTTATTAGTAAAGTATGTTTTTACAAAATAGGATTTAAGTGCTTAATCATACAAGACAAGACAGCAACAAATAAATTTCTCAATAAAAATCGATGTATTTGTCATCACTTTCTAGATAATTTAGGATTATTTAGAACTGAGACGATTAAAGCTGTGTTAGCTCCATGTCATAATTATACAATCACAATTATCGTAAATCTATCTTAATCAAACTTTTGGTAACAGTTTAGTGCTTTTACAAGATAAAGCTTACCTACATACTATGTATTTCTTATTAAAAAATAATATAACATCACAGAATCTTGGATGTTTATAATTTAATCTATAATTATCTCACAATTATTCTGAATAGGCTCTCTTAGCCTTAAACTTATCTAGTACATATTAGACAATTATTTTTTTGCAGTCGGGTAAAAACTACAATGTGAAAATAACTTTATGTGTCCTTTTCGTCACAAAAATTGTTCCGCTTATATGTCACGTAACTAAATGGACGTGACGAACTCCCACTTAGTTAAACTTAATCACAAAAATATCAATATTCTGCGTGGTTTTATAAGAAATTATTGATTAATTAGTTACCATACTAATTCTTTGTTAGTTTATGAATGACAGAATGTTTGAAAAATTCACTGGTTCTTTTAAATAGCTGTAACTAAAGTGGACTTTTTATTTGTCTAATCTCCAGCGAACTTTTGTCGTCACGGATTACTCGCATTGCAATGGATAAAAGATGAAATAAAATGATTGCCATAGCTTGATAATGTTACCAGGATGATAAAATTATATTAATTAGTAGTTTTTTAAAACATAGTATAGGTAGAAAAGTGGTGACTAAAGTGGACATGTCCATCGTAATTGAAATATGGTCTTTAGTATTTTAATTGTTTTTTATTAGATATTAAAAGATAATTAGCATTAAACCGATCTAGTTTAAAAAAACCATACTAAATATTAACGAAAAAATAAAAACATAATGAACTGTTCTAAAAAAAACGTGAATTGTGGATAGTCAAAGTTGACCAAACCAGCTGGGACACGTTAAAATTGTCCGTTTTGTTTCATATTTTAATTTATAACAAATTAAATTAAAGAACAATTGGCATTGTCAGGTATTTTTTTAAATGCTAATGAACTGTACTATTAATTAAAAAATATATATAGAGAAAAAAAAGCAAGATATTCTTGTAAGTGATTATTATATTGCTGGGACAATGCTTTTTCCGTTGGGTCTTTTTTTCCCGGAATGGCTCATACACAATATCTACGGGGACACTCAATAGCTTGATACTTAAAATCTCCATAAAAACAAGTGGGTTGTGGCCAATACTAAACTCTCAACACCATAGTAAGCATTCATTTTTTCTTCTTGAAAGGTTGACAATCTCTAAATGCATTTTTATGAAGTATATTTCTATTTGATTCTCAAACAAATATAAGATTCCCAGAGGACAAAAGTTTTCACAATACACCATACACACAAAAACATTGTCACAAAACTCATAGTAAGTATGTATTTTCTACATGATACCTGTTGAGAAATTTTAAGTAAAATTGCATTACTAGCAAGATGAGCATGTATGAGACACTATCAATGTTGATGAGGTGATGTATGTGTCAAGATAGAAGAATGCGGTGTTCGGTTCTCACTGCCTACCCCTTGAGGAAGATAGAAGTGGAGAGTAAAAAATACACTTGTCTATAGACACATACAATATCAATATGAAATTGATCACTCAATTTTCCCTTACAGAAGCAATTTTACTTCTGTTATATACATTTTTCATACAAATATGAAATTTATTTCACATTGATTTTTTTTCTTTAAATTTTGACAATCCTTGAATGCATTTTTGTCGTATCAAAATTTCAAACAGTATAAAAATACTTCGATTTTCCAGACCGTGAGAGCATTTTGAAAATATGGACAGATGAAATCATAGAGAAGAAATTAACGGAGATCTATGGAAAACTAATCAGCTCTAGGTCTATGCATTTTACACATAGGATGTTAATATGAAGTCGATCGGACTTATAGTTTGGGCTGTAGAGAAGATACAAAAAGGATAATCCGTACGCCGTACATACAAACACATCACGACGAAAATCGAGATAAATTGCAAATCACGTTGAGAAATTGATGTAAAAAAATATGCTTAAAAATTGTGAAATCATGACTCTCCACTATTCCATAGTGTGGAGAGTAAAAAATATGGCTTGATCTGGGAGGATATAAAAATATATAGCAAAAAATTTGCTCTCATAAGTGCTTTATTGGATCCATATATAGAGACGATAATAAAATAAATTGTCAAAATACTAATAGAAAAACAATTGATCGATATGATTTTAACTTTAGTGTTCACATATTAGCTGTAGGAAAAAAGACTGACCTTCACATTATCCTATCTCAACATACATTTTTTGTATAGAAAGCGAAACATCTTAAAATATTAAATTATTTGGATTTAATAATAATAAATAAATTTGGATAATTTATATAGCGCCGTTTTTGTGAAATATCTCATCTCAAGGGTGCTGGGTTTATAGTTTGGTATGTATTCTTTAATTATACATACTACCGCCATAGACAGTTGGATCTCATGTATTACTTGCAACTATTGAATAGAATGTATGTAGGTACTTACTATATTGCATGGACAAAAGAAAAACTTCAAAAATAAATTTGGTATGTAGTTATGTATTTATTTCAATGAAGATGATAATTTATAAATTAATAATACATAACTTGGGTGTGTAGGTACTACAAAAACTTAATAGATAGATATTTAAAGCATTAAGAATAATGAATTAAAATGGAATATATAATTAAGTCTTAAATACAAAATGAGATTTACATGGATTCATCCCCAGAGATCTTCAGAACGTCCAAATTTGTATACCAGTGAACCAGAGAAAATAAAAGCATTTTGTAGAAAGAGACCGACTCCAGGCCAATGATGAATGCTATCATCTTCTGTAAAATTAATAATACAATGTGAGAAAGAAGTCATTTTACAAAATTATTAACATGAAATAGTAGAAGTTATTTTATAACTATAAAAAAAAGATCAATTAACAATTAAAACAATCCATGCTTAGTGGCAAGCTTTTGTAATTTATTAGTGTGCAAGTTAAGAAGGCATATAAAACTAAATCTAGTGACTGAAAATGTTAAAACCGCCTAATACACTATGAAGTTACATGTTTGTAAGCGTAACTGTCGCGTGCGTTAATAAGGGTTTATACGTGATTTATCGGAAACCCAAAATTTTTTTATTTTATTGCATTTTAAGAACAAATTTGTCTCAAAAATAAATCAACTTTATTGGTCATTCACTTTGAATTCTTTAACACATCTAAGATATATTTCTTTATATCGGCCTTCGTGGCTCAGTTGGTTAGATATCTGACTGCTGAGCCAAAGGTCCCGGGTTCGATTCCCGGTGGAGACACAGTTTTTAATTGTGTTTTCAGTCTGGATCTGTGAGACGATTAATATCGTAAGTCTCCAGAATGTGGCAACTTGTTATTGGGTGCGTGTTAAATTAATATTTGACATAGTACTTGTTAGATGTCCGAGAAAAAATATGAAATATGACATATTATAAGAAATAATGTGACGACATCACTAGAGAGATGTTGAAAATATCATCTTTTAAAATTTCAAAATGTACCAAATTTGAACTTGATAATTATCTCTTATTTTATAAAATTACATTTTAATAACTGCCGCCATCTTGGATTTTTCGTAGTATTATGAAATCCAAAAAGAAAGGCATTTTGCAAAAGTTCTTCACATTTAACAAACAATTTTGTTTCACGCAATTTCTTAAACATACGAAAAAAGAAATAAGGAAGTTATTTCTGATACTTATAAATAGTTTCCACACGGTGAATTGTCCATACGATCAATTGTCCTCACAGTCAATTGTCCGTACTGTCAACTGCCCTTGCGGTGAATTGTCACTTCGGTCAACTGTCCATATGGTAAATTGTCTTCGCGGTCAATTGTCTCCGTGGTCAACTGTCCAACGGTAAATCGTCCATACTGTAAATTGTCCATACTGTAAATTGTCTACGTGGTCACTTGTCCTCGCGGCCAATAGTCCTCACGATCAATAGTCCTCGTGGTCAACTGTCCTCGCGGCCAATAGTCCTAGCGGTCAATAATCCTCGCGGTCAATTGTCCTCACGGCTAATTGTCGATTCGGTAAAAAGGGCATACGGTCAATTATCCGCGGTCATTCGGCTATGCTAAATTTTCCGGGAATTGATGTTATAACCTTATATACATATATATTATATCTACAACATAAAAAATATATATCATCTAAAATAATCTATGGTGTATAAAGATTACTTACTGATGTTTACATAGTTAGCAAACAAAATCCAAGATGCTGCAATAAGAGATGCAAAACCCATGACAAATCCAAGAAATAGCCAAAGGCGAGCTCCACGGGGTCCAAAGCAGCCTCCTGAATAAGTATCGCCCCTCACCTGTAGGTTAAATAGCAAAATAATCAGATAATTCAATCAAAATGTAAATATGGATATCTTTAGGTTTAGAATTATAATTTATCATATATCAGGTATTTACTTTATGAACAGCAAGGGCATAAATATAACTATAGTTATCGCCAAACATCTAGAAAAGTCATCTGCGTGCATAGAACACAAATTTGGGTTTTTTGCTTGGTTGATTTGATCACGTGTGCACAAAGCGTACCCCTCCAGGCCGAAAATTTTCAAGATGTTTAGGGTTAACTATATCAGTTGCTGGTCAAACCATATCATTGTGTGTGTGTTTTAACTACATATTATTAAAATCCAACAACTTTTTCCTTGTCTTTGTGTGACTAACATCATCTGAATACTAAAATAACTAAGCACATTGTCAGAAAATTTTGACTTATGGGCGTCTCCATTCTATTTGTTCTTCCTCAAGTCTTCATACATATACAAAGCATCATCCATACTGGGCCAAAGGATAGTTAACATATTTCAGTATTTTGGGTTTATTTATTAAAAGAATATAAACTACATAAACAATATAAAAATAATACAAAGAGTACAAACTTGTGCATTGGAAACCGAATTCACCATCACTAAGGAAATGGTCGCAAATACTCCGCAAACGTGCGCTGCATTCGGAAGTTGTCCAGGGTAAACCGAAGCGGCATCAATGATAATCCACCATCCAATAAAAAACTAGAAAGTAAAAATAAAACATTAATGATGAATCATTTAAATTTATATATCTCATGTAGTCACAAACAAAGACTAACTAAAGATCCCGCAGCTATTGCAGCCAATGCGTTTCGTTTATCGTCGCCTTGGAACCATAAACATGGTGGCATATTAACATTTTCAAAACAATTCATTTTAAATAACAAAATTAATTAAAATGTTACAAAATACAAGCGATAACGAATACCGAATACTGACGGAAAACATAAAATTGTCAGAATGACAGTCATAGAAAAAGTAGAATAGTAAATAGAATCTCAGAAATAACCATAGATATTGTCAATATAATATTGTCTATGTCTAATAACCACAACAAACGTGAATACAAGCCTAAATGGATTATTATTCACGGCTCACTATATACCGTAAGGCCTTGCTATTATTGAAATGACGTCACAAAATGCGCCGCATGCGACCAAAAATATAACTATATGTCCAATTTTCGATAAAAAATGACGATTTTGTATGGGATTTGATCGTGTTGCGCTATATTTGTTGTTTAAACTAAATGATTTGTTTCGTTTTCAATCAATTATTGCCTTGCTACGTTTACGAAGACTTATTTGCTACTTATTGTATATATATTTATTCTTATTTTGCATATGTATTGTCTGAAATATAAAAAAAAACCGAAAGTGATAGTATTAATTTTCGTGGAGTAATATTTATAAAAAAATCGAATATGTTCCTTCTACACCAATAGGCATGATGACTAATTTTGAAAAACTATCTCACGATGTTTTTACGCATTCACTGTTTTCAAATATATATACATTTCTACATAAAATAAAGGTTTAGTAGCAAAAATCGCCATTTTAAAATCAAATTTGACATTTACGCCAAAAAAAGCTTGTAGTATCATGGCGGCTGCCGACCCTGACGGTGACGTCATGGTATCGTAAACTGCATATCACTACTATATGTAATATATGTGTTCTAAGACGATTTGTGTATTTATAATCAATTCAAAAGTGCATAAGTGTTGTGCGGTCCCTAAATGTACAAACACGACGAAAAAAACACCTACTGAGGTATTTGTTTTCGTCCCACGCGAAAAAAAAGAGAAATAAGTGATTAAATTTCGCACGGCGAGACACAAGTGAATTTTATTAAGTACGCGTTTACAATGAAGTACAGTATTTGTTCCCCCACTTTTAGCTCTCAATAATATAATATTTACCATTATTTAGGCAATAAGCATATAAAGAACTTCATTAATGTCCAAACGTCAAAATAGGCCATCATAAGTTTCCCGCGTATGTTTTTAGCTTATGAACACATAATGTAGAGAGAAGAAGGAGCATATTTTATCGATTTTCGAGATGTAAGTTGTATTTAAATTACAGATAAATAAAGTACTTATATGTACTTATTATTAAGTTTTTACGTTTCGAAATTCTGATGAACAAAAGTCTTTGTTCGACGCAAAGAAATATCCGACCATCAAAAGTTCCATTCTAGTTAAGAGTAGTTAAGACAGGCAGAAAAATAACTACTATGGCTGCTATTGCTAAAAATAACGATAGCAGATAAATATAGCTTGTTATGAACACAATACAAATAACGAGCGCTATGTAATAATTCGTATGCTGCTAAAATTGTAACGATGTTTTAAAACTCATGCTTCGCGTAATCGCCGTCGTTTCGCAAATCGCTTCATTGCATGAAAAAAATATAGCTTGCTAGTTTAGTTTGGCAGTGACCAGCATCATAACATGTCGAACGTTCGTCAGCTCACCATCGCGTGACAAAATTGTAGAATACTAAAACTAAATTAGTTTACCATACGTTGCGAGCGTTCATTATTTATTTATTTATTCAATAAAAACTAAGTTACATACAAAATACAATTAACATAGGCCCGATATTACAGTCGGCCCTCAACTCATTGAGTTTGCCAAACTCAAGATTAATGTTAAGGGGAGATTGAATCCATTTCCGTATTACAGTGCAATATGACATGTCAGTTACTAAATCTTCAATTATAGACATATTTCACTTTTTCTGTGGTTATTATCTGTCAAATTTAAATAACCTCAAATAATACGAAATACAAAACGGGACGCTACGACTTTAAATACCATTGTTTTATTATCCAACATGGTAAATTTAATTTTTTTCACCAAAATAATGCTTTTAAATGCCCGTGTTCGTTTCAATACGGCTGTCAGTTTGTTTTGTTGTGTGGCGCCACCTTCGATACAACACTGAAACTACACACGTTGCCTAACGCCTCTAGTGATAGAAACTGAAACTACACGAGTTGCCTAGCAAATGACAGTTGACTCACAGTTAAGTACTTAATCTGCCAGAAACGTTGAGTTAAATATTTGTCGTTTTAGTGACGTATTTGAGGGAAGATTAGGTCTAAACGTACACTGTAATACGCTATATTTTTGTAAAACTTGAGTTTAGCTCTTAAACTGACACTGTAATACCGGCCCATAGTGTCCCCCGATAGGTAGGCGAGTATCTAGGTAAATTGAAACTATTTGCTTTGTTGAATACTTGTTCCATTTATATTTAATTTGTTTTAGTTTTAAATATCTAATTAAAATATTAATATATCGATAACACCAAAATAAACATAGTCCAGACCGACAATTAATGCGTATATTGTATTGAAGTCTATCAGAAGAATTGACGCGACCATACTATGACGTCGTGCGCTCTGATTGTTTTTTCTCATAAAATGGCGGACTAACACATTTTGTATTTTTATATTTATAATATTATTATTATTCACTCCTATAAATTAAAAAAAAAACATTTTTTTAAACCTTTATAACCTATTTAATTTTTTAAAATCATAATTTCAATGATTTTTTTCTTACAGTCATCACACCTATTACATATTTTAATATATTAATCATAATATGTATATGAATCATAACAGTTATCCCATATGTATATTAGATTCATCATAATACATTGTGTATTTCCATTTCAACCTCATGTAACACTGTACAACTCCCACAAACAATATAATTACATCATTTTATTTTATAATCAAGCAATGAAAGCCACCAAGTTATTTATTTCTGAAACGTTAAATATTCTCCACCACGTTACAATACTCGGTGCGTGTTATAACAGATGCGTCAACGATTCAATAGAGCGGATAGCGATATTATTTGGTTTATTGTCCCAAATAAATCAATAAATAAAAATAGCATGTTAAAAATAAGCAGCATATTCCATATAGCTTGTTATGAAAAAAATAGCCATTTCGAACAACACAACAGTTGACAGTAACAAACACAATTGACAGTGACAATATGGTGACGTCATGCGCTCTGATTGGTGTTTCACATAAAATGGCGGACAAACATATTTTGTATTTTTATTTTAATAATATTAATATTATTCGCTCTTTTAAAATGAAAATAAATATATTTTTTCAAATCTTTATAACATATTTTATCTAATAAAATCATAATTTCAATGATTTTTTCTTACTGTCATCACGCCTATTATAAGATGGAATGTATATTATCTAAGATATAGAAGACACAAGTTTCTATAAAACTTTTTTTGTGGCTATACTTTCAACTAAACTCGCTAATCCGATGAAGAACATAACCTTAAAATGCGAAGTCATTCGTGAATATTTTTACTTATGTAATTAAGTACCTACATTAAAAATAAAATATTATTTTTCTATTCCACTTTCCTTTTTCTATTTCTTTTCTATCGTATTGGATATTATTCGTATCTTACATACATATACATGTTATATTCGACGTATTTTTTATTAAATAAATAAATAAATGTAATTTATCTTTTTAAATATAATCTTTCACAAGTTATAATTATCGAGTGATATTTTTCTATCGTATTGGATAGTATTCGAATCAATTCGAATCTTACATACATCCGACGTAATTTTGGGCGCCCATGGTCCTTGGTACCTAAATACTAACTCCTAACTTCACTGGAGCACCTATTTAGTATTCTTAAGTTAGCAATTGCAATGCAGAGTCATCACTAACTTAATACATCATAATAATACTAACTTAATATTCCTCAGCACTTCGAAGCAGGTCCTATGGTTTCAAGGAACAAGGTACCTACTTGGATACCTACCACTATATCAAGTGATGGCGATATTCACTGTTTTTAGTATCCATTTATTTTATTTTTTTTGCATATTTATATGTAGGTATATTTTATCCTCTGCAGAATACGAAATAATATAATATTGTATTGTGTGTTTTAATATTTTTCAAATGTAATAATAGTTTAAGTAACCACGTTTATGAATAGACATTGTAAGAAAACATTATATAGTAGTAGTAGGTACTTAATACATATTATTATTTGATTACTTGGATTTAAAAAAAAATATTTTGAATGTGAAATTTTTTGTTTGAGTAAAAAAGTTAATGGCTTGAAATATTACGAGTATTTTTTAAAACTATAATTTAACAAAAGTGTAATAGTTTTTTTTGAGTGAGAGCTTTGTTGACAGTGGCCAGCCTGGAGCAGCCGGATCAAGTGGAAGACTTATAAATTAAATCAAGATCGACCATCATCGTTAAAAATCGATGAGTGGATAATATATCCCTCCAGGTGACCAGAATACGCCATCCTCCTTCGCGGCATATTATCCCCGAATGCGCGAACTGACTGTGAACACAGGCGAGGAGTGATACCGGCACCCGGAACATCGCAGGTCTAGAGGAGGCCATCATTGCCGACTTTACGCAGCCCAGCCTGAAACACACAGGCGTAGTCTGAATTAGCCGCTACCTACGACTTCTTCCGAAGTTCTCAAAGGAGGAGGTCTTCACCGCCTGCTTTACGGAGGACGGCTTGAATCCCGCTGAATGAAAAGTAGCCGCTGCGATCTCCTTCCGAAGGTATTTGTGTATCAGACTTTATAAACAATTTACGATAAAAGTGTCTTGACTCTCAATTTATAAACAGTTTTTTTTTGTTTTCATCGTAACAGACAATTTATATTTTTTTTATATAGGTATATATGTTTATGTATTTTTTTTTCATCGTTGCTTATACCTAACCATGGCCATGCGTTCATTCAAAATGTTTATTGTTTATAAATTTTTATCCGTATTCTGCAGCTATCTGATGGATATCCAGGTCCATTGGTTTGATCCGAAAGTTGGTCAATAAATGACCAATGATAGCGGATACCTATAGCCCTAGCTAGATGGGTCACTCTGGTTCCACGTCTGATGACCATCGGTGGATAAAATATACAGTCATATCAACCAATGCTTCATGGAAAAACATACGCAAAAGTGCACTACCCTGTCTGGCAGCGAGAGTGACTCTCCTCTCGGTGATCCAGAGTCTGACATCATGTCAGGGCCAGCTTACAGGATTCCAGGGGTAAGCAAAGTGAAGCGGAGGACACAATCTCGTCCAAAAGGTTATGAGAGCTGACCCCAACAGTCTTCATCGACGATAAGTTGGGAAGAGGCCAGGAAGAAGAAGAAGATTCTGCAGCTATGATTCTAATGTAATTTATTAGTAAGTATTTGTTTTTTATTGATGTTTTCTTTTGTCATTCATGTTGACTTTTTTAATTTTTTTGTGATCATTGCTGATTAAATAATTTTCTTTACACTATTTTTCTGTCTTATTTATTACTGGAGCGAGCCCGTCCTTACGATACGGCAGGGTGAAGAGGCGAGAGCGTCTGGATCGAACTCTTCGCTTGCGCAGAGTCTAATCCTACAGATCCCTCCCCCCTCTTTACTCCCCCCTGGTATCAACCCGACCGATGACTCCTGACATGGGCTCCTAAGCGCGAGAATCGCGGATATGCGTCTATTGAGCTTGGTCCGTGTCGACACGACGCGTGTACAATGTCGACTCGTCTAATTGTCACATTTTGGAGGTCAGTTTTGCAAAAACAATATTTTTTCTCCAACGTTTAATCTTGAGTATAGTGTTCTATATTTAATACATTATTTTTTGGTTGTTGATTATTTGACGGTTTGGCGGCGAATTCGAATAAAAGAAAAAGCGAGCAGAAAACACCTTCATAATTTATAACGGATTCTGATACCCTCCCCCTATGTACATACGTTGGAGGAGGAGTCATTATTGTTCTAAATAAAATGTTTGTCACACAGAATATTCACATGTTAAAATATATATTATATTTTTTTGTTGTTGTCGTCTGCAGTGCCTGACTATTTTGGCGTCGAATTAAAAAAGAAAAGGAAATAGATTAGAGGTCGCCAAAATTCCTTAAAAATCATAATATTTAGATATGTGTGATACCAGCCCGCCCCGGCCGCAGATCCGCGAGAAATCCACCGTCCTTCTATTCGAGTGGGTCGTGGTTTATTTTTTTCGTGGGTACTTACCCAGATTGTTTTTTTTTCTTCTCGTCTATGAATGTTTTATTTTCTTTTTCGGGAGTTTTTTTAACACCGGTTCTTCACCGCGCACATGTGTTCAAAAATTTAAAATATGAAAAATTTTAAAATTTTCGTCCCCTGCCCGTAGCAGCTTCCTGTCGGCCTACGATTTGGGTGGTCTGCTGAACGCCCCCATCAGCAGACGGTCCAAGAGGAGAAGACCACTTCCTTGGGTGAGTGATCTAAGTTTCTCTCGATCCTAGACCGAAGCTGTCTGACAGATTCATAGGCTGCCTAAAGTCCCGTTCCACTGAGTGCCCTCCATCTGCGGCTCTTCAAGCGCGGAGGCACATCATATATTATGTTAAGTCTCAATACTAGCAAAAGTAATAATGATGAAATGAAAACTCGGAAATACCTAAACTAGTTGCACGTAACACATGAGATCCAACTGACGATGGCGTTAGTACCTATGTATAGTTGAATAATACACACCAAACAATAAACCATTAAATCCCAACTAGATAATTTAATTTTCTATAAAAAATTTGAACATTGTAGTAGATAATCCCAATTTTTTTAACAATTTTTATAAAAATTGAATTTAGTGATGACATCGTTTCATCGTTTTATTTGTTAGGCAATATAATATCTCACTCAATAGTTTGATACTTACTTAATCTACAAAAATACATCATGCTGTTTTCATATTCTGGGTAGGATAAACAGACTGACCTCCATACTATCCTATCCTGACTTATATACCTACATGTTTTATATAGAGAACAAAATATCTTAAAATATTTATTAATTTGTGTTTAAGTGCAGTTTATAGTTTGGTACGTATTCTTAAATTATGCATACTACCGCCATCGACAGTTGGATCTCATGTGTTACATGCAACAAGTTATTCAAATTTTCAACGATCTAGTCTTTATGGTTTTTGAGATAAGTATATGGAAAAATAAAAATAAATTCTAAAAGTTGATAACCCATATTTAGATTGGAACGAAAATTAAGAATCTGAGTACAAAAGTTTTGTAGGCCTAAAAATTTATAAATTTTCTGTTGTGCATCAAGCGGATGAAAAGTTATAAGACACACACACACACACACGCACACAAAATTTTCTACTCCGTATTCTGAGTTCATTCATATATTATTATACGAAGTTGGTGTTTTTTGACTTCGAAATTGGAAATTCATGAAAAATGTACACTTGGCCATACAAAATCTAGCGGATCAGGGCTTGAAACTTTGTCGATCTGTTAAGTGAAATGAATTCTCTTCAATAAATTGGCAGTGGGACAAAGATTTTCTTCTTTGTCAATCTGCTCCTCGTGAGCACATTGCTGTTTCTTGACAGTTTCACAACTCAGTAATTATTTTCCCAGTCTTTACAGAGATAAAGTTAGCAATACAGTATTTACTTTAATACTTGCTTTTTGATTACATTTTCAAGACAAAAAAAAACTTTTTTTTAATGTGTTATATTTACTATAAATACAAAAAGTAATATTAATTATGTACATGTGATTTTATAAAAATGGTTATTTTTGGTACGATGTTTGATATTAGTTTCAATAAATTGAATATGTATATATTCTACTCTGGACACTGTTCAGAGTTATCTGGATTTATTCCACAAACACAACGCCTTCCTCCTTGTCCATCCAAAAGACAAAGGTTATTTTGTGGACATCTACCATTGTCATACTGGCAAATATTTGAAAGAGGATAACATTCTTCTGGTACAGCAGCCATTCCATATAATTTATTTCCACTACCCCTACCTAGTGGAACGTCAAGAGATTTTCGAGGTTCATCATTCCTTTTATTCAAGCTTTCAATTTTTTGCCTAAAAATAATATAGATTGTTATTTAACTAAGATCATTTTGTTCGAAGAATGGAGTAATTTTGAGTGAATATCCAAATTATATAATAATATGTATTTATTTAAATGAATATGAAAATATGGTGGATATTTAGAATAAGATAAATAATACATTTAAATACAATTGTCCGCCCTACAATTTTGTAAGAAAAATAATGAAATTTTCATCTCCCTTTAAATGTTTGTATTGTATTTGTTGTCAAATGATAGATAATAACAACTAGCTCACCTTAGCACAGGCTGTGCCTAGTGAGGGGGCTTGTAACAAAGATACAATCAAAAAGAGATAGATTAAACAGTAGCGTCTAGTCCCAGCTCTTCTTTTCTGCATTCTTAGGTTAGGTTTAAGTTTGTTTATAATAATAATAGCGACTCGCGTGAGCGAGTTGCTTTGTAAATTGAATTATAAATTATTATAAATTAAATTTACATTTTTTATTTAATTTTTCGTATTTAATATAAAATTTCACAGCTCATTTGACTCCATACTACGAGATCTCAACCAATCAGAGAGCCAACCGGAAACAGAATGCGGATTGTAGACGCTAGTGATTAAACTATGTTAGAACAAGTGACATAATAAAATGTTATTTATTAGAAATGAAATAACTTATATTTACTTAATATGTCTGCTATGTATGTATATGCTTATATTACCTACAATTAAATTGTATCTTATATCTACTATGTTTTGGATAGAAATAAAAAAAAATAACAGGGAAATAGTAACAGGGAAATGGCAATTTTTTTTATGTTTTCTATTTAAATCGCTAGTATTGAAATGATATTATGTGTATTATTATGTATGTTGCGAAATTATGTCATTATGCCCATTAATTTGCCATAATTCTACTAATCTTAAACAAAATATAGTAGGTAGGTACGATTAATTTGATCTATTTATATAATGATCCAATAAATAATACTTACGTCGCCCAATCTGTCCAGTAATAATGTGTATCTGTAATAGCCAGTCCGAATGGATAACTACAGTTTGTAGCAATTGTTCTCCTTTCTCTGGTGTCAATGTTTACACACTCTATACTTTTTATGCCAGCATCAGCGTAGCACAATTCTTCCGTGCTCCAGTCAATCGCCAAAGAATTTGGTAAATGTACAAATTCTCCAATCATAAATATTCCCCTTCCTGTGCCATCCATGTTGGACCATTCTATTTTTGGACTGTCTCTGTTCCAGTCGGACCAGAATATTTTTCTAAAAAATGTTGTTTAATTTTGTGTTAATTATTCACATGGAAATTATAATCTAATCGTTGACAAATTGAAACACTGTATTTGAATAACATATTATGAAATGCCCATGCCAAATAGAAGAAGAGGAAATAACAGTTGTCAATGAGCATAAGTCTTGGTCTTGCGAGACTTGCTTGACGAACACCGCATGTGTCCAAGAGTCTTGCGAAACTTAATGCTTGGACCAAGACCAAGAACGGGGTTGTTTTGGTCTTGCATTTGCTCACAACTAATAACAGTTGAAAAACAAAACATTACTTGGGGGGAAAGTCTCGTCAAACGGTGGAATCAAAACCCTCACGATTACCCATATCGTGGATATAATTATCTCCATAAGATATTTTTTTTTAAAAGAATGAATATGCCCTTGTAACAAGTACATATAAATCCTTATACATTCCCTAAACTAAGCAGTAATGCTTGTGCTATAGGTGAACGAAATCAAAAATTATATGCATGATATGGATAATTATGAGGTTTTGATTCCATGATTTGACGGGACTTGCCCCCATAGGGGGTGGTGGCAAGATATCGATAGCGTCTTAAGATATTATAGAACTCTAAAATATGATAATTATATCCATGATATGGGTAATCAAGAGGGTTTTGATTTCACTGTTTTAATAGACTTGGCCCCTGGTTAGTTTGTAATACTAAATAGAAATGCATAATAATCAAATATTTATAAAAAAACAAATTGAGTTTGTTGCTACGTTGAAAAACAAATACATTAAAATTTATAATAAATATATGTATTTGTTTAATTGAATGATCCTTGATTGATGTTTGAATTTGTTGTCATATATTTGTTGGTACAAGACCGGAATAACGCAAATCTTTGTGCTCTGTGAATTAAATTGTTATTTTATAGTTTTTTTTTTGTATAATTTTGACTTGTTATATATCATCCGACGGGAAATTATAAGATCTGTTCAGTGGAGGTAGTGGTTTTCCCTGAAAGTATTTACATTGATAAATAAAGTGAAAAGTTGGTGAAAACTGTAAATATTCAGGATAAAAGAGAGAACGCTGCTCTTCCTGGTAACTGAAGTGTCCGGTTTCCATTGCAGAACTGTAGAGGACCTCAGTCCAAAGAAAAAACCTCGCGGTGATATGCGTGAAAGTTCAAGGATTTAGCGGAAAATTGAATTTTCCGTACTGAAAATTTTCTAAGTTTTCCGAAAAAAAACTTTTTTTTTGTTTTCTTATTTTTTATCAAAATTACAAGTGTTTTGGTGTTTAAAGTTTTCAAATCGATAAATAAACAAGAGAGTTATGCTGAGTTAAACTTTAAAAAACACCCTTTTATGAAGTGTCACCAAAACTAGAAACTTTTTTGTGAAGTATCTTACATAGTTGAAAAGTCCAAAAAATTTGGCATAAAAAACTTCATGGTGTGTGTGCTCTATCTATAACGGTTCAAAAGTTATCACGTAAAATACTAATTTTCCATACAATTATAGTGGGCTTGCCCCTACAAATAAATCGATTTTAATAACGATAACAGCATGTCTGACTCGAGATTGAGGAAGAAATCACTTAACTGTAATAAGTGTACCTCGACAATTAGTCCCAAGAAGCATTTGAGTTGCAGCATATGTTACAGCTGCTTCCATTACACTTGTGTGGAGACTACGGAGAGTAACTTTAGGAAGATGTCGTCGGTTGCTAAATCTTCGTGGAAATGTATGGACTGCATGCAGCGGGATCCTAGATCCAACTCCTCGACTACGTCTACCCCCACGACTGTTGCTCCAGCGCCGGCAGGTGTCCAGGAGGCACTATCTATGACTCCAGTTGGTCTGACACAGCCTTGCTCTACACTGTCTTCTGATATAATTGACAGATTAGCACGTATCGAAGGTGAAGTGTCTAAAACTAACGAATCTCTTCAGTTGATTTGGGAGGAGCTCTTCTCTCAACGTAAGCAGATTGAGGTGTGCGTCTCTTCTATTGGCGACCTGGATCAGCGAGTGACAACAATAGAAAGCAAGTTGAAGGTGAGCGATGCAAATGTGACTGAAATAAAAACTCTTAAGGCGACTGTCCAAACTTTACAAATAGCTAATGAGGAGAAGGAGCAGTATCTGCGTGCAAATAATGTTGAAATAAAGAATGTTCCATTTAAGAACAATGAAAAATTGTCCGCCGTAATTGGGCAGGTTGCTGAGAGAATTGGTTTCTCATTAAAGTCGGATGACATTGATCTGATGACCAGGGTGGCGACTAGGACGACTGGACCTAAGCCCATTATTATAAAATTCTACCGTAGATCACGAAAAGAGGAATTTTTGTCTTTAGCAAGAAAATTTCGAGGACTTACAACAACGGACCTTGGCTGGGGGGGTGACGAGAAAATTGTATATGTGAATGAGCATTTAACAGCTGCGCGTAAGACTTTACTGTCAAAAACAAAGATAAGAGCTAGGGAAAAGGGTTATAAGTTTGTGTGGATCAACAACTTTAAGATCCTGATCAGGCAGAATGAGTCTAGTCAGGCTTTTTTCATACGAAGCGAGGACGACCTCTCCAAGATAATATAAAAAAATATATTTTTTATAAATGTCTTAGCCTTTCTTTTAAAGTATATAAATTGATCTTCTTGTACATAAATAACGTTAATTTGTTTTCTGCTTTTATTTATATATTTACTGATAGAGTATTGCTGCTGACGTTGATACACAGTGTGAAAGGTGGTTATCCCATATTTACCTTCCTTTTGCATCATTTCCACACGCGCATTCTACTGTTTCGACTGCATATATTGTCGTTTTATTATTCATGTTTATATTATATTTTAAGGTGCTGCGATTTATTGCTGGGTGTGGTAATCAAATTGATATTTGGTAATGTTTTACACCACAATAACTGTTTTAACTTAATATATAAAGGTTTTATACCATATTTTTTTAATTTGCATACTATTCTCTTTTCTTTTTCGTATTGCCTTCGTGTATTTTACACGAAGTTTTTATTTATTTACATGCTATGTACTTGGTGTCTGGATTTATGCACTCTGATGCCCATTGAATTGAACCTAATATTGTATTGTAATTCTCATGAGATTTACACAATGATATATTATCAACTGACTTCTAGCGATATGCTTTATGGTTATAATGTTGTGTTGTATATGGTGGTAATGGTTGGGATATGTGATGAACTTATTTTGTGTGTTTCTGCTGTGATGCCTAACGAAGTACTAAATGAATTGATTGTGATGTTCTGTTGTGTAATTTTTGAATCTGCTGAATATATTTGTGTTGCTAACTTTTGAGCGGGTGCAGGGAATAAACTAACGATATATCATCAAAATGTGCGTGGACTACGCACAAAGACGGATGAATTGTTTCAGAGGGCCTTGTCTAATGATTATGATGTTATCACTCTAACCGAAACATGGTTAGACTTGAATTTCAATAATGGCGAGCTTCTCGATGGTAGGTATGAATTGTACCGCAGAGACAGAAATTATTCAGGTTTAAATATGAGTCTTGGAGGTGGCGTGTTGATTGCTCTGCGTTCGGGGTTAGATGCGACACGTCATGATGAGTGGAGTACAGACCCTTTATCAGTTGTTGAGGATCTTTGGGTGAGTATTAGGCTCAAGTATAATTTATATGTACATATTTGTTGTCTTTACATACCTAATAGATGTAATCATGCAGTGAATGTTGAACGTTTCATGGAGAAGGTGGCTAGACTGATGAGTGAGTATCCGTATGATCGTTTTCTTATTGTCGGTGATTTTAACCTGCCAGGGATCTCATGGGAGAAGGGCCATGATACAAATATATGTACGCCATCCAATCTTGTTGATCTTGTAACGTCTCAGTTTGTGGACTATCTCAATATAAGCTGCCTAAATCAGTTTAATTTTATTCGAAACTCATCTTCTAACATACTCGATTTAATTATTTCGAATGTTGAAGATATTGAATTGATACAAGCTAGTGATCCATTGGTTCGTGAAGATTCTTTTCACAAATCTGTTGAGTTTGATCTACCGTATAGAACTATTGATTCTTTGGCTCCACTAACTAGAGTTGTGAAACTATTCCACAGAGGAAACTATAATGGGATAAATGAGCGATTGGGTGAAATTGACTGGCATGAACGTTTTCGGGATAAGGAGTGTGAGGAATGTGTTGAAATTTTATATAATATTTTAGATGCTTTAATAGAAGAATATGTACCCAAAAAAGTCAAATCTAGTGAATCTTGTTCCTATCCACCTTGGTACACGCTTCCACTTATAAGGTTATCCAGAGAAAAATACAAGGTTTTTAAAAGGTTTAAGAAGTATGGAAATCAGGCTGATTACAATGTTTTTTCGACTCTCAGAGCGAGACACAAGAAACTGGCTAATGAGTGTTATAAAAGCTATTTAAATAATATGAGGAACGCACTTAAAACGGATCCCAACAAGTTATGGAGTTTTGTCAAATCAAAGGAAAACAAAAGCAATATCCCGAAAACAATGTATCTTGAAGATGTCTCGGCTGATAACGGATGTGACATATCAAACCTATTCTCTGTGCATTTCTATGACTCATTCAGTAGAGATACTCAGTCAGTGTCAACCGCTCCTCAGGTCTCAAACGACGATTTGAACTTGTATACTATAAATCAAATCGCAGTAAGTACAGACTTAGTAAGTAAATATTTATCGGCTGTGAACACAAAACAGTCGCCAGGGGTTGATGGCATCCATCCGTTGCTTGTGTATGAGTGTCGTGATCGACTGTGTGTCCCTTTGTCCTTTATTTTTGGCAAATCATTGGGTGAAGGCTATTTTCCAGATAGGTGGAAGGATGCGTTGATAACGCCAATTTATAAGTCAGGCTTACGAGAGAATGTAAAAAACTATAGACCCATCTCCAAACTCTGCATCTTTGCTAAGGTCTTTGAGCAGGTGGTGGGGGATCAGCTGTGCTCTTCAATTAATTCCTAAATCAATGCATCACAGCATGGTTTTATGCGAGGTAGATCAACTGCCACTAATTTAATTCTCTTTACCAACTATGTATTGGATGGAATGGAGAGGGGTGGACAGGTGGATGCTGTGTATACAGACTACAGTAAAGCCTTTGACAAAGTAAACCACTCTATATTACTACAAAAGCTTGGGAGTATTGGTATATGCGGAGATTTGTTCAGATGGCTTTCCTCATACATTTCAAACAGAAGGCAAGCTGTTGTTATTGGAGGCCATAAATCAGATTGGATGAATATTCCCTCAGGAGTACCGCAGGGTTCCATATTGGGTCCAACTTTGTTTAACATATATATTAATGATATAAACTCATGCTTTAGTTTTTGTAGATCAGTTTTGTATGCGGATGACATGAAAATTTATGTAAAGATTCATTCAGTTGATGACTGTGTGAAATTCCAGCAGGACCTTGATCGATTGACAGCATATTGCAGAGCAAATTGTTTGTATTTGAATATTGATAAATGCATATTGATACGATTTACCAGAGGAAAAAATCCTATTAAGTTCAATTATAAACTTGATCAAGCTGAGCTGAATGTTGTGTCTGATGTAAAGGATTTGGGTATCATTATTGATGATAGAATGACATTCCGTGGTCATTACGAACAAATAGTTATTAAGGCATCACGAATGCTTGGTTTCATATCCAGAATAACCAGGCCTTTGAGGAGTCCTGAGGTATTGAAAACTTTATATCTGTCATATGTAAGGAGTGTCCTTGAGTATTGTTCGTCTGTTTGGAATCCACATTTTGGACTTCATATAGATAGGATAGAGAGAATTCAACACAGAGCCTTGAAGACGCTTAATTTCTGGAGTTTTCAAAGATTTGAAACATATGCGGAAGCCGAAAGGTACCACGGCCTGCTACCTCTTTCAAGGAGACGCAAAATCGCAGACCAGGTACTGTTGTATAATATTGTAAATGCTATAGTCAATTGCCCAGATCTCGTTGAATTGGTACAATTTCATGTGCCTAGGAGTGCTTCTAGACATCCTCAGACATTTCACATTGCTCGGTTTGACACGAGCTATGCCAGGAATAAGTTTATCCGTCGCTCGTGTGAAAACTATAACTGTTTGTTTCAGAGAGTGGACATTCTTAGCTCTACTCTTCCACAATTCAGAAGACATATCACAGCGTTGGCGATGAGTATGTAGTTGAAATTGGATGCGTTTCTTTGTTTCCCTTTCCTTTTATATTCCTTTTTCCCGTTTACCACCATAATGATTAAATTCTTGTTTTCTTACATTTTATTATTGTTACATATTGTTACATTGATTTTCAAAACTTTCAATCTCAGCCTCAGTTTAATTTACTACTTTTTTCTGTTGTTTTTTACTGTTGTTTTTTCGAAACCGCACACTTTCTTTTCTATCCTGTGTGTGCATACTTTTTGTTTTTGTTTACTTCTTCTTATTTTTTTCTCGTAATATTTTATTTTGTTATGTTCTGACTTGTGTTTTTTTTTTTTCTTTTTGGTTTTGTACCACAATATTTTGCATTATTTAATTTGTATGTGCTATCTGTAAATGGACTAATGTTTTTACTATATTTGTAATAAAAGTTTGTATATGGTCTGTAGATATGCCAATTTAAATAAAATAAAAATAAAAATAAAAAATAAAAATCACAAACCCTTTAACTGGATGTACTGCTATTCCTCTGGGATCAACTAAACTTGTATTAAACAAGACCTTCCTGACTTTGGTATCTAAATTAGCAACTTCGATTGTATCTCTTCTGGAATCTGTCCAGTAAATATTTCTCGATACCCAATCAACGCTTAATCCTTCTGGAGATATGATGTCTGAAAAAGAAAATTCGTTGAAATAACAATCAACGTTTTATTCAAAACAAGATTTTTTCATAATTTCAAAATATTTTATTTACCTTGTACTAAGAAGCTATCTATTGATGTTCCATCATACTTCGAACTTTTAATTGTACGACCTGTTATATCGCTCCAATAAACTCTTCCTTCCGCACAGTCAATATCCAAACCTATAGCCATTTGGAAGTAAGAGATATGGATTGGTCTTCCGGGATCTCGACTGGTTGGTTCAAATGGAACTCTTAATGTTGCCATTCCTTGGTTCAGTAGTAAGAAGTTTCCTTCATGTTTAGGGGCTTTTTCACATATCTGTCCATTTCCAATAAATCCAGGGTTACATTCACATACAAATTGATGATTGCGTTCAGTACACGTTGCGTCATTCGAGCACAACTGCATATTATACTCACATGTTGCATCTCGAGTACATACATATCCATCTCCATAGAAGCCAATTTTACAAAAACACTTGAACATTGCGGTTACAGGATCTCTTTGGCAAACAGCATTCAATCCACAATCATTGATTATGTTACATCCTTTGGTGATTGGTGTGCAAATATCTATGCCGCTTCCTTGATATCCAGAGTCACACTCGCAATAGTAAGTTTTATAATCTGAATCCCATTTACACGAAGCATATTCTGCGCATTTAACTCCATTACACGAACCACTTTCTGGCATACATACATCGTTGAGATCTTTTCTATATCCTCGAATACAAACACATTCACGTCTTGATGCGTCGTCGGTGCTGATGCATTCAGCATTTTCATCACAATCTACCGAAGTCACGCACTCATCTTTTGAGTGACACACATTTCCATCTCCAATAAAACCAGCATTGCAAATACAAATTGATTTTGATGTAGCGGGGTCAAAAATGCATTGCGCATTTAGGTCACAAATATCCACTTCTTCGCAAGACACTTCAGTTTCTGTACATTCTATGCCATTGCCTTCATATCCAGCTGTACATTGACATTGATAATCACCCGTACTATGAATAAAAATACATTGAGCATAAGGATGGCATCTATTCACAACGTTACATGAATCTGAAACAAAACTATACTGAATTATCATGGATGTGGCATAAAATACATGATATAATATATTTATGTACCTATATCTAGATGCATAGGTAATAATATTATTTTTATACGTATTATTGTATTTTTATACATGCTGAATTAGTAACTCCTTTTGTTAAATGTGGCCAATGAGGATCAGGAACACATTTACGTAAACTTGGATTAAAATTATATGTTTTCAGACATGAACATTTCTCATCAAAACATATCGGTAAGGGATATTGTACTGAAAATAATAAAATTTAAAAGCATTATGTAATAGAAATTTATAGAGTGTTGATTTGATGTATCTACCTATTGATTTTCTTCTTTCACCTTATCAACCAGTATATTTTTTGAACAATCATTTATTATTTTAGTTTTTGTATAATTATTTAATGTTTGAAATCATTTAAAATAGTATCAAAATTAAAATTTTGATAAATATATATTATAAGTACATACCACCATTATACTTAGTATGTTTATGTAGTGTTAAAAGATTATAAAATCTGATATAATAAATATTTTCTTAGAATTATTCATTATAAGTACATACAGGGTGTCCCATAAGTCAACGTATTCCTTTTAAGGGCTGTTATACCAACTCATGACTCGCCAGAATATGTAAATATGACCTTGGTAAAAGTGCCTTAGTTTTCGAGATATTTCCACTTTTACAAAGTGCCCGAAAATCTCCGCCTTGGATTGGTTTTTCGAGTGCCATATCTACAAATTTCAATATTTTGGAATTATAATTTATGTTTTACAATTTTGAATAACTCAGCCGTTGATCGCAATCCAAAATAATAATAAAACTTTTTATTTTTGGCGGAAAAAAAAAAAAAATATGGCCCGGGTTATGAATTTAAAACAAAATATTACCCAACTTTGATTGTTCACACTGAAAAAAAAAATGTATGACGCTATCCTGGCAAATTGTTGCAAAAGTTGGCGCAATTATTGTTATTTCCAAAATAGTATAAAAATTACTATGTTTTATATTAAAAAAAAGATATTGCTATTTTATTGAAAAATGGGCTGATTGTGAAATTATTTCATTTATTAGAATTTCCGGCGTAATTAATTGCTTTTATTTATTAAAGTGATAAGGATTTATTTTAACTAAATAAAACATATAAATAATCTAAAGGCAAGTGTTCACACTGAAATTTTGCTTCTTCTTTAGTAAATAAGTGATTTCTTTTTAATTATTTTATAATTATAAAAATTAATACCACTACTACAAATTGATAAAACTAACAAGTAAAACAACATTAAAAATAACAAAATCAAGACAATAAGTAATGAAACAAATAGAACACAGCTAAAATTAAGAACTAGAATTAAAAATCTACATTAAAAACTATAGTTAAAAATCATACAAATCTATAGAATTACAAATCTTAAAAATAAAATAACCAGAGTAAAAACTGGCAAAGCAAAAAATTGGAAGATGGATTAAAAGATGCCGAATGTGTATTGAAACTGGTGGCATGCAATTTGAACATTCAATTTGATTTTCATTTGTTTTGTGTGGTTTAAATTATGTATTTTCTTTTGTTTTGTCAGTTTTTTCGATGTAGTAATTTTTATTCTTGCTTTTACTATTTTAAGGTTACATTATGCTTGTTAATTTTATCCATTTGTAGTTGGCTTGTGGTTTGTACGACTCAAATTAAAATTCTACATAATTTTATGCTTTTCCAGTTTTTTCTCTTATTATTTTATTTTTAATATTTTTTTCCAGTAATTCTATAGATTTGTATGATTTTTAACTATAGTTTTTAATGTAGATTTTTAATTCTAGTTCTTAATTTTAGCTGTGTTCTATTTGTTTCATTACTTTGTCTTGATTTTGTTATTTTTAATGTTGTTTTACTTGTTAGTTTTATCAATTTGTAGTAGTGGTATTAATTTTTATAATCATAAAATAATAAAAAAGAGTTCACTTATTTACTAAAGAAGAAGCAAAATTACAGTGTGTGAACACTTGCCTTTAGATTATTTAAATGTTTTATTTAGTTAAAATAAATCCTTGTCACTTTAATAAATTAAAGCAAGTGTTTACGCCGGATATCCTAATAAATAAAATAATTTCACAACAGCTCATTTGGCAGTAAATAGCAATATCTATTTTTTTACTGTAAAACATAGTAATTGTTATACTATTTTGAAAATAACAATAATTTCGCCAACTTTTGCAACAATTTGCCAGGTTGGCGTCATACATTTTTTTTCAGTGTGAACAATCAAAGTTGGGTAATATTTTTTTTTAAATTCATAACCCGGGCCATAATTTATTATTTTTTTTTCCGCAAAAAAAAGTTTTATTATTATTTTGGATTGTGATCAACAGCTGAGTTATTCAAGATTGTAAAACATAAATTAGAATTCCAAAATATTGAAATTTGTAGATATGGCACTCGAAAAACCAATCTAAGGCGGAGATTTTCGGGCACTTTGTAAAAGTGGCAATATCTCGAAAACTAAGGCACTTTTACTAAGGTCATATTTACATATTCTGGCGAGTCATGAGTTGGTATAACAGCCCTTAAAAGGAATACGTTGACTTATGGGACACCCTGTATATACTTCTTAGGCGCGCTCATACCATGTTTTTTTTTAATTTATCAGTACCTATTCCAAATTACGAGAAAAAAGAACACGATACTGCTCTCCTTAAGAGGAGTACTGTTCCTAAGATTTTTGTTTGGTGGGCGGTTCTATAAATAAAGGGGGATGTGGCCTATGTCAGCAGTGTGTGAGTGGCATCCCACATATACTACGTACCTATAAGTGCACGCAATATACAGAAACTGCCAGTGCCGTCCGCTAAAATATTGTAACTAGACTGTGGAGGTAGGTACAGCAGGTATTCCAACTGTCGATTAGTCGATGTGTTTGTATGATTGATAAATATGTAAAAATAGTTGCATGTTACACATGAGATTAAACTGTCGATTGCAATTATATAATATTTTCAATAATGTATTTGTATAATTTTTATATTTTTCAATTACCTAAATAATAGTATGTATAATTTAAAAATATGAATAACTAGTTGCATGTAACACATGAGATCCAACTGCCTATGGCAATAGAATGCATAATTGAAAAATATTTATAACTAGTTGCATGTAACACATGCCATGCAACTGTCGATGGAAATAGTATCTATGATTGAAAAAGATGTAAAACTAGTTGCATGTAACACATGATATCCAACTGTCGATGTCAATAGTATGTATCATTGAAAAATATGTAAAACTAGTTGCATGTAACACATGATATCCAACTGTTGATGGCAATAGTATGTATAATTGAAAAATATGTATAACTAGTTACATGTAACACATGAGATCCAATTTTTGATGGCAATAGTATGCATGATTGAAAAATATGTATAACTAGTTGCATGTAACACATGAGATCCATCTGTCTATGGCAATAGTATGCAAAATTGAAAAATATGTATAACTAGTTGCATGTAATACATGAGATCCAACTGTCGATGGCAATTGTATGATTAATTGAAAAATATTTATAACTAGTTGCATGTAATACATGAGATCCAACTGTCGATGGCAATAGTATGTATAATTGAAAAATATGTATAACTAGTTGCATGTAACACATGAGATCCAATTTTTGATGGCAATTGTATGCATAATTGAAAAATGTCGATGGCAATAATATGTATCATTGAAAAATATGTAAAACTAGTTGCATGTAATACATGACATCCAACTGTCGATGACAATAGTATGTATCATTGAAAAATATATGAAACTAGCATGTAACACATGATATCCAACTGTCGATAGCAATAGTATGTATCATTGTAAAATATGTAAAATTAGTTGCATGTAACACATGAGATCCAACTACCTATGGCAATAGTTTGCATAATTGAAAAATATTTATAACTAGTTGCATGTAACATATGAGTTCCAATTGTCGATGGCAATAGTATGCATAATTGAAAAATGTCAAAAAATATCTTATAATAAATATCAATTTATGTTCAAGTGTGTATTGTTTGGTACCGTTTCTTCAATTATATAGGTATGAAAATATCGATATATCCTCACATAATATTATTTATTTTCCTATTTATTTTAAACATTTTTCACACATTACGTAATAAGTACACAACAGCGAGCCTATTTTCATATGGCAATTCTTCCAACCAACCATATCCATTTTGTAAAGTAAATTGTGTCTATGAGACGTACCAATTTATGTCAATAAAATACTTATTTATTATTCAATGTATATTTGTAGAATCATATAAAATAAAAAAAAACAATAAAAAGACGGAGGGGAGAAGAGAGGATAAGGATATGATAACATGTAAATAAAATAAAATTGAGGTTACCCTTTTCAAAGCTAACTTCACAAACTTTTAATCAATTTTCACTATCATAGTTTGTAATAATTTAATTGACATTAAAATGAAATACCGTGTCTTCATAATTAAAACAGTTGTGTGTCATGTGTTAGATGCAACTAGTTATAAATATTTTTCAATTATACATACTATCGCCATCAACAGTTGGATATCATGTGTTACATGCAACAAGTTTTACAAATTTTTCAATTACACATACTATTGCCACCAACAGTTTGATATCATGTGTTACATGCAACTAGTTTTACATATTTTTCAATGATACATACCTACAATTGCCATCGACAGTTGGATATCATGTGTTACATGCAACTGTTTATACATATTTTTCAATAACACTTACAATTGCCATCAACATTTGGATATCATGTGTTACATGCAACTAGTTTTACATATTTTTCAATGATACATACCTACAATTGCCATCGACAGTTGGATATCATGTGTTACATGCAACTAGTTTTACATATTTTCAATTACACATACTATTGCCTACAACAGTTGGATATCATGTGTTACATGCAACTAGTTTTACATATTTTTCAATGATACATACCTACAATTGCCATCGACAGTTGGATATCATGTGTTACATGCAACTATTTATACATATTTTTCAATAACACTTACAATTGCCATCAACATTTGGATATCATGTGTTACATGCAACTAGTTTTACATATTTTTCAATGATACATACTATTGCCATCGACAGTTGGATATCATGTGTTACATGCAACTAGTTTTACATATTTTCAATTACACATACTATTGCCTACAACAGTTGGATATCATGTGTTACATGCAATTAGTTTTACATATTTTTCAATGATACGTAGGTACTATTGCCATCGACAGTTGATATCATGTGTTACATGCAACTATTTTTACATATTTTTCAATGATTCATACTATTGCCATCGACAGTTGGATCTCATGTTTTACATGCAACTAGTTTTACATATATTTCAATTGCACATACTATAGCCATCGGTAGTCGGATATCATGTGTTACATGCAACTAGTTTTACATATTTTTCTATTATACATAATATTGCCATCGACAGTTGGATCTCATGTGTTACATGCAACTAGTTATACTTTGGTTTTTGTTTGTTTTACATAATACATCTGTATAAAAATGTGATTATACTGAAACAAATAAATACATAAAAAATAAAATTCAACATTAAAATTATATGACTTAGGTATTGTATAATCCGGCGGCGGTACGCCTCTGGATCTAATAATATTAAAACTTTCATATTTTTTGTCCTTACGCTTGTAGTAGTATTAGTAGTTGTTAGGTATAACTCGGTAAAATAAATAAATATGGGAGCGCAACTTTCGACACAGATTACACATCCGAACTGGCCAACTCTCAGGGCGGGTCTGAATTACTAACGAGCGAATACAGAATGTATTCCTTGTGACGACCGCTAGAATAAGTGTCATATTTGCATGACCGTCATACGGGACTTTAATTTTCTAGTCAGCGCAATTTCCAAAATAAATGTTTTTGAAAATATTGACTGAACATGAAGCATTCATGCAACGCCAGATCGTATTTTTCTTGATATTTTTGTGTTCTTTAATTTAAAAAAAATTATATTGCTCTAAGCCTTATAGTTTATTAGAAATATAAGATAAATATCATAAATCGGGGTATGCTAATTATTTTTTAGAGCAATAAATACGGATCATAACTAATGGAAACATCGTATTTTTCTTAATGAGTATCCAAACTATCTAACTTATTTTTTTCAAAATGATTCGATTAGTAGTATTGATGGAATATCAAATTGAAAATAGGTAAGCTGGCGACAGTCATCCTCTTAATAAAGATGTAAACTACGGACTAGCCACAATGGTCGATTACCGGACTTCAGTCAAAAATAATAATGTTTTACAAATTGTAAAATTAATTGTCCACATTATTAAAATATTCATGAAGATTTGCATTAAATTTTTGTTGATTATATTAGTACTTACATTCTTCGTTTCCATTTTCTTCCACTTCTTGCTCATATGGTGTTGTGGGATTTTCTGTATTCCTGTAACACTTGTCTTCGACCAAAACATAATCTCTTGGACACCAACACTCAGTTAATATGCATCTAGCAGCAACAAAATCATATTGAACAGAACTTAATTCTGTTGTACTTCTATTATTTTCTGGGTTGCATGTATATCCATCTCCAACATATCCATCTATGCACCGACACGTATAACCAGAGTATTCACTATCGATACATGATGCGAATGGTGAACAATTATGTAGAACTTCACAACCTGCTTCAGATAACTGCCAACATCTCTCTCCGTCACCAGTAAATCCTTCATTACAGTGACAGTATGCTCTACCATTGTTTTCAAAGCACTGTGCATTTTGATCACATCGATGTTTTTCACAGGCAGATATTCTTTGACATGAAACACCATCACCTTCAAACCCATCATTACATTTACAACTAAAACTGCCTTCTTGATTAAAGCATTGGGCATTTATATCACAAGTACTAGTGCCTGTTGAACATTCATTGATGTCAACGCATATTGCTGGTCCATTGTTAGGGTAAATGTAGTGGTAGCCTGGATTACAAATACATTTGAAGGAGTCACCTTCCGTTATACAAGAACTTTGATCACCACAAGTTTCTCTTCCTTTGATACACGGATCTTCTTGGCCAAGAGGTATTGCTTTGTTGCTCATTCCGTATCGTACAATTTGCTCTCTACTTTCATAACCAATAAAGTTCTTTGCTACTTTGAGAGTATACGTCTTGACTTCTAAATCTTCCGGTGGCAAATAGGGACAAACGTTGTATGTAATTGATTGTTCGACGGTAAATGGATGTTCACCTAACAGTCCTTTGTTTTTAAAAGAACGTGACGATTGTGAAAGTATGATTCCTGGCGATGGCGATGAATATTGCTCTTCATATTCCCCAATATCTAATTTTGTACCAGCTGGAATATTTGGAATTGATCCTTTAATATCGGCCTCCATTTTCAGTTGATCAAATAAATCAAGTCCGGTATAATATTGTCTTACTGTAACTTTGTGTCCAGTATTGTGGAATAATATTTCTGCAGTGTGATTGAATACTCCTCCTGTTAGTTGGTAACCATTTTTCGCTTCACTGATTGGTCTCGCAAATAGCCATCCGATGACCCCTCCTATTACGTTCAGGGTTTGCATATCGTAGCCAATTCTGTCTGGAACTTTTGAAATAGCGGTATACGAACGTCCATCGGACATGACTACATAAGCTTGTAAGTCCATACTATCAAGAAGAGCTCCATTCAATTCACCAAAAACTTTTCCGTTAACCCTTAGAGGAACATCATTTTTCAAACAGGACTTCCCATTTCCATAATAACCTGGTAAGCATACACAGCAAAAGCCATTAGAATTATCAATGCATTGTGCTTTCACGTGACATTGGTGAGAGCCCCCTTGTGAGCACGACGTTGGCATAGATTTAATGTCTTCAGCAGACACGTGTTGTTCTGGTCCATTGACGTTTCCTTCAGCAGGTATATTTCCGACGTGAAATAGAAACAGTCCTTCTGTTTCAGAGTTTGACATTCTAAAAAAAAATATAAAAAATTTAAACATTTACATAAAATGAGAAAGGAAAATTAAGTTGATTAAAAACGTACTCACTGGGCAATCATACGAATGTGGTCTGTTCCTGATCCTTTAAAAAGGAAATATCTACCATCTTCCCCTACAAGACCAACTTGGGCTCGTGCGTCGGGTAATCCTGCAAGTTGAGGTATACCCTGGATCCATTGTATTCCGTTTTCAGGATATAAGAATTCCACGAAACTGTCTCTTCCATTACTAATTATTGCCACTTGAAAGGTGTTAAATTTATCAGCACCTTGTGGGTGATAACCTACATCAGCCCAAGTGGCAATAAATACGCTGGTCGGTTGGAAATCATACTTGTTCTCGAAATATTTTTGAATGTCTTCCGTTGCTCTTGCTATAATGTACGCATCCTGAGTTTCTCTGTAGAATACAACCCCAGATTTCCGAGTATCCACATTAGAATAGAACGGTGAAATTACTGGATACTCTAAAGGAAATTCTGTATTTATAAAACTTGGTATATCTGTCCTGAATGATAATAGTCCATTCATATTGACCTGAAAAGTGGTAAGAAAAAAAGTATTATTCACTTAGGTACCTACATGTTGTTTAGTACCTACAATATATTTACCTATACATACATAGTTTTTAAAACTCATTGTTTATATATTTATTTAATTGTATTAATACCTAAATATTTGTTAACTCTATTAGAGATCGCTAGCATTGATATGAAAAATGATGATGTCTCTGTTCATATGAAATTTAATTTGTTATTGGTTTTACGCTTTAACCATAGAATTTCATATATAATCTAAGGCTTTAACCATATTTTTAATGACTTGCAGAATAAAACACAGAGCCCCTTTTTTAACAAATACTAATTTAAATGATAATTTTGTTGTAAAATTGATATTTTCTTACATTGTAAATTATATATAAAACATTTTCAATGCAAATAATATTTAAGTACCTATATTAGTTATTAAGTTCGTATTTATTTCTTTATTCGTTATTTTTGTTGCCAAAATTGGTATAAATAGGTATGATTTTTATCATCAACGGACAGTAATTTAACACTTATTATTTTATACACATTAAAAAAAATCTTTCTATCTTGTGTCAAGGAAATCATATTATTAATGTGTGATTAATATATTTCTTTATTTGCAGTGAAAATATTTAAAAACAAAATCAGTTAGTTAGTTAATAACTATTAAATTCATAAAATTATAATAATAATATTAAAATAAAATATAATGAAATTAAATGGGTATACAATATACTACATATCTTCGTTTTCAGATTCAATGAACTGTGAACTTAAAAGATAGCCTTATTTATCATTTATTATAACAAGTATTTAGTTGTTATTTGTTCTTGAAATATTATTCATTTATTATTTGTAGCACGTAAGTACTAATGCGTAATTTTCAGTGGGTCAAAACATTTTTATATTAGATGTAGTTTAAATTGAAATTATCAACATATCCAACTAAGGTTGTTATTACACAAACTAGGTGACTTCAGACTTTTCAATTTATGTCATGGACATTTGAAAAAGCTATCTTGTTTCAACATTTCTTTCTCGTTTATATTGTCATGCTAGCTCCAAAACTCGGCATATTTCTTAGATCATCTACTTTTATTTTGTGATTGTTCAAAATACCATTCCAAAGTATTTAAAATTTATCACGATATCATTCCTTCTTTGGCCTGGAAATACAAGTTAGTTGGAAGAAAGTGCCATTTAGCAATAAACTTGCCTCTTATACGGGTTGCAATGAAGGGGGTAGGCTATTCATTATTATTATTACTCAATTAATAAAATATCTGTAAAGGAATTGTTGTGTACCACTTATAGAGCTTTTATAATATTCAATTTAAAAAAAAATGCCACATGTGTTGTTTCATCAATATTTTTTTCTTATTTGTGTTACTATAATTATGTATTTATGCGCAGGTACTGACTGAAACATCGACTAATGGCGTCGCTGCGCAGCCCAAATATGTCGAAAATTGTCAATATGTTTGCAGATACCTATATATATATATATATATATATATATATATATATATATATATATATATATATATATATATATATATATATATATATATATATATATATATATATATATATATATATATATATATATATATATATATATATATATATATATATATATATATATATATATATATATATAATATTATATGAGAATGCTATAATATTATATCAAATTGATCAGACGTACCTAATAAGGCTAAAATTTTAGCCCACAACTCACACTGGGGATTAATTATTATTATTATTATAAATACGAGTATCTACATAAATTTATACACTTGATTTGACAAAATAACTTACGAATACCTATGGAAGAATGAATATTCTTGTCTGTAGAATATAATTATACTTAATTAATAATATCTATACACTTACTTTAAAAAGAACCATCGAATATAGAAGAATATGCTCGACTGCAGAATATAATTATAATAGAAATATCTACCTACACTTATTTTGACAAAAGAACCAACGAACATAGAAGAATATTCTCGATGGCAGAATAAAATGATAATATAAATATCTACATACACTTAATTTGACAAAAGAACCAACGAATACATAAGAGTATTCTCAAAAGCAGAATATAATTATAATAGAAATATCTAAATAACCCTTATTTTGACAAAAGAACCAACGAATATAGGAGAATATTCTCGACTACAGAATATAACCATAATATAAATAATATCCCACGCTAATTTTGACAAAAAAAACTACAAATATGGAAGAATAATTTTTGTTTATTTATTTATTTGAATAAATAAATATATAAATAATAAAATACATTTTTGTCCGTAGAATCAATATATCATTGTGTAGAATATAGTTATTATTAGAAACATCTACTAACTCGGATTAAAAAAAACATACCTATGAATATAAAAGAATCAGTAAAAAATATTCCTATGTACCTGCTAGTTGCATGTAACACATGAGATCCAATTGTCGATGTGCGATAGTATGTAATAATTGAAGATTACGTAAAAAACTCAAACGCAAATTTATAAACATTTTAAGATATTTTGTTTTCTATATAAAACATGTAGGTATGTATGTCAGGATAGGATAGTATGGAGGTCAGTCTTTTATTCCTACCCATAATATGAAAACAGCATGATGGTGTGTATGCTTGTATGGTATCAAACTATTGAATCCCCGTAGATATTGTATTACTGCCTTACAAATTTTATGAAACGATGTAGTCACTAAAGTCAAATTTTATAAAAATTGTTAAAAAAGGTTTGAGATGTAGTACTAGTTTGGGTGTTTCGGCTTTTTTATAAATACTTTGGAAATATAGCCAGTTAAACACATAAATTTATCATATACTTTTTTTAATAAAAAATGTTTTACAACCTCCTTTTTTTTAAAAAAACTAATTTGAGATTTTGTATTTGTCTATATTTATACCAATTTTCAGCGTTCCAGCTTTTATGGTTTATGAGATAAATGAAAAATAAAGTAAAAATTCAAAACTAACCCCTGACTGAAACAAAAATTTTAAATTTTGTAGGCATAAAAAACTTAGAATTTAACTTTCTATATTTTCTGAATTTTTTGGCTCTGTGGATTGAGCGGATAATAAGTTATAAGGGAGGGACACACACAGAGACACACATGTTCTTATCCGATTTCTGAGTAAATCCATATACAGAACATATGCTGCAAAGCTTCTAAGTTGGTGTTTTTTGACTTCAAAGTTGGAAAAACCGTGAAAAATATAGACCTGGTATACAAATCTCGCGTATCTTGGCTCGAAACTTTGTCGATATATTAAGAGAAATAAAGGGCGGCTGGATTACACTGGATCAATGATACCTCGGCAGCATGCTCACGCAAACCCTTGACCCAGATGTGGAGGTTAAATGCAGAATTGAGGCAGCAAGAGCTGCATTTGATAAAATGAAAACACTCTTCTGTAACGACAACATAAACCTGAAACTCCGACAAAGAATGATAAGATGCTATGTGTGGTCTGTTTTATTGTATGTATGCGAGACGTGGACCTTGAAAGTCAGTATGATGAACAGACTAGAAGCATTTGAAATGTGGCTCCATCGACGAATGCTCAGAATTCCCTGGACAGATATGGTAACAAATACAGAAGTCCTGAGGCGAGCTAGAGCAAATAGGGAGTTGTTGTCTACCATCAAGGTCCGAAAAATCTCGTACCTGGGTCATGTGCTGCGTGGAGATAAATATCGCCTTCTCCAGCTCATCTTGGAGGACAAGATTGAGGGACGCCGAGGACCAGCATCCGGCATGGACCGGCATCCGGAGTGTGGAGGAGCTGTTCCGAGTAGCCCAGGACAGGGAGACATTCGCCGAAGTGATCGCCGACGTTGGGGAGACCCAACATTGCACTTAAAGAAGAAGAAGAAGAAGAGAAATAAATTCTCTTGAACAAATCGACAGTTGGATTATTATTTACCCACCTATTTATTTCACACTTATGTAGGTACCTATAGTTATAGGTACCTATACAAATGGCAATTTATTCCAACTGACAAGTGTTTTCTGTCCAGAGCATCAAACTGCAATTTATTCCATCAAGTGTTTTCTGTCCAGAGAATCAAACTGCAATTTATTCCAACAAGTGTTTTCTGTCCAGAGAATCAAATGGCAATTTATTCCAACTAACAAGTGTTTTCTGTCTAGAAAATCAAATGGCAATTTATTCCAACTAACAAGTGTTTTCTGTTCAGGGCATCAAGATTTCCGTAAGAAAACAATTTCAATTAATATATCCTTTGCCTACTACTACACTCATTTTGACAGACAAACTTACGAATATGGAAGAATATTCTTGTCCGTAGAATATGATGGGAACCCTTAGCTGTATTTCTTCCGATGAGACTTCGTCGTCTTGCGGCAACTGCTTATCCAGTCCAGGTCCGTGTGTATAGAGTTCATCTCGAGATATGGCACTCGCGTGAGGGAATACTAAGGCAACAACTAATAGAACACCTCGCAAGGCGATTGTATACTTGAGGGGACCTCGAGACCTCATCGCGCCGGGGGCGGTATGACACAACTAAACTTTGACTATCGCGACTTCTGCTCACAAATATATCGCGGACCTTTGACTTGCAGGGGTGTACAACAATGATGACTCATTATTTTTTTTTTGTATTTAAAACCAAACAAACATACAGCCATATAAACAAATAATATTACAGCAAATTCAAAATTAAAAAAATATTATAAGTCATTATTAGTTTGTGGATACTAAAAAAATAATTTGAATCTTAATGCACAGTGTAAAAAATGTAGTTAAAAAATAGCAGGTACTTGAAGTGTCTCCGATATGGCATTTTTATATTTTATCATTATTTGAGAATATCTGAAAATATCTACATTCTTAAAAAAAACATGGTTTATATAATATCATTATTCGATCTTTTTTAAAACACGCTTAAGTTAGTTCCACATCTTTCCACAGAAACATATCAGTCGTGCACCTGCAGTTGATCATGTTTCCATTTTTCGTATTACAAAAGTATTTTTTTTCCAGTATTTAACTTTAAAACGCATATTTTTATTTAGTATTTTTTTGTTTGAATATTATAATCAATTAATAGTTGTTTGAATAACACGTCGGCCCATGAAACGGACATGCGATTCATGGGAATATTCTGCGTTCACTTTACGGGTACACTTTTCAATTTTCATTATCAGTTCAAAAAGTGAATTAAAGAAATCAATAGTATTATTTGTTTTAATATAATTTAAATAATTTGTGCACATACCTATGCATACAAACATTTCATTTCTTTGCATGCAACGCATGCCGGGTACTCGCAAGTATGTTATAAATCTCAATATAATAGGTATTCTTAGTGAACAGTTGTACTATTTTTTTATATTTAATTTACTAATATTAAAAAATGTATAAAACAAACGAAAAAATAAATAAAATAAACTATTTCAAATCAAAAATTTTATGCATACAACAAATAGTCTTATCATCATTATGTCCGCTTCATGGGACTCAATGTCCCTTTCACACAACAAATAGTTTTATCATCATTATGTCCGCTTCATGGGACTCAATGTCCCTTTCATACAACAAATAGTCTTATCATCATTATGTCCGCTTCATGGGACTCAATGTCCCTTTCATACAACAAATAGTCTTATCATCATTATGTCCGCTTCATGGGACTCAATGTCCCTTTCATATAACAAATAGTCTTATCATCATTATGTCAGCTTCATGGGACTCAATGTCCCTTTCACACAACAAATAGTCTTATCATCATTATGTCCGCTTCATGGGACTCAATGTCCCTTTCACACAACAAATAGTCTTATCATCATTATGTCCGCTTCATGGGACTCAATGTCCCTTTCATACAACAAATAGTCTTATCATCATTATTTCCGCTTCATGGGACTCAATGTCCCTTTCATACAACAAATAGTCTTATCATCATTATGTCCGCTTCATGGGACTCAATGTCCCTTTCATACAACAAATAGTCTTATCATCATTATGTCCGCTTCATGGGACTCAATGTCCCTTTCATATAACAAATAGTCTTATCATCATTATGTCAGCTTCATGGGACTCAATGTCCCTTTCATACAACAAATAGTCTAATCATCATTATGTCCGCTTCATGGGACTCAATGTCCCTTTCATACAACTAATAGTCTTATCATCATTATGTCCGCTTCATGGGACTCAATGTCCCTTTCATGGAAAATTTTCAGTTTTTATATACTTTTTTAAATAACATTTATATATGAATTGAAATACACGTTAAAACTTGAACAAAAACAAACGTACAAAAATTGAATTGATAGGGATCTCATAAAAATGGCATAATTGGTGAACGTTGCGCAAGCGCATAAAGTGATCACGTAAACTAGCCGATAACAGGTCGTAAGCTCTTTAGGTGCCTTGATTTCCCGGTTCTCCTACAGTAAATATTCCAAATTCGTCTCTATTGAGATAATTAAAAAGTCTGTTAAAAAATACATTTATATACATTAAAAATTATATTGTTATTTTTTTTCTCGGACGCAAATTAGGACATAAAACTACGTTATTTAAGGGTTTACAAAATAATTTACGAGTTATCAAAAATATAGGATTTCTGAAAATGTCCGTTTCATGGGTATTGTCCTCTACTCATCTACATACTAAAGTATGTTGATATGTTGATGTAAAAAAATAAACAAATAATAAATTAAAGAAATATTGGATACTTACCAGTTGCTTGACCACTTATCATTGTATATAGAATGTAGTACAAATCAATACTTACGACTTATTTATATGAAAGTAATAATATTATTATATTCATAAATGAAGATCGTTGAACCTATAGTACAGTACAAAGACGAAATTATTTCTATCTCCCTTCGTTATCTTGCTTCAGTTGCATTTTCATACACAATCGATATAAAATGTGTACGTCTTTTCATATCAATGTTATGTCATAAATAAATACCGGAAGATATCAATCAATATTAATATTTACTAGCTATGGTGATTAATGATCTATATTTTATAATATTAATGATTCACATTTTTGTTCTATTTGAGAATATTATACATAGACTATAAATGAATTGTCTGGAACGATCTATATCAGGGGTAGACTACTATATGGTGTCTGTAATGATATACAAACAATTTAATTAGTAATTTAAGACATCTGAACTTATCTTAATATATTAAATCTCGTGTCATGATGTTCGTATGATTTTCGCCAATGAACGAGCTTACGGTTGCGCAGAGCGCAAATAAGTGTCTTTTTGCTTCGTTGGTTTATGTGCAAATCGTCCCACTTCTCGACTAAAAGTTCAAGTTATTTGGCGACATCTATACACGCCAATCTCCGAAACCGCTCAACCGATTTCAATGAATTTTTCTAATTTGTATGGTTGGCTCCAAATTAAAAGATAGGATAGTTTCAGCCCCCCAAGACAACGTGTCGTTTAGCTCAAGAAAAGAAACAAGAAAAGATAACTCAATGTATGGAGGCGACAGTTGACAGTCACGTGACAACTGTCACTTCCATACATTGAGTTATCTTTTCTTGTTTCTTTTCTTGAGCTAAATGACACGTTGTCTAGGGGGGCTGACCCGATAGGTGGCGCTGTTATCGAGATGTAAAGAAAATATTTTCATTTTTTTATATTTTTGCTAGATTCTTATTAAAATGAGTGGGTTGTGGCCAACGCTAAACTAATCACTAACAAGTCAAAGTTTGTATGGAAAATTTTAAGCAATTTTCTGAAATGAGTTTTTTTTTATTATTTTTTTATTTAAATATGAAAACTTGATATTTCTTCAATGTTATTTTATGAAAGTGATGAGCCTTTTTACCAAATTGAAAATAAATATAGCAAATTTCGAGTTTCCTGAGCTTGGGGTCACATTGAAATATTTGTCAGTTAAAAAAATTGAGAAGTACTATTCAGATATCCTTCAAAATCTAATAGGGTCCAAGTGAGTATTAGATAAACAAATTAGCAAAATTTGAATAGAATCGAATGAGTACCTGCTTTAGTCTATAATCGATAAAGCCAATTTTTTTTATAGAAAAATAGGGTCGTAATTTATTTTTATGTCGTGTATTCTTTCAATAGAAAAAATCTATAAAATATGAAGACGCCCGAGCCCACTATTACAAATATATACAATTATATTTTATTTAAATTCAGAATATAAAACAAATATGAAAGTAAAAAGCGTTTTAATAGGTATTGTCTGGAATGGTCTATACCAAGGGTAGACCACAAATAACAAGTTGTCCGTACAAATAAAACAATTGAATTAGAAATTGTAACAATGTTTTAATTGCAATTTAAGTAAAAACAATATTTTCTGCATTTTAAAATCAGGCTGTTAATCAGGTGCTATAGTTTCAGGTCAACACTTTTAGAATTTTTTGCACATAATATACCAAGCAAAACACCCAAATTTCCGCTCTGCGCAGTCAGAGTGATTTCTTAAGTTTTGTTTTTTTTTGTATTACAAGTATTTTTATCACATATAGAGAAGGAAGCCTTAAAACTTGGATGGAGTTATCTGGGGGGCAAGTCTGGTCCTACCGACGAAAACAAAACCCTAGTGATTACCCATATCATGGATATAATTATCATATGGAGTTCTACTATAGAGGCCGACCAAGAAAGAGCTACATGGACCAGGAGGGAGATCGCGATTCCACTTCCACGCCGGTGACGCTATAGGACCCATTGGTCCTGTTCACCCCCGGACGCGGCCGCATCGTCGGACAACACAAACTATCCACCATCCATCGGGTTCAACCACTGCCCCCGAGAATCCAACCTCACACGTCAGGGCCTCCGATTGGTCTCATAATCGGCCGCCATGTACACTCCGTTTCAAGTCGGAGGGGCTTGTCCCCGACCCCTCGGTCCTCGTGTTGGCGTCCGAAGGTTCCGCGGGCTAACACCGGGGGCATCCGACGCAATCATCACCTGTCAGATATGACGTCAATTTGTCAACACAGGATGTCTGACCCAACGTCTGCGCCGGCGGTGTGCCCGAACCACACAACAACATTCGCCACAGTTTGACGAGTCACTGCCGAGCGAGACTAAAGACGTTCGTCCTGCTCTTCTCTAAGTACCGAATTGACGAGGGCACAACAGCGTCGGCCGCCCACCCCCGCCTTTACTGCCTAGGCCCTTAGAGCCGCAACCTAGGCCCCGTGAATGAAGACATGTGCTGTAGTAGCTACGTGGAGATGAAGAGGCTGACAGAGGACAGGGCGGAGTGGAGAAGAAGAGAGGAAGCCATAGCTGTTGCAAACCAATCCCAGGATTGAAACTGATAAGAAGATGGAGTTATATGACATCTAAAGATATTATAGAACTCCATATAATAATTATATCTATGATATGGGTAATCGTGAGGGTTTTGATTTCGCCGGTTGGACCAGACTTGCCCCCCAGATAAAATTAATAACTGGTCTCTCAGTAGTTTTGCCCTAAGATGTTTTGTCCGGAGGTAACAATATTAATCTTAGACGTACACGACCTTCAGAGATGAAGATCAAGACTAAGAAGAAATCTTTATTCTTAAGATAATGTTTTTTTCAAATTTCACAGAAATTGATAAAATTAATCTATTTCCATTTTTATACTGTTCCTTTCTCACCACATGATAATGAAGTTCTCGTCAAACTCCTACATTTCTGAAATATGTCCACTTAGTAAAAAAGATTGTTAATCCCTGGTTCATATATTAAGTTTACGAATTCGTAAAAAAAAATGCTAAAATAATCATATTTATTTAAAAATATTTGAGTCATATTTATATGAACAAACATAAGAATTGATTCTTGTTCTTAATTAGAATATATTACCTACTGATCTTTTGATAAATATCATAATGTAATATGTTATTTCATCGTGCAATATAATATGGAGTCTTCTATATTTAGCCGACCTATTAGATATACAAATTTGCTAAATTTGATAAGAATCGAATGAGTATTTTTGTCCATAATAGAAAAAGTAGAATAAATACGCCGTACCATAGCATATAGTACACAACACTCACTCACAGATATATTGTGATGAATATCAGCATGATACTAGTTGATAATCTGCAATAAAAAAATAACCTTGTAAATTGCGAATTCATCCCTCCCCATAATTGCGAATTCATTGGAGTAGTGAGTAAAAATGAAAAAGGATATCGAAAAGTAATAATTTATTTAACGTTCTTTACGAAACACTGGCGTTGTTTGACATTATAAGGGCGATGTAGTTAATTATATTCTTTAGTGCAGTTTGCCACCCTTTCATTTTCATGTCCTTTGACATCAAGGACAAAATGTAATAAAAGAATCATAGATTACCTCTACAATTTTCAAATGAAGGCTTTTCAAACGAAGGCCAATTTTCGAACGAAGGCGATTCTCGATTGAAGGCCAAATCTTACTTCATACAAAATACCCATAGCTAATTTTTCTTTCATGAAAATTTATGGCAACATTTCACATTTTTGCGTGACAATTTTGCATCGCAATATTGAAGTTTTGTTGGTTTAGTTTATCTTTCATTTTATTTCAATATGAATGGATATTTTCATGTTGAATGTAATGTTTACTATGTATAAGTGCTGTGTACCTATGTATAATATTTACCATTGCATTGTTACATAGAGAGAAATAAATTGTTTTTTATTTAATAATACATTTCATACGATTGGGAAATACTTTATATGTAAAAACAGGTGACAGGAAAATTATTCGAAAAACAATTATTCGAATGCTCAATTTTACGAAAATCAATTTTACGAATGGCAATTATTCGAATCACATTTTTTTCGAAAAACAATTTTCCGAATACACAATTATCAGAATTTACAATTGTTCGAATTTTTATGACGTCATGTTGGTAGTATTGTGAGAGGAATAAACCATAGATTTTTATTATAATATACTAGATGTCGTAGTTAGCAAATTTTGTATGAATCGAAAACAAATGACTCACTTTTTGCACGGAGTGCTACATCTACATAGTATATTATGTTTAATAAAAATCTATGGAATAAACAACATGGCGACGCACCGCGCTGTCAGATATCCTAGGATGTACACCTATTTTTTAAACCTTAACCTACAAAACTTTGGTAAAAATAGGTTGGCAAGGTTTGTTTGTAGTTATAATTGCGACTGGCGTGAGCCAGTTGCATTATATATTTAAAAAAGTAACTATGATATTAAAATAAAATAACTAAATTGGTGTGAATACTAGATAAACATAAACTGGTGTACAAACTAGGCTATACCGCGCTGTCAAACATTAGTTATTAAAAATGTGCAAACATACGTACCCAACAATAATACAACAAGTAATAATAGTCTTCATCGAATATATTTTACTGGCAACAAATATGTCAAAGGAGGCAACATAATGACACAAAAATATATTAAATTTGGTTAATTTGTTTTCCAACAAATGTTCTTCTTCTTTTTCTTTGCCTTATCCCACTTTAGGTAGGGTCGGCTCGACAAGTAATAATAGTCGGCTGTTAGTTCGAATAATTTGCTTTCGGACAATTGTCATTCTGATAACTGATTTTCGAAAAATTGTTATTCGTACAATTGCGCATTCGAACAATTGTGTTTCGAAGAATTTTCGTGTAGGTAATCGTAAAAACACACTAGGTACATACTTCATTATTTTTTGGCTAGAGCTATATATACGACTCAATCATAGAAAATGAATTTTCTTTTTTTTACGGCGCAAAAATAATCATAGAATGCGCAGATAAATTATATTAAGTATAAAAATATTTACCTATGTCATTTTCTTCAATATCTATGAATGCACAAAATGCAGTACGAAAACCAATTTTAATGTCATATTTTCTTCGAGATCTACAATTATAACAGAATTTTATATAGTCAAGTCGACAGTGATTTAACCGTTTTTTCGATTTACTTGAAATGTAATAAAATAATAATAAAATAAAATTGATGCAACCTCCCTATAACTGAATTCATATTAAAGCGGGTGTGGGGGAAGATTAAAATAGTTGCAAATTGTTTAACTTTATTCACCTAGGCTAATCTAAAAAAAATTTAGCTTAAGCACTTGATGGAACTCCTCGCCATTCACGAGGATAGATCAAAAATTTTAGACATTGAGAAATGCACAATGACGATAAATTTAACAACGACATGACATAGAATGGAATTGTCGATCCTTATGTTGGTATTTCTACCTCTATATAAGTCACAGAAAAAAACACCTTTAGATCTTTTTAAATGTATACCTTCAAACCATAGATTTTTATTATAATATACTAGATGTCGTAGTTAGCAAAGACTAATGTGAATTGTTTTCGTATTTATTTGTCGAAAAAACACTTTGTTTATTAAGGTTTAGAGAACAGTTATCTAGGATGTGTTGAAATGTAAGGAAAACTGAAATATGTTGCCAACTAAAACGTCAAACGCGCGATATTCCATGACTCACTTTTTGCACGGAGTAATATATCTACATAGTATATTATAATAGAAATCTATGCTTCAACACATTAGCGCCAAATGTATAAAACATATGTAGATGACGCTCAAAAATCTTTTGTAAAAATAGACATTTTTTGGCGGGAAAACGCATATCCCGTCAATTCCGTTCGTTAAAATAGTGGTAGGTATCGTATTCCGTTCGTAAAAATTCCGTTCGTAAAAATAGTGGTAGGTATCGTATACATACTTATTTTAATGATAGGTATAATTTCTACGATTAAAAAAAAATGAATTTTTCTCCGTAGCTAAATGATCACCTGGGGGGTAAGTATGGGGGCAAGTCTAGTCAACCATCAATAGTCAATCAAAACCATCTATGTTTATCTTATGGAGTTATACATATAATATATTAAGATATGTTATAGAGCTCCAAAAGAAAATTATATCCATGATATGGATAAACATTTTGATTCCGCCTGTAGACCAGACTTGCCCCCATATGATTACATATTTTCTCTTGTTTTCCTTTCCTGATATTTTTGTTGCTATGCACTATTATTTTGTATCTTAATAAAGTGTTTTTTTTTCTTCGTGTCCTAATATACATAAGGTATATTGTATATTTTTACATCAACTCTGATAGGTTGGAAGAAATAGCCGTTTGGCAATAAACCCGCCAATTATTATTAGGTAGGTACCAATGTAAATAATATTCATAAATGTGAAATGTTATAATAGGACCCCATAGATTTGTCTGTATGTAAAGGTGATCTCTCTGTGTACAAAAGGTATCGTTGTGCAAAATGTTTGAAATTGGTTATTTCAAATTGCGAGCATGAATTTAGACAGATGGGAACTGAAAACGTTGTTATCTAAAATGATCGTTTTATTTTATGCAGAAACGGGGAGGGACAGTAAGGGATGGCTTCACGGAGATGCTGCGTGCTGGAGGAGGACGGGAGATACGAAGGCAATATGCTAACAAATCCCCCGTGTATCATCAGTAATTGTGGCGACAAGAGAGTACGAGTGGAATGGAAAGACAGGTATAGGAAAGAAGAGGATGGAAGATAATATAGTACCTAATAGGTATTTATACGTTTTGCCTCATTTATTTATTTATTTATTTATTTATTTATTTATTTGTATCTACGGCCAGAAGCCTTTTACAAATACACAAAAACAAAGCAGTTACACAATATAACAAAAATATTAATAATAATAAAAAAACAATAATTATATGCAGAACAAAAAATAAAAGTTTACAATAAAAAGGCGATAAAAGAAATATAAAAAAAAAAAAAAAATACTTAATTATATGCAGATAAACAAATACAATAACTATATGCAAATCAAATTATAAAAAAAAACATTAATTTTATGCAGATAAAATACTTAATAAAAAAACAATAATTATATGCAGAACAAAAAATAAAAGTTGACAACAAAAAAGCGATAAAAATAAATAGAAAAACATCGATATATATAGTTAATTAAAGAAATGACGAAAAATTGTCATTGTAGATCAAAACGAAACATTATATTATATATTATTATGCATGATGGCGGTAGCGGTAGCGGGGTGTAGGGCTCTAAGCAACGCGCTCTTGTACTGAGACAAACCAGAGTTAAATATATCTATTATATGTGCATACCTATTACCTAGCCTATGCAGTCTAGGTATAAGGGAATTTATTACAAACCTATTGCAAAAAGCTAACCATAGAACTTAACTCAATGTCTATTCACGTAGTTTGTTAGATACGTACCTGCCGTAAAACTTAAACTTCAAAGACATTAACCTACTCATACAAAACTAGCTTCACCAACTCCACACAAGAGAGTCTCGTCGCGACGTTGCCAGTGAGCGGTTGTGTTTAGTGCATATTTCGGATCTACCCACAAGTACCTACTACACTACGCAGCGAACAGATAAGATTCCATTGCTGTCATTTTTGTTTTATTATTTCATTTTTATTCTTACAAAAATTGTTTTGATTATTTCAATGTAGCATATTTGGTATTAATATTTACCTATTGTTTTTGTTGCTTTTTGTCTATTTGACATTAACAATTTTTGTTTCGTATTTTTTATTTAACTGTTAAATATCTATTTTATTTGATTTAAATACTGCATCGCGGATATGGAGGTGGACGAGACTAAACCTCCTGATCCTCGATCGATAATTTTATCAACTGCTGACGAATGTGAATCTGACACGAGTCATGATTCAGTTATTGTACCTAACCGTAAACGAAAACCGCGTCATCAACCAATTGATATACCGTCGAAAATGAAACCTTCTTCTGTACTCGAAATAACTCCAGGCCTCCCGATACAAACCGAACCAAGCCCAATTCAATATTGTAATATGTCAAACCCACCATACATAGTATATATTCAAAATTGCGAAAGTGGCAAACCGATTAACTCCTTAGAAGTAGGCAAATTTTTGTTTTCATGTAAAAATAAAAACTTTGGGATTATTAACGGTACAATAAAATCTGAAGGGCGCTTTAAAATTTCTTCTGAATTTAACAAATGGGAACAAGCAAATAATTTTATACAGAATATTACAACTTTATCTGATCAAAAATTTAAGGCGTTTATTCCGACGCATCACGTGACGCGAATGGGGTTGGTAAGAGGCATTCCTGCTAATCTTTCTGAAAGTGATATTGTTGAATCCTTAAATTTGAACAATGCTAGACGAATTATTAAAATAATAAAGGCGCGAAGGTTAAATTACAAAGATAATTCTCAAGGCACGGTGACGTGGAAACCTTCACAAACCGTCGTTCTCACATTCGAAGGCCAAATATTGCCTGATTATGTTTACCTTTATTTCAACTCCCTTCCAGTAGAAGCATACACTTATCCCACTATTCAGTGTTTTAATTGTTGCCGTTTTGGGCACTCAAGAGCCATTTGTAAATCTTCCACTCGATGCTTTCACTGTGGTGAAAACCATCAAGCTGATCAGTGTCCAAACCCGGAAGAGCCAACATGCGTCAATTGTAAAGGTAGTCATAAGGCTACAAGCTTTATATGCCCAGAACTGACGAGACAAAAAAACATTAAACAACTGATGGCGAGTGAAAATATATCATATTTCCAAGCCTCTAAACGTTTTCCCCCTGCAATAAAGAGTTTTGCCGAAACTACAACATTGAATGTGAAACCAACCTCAGCTAACACAACTACAATAAACCAGATTAATTCAGCGAATCCTTCCAACTCTCGTAGAATTATTACATACAAACAAGTCAAACCTAGACCAGCAATGACACCAGCATATGACAAGAACATACATAACTCATTCCTATTCAATCCAAATGGTAATTATGTCAATCAAATGTCTAATGGTCATGCAATTAACCAAAATGAACATTCACCTCCTCCTTCTGCAGTAGAGTTATCCAACAGCAATTCAGCATTTCTGCAGACATTAATATCTCTTTTAATATCTATTCTTTCGAATAATAATAGCCTACCGTACAACGTTGCCGATATTCTCACAACATTGCAATCTTCTCTCTTCAATAATGGACATACAAACTCTGAAAATTCTACAATGGAATAGTAGGAGCGTTTATTCCAATAAAGCAGAACTTACCGAACTATTAAATAATAATTCAATACATATTGCAGCCATCTCTGAAACTTGGCTGAAGCCGTCTTGCCTATTTAAGGTAATCGGCTACCAGTGTCTTAGAGATGACAGAGCTGACGGTCGGGCTGGAACTGCCCTTTTTATTAAAGATAAGTTAAATTTCGAAAAACTATCTATCCCTCTCAAATCCCAAGACTTTCAAATTGTCGCAGCACGAATTAAAAACATAACTTTTATTTCAGTATATATTCCACCATTAGTTTTATTTATAGAAAAGGACTGGACGGATTTACTTCGCCAGCTCCCCTCTCCCTCCATAATCTTGGGAGATTTTAACGCCCATTCTCCTATCTGGGGAAATGAAGCTACCAATAAATCTGGTCACAATATAATAGATTTCATGGATATCAATAATATTTGTTTTTTAAATGATGGCTCCCCTACTCGCCTCACCCCACCCTCCCAAAAGAAAAGTGCTGTCGATCTGACACTATGTTCGAGTTCTTTAGCCGCAGCTTGTTCATGGACCTTAACCAATGACCCTTACTCTAGTGATCATTATCCAATAATTATTCACTTAGAAGATCCTCACATTGCTAAATCTAAACCCCAACACCCGACAAATCGTAAAGGTTACAATACAAAAAGGGCAAATTGGCCCCTCTTCTACGATAATATAGAAAAATTAACAACAAGTTTGGACAGTTCTAACGTACACATTGAATACTCTGATCTTTTATCAATTATTTATAAGGCCGCTGACTTATCTATTCCAAAAAAATCCAACTTTAGCCCTCTGCCATGTACGCCATGGTGGGACGGAGAATGTTCTGATATGGTCAACAACAGGAAAAAAGCCATAAAAAAGTATAGGAAAAACATGACTCTTGAAAATTATATACTTGCAAAGGAAAGTCAGGCTAAAACTAAAAAATTTCTACGTAAGAAAAAAAGGCAAGGATGGCGAAATTTTTGCTCATCCCTCTCCCCAGACTCTCCCTTGTCTCTGGTTTGGAATATGATTCGACGATTTCGCTCATCATATGTCCAGAATCGGAATCATCAGATTAGTCCAGACATATTAGAATCCTTCATTAACAGACTGGCTCCCTCTTACTCTCCTAATATAACGGAATTATACATAAATCAAAACATAAGTCACCGCTCTTCAATATCTTGGTTAGATTCACCTTTTAAGATAGAGGAATTATCCATTGTGCTCAAAAACTTAAACAACTCTGCTCCTGGTTTTGTTCAAATACCATATACGTTTTTCCAACATCTGCCTACTTGCTTTCTGGAACACATACTGAATAAATTTAATGAATGCCTTCAAACAGGTATGGTTCCCATAGATTGGAAAACCCAGTTGGTAATTCCAATCTTAAAACCTGGAAAAGACCCCAAAATTCAAACGTCTTATAGACCAATAGCTCTCTCTTCCTGCATTTTAAAAATTTTCGAAAACATCATTAAAAAACGTTTAGACTGGCAAACAGAACGTAATTTACTTCTCCCTAATATACAATTTGGATTTAGAAAGGGAAAGACTTGTATGGATAATTTAAGTATCTTGATATCAGACATCCAAATTGGGTTCACTAATAAAAAATACACACTCGCAGCTTTCCTGGACATTAAAGCCGCTTATGATAATGTCCTTTTGCCAATTTTACGGAGAAAATTGTTGAATTTAGGAATTCCAGAACGACTAGCTCAATTAATTTTTAATATTTTTTGTGAAAGAAAGATAGTCATTAATAAGCCTCCAGACACCTATGAACGAACGCTATGGATTGGCCTCTCTCAGGGATCTGTTCTGAGTCCGCATTTATTTAACCTATATTGCTATGATATACTCGAATGTGTTCAGGGTCTTTGTTCACTCCTCCAATTCGCTGATGATATCGTTTTATATATTACTCATAGTAATATTGAAACAGCAGTGAGAAAATTATCAACTGCCCTATCTAAAATCATTAAATGGCTTAATTCTAATGGACTTGAAGTTTCGCCCCAAAAATGTCAAATAATCGCCTTCTCGAGGAAACACAATACGGCAAATATATCAGTTAAGATTGGTGAAACCACTATTCCTAGTGTTGAAGAAGTCAAATTTTTGGGGATGACCTTGGATAGGAAGTTATCATGGACTTCTCATATTTCCCACATAATTACCAAATGTGAAAAAAATATAAACCCTCTGAGAGCAGTTTCTAGAGTTTGGTGGGGCTCACATCCTACAACCATGAAACTACTATATAATGCCATTGTCCGTAGTCATCTGGACTATGGTAGCTTCCTGATGGAACCGATACCGGAATATCTGAAATCCAAATTAGACAGAATACAATCTAAATGCCTTCGCTTAATAATTGGCGCAATGCGCTCCTCACCAATAAATGCACTGCAGGTGGAATGCGTAGAACCACCTCTCAAACTAAGACGCCAATATTTGGCCGATAAATTCATGCTCAAACGAATAAACTATAACTCACATCCGCTCCTCCCTAGAATCTCGATGCTCTCATCTCTATGTCAAAGTCACCGGTATTGGTTCAAAAAATGTACTCCCCCAATGTGCCAAAGCTATCAAAAACTCTCCCTCAAAATTGTCTCTAACCGTGCTCAGTCTATGCTTCCATATTACGAAATTCCATTTGAGGCAATAACATTGATCCCAAACATTATTTTAAATATCGACCTACATAAAAATTCAACAGTCAGTGCTCAAGCCATGAATAATAAGTTCAACAGTATCGTTATGTCTAACTGGCCCTCCCATCTACAAATATACACGGATGGGTCTAAGCGGGGCGCAGACAATGAATGCGGGGCCGCAATTCACATACCATCTAAAAAAATACAATCACTCGTTAAACTACCCAGGGAATGTTCAATATTCACAGCTGAATGTACGGCTATTAATGAAGCCCTAAAGATTTGTAATACTTTGGATTCTTCGCAGTTTATAATATTTTCGGATTCTTTAAGTGCTCTAAAGGCGTTGTCTTCCAATTTAGCCAAATTGGCCGACAGCACCTTACTATGCGACATTAAATCCGCTCTATTAAACCTTCATAAATTGAATAAAGAAGTGCTTCTTGCGTGGATCCCGGCTCATCAGGGAATAGTGGGAAATGAGATCGCTGACGAAGCAGCGAAGCAAGCCTCCGTTACTGGCATTTTACCCTCTCTATTTATGATTCCCTGCCAAGACATATTAGCATCCTTCAAAAAAGAACTCATATCCAAATGGACCATTGACTGGGAAAGGTCTAGTACCCTGAAAGGTTCTTCCTATAAATCCATCCAAATTTCAATACCGTCTAAACCATGGTTCCATAACAAAGGCATGGCCAAACGAGACGTCTCCAACATATGTCGCATTAGACTAGGACACTGCCTTATTAACAGCCACCTCCACAGGATACACGTAAGGGATAGCCCTTCGTGTGCTTGTGGAGAGGTTGTAGAGACCCTTGACCATGTGTTCTTTGAATGTCCAATCCACACCGAACATGATTTGTATTATACACTAAATACCCCACTCCCAATCAATATGTCTCATCTTTTATCATTGAATTCACCGCATATTTATTTCCATATAACAAAATTTCTTCGCCTTAATGGCTTCAATCTATAATGCAATAAAATAACTTTTACTTCTTAAATAATTCAATAAAAATTTTTTGAAACTGGCAGAAATCATCCTAATGATTGGGTGGAATGCCATGTAAGCAAAAGAAGAAGAAGAAGAAGAACTCCACACAAAGTTCCACATATCAGCTTGATAGATCACAAATGGTTTTCAACGCAGCTGCGAGGTTGATATATGGAGCCGACAAAATATATAACACCTCTTCTTAACGAAATGCACTTGTTGAAATGTCCAGAACGAGCAGACTAAAGGATATGCCTGATGGTGTTTAAGGCTTTGAACGACTTGGCTCCACACTACATTCAAGAACCGTGTCAATAGAATGTTTCATCAGGAAGACAGCTTCCATTGAGATCATCTGGATTTTGAGATCTCTGTCAATAAAGCGTCTTACTGTGATCGCGGTTTTAGTGTGAACGGGCCTTAAAAATCATGTTAAAAAAAATCAAGTTTGAATAAGAAATTGTCAATTCACGTAAACACTTGATTACTAGATTCTGGTATGTCTAGGATATTCGCTTAACTACTTAGAAAAAAACATTTGGAAATTTATGGCACAGGGATTATAAAAAAATAATATGTATAATTCTTTGATAGTTGAAGTGAATTTTGAGACAATCGTTTGACTAATAAATGAAGACGTTTTTAAACACATTATATATTTATTATAAGCTATGCCTTGCTGATTTGCTTTTATGACACTTGATTTGATTTGAAGTAAATGTAATTTCATCACAATACTGTTTTATTTACAGAGAAACGCTGAAAGAAATTAAGTAATAACAAATGAGTACATTGTGTGTATTTTTGCATATACTAATGATTTATATGGGGTTGGTATGTGTACCTACTTAGTAAAAATATTATAACTTTAGAAGCATCTAACTTCCATCACCCCTTTGCTCGTTAAATATTCATATCGCGTAAAAAAGAGCAGGTTTTTTATTGCGAAACGATGGCTCAACCGGGACATTGGGATAAAGTAAATTCGGGTTTAAAAGTTTTTATTCCCATGTTATTTTTTCTAAAGTTGTCAGAAAATACCCACACACCCACTTGTCTTTCGTGCTTTCATTTGAATTATTAAATAAACAATTTATACCTACTCATTTGAACAATAATATTCATTTAAATTAGACACCGATAAAAAAATCGATATCCATAATTTATTATTTTAAAACAATTACCTATAATCTTTACAATTTACAATATAAATATCCGAATTTTATTGTACCTACTAGAAAACAACAAAGTATTTAAGACATTTAAAATGTACTAATATATGATCAGTAGGGCTACTCATTACTCATGACACGCTAAAAATACGTTCTTTCCATGTCTTATTAATCTCATATAGTATCATACCTTTATGTTATCAACTTCAGGAGTAGACCCGCTGTTGTGTTAATCAGGGGGCAAGTCTGGTCCAATCAGCGAAATCAAAACCCTCACGATTACCTATATCATGGATATAATTATTATATGGAGTTCTATAATATCTTTAGATGTCATAGAACTCCATATGATAATTATATCCATGATATGGGTAAACTGGAGGGTTTTGATTTCGCCGGTTGCACCAGACTTGCCCCCCTGATGAATAGAGTTACAAATACTATGTTTGTTTAATCAATTAGGAAAAAGAAGACATATTATTGATACAAACTGAATCATAACCAAAAACATAGAATAGAGAATCAATCAATTGATTATCTGTTCTGTTTCTAAAAACATGAATAGGTATTTATTTTTATTTTATTTTATTAAAAGGGTACATCGACAGACATCCAGCTTACAATTTTCATAAAAAGAAAATAATATTGGTTATTATTATGAGTGCTGGACGTCCAATTATGAATGCACACACAATTATAATTCTATACATTCAATCACACACGTAAGTTACACAAGTATGAGTTACATAAATTAGATAAAATTCTTAACTTTAAGAATAAGGTATCTTTAAGAATCCGACTAAAAATTCTGGATATTCATATACAAACAATTTGATATCTCAAAAGAACCATGCTCAGTTATGAAGCGGGATATTCAATATGATCCTAAGCAGCACTTACCGAGTTTCATAAATCCAACATTACATGACTATAGGTATAGGATGATCGAATACACAAATTATACACAAAACTTGAGGGAATTTTTTGATACACACCTATTATATAATTATTTATTGAAACTCAAGATTGTCTTCCTGACTTCATTCTCTCTTCCTATAACATATTCATGTCTTGAGATTTGATAAATATCTCAACCAATATACAATTAATTGTTAAATACGGAGGGTTATAAACCAAATTATTCTATAAAGCACAATCCTTTTATTTAATCACAAGTGCAGGATGAATCCTTAATATAATTATATTTCGTATAAACAACATTTCTCATCATTTGTCCGGCATCCAATTAGTACAAACAAAAGCGTTTACTTGGTCACAAAACAAATAAAACAATACCTCTATTGATGGATCAAGGATATTGTGTTGGATGTTCCCAGGAAAGAGAAATGCTAAAATTGCCTTTGTGTACAAAGGAAATTGCTGGACATAGTACACAGCCCACACGCAGAAAGGTAAAATCAGACGTGTTGACTGGGAAAAAATATCTGAAGCAAGGTTTGATTTTAGGACATTTGTGCCCTGTTTTGTTGTGGGACAACAACATCAAAGGTTATAGGGTCAGCAGGACGAGAGAGAGAATCCATTGGGAACGGTAAAATAATAATAAACTCAGGACTGTTTGCAGAGGACTTGGACGATGTAGACAGAAGCAGGGGTGCAGATTTGAAAAAAAGATAAAAGGGTGCAGTATTCAGTAATATTATCAAAATACCTACCTTAAACAATTAAACAATTAGAAAATTAATTTGTCTCAATCAAATTTGCAAATACAAATATCTCATAATTATAGTTAGCTGAAGATACCTATACATTTTACAGTGCTTAGAAATATTTTGTCAAAGATTCTGCATACTAAAGTTTAGATACATTAATTTTAACTCCTCACTTCCCCTAGTGGATATAGTGGGAGTTGTGAATTCGCAATTTTTAAGGTTTTTTTTAATTACAGATTATCAACAAGTATCATGCTGAGATTGTATTCTGAAAGTCTGAGTGTGCTGTGTACTATATACGGCGTGTTTTTTCTACTGTATCGATTATAGACTATAGTACTCATTCGATTATTGTCAAGTTGTGCAAATTTGTATATCTAATACTCGCACAGACCTCATTAGACTTTGAAAGATATCTGATGAGTGCTTCCCAATTTTTTCCAACTGTCAAATATTACAAAGTTATCCCAAGGATACCTACTTTTAAAATTTCAAATTATTTTCAAGTTTCTAAAAACGCACATCACTTTCATAAAATGACATTTAATTCATAGTAAAATATTTAAATCAAAAATAATTTGACGAACTCATTTCATGAAAATGCTACAAATTTTCCATACGAAATTTGAATACTTGTAAATTGGCTTGGTTGTGAGGAGTATAACGTTGGCCACAACCCACTCGCTTAAGTATAAATGTAGCGTAATGAGAATATTTGATAATATGAATCATGGCTTTTTTAAAGAGGGGAAAGTATGGCAATAGGTACTTTTTGCCTATCTCGAATAGAGAAATGGGATTAGGTACCTTTTTTGGTATTTTTTCATTACACTGTTGTTTTATTATTTTAAACTTTTTTTGTTTCCCGGGTACAAATAGAATTAGATAAAAAATTTCCACATTATGAGAATTTAATGATGTTGATTGTTTCATAAAACAATATTTGAAAACTACGAAGATGAAAGCCACGAAGATAGAAAAATCATTTGAATGGAATTAAAAATAAAAACAATTACGTATTTACTGCGCAGGCAAATTTCAGTCGCGTTCATTGACTGCATATAGCAATTGCGTGCGTTTGTCGCACTAATTAAATTTTACCATAACTCCCCAATGATGGAAAAAAATGTTAAGATTCCTTGGTTTGCTTGAATACATCCTTGAATCCTTATACATTCGTAAATATGTATTATGATGTATATATTTTATTATTATGGAAGGCAATATTATGTAGGTTTATATGTACCTACTGTCTGATATAATCTCCAAAGCTAATGCTCCGTACATACGATAATCGTCTTACAAAGTTGTATCTTTTACTTTCCAAGATGTTTTGATCTTTTCCTTATATTATTATACCGAAAGAAACATAATATTTATCTTCTGTAAATTAATTATATATCAAAAGGAAAAGGTATTTCAAACAGGAAAATGTTTTTGATAAATGAACACACAAATGAACAGGGAAGCGCTCACAAAATAGACATTTATAAACAAAAGTAGAATTTGTGTCAACCGAAAATGTATAATATTTATACATTTCTGTATGTTGTGTCTGGATATTTTTTATAGAGGCACTCTGCAAGCGCGACAACCGATATTATGTTACCGTTATAAAAGTTATTTTTAAGTGCTTATCTTAAGAATATATTCGAGACATTTAATTAAGCAAAAAGGTCTTCACATGGTACTGCATTTTGGCAAAAATTTCGAGAAAGTGACATTTGTAAAAATTGGTAAGACCCTGACCCGAATGCACAGTCCTAGGTACCTAAATACTAACTCCTAACCTCACTGGAGTATTTAGTATTCTTAAGTTAGCAATTGCGTTGCAGAGACATCACTAACTAAATACTAAATACTTACTACGCCAAACAGAAGGTCGATGGCGTAGAATTTCACATTATTGCGTATGAAGAAAAGCTGAAGCTTTCTACTGAGGTTTAAAATGTTTTTTTGCCATAACACAAACATACATATGTAATCAAGCTCACACTGACAGCTCGATGTCAAGATTTTTTTGAAATTCCAGCGAATTTTCAGCATCTCGTATGGATCGCTGAATACTCTGGTATTTGATTTGACAAAATTACCAAATACATATTCAACGAAGCCGATAAAATCATCATCCACCGAAAAAATCTCGTATTTAAGTATTAAAATACTCGTAAGGTTCCTCGCTATCAACCTTACTTTTTGACAATTCGCAAATGTTAGTTTACGCCGATACGCATGCGCTAAGTATTTAGATAATATTATGTCCAATCCAATTCTCAATTCTCATAGAAAAACTTCGTAGCATCCTCCAGTTAGGAAGTCACGTGATCTCCTAACTTAAGTGAGCGACTGTGCAATGAAAATATGGTTTGTATTTAGAATTTAGGTAGGACTCTGCATTGGGACCTATATTTTCGATATCATGTAAATGCCCCGTAGATATCTTAATTCCATTCAACTACAAAACTCTCTCATTTCAATGTTTTATTTATTTATTTATATAATTTAATATATTTGCTATGGTACACCCATAAAAAGGAGAAGAAAGAATAATATAATGTATTTGTAACATATAAATTTTGGCTTTGTGCACTTCTTCACTAAAGTAAGTACTTGTGCCAAATCCCACATTCCTCCGTGGGTGCAGTTTGCTTAAAAAGTAGTCCGAAGTTTTCCCTTCACGTACCTATATAGATCAGGATTATGATATGTAGTTTACCACAAATTATAAAGTTTCGTCTTCGTAATTATAATTGAAATGTGAGATTCTTCGTGCTCAGTTCTTTCCGTAATAATTAGGAATACAAAGAAGTACCTACATACCAAAAACGAATATTTTGTAATGCATGAAAAAAACAATAGAGTAAATTGCTTATTACTTGGAAAACACGACTTCACGCATCATAGGTGTTAGTGATACGCATGTGAAATTGTGTTTTCAATCTTGTGATTTTGTGTGACAAAAATAAACTAATAGCGGTTGTGCCACATAGTTTTGAAAGTGAAATTGTAGTAATTTAAACAGTAAAATGTCCGTAGAGATAACTATTCAAAATGTTAATCACATAAAATTAATAACAATGAAATATCTTTACTATATGTTATAATAACTACTCACAAACTATTGAAAATTAAAAATGATTCTTAGCAAAACTCTCAATTATATCGTTGGATTGACATTAATGTTCAATGAACGATATTATGGTGTTAAGATTTCGTTGAAATTAGATTTTTAGAAGAATTACAAACAATATAATGTATGACGATATGATAAATGTGGAAATATGAAGAGTGCGAGGCAAATAAAGATGCCGAGGATAGATTGAGATAAAATGCACCGAAGTGATTTCAACTGTCAGTTTCTACTTAGAATGTAACAGACGAGGACGTATTTGAATGTAAATTGATTTTCGGGATGGACTACTAAACTATATTATGTAGTTTCTGTGCGCAGTACCTGCTAAAAAATGGACATTGTGATTTCGATAAGGTGCTTGGGAGTAAAGTCGATTTCGAACGACAAAAGTGATAGCATATATCACTATGGTGGAACTAAGGTCCTTTTAATATGTAGATATGCTGTAAATACAAACATCACACCACTGGGTTTTGTATGAAGTAAAGGTTTCCTCGGCGATTGGTACAAAATCTACCGGCAAGTGGTGATACGGCTTATTTTTTTCTTTACCTTAAGTAAGCTCCTACTGCCTTGTATCTTCCTTTGCTCAAAGGAGCCTTTACGAACAGTCCTTGAGTGGTCGTGGCGTCACAAGTATTCCCTGGGGGTTTAACTAATGTCTTTGCCTCTAGAACAATAATTATTTTGTTCTCTGGATTCTTCGAGTAAACGTATAAATGTAATTTCTTTTATTTCTCACATGACTGGAGCGTTTTGTTCACTTCACTTTGAAAATATAACATACGTAATTATATTTATGTAAGGTAACTGTGTAGGTGCGTTTTTTTTTAGTATTTTTATTTTGTGCCGTGGTGAGAGAAAGTAAAAATAATTAAAAATATTTGTAAGTTGATGTTATTTTATTACATTTACTACACCAAAAACGGTTTTTCGGAGGATTTTATTAATTGTCTAGGAAATGATTTTTCCTGACATGACAGGTAGACACAATTCATTCCAATAGACGTGCTTGTACATACATAAGATACCAGCTAACTATTAGGAATATAAATATACTGTTTTATCACTCTTTGTTACGTGTTATGTGTACGTCAAACATGATATGTATATATTTTTAAAACATATTAATATGATGTGTCACAGGTCACAAAATGATTATGATGTATATAATTTTAAACATAATATTATTATAAATAATTGAATATGGGTATCGAAAATTCCTTTAGATAGGTACTAGCTAAAAAAATAGAGTAAGTATGTACCTAAATACCTGCACTTTATTTTTTTAAATCAAAGCCCTTAATCCTCAAAAATAAAGAGAACAATATAGTGAGTAAAACTATAACTTAAAGTAGTAAATATGTTTGCTATACCTTGTTGTTTCCTTTTGAGAGTCTTGTACCAAACAATTAAATAAAGTTATTAAGGAATTGTGTAGTCACGTAATATTACTTCTATCTGTATGAAGTTTATACCAAAGTATTTTACGTAGGACGATGACGATTGTTCTCTTGCAGTGGAAAACAGTCAAATGTTGTCCGAGAAATAATAAAGTGAGCTGAAGTGTCAAATATTTAATACTCTCTCTTCCCTTACATACATTCCATCCTATGTAGATACGTAAAGAAAATGTATGTGAGCTAATTTAATATGAATCTAGCACCAACCAATTATTATTCAAAGATTAAATATTTCTTTAAATCATGATTATGAAAAAAAATATTAAGTAGTAGGTAAAAAAATACAACTTTCAAATGCTTTCAAAAGAAACAAACAAACCTTCCAGGAATGTTGTTTTCATTTATTTATGGACGAAATTACATTATTTTTTTAATAAATCATGAGGTTAGCTTTTTGAATTAACTCTCCGCAGTAATTTTTCTGGATGCGTGTAATTTAAATAATTGATGTTTTTAATTTTAATATGTCCTTGTGAAAAGTACAACTAAATTAGGCCCTAAATTAATGTGTGTACTATAGGGGAATGAATGTTGTAAGTAGATAGATATTATAAATTTATTGAAAATATCAATCATATAGACGAGTAGGATACTGGTCACTGGAGCGCTGGTGTGCAAGTTTTACCCGCAAAATCTAAGAAAACTGTTTTTTTCTCTGTAATATACGTATAGTACTTACACACTTCAATAAAATTTTAACAATTTAAAATTTGTGGTGGCCGAGTGTTGCCCTTATTTCAGAAAAGATACCGATAAAATCTGGGGGGGCAAGTCTGGTCAACAGGCGGAATCAAAACCATCCATGTTTACCCATATCATGGATATAATTATTAAATGGAGTTTTATAACATCTGAAGATATTATAGAACTCCATAAGATAATTATATCCATGATATGGGTAAACATCGATTGTTTTGATTACGCCTATTGACTAGACTTGTCCCCCAGGATAGTTACAGCATTTTTATTTATATTTAAATCCTGATTGTTAAAAATTTTGTGCAGACTTGATTTGATCTGGGATTTGTGTTTTAACTTCGCCACTAAATCATCAAAATAATATGCATTATCTGTCAGTAGGTATCTATTGCAATACTTTTTCAACGGTCTGATTTGTGAAAATACTAAATAAAAATATTACAAGATGCAAATCATGATGACTGATGATCATGATCACTTTTCTAACTGTATGAAAAAGTTATGTTTCTATAATAATGGGTATTTTAAATCAAACAAATGATTTGGTCTACATATTTATTTTTTCCTGAATCCAGGACGACCGTTTCAGCTAATATCAACGGGCCTAATAAGCTGAAACGGTCCTGGATTCAGGAAAAAATATATATGTAGACCAAATCATTTGTTTGATTTAAAATACCCATTATTATGGAATTCTACATATTCAACACCGTCAGTATTGACAAAATTAAAAAATATGTTTATATAGTTATTTGTTAAAATGTAAACGAAATCTTCGTGTCTTTCTCCTGCAAACTTTTATAATAATGTGTACTTTTTTTAACTTTTCTACGGACAATTCTTGGTAGAACTCCATTTCAAATAATAAATAAATTTGGAATGGTAAAATAAAACCAAAGTTTTCAGTTCTACTAATTTCAAAAATTAGTAGAACTGAAAACTTTGGTTTTATTTTACCATTCCAAATTTATTTATTATTAATAATGTGTACAGTGCTAGCCCTAGATTACGCATACCAAGTTGGGCAGCAGATATCTTATGTTAATGACGTATATTTTGTAAATGGTGTGATAAAACACCATGAAAAGTTAAAATCATATCGATTACTTGTTTTTCTATTAGTATTTTGACAATTTATTTTATTATCGTCTCTATATATAGATCCAATAAGCCACATGTAAGAGCAATTTTTTTTGATATATTTTTATATCCTCCCAGATCAAGCCATATTTTTTTATATAATGATTCTAAAGTTTATGTGTTAACAGATTGGAAAATAATTTTTAAATTAATGAACAAAATTTATTAGTATTTTTCCACAAAAATTCGATTATAATGACCGAACGCTGTAAATGTGGAAAATTACATTTGTTCATAAATTTTTGTTTAAATATACTTATAACCTAATTGTTTTGAATATAATTTCCAAAATTTTGGTAAAGTTTTCTTTATTTCTGGGTGAATTTTGAATGTGGAACATTTCGATCGTCAGCCCGAGTTTCATTGAACGGTTCCCGGTCGCATTGGTTTTCATAATAAGTTCTCTGCGAGTTTCTGTTTATAGAGTCGCATTAGACCTCGAGTAGGAATTTATTAGGTCACCAGAGAGGAGTTAACGAGGCAATCGAGTATCTCAAATGATCCCACCAAGGAGTCAATGTTGTCTTGTTGTTTGATACTATTCTGGAATATATATGTGACCGTTACTTAAGGACTGCAGAAGACGAAGCAATCGTCTCTCTTGTAATGCATGTACTTATGGAGTTAAATTTTTATTTTCGATACATTTTTCTTGTTTTTTTTTCGGTTAATTACAAGTAGGAAAGTGTAACAAAAAATATTTATTAAATTCTGTCCTCATAATGTAAACAAAAGTTTTTTTCCAACCAAGTAAATCAATGCGAATGCTAAATGATTCCGTTTTTTTGGCGCAGTAAAAAATAAGTAAGAAGTAAATAAAAATATATAACTAACAAAAAATATGATAATATAAACATCCATACGATGCCACTGAATCTTTATGATTGAATTATAGATTTTGTCATTTTCTGCAACTTACCTACTTGCCATGTACACAGGGTGTAAGAAAACGGTAAATAAATAACTATTCAAAAAGTACTTTTACTTAGTTCTATGGAATATTCGTTGGGTACTGGTATTACAATAGTCTATGATATAAATTGCATCGTTTATTATATCTAAAATCGTATTGCTGGCAACTCTGGCAAGGATTTAGGGAGAAAACATGATGAGAAATACTAATGTATCTAAATTTACGTCTAAATGAGACACCAGTCTTGGTCATTAATCTTTCAATCAGGAATAAATCTACTCAGCAACAGCAGTAACAGGATGGGATGTAGGGGGTTGCCCTGTGACGTCACATGCAATTCACACAGCCACCGGATGTTTGGGGGAAGGTTGCGCTTGTTTATAGTCCAATTTGGTCCGCTAAGCGTTTTAGGCGCTAAACGTTTTAATACCTCGTCTACACGGTCATAGATGTACCCTAGGTTTGGGTGGCTGGATATTCTGTCTGTGCAGAGATAACGCTGCCAGTCTAAGCCAGATCGATGTTTTGTGCCGATGAATTAATGTTGTGTCGTAAAAAGCATTTCGACCATGGGAAGTTTGAAAGAAATTGCTGTAGGGCGATTTCATCAGGCGTTTAGTTCGCGAGAAATAGCCAGTGAAAAAGTATAACGAATTTTTAATAGGCAATATTTTGAAACAAAAAAAACAACGTATTTTGATTATATTTTTGTTGTTGGGTGTTTTAGGGACTATTATGGTTGTTTTTTGTTCCTGTCTGTGAAATTGTGATCATAGCATGGCTTTGGTAGCCACTTTCGTATTTGTATTTTTAAACGGGAAAAATAAGGTTCCGAATTAAACATTCGATCGATATCGAGAAATTATTATTCATTACAATTTAAATTGGTGATTACTAATTCAGAGTTATGATTCAAAACGAATAACACACTAAAAAGATTAAAGAGATTTTTTTTTGACACCTATACCTAATAAGCTCGACTATAAAGTTGAAAAACAAAATGAACAGCAAAGAAAAGTGCATATTTTTGACAGATATTAGAATTATTGTTATGGATTCACAAGATTAAGATTATAAGTGAAATGAGATATAATATACGAAAATAATTAAAACAGCGAACTCCAATAATTATTTACTGTATTTTTTTATTCCTAATATTTATTTAGAATTTACGTTTTGCAACCCCATTTCGTATTTGTTTATCCAACTGTCGATTCATTCAGAGAATTCAATTCTCTGAATGAATCGACATTATTAAGCCAAACATAGACAAATACAAAATCTCAAATTAGTTTTTTTTTAAAAATATTCCAGTTTCACAAACATTTTTTACTAAGAAAAATATTTTATTTGTGATAAATTTATGAGTTTAACTGCCTATATTTCCAAATATTTTAAAAATATCGAAAAAAGCCGAAATACCCCAACTAGATAATTTAATTTTCTATAAAAAATATTAACATTGTATTAGCACATCTCAAATTTTTTTAATAAATTTTATAAAAATTGAATTTAGTGACGACATTGCTTCATACAATTTGTATGGCAATCGCCTACACACAATATCTAAGAAGACTTAATTGTTTGATACTAATCTCCAAACATACATACCATCATTCTGTTTTCATATTCTGGGTAGCTGAGTTTATTATTCTCGACTTGTACTCTGCTTATAGACGTGCACACAATCTATATAAAAATGAAATTATTCGTGCGAAGAAGGTAAGTTGGCGACGTTTGGTTTCCGAGGTTTCGACTTCAGATCCATGGGGTGCAGTATATCGCGCCGTTTCTTCTAAGAGAGGAAATGGCGCAACAATATCTTGCATCCGCGATGCAACTACTGGTGAGTTCACAACGTCTCTCGATTCAACTGCTTCCGTTTTTCTGGACGCGTTGATTCCATCGGATGATCCGTCTACCGATAATGTTTTTCATAAATGGGTACGTGCTCTTCAACAGAACATTCCTCAGACACCCGCTTCGCCACCAGTTTCTGTTGAGGAACTCGATTTAATTATTGGGAACCTTAAACTAAATAAATCCCCAGGCCTCGACCGTATCGACTCTATTTTAATACAAAGATGTTGGCGTTTGGCTCAATTTGAAATGGTTTCCCTCTTAAAAAGATGTTTAGACGAGGGCTGTTTTCCAGACTGTTGGAAAACGGGCCTCATGACTATAATTCCCAAACGATGCGATCGTCCTAGCACGGACCCAAAAGCATATAGACCTGTTACTCTCCTGCCTATTCTGGGCAAGATTCTGGAAAGACTTATATGCAGTAGAATTGAATCCCATCTTTCTAACTCATGTCCACTTTCTTCTCGCCAATTTGGCTTCCGACCTGGAATTTCAACAGTCGATGCTATAAATTATATGTCAGAATTTGTAAGACCTTCTGACGAAAAATATGTTATTGCTATTTCCCTTGACATTAGTGGTGCATTTGACAATGCTTGGTGGCCGCTCATTTTGCATAAACTGAAGTCAAGGAATATACCCCGCAATATATATCTGATAGTTAAGAGTTACTTTGAAAATCGCCGCATAGTCCTGCCTGGGAGACAATTTCTACATACGCGACAGGTAAGCATTGGATGTCCTCAGGGTTCTGTTCTCGGTCCACTTCTCTGGAACATTCTTTTTGATGACTTGCTGGATCTTACTCTCTCCAGTAATTGTACGATTCAAGCGTATGCCGATGATGCATACATCCTCGTCCGTGGTAATTCCGGTAGATTTATTGAGAACTCAGCTACTCAAGCTCTTTCCTTAGTTTCCGACTGGGGTGTAAAAAATAAACTTTGCTTCGCTCCTAATAAGACATATGGCTTGGTTTTCAAAGGCTTACTACGTAGACAGCCGTCTATTAAGTTCTCAGGAACAAATGCAAGTTTTCGGGACCAAATCACTTGCCTAGGAGTTGTTCTGGAAAGAGGACCAAATTTTAAAAACCATGCTCGATTGTGTGTCGACAAAGCTAAGTCTGCTTTTTTAAAGATCTCACACATCGCCAAGGCACACTGGGGTTTACAGTTTCAAGTATCCTGTCTTTTCTATAAGGCAGTTTACCTCGGCATTGCTTGCTATGCAGCAGGATGTTGGTCTCACTCCTGTGAGCTTCAACATATACGTAGAATTTTGCTCTCAGGCCAACGATTCGCTCTCATCGCTCTATCCAAAGCATATGGAACGAGTCCCACTGAAGCACTGCCAATTTTGACAGGCATGACTCCCCTTGATCTGGAACTTCAGCGTAGAGGGGCTGTTTTCAACCTTACGCGGGGCTGTTCTTCTATGATCGGAAATGTTCCTCTCTTCCCTCCAGAGGGTCGAGTGTCACGCGGCTTTGTTGAAAGGACTGTAAATGAAAATTTGCAGAACATCTGGCAGACTCGCTGGACGGCCTGCTCAGTGGGAAGAATTACCTACTTATTTTTTCCCAACGTGAGGTATCGTCTTAAATCTCCCTGGGTTGTTCCAGACTTTTGGACTTCCCAATTTTTCACAGGACACGGAAACTTTAAAAGTTATCTTCACCGATTTAACATTGCCTCCTCTGCTTCATGTCATTTCTGTCAATACCCGGACCAAACTTCGGAACATATCCTTTGGGAATGTTGCCACCCAATGGTGTCCTCATATAGATCGGAGCTCCTCGTTGCTGTCCGTGGACCTCTTCAAGGTCCCATTGGTCATGCGGATTTTGTGATCTCGAAGAAAAATTATAAAGCTTTTAAGGTTTTCTGTCATAGATATGGTGCCTTACTTTTAGAAGATTCCCGTTAAATTAATTATTTCAAGAGATCTTGGTCACTTCTCTGATGGTCTGCTTGTAGGGGGATCTGAGGTCATAGACAGTCCACGGGTGTGAATTTTCTGTTCGCACTCGTTGATTGTTTCTTTTTGCACTATGGTGCCGAGATTGCTAATCTAGAGGGCTCCATGAGCTACTTTTCGTGCTATGCATTTTTTTTTTGTCGTTCACTTAGCGTTCTGTGAAGGGGCCGATTACAGTCCCCATAGGCAGAGCGGGTGGTGGTGGGAGTAGCGAATTCTGGGTAGGATCAAAGGACTGACCTCCATACTATCCTATCTTGACATACATACATATGTAGGTACATGTGTTGTATAGAAAATCAAATATCTTAAAATATTAAATAATTTGTATTTATGAGATTATAGTTTGGTACTTATTCTTCAACTATACATACTTTCGCTATCGACAGTTGGATCTCATGTGTTACATGCAACTAGTTAAAAATAATATCTTACGTATAACTGTAAAAATATGACCGTAATTTGTAATAAGTTATATTGTCAGCTTTTAATTAATGTATGGAGAAAGTAATTGATATTGTTATTATTTTTATAAACATATTTTATAAGTACATTGTTAGTTTCAATTCGAAAAAAAAAATAAACTAACGCAATTTTTTCATCTATGAACCGGATTCACTGACTGATTTAGAGGAAGAAATATGTAAGTGCATATTATTAAATCAATTAACCACTATCACAAAAAATGTATTTAGGTACAATTCGATATTTTTTTTTTTTTTTTGCGGGTGGCAGTTCTTGAGGAGAACACACTTAGGCCAATTGGCCCTTTGTGATACCACATTGGGGCTGTCCTCCCACTCACTCATCCCCCTTGAACCAGCCTGAGCGGCAAATGAATGTCATAATGTCTGCAATGTCGGCCGACGCTATGTCAATTAAATCATCATAGAAGAAACTTCCCAAGGAGCTTCTCCTAATTCTAGAGAGAGCAGGACAGTGACAGAGGAAGTGGACCACCGTCTCCTCCTCCTCCTCGTCTTGGCATGCTCTGCAGTAATCGTATGCCTCCAGCCCTAGCCTTCTGGCATGCTTTCCTATAACCCAGTGTCCCGTTAATACTGATATGACTCTGGCGAGTGAGTCTCTTCTGAACGAGAGTATTTCTCTGGTTCTTCTGAGATCATATTTTGGCCATGTTTGTCTGGCAATGGAGCATGTGCTCTCCTCAGACCACCTTTGGTCAGCACAAGCAATAATTTTTTCACTGACCCGGAGTTTACATGTTGCCATGGGGACTCCAGGTCTGTGTTTGATATTGTCTAGAGATAACAGGGTACCTGCTCTGGCAAGTTCGTCTGCCCTACAATTCCCCGCTATATTACTGTGACCCGGCACCCACATGATTTGTAGATTGAACCGCTCCGCTGCCCCATTTAAGATGTTGCGGCAGTTCAGGGCCACTCTGGAAGTAGTACTTACGCCTTTTAAGGCTTTAATAGCCGCTTGGCTGTCTGTGAGAATACGGACAATGCTGTTTGATACTGTATTGCCTTGTATCCATTCTACTGCTTCCTGGATTGCCAAGATCTCTGCTTGAAAAACACTACAGTGGTCCGGCAACCTGAAAGAGATACTAATATTTAATTTCTCCGAAAAGACTCCTCCGCCCACAATTCGATATAATTGTATGCCGTATTTTAACTTTGGATCAAAAAAGTTGCATATACACAAACATTGGAATTTGTCAAAAACGTCACTATACATACACATAAAAATAATAATATTGAATCAATAAATAGGTAGATATAAATTATTGTTGTTGTTTTTCCTGACGTGAGGTCGCAACTGAAATCTCCATGGGTTGTTTCAGACTTTTGGACTTCTCAATTTCTTACAGGACACTGTAACTTTAAAAGCTATCTTCATCGCTTCAACATTGCTCCCTCTTCCTCATGTCAGTTTTGTCAATGTCCGGACCAAACTTCCTCTTAGAGATGTGTCCTCTTACAGATCGGAGCTCCTCGTTGCTGTCCGTGGGCCTCTTCAAGGTCCCATTTGACATGCGGACTTTGTGATCTCGAAGAACAATTATTATAAAGCCTTCATAGATCATTTTGTCAAAGATACGGTGTCTTATTATCCGAAGAGTCCCACTGACTTGTTTGTTTCCTGAGATTTTGGTCACTTCTCTATTGCACTATATACATATATGGATCTGAAGTCGTCGACAGTCCGCAAGTGTGAATCTCGACATGCACTTTCTGATTGTTCTTTTTGCACCATGGTGCCGAGATTGCTAATCTAGATGGCTCTATGAGCTACTCTTCATGCCATGCATTGTTTTTTGTTGTTGTTCATTCTAGCGTTCTGCGAAGGGGCCATTGACAGTCCCCATATGCGAAGCAGGTGGTGGTGGGAGTAGCGATTGTTGTTGCAACGATTAAAATATCACAGCATGTTATGGTGTTACAGTTGCTATCGTTGATATGCTAAGAAAAGCTTATCTTTAAATATTACTATGTTTGAAGGATTTTAATGTGCAAGGATCTTAAAGGATCTTAAAATGATTAAATAATACAGTTATAAAACGCAACCCTGTCTGACCCTTTGACTAATAGAAAACTATGAACTCAGAATAAACACATACTATTGTCACATGCAGTTACCTTCGTTGAATGACGAAATTTATTCAACTATACATACTATTGCTATCGACAGTTGGATCTCATGTGTTACATGCAACTAGTTACTTCAATATTGTGCACTGAAGATGAATAACTTTATCAATCTAATGATTTTTGTTATACCCACAACAGGTATTGCCTGGTGGGATTTCTCTTGTTTATTTATATTAATAATTGTATATCTTTGTTATTGTTGTTGTTTTGTTTTTTTTTATATTATTTTGTAAATCTTTTTTCTAATCACCATATTTTTTGTAAACTGTATGAATTATATTAAAAGAACTTAAGGTGTAGGATGTTATTTATAGTTTGCACGTACAGTAGGTACATATTACAATTTATCGTTCATAAAAGGATTTTGATTTTAGCTTGGCACGTCGCACTATTATGCCTGTGAACATCCGTTACAATTTACAATCCGCCATACTTTCAATTTTAGAGCATACCAAACTTCAGAATGGCGTTAATCCGATTGAGTTCAAAAGCATGTCCCGGTCAAATGGTTTCATAAATATTTGACGAGTTATTGGCTTCCCGCCTTATGCTTCGTCTGGAATATTATTTTAATGGTGTTTGTGAAATTTTGTCAATGTTGATGAGTAAATTCCATGCGCACGAACATAAAACTAGGTATTTTATACTTTGTTATACTTTTTGTAGGTACGCTTTATGTATATTATAGTGGCAAAGTTTAAATATCAATTTGAGATGATTTTGAAGATTGTGAATAAAACCTTAGAGAATATGTTATTTTATAGCTTCAGATATTTGTATTCCGAAGGTTCTGCGGTTAAAGAAAGAAAAGGTTTTAAAAAAATAAACACAACAAATATATATTTTTTATGCGCATTAGACACTGTTCAATGACTTATATTATACTACAACAACTTCTGTACAACATTATAAATAATAATATCGACTGCCCCTCAATACTCAATACCATTTCATTTAATATTCCTACTCGCAGAACTAGACATACACATTTATTCCACCTTCCAATTCATCGCACCAATTACGCACAAAACATGACTATTCATAGAATGTGCGATACATACAATAACAGATTTCAAGAGTTTGACATCTTCCACCTCAGCTCCACAACATTCAAATACTCTATACAAAAGAAGATCAATAACCGCTTATTATAGGAAACCTTGACGGCATTTATTCTCTTTTTTCTTTTTTCCTTTTAGTTCAATATTATGTTTTAAATCATTGTTAACTTGAAATGTTGCTCTTACCTACATACCAACCTATGATCATATTTTATTTTTTATTTTTTGCAAACTTGTATTATTTTATGTCAATCATAACAACAAAATGTAATAGGCCTTAATACTTTATGTTACTATTGTATTGTACTATGTCTTAACGCTGTTTTTTGTCCAACTTTAACATAAATAAATAAATAAATACTAATAGGTTAGGTAATTGTATTGGATAATTACACTTGCGAATGTGGGCTGGTGGAGGAGACAATATACCTATTTATTGTGAAAGGTACCTATCCACCAGGGGGGCAAGTCTGGTCCGAGAGGCGAAATCAAAACCATCACGATTACCCATATCATGGATATAATTATTATATGGAGTTCTATAATATCTTTACAAGTCATAGAACTCCATATATTATATCCATGATATGGGTAATCACTATAGGGTTTTGATTTCGCCGGTCGGACCAGACTTGCCCCCCAGATTTTTTTATGTTAAAATAGATTCAAGAAACTCTCTTTTTACAATATTTGAGACTGCCCGAGAAAGATTTATATTTTTGTTTTTGTTGAGAGGAAGGATATCTTGGGTGATATATCTACGCTTCATTGAACAACAATAGTTGATTTGCAATAGTGTATCTTTGATATGGCGAAAAAATAAACCAGTTTATGTTTGTACTTAGATATAGAACCCCCTGGTTCAAATAATATATGATCATCAATAAGGTTAAAATGTGAGTTTTCTATATCCCTCGTTAGGAATCTGTATTTTTCCGACCTTGGTTATACATATCTCTTTTATAAATAACTTTGGCATTTTGTTATTGATTTCCCGTGTCCAATTTGCGAAAAATAACGCAGAAGGTTATATCGATAGGTTCCTACATACCTACCAATGTATATTACCAGCCAGCCTCTCACACGCTAAAGTGTGATGATTGAAAACGAAATTGGAATCTACGTGGATTGTGGACCCTTTAATATTAAATTTCTTACTGAACACGAATTTCACACATATACCTTTCTTATTAACAAATCACAAAGGGTCAGAGAAAAAAATATCCAACGGGATAAACGGAAAACTAAATTTAATTTCAGGAAACATTGCCAGGGTTAGGCGATAATGGGAATTCGAAAAAAAAAATACTTATAAGAAGGGAATATATACATAAAGGTAAGAAAGGAAAACCCATAAAAGCAGATACAGGAGCTTCTGGCACATGTATTTTTTATAAAAACTTAAGAAAGTACCTACTTTCAAAATATATTTTACAATTGACTATTTTCATGATAATTTATTTATCTTAATAACCTTAGTTCAGTGTGAGAAAATTGTATGCAGTAATGGAGTTTATGTATGGTTTTTTAACTTAGAGGTTTTGCAGCATAATTTCAAAAAATATGGAAAATTTAAAGCCTACAAATCTTTTATACTCTGAATTTAAATTTAAATTATTCTTTGTTCCAGTCAGGGGTTATTTGATTTTTTTTATTATTTTTCCATATATCTCAAAAATCATAATACCTATATTTTTATAAATATAGATAAATGCAATAATATCTCGCTGTTTTTTTTTGCAAAGTTCCAGATTTTCTCATAAATATTTTTGACATATTTATGTGTTTAACTTCATATTATATTACCTATTTTTTTTTTAAATGACGAACATCCCGACTAAATAATTGAATTTAGTGACGATATCGTTTCATACAATTTGTATGGAAGAATACATAATATCAACGGTGACTCTCCATAGTTTGATACTTAATCTTCATATATACCATCAAGCTGTTTACATTATACGGGGCAGGAAAAAAGAACATATTTCTACACTATCCTATCCTGACATACATGTTTTGTATAGAAATCAGAATATCCATTACCCTTCCCTTTCCCCCACATACACTCACCATCATACAATGACTACCCAACATCAATAATATATAATAATTTAAATATGTAAAACTTTATAATTGGCTATTTCTTTTGTATTCTCATTTGCAATTAAATATTATAAATGTATAGCTGTTAAGTTTCTAAACAAATAAAAATAAAAAAAAAATAGGTATACCCACAGACATGCTTTGCCTTGGGGGATTTTTGTGTGCACGGTTTCTTTGTTTTGATATTATGTAAATGTGTATTGTGTATTAACCGTGTACCAAATCTTAAATAAATAAATAAATCGTCCCCAGGACACCAGGATGGAAGTCAATTGACTCACCACTGTGATGACGAATTGAACATTTATTATTTAATATGATTTTTGATGTAAGTATATTTTCCTTGTTGCGTTGGATAGGTGATAGCTACTTGTATTGTAGTATTGTAGAATCTACCTCTAGTTGTACAGTGGGTTGGTTGAATAATGTACTTGTGGGACGGGTCACGTCCGTCGACCAATTAACTCGGCGGGCGGCTTCGTGTGGCAAAAACAATGGAGCGGACCTGACTTGCGACCCCCACCATCACACCACAGCATGGCTTTAAAATCTATTGACACAACAAAATATTATTCTCCGGCAAAATTTATATCTCAGAAGAGACGAATTTTGAATACATTTTTATTGGAGAACCACGAAATCAGGCACCAAACCAGACGATGACAGTACGTAAGTCATGTTTAAGCACTTGCACAAATTTAATCTATTATGCCTTTTATAGAGTTCCCTTATCAATCCAATTTTCGAAAGTTCTATATAAATGAAACATCAAAAAGTACACGAGAATTTCTACATCGCTTGAAAATAAGGTGAAAACAACACCGCCATCTATGAAATGACGATGAACTATTTTTCTTCACTACTATGTGGATAGTCATGATTTCACAAAATAAGGTTAAAGCAACACCGCCATCTATGAAATGACGATGAACTATTTTTCTTCACTTCTTTTTCTTCTATATAAATGAAACATCAAAAAGTACACGAGAATTTCTACATCGCTTGAAAATAAGGTGAAAACAACACCGCCATCTATGAAATGACGATGAACTATTTTTCTTCACTACTATGTGGATAGTCATGATTTCACAAAATAAGGTGAAAGCAACACCGCCATCTATGAAATGACGATGAACTATTTTTCTTCACTACTATGTGGATAGTCATGATTTCACAAAATAAGGTGAAAGCAACACCACCATCTATGAAATGACGATGAACTATTTTTCTTCACTACTATGTGGATAGTCATGATTTCACAAAATAAGGTGAAAGCAACACCGCCATCTATGAAATGACGATGAACTATTTTTCTTTACTACTATGTGGATAGTCACGATTTCACAAAATAAGGTGAAAGCAACACCGCCATCTATGAAATGACGATGAACTATTTTTCTTCACTACTATGTGGATAGTCATGATTTCACAAAATAAGGTGAAAGCAACACCGCCATCTATGAAATGACGATGAACTATTTTTCTTCACTACTATGTGGATAGTCATGATTTCACAAAATAAGGTGAAAGCAACACCGCCATCTATGAAATGACGATGAACTATTTTTCTTTACTACTATGTGGATAGTCACGATTTCACAAAATAAGGTGAAAGCAACACCGCCATCTATGAAATGACGATGAACTATTTTTCTTCACTACTATGTGGATAGTCATGATTTCACAAAATAAGGTGAAAGCAACACCGCCATCTATGAAATGACGATGAACTATTTTTCTTCACTACTATGTGGATAGTCATGATTTCACAAAATAAGGTGAAAGCAACACCGCCATCTATGAAATGACGATGAACTATTTTTCTTCACTACTATGTGGATAGTCATGATTTCACAAAATAAGGTGAAAGCAACACCGCCATCTATGAAATGACGATGAACTATTTTTCTTTACTACTATGTGGATATACATGATTTCACAAAATTAATTCACGAACAAGTAGTACGTATTCTGGCCTCAGAAAAGGTGGACCGATGATATGGTGGACCGAATACTACAAAAAAATCAAAAAGAACATGTGGAAGTATTCAAAAAAGGCCTATATTCAGCAGGGGAGAGATATCTTAACGAAGAAGAAGAACCTGTATAGTGCATAATAATTTTCGTCATGATAATTTTGTGTGAATGGCGTACTATGAAATTTTGTGTGTTCTGTGCAGCTCAAACAATAAGTTTGATCAACTTCATATTATACTATGTGTGTACAGCGCATTGATTTCTTCAGTGTGATTTCATATTCAAAACTTTCAAATGGCGAATTGATTGTTGAACGGCAACTGGTTACAAATAACCAGTGTTTTCAGTCCAGAGAAGCATAATTTATATGAGAAATAATTTATTCTCTGCTGGATTACGAACCCAGGACGCCGTCACAGTGGTCCACTGGTTTTTCGCAGGGCACAGAGTGAATATTAAATTAATTCAACCAGTATAATGCTGTTGGATTTAAAAATGAAGAAAAAAAATATTTGTTGTAACTTATTTAGTATTTTTGGTAAATGTTTTATTTTGTTTATTTAAGTATTTTTAGCTACATATAATTATAAATGAAACAATATTTTTTATCCATGTCTGTTGATAAGGGAAGTTTTTCTTGGTAGGCGCTATATTTACAAATACTGACACGTCAGCCATACTTTATTTCCATCATCTAATAATCCCACTGTCCATTGAAATATTTCATTTTGTGCTGCAAAAAGGGAAAATAAACGTCACAATTGGGATATACCTAATGTTATCCCTCATTATTATAACTTATCATCTTACTGTGATACACTTTCATACACACAATGGACCTAAATGCATTTTTATGTTAGCTAACGTGTTTGGAATTATAAATTTTATACCTGGACATACACTAAGACTTTTTTAAGTATCATCCTCACCATAATTGTAAATTAATAGGTACGAGTCATAGTAACATATTTTGAAAACAAACTTATTACTTATTTACAATGTTTTACATCACGGGGTAGGCATAGAGAATCGAAAGCCACTAATTTTAATCTTGATACACATTCATCGCCTCGTCGACATTCATACATCGTCTTTTACATGTTCGTCTGTTGTTCACGCGTTTAACGTTTCCATATTTAAAATATCGTTCACATGGACGTGCCATCCCTTCCTTGGGCGGCCTATACCTCTCATTCCATTCCTGTCAGTAATGTATATTTTCTTCGTCAGGCGTTCCTCATTCATTCTCCCCATGTGGCCAAACCATCTCAATGTGTTCACTTTCATTCTATCAATGATATATTTCTTTATCGTACATTATTTCCTTATGTCCTCATTTTTGATCCTGTCATACATCGTTCTATTACAGATTCTTCTTAGCGATCTCTTTTCATCTGCATTTATTCTGCTTTCGTGCGACTTCTGCCATGTCCAGATTTCACTTGCATACGTCAAGTTTGGCACTAACATAGCGTTATGAATGGCAACTTTAGCATCCTTTGATTTGTGCGATCATTCATAACTGGATTAAGTGCTCCATTCACTCTGTTTCCTGCTTATGTAGGTACATAAAAGAATTTGAGAAACAGTTCAAATCAAGAATAAATCCAATATCGAAATTATAGGTAATATCCTGGTTGTCGTTGTCCTGTGTGGATGGAATGTGTGAAGAAAAATAACAATCTTATGATCGCAGAGTAGCCATAAGAAATTTAAACAAGTACTGCCTGCCTCAGATCAGACGTGTCTATTGAGGCAGTAAATTTCCAAATGTGTGAAAATAAAATTGTATTTAGGTATAAATTAAAGAGAAATTGTAATTTTGTACCGTCGAAATTTTTATACCATTGGAAATAAATCATTCAATTCATCAATTTGTTTTCGTTCGTTCATTTATTAAATAAAAGGAACCCCTACTTTAACAAATATAAAAAAAATAATGGAAGCACTCACTGTTCGTTAAATTTTACAAAAATTACGCTCATGCATCATACATAGCATTAAGGGGGCATATAAACCTAAATACCCCAATTGGAAATCAAATTTCTCAAATATGTTAAACAGTGTGTTTCTGATAAAGAAACCACAAGTTTTTCTAGTGAATGTTCGTCATACAATTTTTAAATTCAGTATGAATACCCCAAAAAAATTGAAATATCCTTTTTAAAGCATTTTTTTTAAATTACTCCATAACTATTTGTCGTGTCGTAGTTTTATGAGCTTAAAGAGTTCATAAAATCAAAGTGAATGACCGATAAAGATTTTACATTTCAAGTTAGGTTTGTTCTTAAAATGCAAAAAAAATCAACAAATTTTGGGTTTCCGATAATTTAAATCACGTATAAACCCTTATTAACGCACGCGATAGTTACCCTTATTAACACGTAACTTCATAGTGTATAAGGCGGTTTCAATACTAGTATTTAATTTTCAGTCACTAGATTTAGCGTAATATGCCCTTTTAAAATTCACTATATTTATATGGTACCTAGTACATTTTCGTTCAATGATCATAACTTTTCTAAATTCGGAAAATTTGCGGATCGCCTTGTAGAAAATAATCACAATTAAATTGTAAACAATTAATTTTGTTCACGTACTTACAAACTTTGCTGTTGGAATAGTATCTAATGTACATATAGGTAAACTTTATTTGCTAAACAATAATTCTCATGAGATTTTCCATGTCCGTGAAAGCTCATGGGAATTATAGTCTAGCAACGATAGCACGTAGGTATTAACTGTGCTGTAAGCCGACTGTAAAATATTGTTTTGAGTATTCATAGTTGTTGTAGCCTTTATTAGAAATAACTATGCGGATATCGTATTCAACGTGACTTTTTGACTTCAAATACATTTACACACATTTGGATACTAGAATAATTTATTGGATCAAGTTGCTGAACTCGTATTTTTTAAATTTCGTTGTAACTGTTTGACTCGTATTTTTTAACTTTCGTGATAACTGTTATTTATTTCAATTATGTACCAGAATGTACCTATAATCGAGTAGACAGGAAACAAAATTCTGCAAAATAAACAACATTGCATAATGTGAATGATATTTTTAAAATAGGGAATACATGATGATTAAATAATCGGCAAGGAAGTATGTAGTATACAGTAGGTACTTATTTAAAAAGGGAATGAATGTTTTATAATAATATGAGTTTCAAGTGGTCGATGCCTCCCCCCACTCCCCTCCCTACCTCTCTCTATTCCCATCCTGTTTTCATAATAGGCGTGATGACAGTAAGAAAAAATCATTGAAATTATGATTTTATTAGATAAAATATGTTATAAAGATTTGAAAAAATATATTTATTTTCATTTTAAAAGAGCGAATAATATTAATATTATTAAAATAAAAATACAAAATATGTTTGTCCGCCATTTTATGTGAAACACCAATCAGAGCGCATGACGTCACCATATTGTCACTGTCAATTGTGTTTGTTACTGTCAACTGTTGTGTTGTTCGAAATGGCTATTTTTTTCATAACAAGCTATATGGAATATGCTGCTTATTTTTAACATGCTTTTTTTATTTATTGATTTATTTGGTTTATTTGGGACAATAAACCAAATAATATCGCTATCCGCTCTATTGAATCGTTGACGCATCTGTTATAACACGCACCGAGTATTGTAACGTGGTGGAGAATATTTAACGTTTCAGAAATAAATAACTTGGTGGCTTTCATTGCTTGATTATAAAATAAAATGATGTAATTATATTGTTTGTGGGAGTTGTACAGTGTTACATGAGGTTGAAATGGAAATACACAATGTATTATGATGAATCTAATATACATATGGGATAACTGTTATGATTCATATACATATTATGATTAATATATTAAAATATGTAATAGGTGTGATGACTGTAAGAAAAAAATCATTGAAATTATGATTTTAAAAAATAAAATAGGTTATAAAGATTTAAAAAATGTTTTTTTTTTAATTTATAGGAGTGAATAATAATAATATTATAAATATAAAAATACAAAATGTGTTAGTCCGCCATTTTATGAGAAAAAACAATCAGAGCGCACGACGTCATAGTATGGTCGCGTCAATTCTTCTGATAGTCTTCAATACAATATACGCATTAATTGTCGGTCTGGACTATGTTTATTTTGGTGTTATCGATATATTAATATTTTAATTAGATACTTAAAACTAAAACAAATTAAATATAAATGGAACAAGTATTCATCAAAGCAAATAGTTTCAATTTACCTAGATACTCGCCTACCTATCGGGGGACACTATGGGCCGGTATTACAGTGTCAGTTTAAGAGCTAAACTCAAGTTTTACAAAAATATAGCGTATTACAGTGTCCGTTTAGACCTAATCTTCCCTCAAATACGTCACTAAAACGACAAATATTTAACTCAACGTTTCTGGCAGATTAAGTACTTAACTGTGAGTCAACTGTCATTTGCTAGGCAACTCGTGTAGTTTCAGTTTCTATCACTAGAGGCGTTAGGCAACGTGTGTAGTTTCAGTGTTGTATCGAAGGTGGCGCCACACAAACTGACAGCCGTATTGAAACGAACACGGGCATTTAAAAGCATTATTTTGGTGAAAAAAATTAAATTTACCATGTTGGATAATAAAACAATGGTATTTAAAGTCGTAGCGTCCCGTTTTGTATTTCGTATTATTTGAGGTTATTTAAATTTGACAGATAATAACCACAGAAAAAGTGAAATATGTCTATAATTGAAGATTTAGTAACTGACATGTCATATTGCACTGTAATACGGAAATGGATTCAATCTCCCCTTAACATTAATCTTGAGTTTGGCAAACTCAATGAGTTGAGGGCCGACTGTAATATCGGGCCTATGTTAATTGTATTTTGTATGTAACTTAGTTTTTATTGAATAAATAAATAAATAATGAACGCTCGCAACGTATGGTAAACTAATTTAGTTTTAGTATTCTACAATTTTGTCACGCGATGGTGAGCTGACGAACGTTCGACATGTTATGATGCTGGTCACTGCCAAACTAAACTAGCAAGCTATATTTTTTTCATGCAATGAAGCGATTTGCGAAACGACGGCGATTACGCGAAGCATGCGTTTTAAAACATCGTTACAATTTTAGCAGCATACGAATTATTACATAGCGCTCGTTATTTGTATTGTGTTCATAACAAGCTATATTTATCTGCTATCGTTATTTTTAGCAATAGCAGCCATAGTAGTTATTTTTCTGCCTGTCTTAACTACTCTTAACTAGAATGGAACTTTTGATGGTCGGATATTTCTTTGCGTCGAACAAAGACTTTTGTTCATCAGAATTTCGAAACGTAAAAACTTAATAATAAGTACATATAAGTACTTTATTTATCTGTAATTTAAATACAACTAACATCTCGAAAATCGATAAAATATGCTCCTTCTTCTCTCTACATTATGTGTTCATAAGCTAAAAACATATGCGGGAAACTTATGATGGCCTATTTTGACGTTTGGACATTAATGAAGTTCTTTATATGCTTATTGCCTAAATAATGGTAAATATTATATTATTGAGAGCTAAAAGTGGGGGAACAAATACTGTACTTCATTGTAAACGCGTACTTAATAAAATTCACTTGTGTCTCGCCGTGCGAAATTTAATCACTTATTTCTCTTTTTTTTCGCGTGGGACGAAAACAAATACCTCAGTAGGTGTTTTTTTCGTCGTGTTTGTACATTTAGGGACCGCACAACACTTATGCACTTTTGAATTGATTATAAATACACAAATCGTCTTAGAACACATATATTACATATAGTAGTGATATGCAGTTTACGATACCATGACGTCACCGTCAGGGTCGGCAGCCGCCATGATACTACAAGCTTTTTTTGGCGTAAATGTCAAATTTGATTTTAAAATGGCGATTTTTGCTACTAAACCTTTATTTTATGTAGAAATGTATATATATTTGAAAACAGTGAATGCGTAAAAACATCGTGAGATAGTTTTTCAAAATTAGTCATCATGCCTATTGTTAATAAATGTGTATGTACCTACTAAATATATATTAGAATACTTTAATTGGCAACATAAAAATTATCTCTGTATATTTGTATAAATCTTTATTGTATTGCTGTTGTATTCTATAAAATATAATAAAATAAAATACATACTTACTATAGCTAACGATAGTTGGATCTCATGTGCTACATGCAACTAGTTGTTAATAAATGTGAATGTACTTAATATATTTAGAATACTATAATTGGCAACATAAAAATTATCTCTGTATATTTGTATAAATCTTTATTGTATTGCTGTTGTATTCTATAAAATAAAATAAAATACATACTTACTATAGCTAACGATAGTTGGATCTCATGTGCTACATGCAACTAGTTGTTAATAAATGTGAATGTACTTAATATATTTAGAATACTATAATTGGCAACATAAAAATTATCTCTGTATATTTGTATAAATCTTTATTGTATTGCTGTTGTATTCTATAAAATATAATAAAATAAAATACATACTTACTATAGCTAACGATAGTTGGATCTCATGTGCTACATGCAACTAGTTGTTAATAAATGTGAATGTACTTAATATATTTAGAATACTATAATTGGCAACATAAAAATTATCTCTGTATATTTGTATAAATCTTTATTGTATTGCTGTTGTATTCTATAAAATAAAATAAAATAAAATACATACTTACTATAGCTAACGATAGTTGGATCTCATGTGCTACATGCAACTAGTTGTTAATAAATGTGAATGTACTTAATATATTTAGAATACTATAATTGGCAACATAAAAATTATCTCTGTATATTTGTATAAATCTTTATTGTATTGCTGTTGTATTCTATAAAATAAAATAAAATACATACTTACTATAGCTAACGAAAGTTGGATCTCATGTGCTACATGCAACTAGTTGTTAATAAATGTGAATGTACTTAATATATTTAGAATACTATAATTGGCAACATAAAAATTATCTCTGTATATTTGTATAAATCTTTATTGTATTGCTGTTGTATTCTATAAAATAAAATAAAATACATACTTACTATAGCTAACGATAGTTGGATCTCATGTGCTACATGCAACTAGTTGTTAATAAATGTGAATGTACTTAATATATTTAGAATACTATAATTGGCAACATAAAAATTATCTCTGTATATTTGTATAAATCTTTATTGTATTGCTGTTGTATTCTATAAAATATAATAAAATAAAATACATACTTACTATAGCTAACGATAGTTGGATCTCATGTGCTACATGCAACTAGTTGTTAATAAATGTGAATGTACTTAATATATTTAGAATACTATAATTGGCAACATAAAAATTATCTCTGTATATTTGTATAAATCTTTATTGTATTGCTGTTGTATTCTATAAAATAAAATAAAATAAAATACATACTTACTATAGCTAACGATAGTTGGATCTCATGTGCTACATGCAACTAGTTGTTAATAAATGTGAATGTACTTAATATATTTAGAATACTATAATTGGCAACATAAAAATTATCTCTGTATATTTGTATAAATCTTTATTGTATTGCTGTTGTATTCTATAAAATAAAATAAAATAAAATACATACTTACTATAGCTAACGATAGTTGGATCTCATGTGCTACATGCAACTAGTTGTTAATAAATGTGAATGTACTTAATATATTTAGAATACTATAATTGGCAACATAAAAATTATCTCTGTATATTTGTATAAATCTTTATTGTATTGCTGTTGTATTCTATAAAATAAAATAAAATACATACTTACTATAGCTAACGATAGTTGGATCTCATGTGCTACATGCAACTAGTTGTTAATAAATGTGAATGTACTTAATATATTTAGAATACTATAATTGGCAACATAAAAATTATCTCTGTATATTTGTATAAATCTTTATTGTATTGCTGTTGTATTCTATAAAATAAAATAAAATAAAATACATACTTACTATAGCTAACGATAGTTGGATCTCATGTGCTACATGCAACTAGTTGTTAATAAATGTGAATGTACTTAATATATTTAGAATACTATAATTGGCAACATAAAAATTATCTCTGTATATTTGTATAAATCTTTATTGTATTGCTGTTGTATTCTATAAAATAAAATAAAATAAAATACATACTTACTATAGCTAACGATAGTTGGATCTCATGTGCTACATGCAACTAGTTGTTAATAAATGTGAATGTACTTAATATATTTAGAATACTATAATTGGCAACATAAAAATTATCTCTGTATATTTGTATAAATCTTTATTGTATTGCTGTTGTATTCTATAAAATAAAATAAAATACATACTTACTATAGCTAACGATAGTTGGATCTCATGTGCTACATGCAACTAGTTGTTAATAAATGTGAATGTACTTAATATATTTAGAATACTATAATTGGCAACATAAAAATTATCTCTGTATATTTGTATAAATCTTTATTGTATTACTGAGTTGTATTCTATAAAATAAAATAAAATAAAATACATACTTACTATAGCTAACGATAGTTGGATCTCATGTGCTACATGCAACTAGTTGTTAATAAATGTGAATGTACTTAATATATTTAGAATACTATAATTGGCAACATAAAAATTATCTCTGTATATTTGTATAAATCTTTATTGTATTGCTGTTGTATTCTATAAAATAAAATAAAATAAAATACATACTTACTATAGCTAACGATAGTTGGATCTCATGTGCTACATGCAACTAGTTGTTAATAAATGTGAATGTACTTAATATATTTAGAATACTATAATTGGCAACATAAAAATTATCTCTGTATATTTGTATAAATCTTTATTGTATTGCTGTTGTATTCTATAAAATAAAATAAAATAAAATACATACTTACTATAGCTAACGATAGTTGGATCTCATGTGCTACATGCAACTAGTTGTTAATAAATGTGAATGTACTTAATATATTTAGAATACTATAATTGGCAACATAAAAATTATCTCTGTATATTTGTATAAATCTTTATTGTATTGCTGTTGTATTCTATAAAATAAAATAAAATAAAATACATACTTACTATAGCTAACGATAGTTGGATCTCATGTGCTACATGCAACTAGTTGTTAATAAATGTGAATGTACTTAATATATTTAGAATACTATAATTGGCAACATAAAAATTATCTCTGTATATTTGTATAAATCTTTATTGTATTGCTGTTGTATTCTATAAAATAAAATAAAATAAAATACATACTTACTATAGCTAACGATAGTTGGATCTCATGTGCTACATGCAACTAGTTGTTAATAAATGTGAATGTACTTAATATATTTAGAATACTATAATTGGCAACATAAAAATTATCTCTGTATATTTGTATAAATCTTTATTGTATTGCTGTTGTATTCTATAAAATAAAATAAAATAAAATACATACTTACTATAGCTAACGATAGTTGGATCTCATGTGCTACATGCAACTAGTTGTTAATAAATGTGAATGTACTTAATATATTTAGAATACTATAATTGGCAACATAAAAATTATCTCTGTATATTTGTATAAATCTTTATTGTATTGCTGTTGTATTCTATAAAATAAAATAAAATACATACTTACTATAGCTAACGATAGTTGGATCTCATGTGCTACATGCAACTAGTTGTTAATAAATGTGAATGTACTTAATATATTTAGAATACTATAATTGGCAACATAAAAATTATCTCTGTATATTTGTATAAATCTTTATTGTATTACTGAGTTGTATTCTATAAAATAAAATAAAATAAAATACATACTTACTATAGCTAACGATAGTTGGATCTCATGTGCTACATGCAACTAGTTGTTAATAAATGTGAATGTACTTAATATATTTAGAATACTATAATTGGCAACATAAAAATTATCTCTGTATATTTGTATAAATCTTTATTGTATTGCTGTTGTATTCTATAAAATAAAATAAAATAAAATACATACTTACTATAGCTAACGATAGTTGGATCTCATGTGCTACATGCAACTAGTTGTTAATAAATGTGAATGTACTTAATATATTTAGAATACTATAATTGGCAACATAAAAATTATCTCTGTATATTTGTATAAATCTTTATTGTATTGCTGTTGTATTCTATAAAATAAAATAAAATAAAATACATACTTACTATAGCTAACGATAGTTGGATCTCATGTGCTACATGCAACTAGTTGTTAATAAATGTGAATGTACTTAATATATTTAGAATACTATAATTGGCAACATAAAAATTATCTCTGTATATTTGTATAAATCTTTATTGTATTGCTGTTGTATTCTATAAAATAAAATAAAATAAAATACATACTTACTATAGCTAACGATAGTTGGATCTCATGTGCTACATGCAACTAGTTGTTAATAAATGTGAATGTACTTAATATATTTAGAATACTATAATTGGCAACATAAAAATTATCTCTGTATATTTGTATAAATCTTTATTGTATTGCTGTTGTATTCTATAAAATAAAATAAAATAAAATACATACTTACTATAGCTAACGATAGTTGGATCTCATGTGCTACATGCAACTAGTTGTTAATAAATGTGAATGTACTTAATATATTTAGAATACTATAATTGGCAACATAAAAATTATCTCTGTATATTTGTATAAATCTTTATTGTATTGCTGTTGTATTCTATAAAATAAAATAAAATAAAATACATACTTACTATAGCTAACGATAGTTGGATCTCATGTGCTACATGCAACTAGTTGTTAATAAATGTGAATGTACTTAATATATTTAGAATACTATAATTGGCAACATAAAAATTATCTCTGTATATTTGTATAAATCTTTATTGTATTGCTGTTGTATTCTATAAAATAAAATAAAATACATACTTACTATAGCTAACGATAGTTGGATCTCATGTGCTACATGCAACTAGTTGTTAATAAATGTGAATGTACTTAATATATTTAGAATACTATAATTGGCAACATAAAAATTATCTCTGTATATTTGTATAAATCTTTATTGTATTACTGAGTTGTATTCTATAAAATAAAATAAAATAAAATACATACTTACTATAGCTAACGATAGTTGGATCTCATGTGCTACATGCAACTAGTTGTTAATAAATGTGAATGTACTTAATATATTTAGAATACTATAATTGGCAACATAAAAATTATCTCTGTATATTTGTATAAATCTTTATTGTATTGCTGTTGTATTCTATAAAATAAAATAAAATAAAATACATACTTACTATAGCTAACGATAGTTGGATCTCATGTGCTACATGCAACTAGTTGTTAATAAATGTGAATGTACTTAATATATTTAGAATACTATAATTGGCAACATAAAAATTATCTCTGTATATTTGTATAAATCTTTATTGTATTGCTGTTGTATTCTATAAAATAAAATAAAATACATACTTACTATAGCTAACGATAGTTGGATCTCATGTGCTACATGCAACTAGTTGTTAATAAATGTGAATGTACTTAATATATTTAGAATACTATAATTGGCAACATAAAAATTATCTCTGTATATTTGTATAAATCTTTATTGTATTACTGAGTTGTATTCTATAAAATAAAATAAAATAAAATACATACTTACTATAGCTAACGATAGTTGGATCTCATGTGCTACATGCAACTAGTTGTTAATAAATGTGAATGTACTTAATATATTTAGAATACTATAATTGGCAACATAAAAATTATCTCTGTATATTTGTATAAATCTTTATTGTATTGCTGTTGTATTCTATAAAATAAAATAAAATAAAATACATACTTACTATAGCTAACGATAGTTGGATCTCATGTGCTACATGCAACTAGTTGTTAATAAATGTGAATGTACTTAATATATTTAGAATACTATAATTGGCAACATAAAAATTATCTCTGTATATTTGTATAAATCTTTATTGTATTGCTGTTGTATTCTATAAAATAAAATAAAAAAATAATCGTTTATACCTATCCTTTAAAAGATGTAGTGCAACAGAAAAATGAATAAATATTTGTATAAATTATCAATTATTTGTTCAAAATGTGTATTTTTAAAAAACATAAAGAAATAAACTTAAAATAACAGGAAATACATTAGTACCTACTTAAAAACGGAAGAAAGAGCGAGCATGACAACATATCACGTGCATGAAATAGGTATCACTTTGACAATAAAGTATGAAAATTGAAAGAAAAATCGGAAAACATGAAACACGTGACTGTGAAACCTTGAACGATAAATGAAAACATTCTAACAATTCATAAACAACTTCCTTCTATATTCAATTTGGTACCTATATTTTAATTTTTGAAATTCTTAATGAATGTTTTTTTTCTTTTTTGTTTTAGTTTTTCACTCATGAGTATAAAGTTTATTTTTTTCGGCATTCGTGACTCAGTCGGTTAGGTTACTGCTGATCCAAAGGTCCCGTTTTCGATTCCCGGTGGAGATACAGTTTTTAATTGTGTTATCAGTCTGAATCTGTGAGACGATTAATATCGTAAGTCTCCAGAATGTGGCAATTTTTTATTAGGTGCGTGTTAAATTAATATTTGACATTGAACCTGATATTTTCCCGAGAAGTAAAATAAAAAATATTATTAAATACTCGTTATTTTATGATCAAAATAAAATTGTTGTTCTGACACCTACTATGCCAAATCGTAATTTGAATAATGTGTAAACATTTCACCTGAATAATACGAAATTATACTATTGCCATCTATGAGATAACGAAGAAACCATTTTTTGTAGTTTTATTTGTAAATTAATTTTATTTGTAACATTTGAAAAATGACATTGATAAGGGAACTCAATAAAGGCATAATTGGTGAACGTTGCGCAAGCGCATAAAGTGATCACGCAAACCAGCCGATGACAGGTCGTAAGCCCTGTAGGTGCCTGATCTCCTGGTTCTTCTATGATATCCCAACTACGTTTCTATTGAGATGTTATTGTCAATAAAAATATCATATGACTTCCGACAGGGAAAAAATCCAATGTTTGCGTATATACAATTAAAAAAATATATATTCAGATTACAAAATACATTTGTCTAATAAAAATTGTAGCATACGTTAAATTTACACAAGTTAACACGCTATTTACTACATTTTCAACTAGATTTTTGTTCTAAAAATGTTAGAAGTAAATTATTCTTCTCTAAGTAATATTGTACAGCGCAACACCAAAAAACATAAATCATATGTTGGTGGTTGTTATAATTCGGTTGATACCAACATATTTAATACGATTAAATACGAATAATGTAGAAGAAAAAAAATTAAATTGATACGTCATGTTTCGTGGTAGTTATATTATTGTGTAGGAAGGTTTTTAGTGGGATACCCTTGATGATTTACAATTCACGTTGGTGTTCGGAGTGTGTCAAGAAATTCCAAGCCACTACATAATATTTTGATTGAAGATACCCAACTGAAAAAGCGTTTTGAACGTTTATGATTAAAATTTTCGTCAAAAAGGCATCATATACCGCAAAAATTTATACGAAGAAATCAGTATTCAGAAATTTTACTTCGTTAACACTAAAAAAGTACAATTAACGGCTTATTCGTGGTGCTATTCACCAAACGGACGGAATATTTGTCTCGACGTACAAAAATTCCACCAAAGAATATGGAAATTTAATTCATAGCCATTTAAATTGCGCCGCTGAAACGCTCATTGTCAAATTAATGCCATATTTTCTTTTCATGGACGATTTTATGAAAGCATTTAGCGAATTTATGTTCTATTTAATCACTGAATAAAAAGGATATTGTCGATAATATATAATGCATCAGTCAATTGAATATTGAAAATTCAATTCGTATTAGAGAAACCCATAAAATCATATTAATCTTTATATTCAATTATATACACTTCATTTTGCATAGCAATAATTCTGTAGATATAAATTTTTATTTCTTTTGTTTTAAAATGTCTCCTTTATACACGATTTGCTTGTACTCTGGTAAAGGGCAATATGTTATTTTCAATGTGTTTTTTTCTATCTTGTGATTGTGTATTTTGATTTTTTTTCACACCATTTTTATATAATATATTTTCATTAAAAATAGATAATTGCTGCACAACTAGGGCTAGGTCTAGGGCTAGCAGTGCACATATTTTTATAATATTTCACAGGAGACATATAAGTTGTACCTATTTGCATTATTAAAAAGTATATAAACTATATTAACTTTACTATTTTACACAGATAAAAAATGTTAATTTGACTCACCATGATAATCGCATACATATTGTGTATGTATGTATCTTGTTATTTTTATTTGTTGTGATATATAAATAAAAGTATTATTTAAATTGTATCACATTACCTATGTACCTACATATAAACGGATAAAGTATTCTCGTATATATTATGTAATATTAAAAAAAATGACATTAGTACATCCTACAAGACAGATAATGAGCTATATGAGATATTTAATCATACACAAATGTAGTCAACTTTGGCAGGCATATTCTGCCTAACCGAGATGACAGATAAGACAGACAAGACACCTGTCATTTTTCAGGTATCTGTTTCACTAGGTCTACTATCGCCTTGTCAAATAAAGAACAAGGCTACTGATTTCATGGATACCTCATTATCATGCGATATATAATTTACATTCATCATACATGATACGAATATTTCCATTATCATCTGTGGGCGAATGTAATTACCTAACACGTAATTTGATTATTTCATAATATATTTTTTGTATTCTTAATAAAAATGTACTTTTACCTTATATAATTAAATGTATATAAGTAGGTATTTAAAAAAATAAGAGATTTCGTGCTTGATATTTTGTTGAAATACTTATAATTTTAGAGTAAATTAAACAGTTTTATTTATTTATTTAACACTTCATTGTAGGTAACTTATTTGCCAGTACAAATGGCGGACTTATCGCCTAATGACAATTTATTCTAGACAACCATCTGTTACATTTATGGATGAAAGGGATTTAGTACATGTACAAAAAAAGAAAACCTACATTAAACTATAAACATATAACATTTATATACTAAAAAGTAAAAAGAGTAAAAATATGCACAATAATGACTATTAAACAAATTTTAGATGAAACCTTATACAAAACTATGGGAGGTAAGGGAAAAATGAGTTTTACCATAGAGCAAGGAATTGATTCTATGTCTGTGATTTTACCAAAAAATATTTCGTGATTTTCTAATTTTTACTTATGAATTAAATGACAGTTACATAGTATTGTTTGTTAATTAATATTATTTGTAGAATTGCGTATCAAATATTCATTTATACCATCACTGCATATTCTACAATGGGGGTAAAATAAAACTTACTTCATAAAAAGAGCACGACACATCCGTGTATTCTCAAACGAATCAGATATAATAATAATATTTATAAAATTGATAATAATGATTATGGGTCGTATTACGGGAGTTATTAAAGAATAATGTAAGAAAAAGTTGAAGTCCCGTAAGCAGTATTCTCGCAGTACGGGACCTTACATTTTTCTTACATTTTTATCAAATAACTTTAGTAATACGACCGAGTAAGATAGTTGGTTTCGCCAATGTATTGCTGAGGAGGTAAAGTGACGGTATGTATGTGGCTGGATTGGATGTCAGTGGAATAAATTCCGCCTTCCCAATATCCAGTTCCTATGCCCCTTTCCTACCTACACACATTGTCCATCTTCACCCGCAACAATAATATCATCGCCGCGCAGTACCAAACGCATTCAAAATTATTAGTATCAATTTGAACCTCGCATAATTAACAATTCCTCATCGCTCTAAACGCATATTATTTCGCATCGCTCATCTGAGAAAAAAACATTACGATTATCGTGCACGCTTTAGTTAAAACATTTTCATCTCGCTAATTACCCTATCTGTGCTTATGTACTCAATATTTAAGTGTTCTATATTTGTCTTTCGTCAACACGTCATCAGGAGCTGAGAGGAATGTTCCAGAATCCTTCAGCCTTCCACATTCCCACAGGTAGGAACTTTGTTTAACTTATTCTGGTTTGAGTCATTTCGCATACATACCGTTAATGTTTGTCTCTTCCAAATATAGGTGAAACCACGCACCCATTAAAAAACCCTCACACACAATAATATCAATTCAATAACAATCAATAAACTATTTAATTACGCATCCGCCACACCAATAGTATTATAATGCAGAGGTTTTGCTTATGTTTTAATGTAAGTAATCTTAAATATCTTATTTGGATTTTTGACAAAATTTTTCACCTTTTCATATAGGTACATTATTTCAAATTTCACCTCAGTTAATTTATAAATAATTTATTCAATGGTACAACGAAGTGAAATTATAAGTCATAGACAGTTGGATTGAATTTTTTTAAACAATTGTAATTGATTGTTTTATAAATTGATAAATGCACATGCACTGATAAATAGATAAGTTAAAATGAAAAATGATTTCTCGTTCCAGACGCTTCCACCGTATAGATGAAATAAATGATATAACGGTAGGGTAAAAAAAAACTAGCGGAGAAGCTGATCGGAAAATCAGCGCACGTAGAAATGTTACTTAAACTCCGGGTGATTGATGGTGAGCTGGACTGGTTGAGGATAATTGTTTGAAAAACTAAAAGCCCAGTTGGCTTTCCCTATTCTTGTTCTATATATTTCCTGTATTGTCTGGATAAACGTAAACAGTTTTACCGTTCTGAAAAGGGTCTCTCTTACAAGTTTTTTTTCATGGATTCCGGTGCAAGATTAGAATCCAACTGCTCGCTTTGTTTTTGGTTTGTTGATTAATAGAGGAGTAGATTACAATTGGGTCTTGAAGTTGAAAATTGAAAGATGGAATCTATGACAAGAAGATAGACAGGATCAGAATATTGACACTCATATCCGACCCCAATTAGAGTTATCGCTTGAAACTTATCTACTTGTCAACTACGTATACTATATTACTGTTCTTCCCCCACCACCACCACCCCATCTGCTTATGGGGACTAATAATGGCCTCTTGCAAAACTCTGAAAGAACACATAAAGAACATACGAAGAGTCCGGAGAACTCTAATAATTTGCAAACACTGAGCTGAGTGAGCTTATCAAACAAGAGCTAATCATGCGGAAACAACTGGCTCACTGTTCATTGTTAGTGAAGATAAGATTGCACCGAATTCAAGACAGAAAGCCTATATTACTATTAAAACATACCAACGTTCGGCCTAATTATCTATTACAAAGGTAGGTTTTTAGCGAAAATTCAAAAGTAATATCGGATTAGTGTCAAGAGTAAAGACCACTTATCAAGATCATGAACTCACCATTTACATATTTTTGACCGCCTTCAAAATAAGTTGCTAATCGAAGTGAATTTTTTTGTTGTTGTTTGTGTTTGATTTTAATTGGTTGACGGCTTGATTGTTTTATTTTTTGCCAGTATTTAAAATATTGCATATACTAGTATTGGTTAGTACTTGAATCAATGTAGTTAACAGTTAGTAGGTACTGTCAAAAACAGTTTCGTTTTGTTCTAGTCGGATCTGGTCATTGTCGTGTGTTTGATCATGTCAGGGAAACAATTCAGTCTTAAACATTGTCGTATGAACTCGTATAAATTTGAGTCACCGATTAATCTGACTCGTTAACCAATGTGATTCCTAATTATTTGCTTCTTCTAGAAGGATCATGTAATAAAAAAACTTTGTTTGGAATAATCAAGTTCATATAATATGCTTGTTGCAAAAAGTATATCTACATGATCATGATTTTGATTTGGCAAGAACGTTCAGAGTTCATTTAGTTGAAAATGAGATAAAAGCTTGAGTTGTACCGACATTTCTCGTTTATTAGATAGCATACAGAGCAATCTCTGAAAATTGTAATTTCTAAGTAAAGGATTAATATAGGTTTACGTCAGGATCATTGTACACATTTCATTTGATATTAAATAATAAAAGGATAAAAAGTGTCAAGAACACACTCAAATATTATCCAAAACTAACTAAAAATACTTTCGCAATAGAATTTGCCTGCAAAAGTTTTAGTTCCCCACAAATATTGCGTTGCACAGTTGTGAAGCTTTCCTATTGTTTTTTTTTTGTTTCGTAATTGCCTTAACAAAAGTTGCGCCCAAGGGTCAGCCATGTTTCCGCTTTCTACAAATAATATTGCATTGTTATTTTCGGATATACAATACACAAGCCGTTTTGTATAAACCATATTGTAAAACAACACTTTGAAACTAACCAAGAACAATACAATATTGCAGAAAAAAAAAACAATAGGCTTTGTTGAGGATATCATTCTAGTAGTCTCATGGGGTCGTTTATATATAATAAGCAGTGCTTTAATATTTTCCCAATATTAGACACTGTCACTTCATGGTAGAACTCCATAATCAATTAAAACTATGAAAAAATTATATTTAATTTTACGTTCTACTTAATTTAAGTAGAACGTAAAATTAAATACAATTTTTTCATAGTTTTAAGTGCTTTAATAGCTTTCATTTCAAATATATACTCATCTCTTTATATTTATATAATTATTATAAACGATAAGGTAGGTTCTAGGACACTGCCTTATTAGCAGACAACTTTACAAGATACGTATAAGGGATAACTATTCTTGTGCTTGTGGAGAGAAAGTCGAGATCCTGGACCATGAGGTTTTTTGAATGCCCAATCCACACCGAACATGATTTATACGGAACACTTAATACTCCACTACCAAACAATATTACACTTTTACTGTCTTTTTTAAAATTTATTATATTTTTTTTGAACATATAGTTGAAAACATTTTTAATGTAGGTACCTAAATCAAAAATCCCATTCACGTAGTTAGGTGTGCCTATAAAATAAAGTATTTTATGTCTGATTTTTAAGATTTAATACACGAACATAAGTTTGATAAAAACGCTAAAAGCATTTCCACATATTCGCCGAGCTGTATACCTATGTACGTGCATAAAAGTTAGTTGTACTCTTCTTGTTCCCACCCCCAACCGTTCCAATTCTGTTTGCATCAAACTTAGTTCTATCGTCATTTGCCACCCCTAATTTCCTCCCTCAACACACTGTGCATTTTACTACATAGAAATCGAAGGAAATTCGCTTTGTGACATGATAAGATACTTATAAATTTTGCAAAGGAATTCTCCTCAAACAATGTCTAAGTAGATAGATAACTTGTTAACTAATACAACAATACAAGAGTCTTAATTATGAACTTTCCTCGAAAACATCTTGATACCGATTGTTTAATTCCCGTATCATAAATATATATTTCTATTATAATTTGCAGTCTGCATTATTCTTGTTTAAAGATGCAACAATTGTGAATTAAACTTTTGTGTTTCATTGTAGTACGTTCATAGTTTAATTGCGCACAAACAATGAAATTGTTAAAAACCGTTTGTACCGCCAGGTTTTTTTATTTACAGGTAAATAAAAAAAAATCTGTGTTCAAAAAAAGGAATATATAATGATGATATTACCAATCATTGGTTTTGATAATAAGATTACATTATATTTATAATAGTTGTATCTATAAAAGTCTTGTATAAAGATGGTGACAAATAATTATTTTAAGGTATTGTATATTTTTGATCGACTGAAGGCCATGGCTTGGTAAGTGAAACAAGCATTGTACAAAGAACAACATTTTTAAAGTAAAATACTGTAACATAAACTATGAATGCCGTGGCACAGTTGGTTAGCCGTTTGGCCTCTTTGCGGGCGTCCTGGGTCGATCCCCAGCAGAGGAGAAACTGATTTGAATTCACGGCGTAAATATTGCTTCTCTGGGCTGGAAACACTGGACAATAAACTCGTCACTTGCGCAGGATGCAAGGAAGTGTTTAGTATTATTAGGTATTATTATTACAATGTATACATGTGCATGTATATTGTGCGTACCTATATTTTTTTTAAATATTGGTGTATGTTCATCACGGGTCATCGAACTTTAAAAATAACACGGGAACAACTGGGTACAAACCTGAATATACAAACCAGTTTGTTTCTTTTGAAATTGTTATTTGACATTTGAGTGGAAATGTTCGTGGTGCACGAAACATGTTATCAAGAGTTTGACTAGGACTTTTACAATGCTTTCCAATTATTTTGAGGGTCCTTGTGCTCTGTGGGACTCGTAGAGTGAGCGAGAAAGTGTGAAAGAGAGAGAAAGAGGAGTTTCACACTCAAAACCCTCAACGATTGTTATATCAAAGACAATCGTATGAAAATTACATAAATAAACGCCCTCTAAACAGACGCCTATTGTCAATTATGTAAAATATGTCGAGAAATATGATATTTAAATAATACAACAGTTTAAATATTCAGTATTTTTTTATGAAAATAAATATTTTAGTAAAAATATTGGGAAATCAGTACCTAGTAGCTATAAAAAAATAGAGGAATAGCCACTGAGTCTGATATGAAGAAGAGTGATAGTTAAAATCAGTCTTGGTCAAAATCTTGCTGTGTTACAATTTTTTGTTGAGGTTTTGTGTTATTATAACAAATCAAAATGCGTAAAATTATGAACCGGTAGATAGTAGAAAAAAAAGATGAATTGTCTCTACTAGTGTTCGAGAGAAAAATACTCAGAAGGATATTCGGACCTGTGCAGGCAAACAGAGCTTGGAGAATACGACGTAATGATGAGATCTACAATATTTATAATAAACCCAACATTATAAAGGTAAATCGACAGTATTAACCTTAGTTCCGTGTGAGAGAATATTATGAAGTAGTGGACTTTTTGCTTTTTTCAACTTTGAAGACATAAAACACCAACTTATAAAAAAAAAGTTCAAAAACATGTTAAAAAAAGTCATAGAACCTAACCTAACCTAACTTAACCTAACCTATCCTAACCTAACCTAGAGACTTCAGAGCATATATGCTATGGCCTCAGAAATCGGAGTAGAACATTTAGCGTGTCTGTGTGTGTCTGTTCCCCCTTTTTATTCAGTTTTTTTTAATTAAGCTTACAAAAATTTTACACTCAAGTGATTCGAATTTTGTTCCAGTCAGTGGTTGTCATTTGAGGATTTATTTTATATTACCACATATCTCAAAAGCCAAATCTATTAAATATAGAACGCTGATAATTTGTATAAATTTGATGAAAAAGTTCTAGGGTCTTTCATATTTTTTATTATTGAGAAAACATTTTTTATGACAAATTTATGTATAATTGCCTATATTTCCAAAAAAATATAAATATCTAAACACGCCGAAAAATCCCAACCAGTATTGAATGAATTCCAAACAAACAAGATAATCTTTTTGTGTTGAATAAACAAGGTAATCTTTTCTTTTTTCTTAACCTTTCCACCAGAAGTTCTTAACTACATTTTTTTCAATTGTAGAAAATATAAGATAGAGTATTGAATGTTACCAATTGCAAATGTTCAAATTCTGATGTCTGAGTGTTCAGTAAATGAAGGTACATGAGTTGGAATTGAGGAGGAATGTAAAAAAGGACAAAAATGCAACGATTACCAAAATACCGAGGGTGTTCCATGGCATCGCTTTATTCCGCAGTCATTTTTACATCCCATGAAGCGTGGTATTGAGAAATTCCACGAGATAGGATGGGTTTATGCCTACTCAGATATATATTCATACAGTCTTGTCTTTCAACTAAACGAATAATGTCTCTCTTCAACAAACTTGCGAAAAAATTCAATATTAATCCTAATAACGCTGGAAATAGGTATTTCTTTGATGAATTGTTGTGATTTATAATAATGATCAATTCGTAAGTACTGAGAGAAAATATGAATAAAATTATGATACAAAAACTAGGATCTCGTTTAAAAATCGAAAATAAAGATCATAATATTGATAATTTGAAATATTATTTCTTAGTGTAGTATATAAATAATGATACTGCTCGCTTGAATGAATTACATTCTATAAAAGTTGCATTTTCAGCAATAGCTTCTTTTCCAAAGTAAAAGTGTTAGCAGTCCAGAGAAGTAAGGATTTCGTGAAAAGTATGTTTTTCCTCTTCGGGAAAATTGTATGACTTGCTTTAATCAATAATTAAATGAGAAATTTTATCTTGTGTCGAATTGGATGATCTGCAGATTACCGAATTGTCTTTTCAGCATTTACTGATGCTATTTTTCGGGTTGACATCCTGGTTAGTTTGTTTTTGAATTGCTTTTGACAGCAATATTTTGAAGCTATTGAAAACCCTAATCTGAAATGGCTATTCGATGATTGATTCATATTGAGGATTTGTAGACCATTGATCACTTGGATGTCCATAATAACCTATAGAGATCTCAAGGAGGCAAGGCTTCGTTTGGAGGACGCGGAGGATAGAAGGACTTAAAGGATGAGGACTAGGAGAGCCGACCCCAAGTAAATGGGACGAAGGCTAGGGTGAAGAAGAAGAAGAATATTTTGAGGATTTATAACTGACCTTATTATTTGTTTTTAGGATATTCTATTACGTTTTATAGAATCAGCTACAGTTCTAGAAATATAACTCGTTATTTGTTAGTCTAAAACCGTATAAAATGAGGAAGTGTTCAAATGATGTATGTAGTAGTAAGTATTAGTAAGATGTTGGTATGTATATGTAAGTATCTAACGAGGATCCCATTACCTCTGAGACGCGGGTTACCGCGGGCTCTTCATAATTTCATCAAATAACACTTCGATTTTAATGAATGCGATTAGACAGGAGCGGGATTGCTTTGCCAGTGAAGGAATCATACGCAATAATTTGAAGATGATGACTGTAGGTATGTGGTATGTGCAAGGGTGATACCATTTCCTCTAAACTTTAAATTACTTTGTTGTTATAGTGCATAAAAAATATTTTATTTAATATAATAATAAGTGGTTAGTGGTTATTTATTTTATATTACTTCTCGGGCAACTAACAGGTACCTACTATGTCAAATATTAATTTAACATGCATCCAATAACAAGTTGATACATTCTGGAGACTAACGATCTAAATCGTCTCACAGATCCAGACTGAAACACAATAAAAAATGTGGCTGCACCTTGAAACGGGCCCGAGAACTTTGGATTTACCTAACCAACCTAGCCACGAAGGTCAGCACATACAGAACCAGTAGTGGAGGCGTTGCGTTTATGATTTTAATAAGTTTTACAAATTTTAATAATGTAATTATATTATTAAATACTAAGTATATCTTAGGTGTTTCTGTATCGTAACAAAAATTTCATCTTAAAAAAAATTATAAAATATGTTATATTAAAAAAATATAGCTACATAAAATATGTTTTTTTAAAGAAAATTATATTTCTTAATTTTTTTTCTAATATTCGATTTCTTTTATATTTCTGATAACTATAATGAATTTTGTATATTTGTTTATTTTTTCTTGTCATTAGTTTGTATTCTTTCAAATAATTTTCAAGACCCTAACTGTTTTAGCTAGCACTGGATAATGTGTAATATATTTAGACAGGAATATTGTAAGTGACCCGTCTCAGAACAGTTTTTCCTAGTGTGACGGGGATCGAAGCATTTGGTTCTTATTTATAAATTAATAATGATTTAATGATTACGAAAACTTAGATGTTCGATACAATGATTTATGAAATCTCATTTAGGTACCTACTTCAAAATATGGAAACGAATATGGGTGATTTTTTCTTCTTTAAAAACTAAAACAAATCATAATTCAATAACCCGATTTAATAGAAAAATGCAGAAATCCCATTAAATAGTACCAATATTCTCATAAATATTATATGTCAAATAAATAAATCTATCATGGAACAAAATTGAAAAAAATATGAATCATGTAAATATAGATTGAATAATAGAATAAAAATATGTAAAAAATAACGCCTTTTTGTAAAAGTCTTCTCGCAGAAATCATAAAGTTAACTTTCAAGTTTTTATCATTTATTTTTTATTTTTATCAATTCTTAATTTTATTTATCATTTTTTATCAATTCTTCATTTTATTTATCTCTTTTTATCACTATTGCCTCGTCACCCTAATTAATTTAGTGGGAAAACGGGTTGAATGAACGGACGTGGAAAATGATAATATTGAATGAAAATTGTACATTGGAATGATGGCATGAATGTAGAACCGGGTAGTCCCTAGTCCTGTGCGGTGCATTGGATAAACAAAGAGTTGGTTCAATATTTACCCCAAAGATGTCACCTTTGAACTGAGCATCCATCGCATCACCCTAGTGGTATTTCCAATTATTACACTCATCTGTTGAAGAACCCACCCCCGGTGCATATTAAATATTCAACTGTCTGCTTCTGCATCGTTGACACTGCCCGAAACTGTAAGGGATGAAGATATGACGTCTGGGGTATTTTGACATTACGCGCTTCACCGAGTTAATTTCCATTAGACAGGGGTGGTATTATTATGAATGACAGGGATGAGGGTCTCAGTTTTCCCAGATTTTAAATAATATAAATCATAATGATAACTTTTCTTTTGTCCGTTTCGGAACTCATCGTTCGGGTTCAATTTATTATGTTGTCAACGGAAATTATATAAAAGTCATTTTAATCATTCGCAATAGGATAATATTGTTAATTGTCAGAACTACCTTTAGTGATGAGAAAAATCAGTATCTAAAGACCAACACTGCATGTGTTATTACGTGACAGACCAACACCGCATGTATACACATTTCTGCTACCTTGGAACAAGCTCAACCTAGTGAGGTGATTTATTAAAAAAATGTTGAATAATATTAAAGTAAAAAAAAACACTTCATTCATCGGCTTATCATTGCGCACCACACAGATTCACGCATCGCACACACACATACACATTATCGCACACATACCTACACACTACACATATAAAAATGATGATGGCACACAGATTTACATGTAGCTATAAACACTTCATGAAATTATTGTAAAATTATAATCATTAGATCATATTTATGTTAGATAATTTATTTGTACCTACTTAGTTTTTATTTCATACATCGTTAGTTTCAGTTTGAAAAATAAATAGGTATACCTTACCTATATATAATTGAATTGTTTTTAACTTGTATAGTGTGTATCGTTTTTACTATATTTTGAAATATATACTTATTTTGTTTTTGATAATAAAAAAAATAAAAATGTATTTTTGCAAGACTGAGACCAAGATCTGGTGCGCTATACTAAGTTGGGCAAGATTTAGAAGCAATGGTCTTGCGTTTTTTTTGAAAATAATAAATAATAATAGCTTAAAATTTTTATAAGGATCAAAATAAGTACATAGGTTCCGATATTTGCGTTTACTGATTAATTGATGGAATATTATTTCATCGTGCTAATAGTCAATTTACTGAAAACATATTTTTAATAAATATAAATTGCAAGATTCTTGAAGAAATATAAAAACCTAGATAGATCAAGTACGCAAAGTCAACACTATACCTGTAAATGCTAGACCAAGACTAAGACCGAGAGCGCAAGATCAAGAACATCATGATTTTGGTGTTGGTCTTGCATTTGGTCATCACTATCTATTCTAGAACTCTGTTTCTTTTAGGACCTACCAATTTAATGTCATAAAACTCTTAATAAATATTAATTTGTTGAAAACTTACTATGACGTCTTCTATACTAAGTATATTGAAATTCATATTATTAGATTCACCGAAAAATGACACATTCGTTGGAGTGAAAAATGCAGCAAAATTAGTTGTTTTGTTTTATAGTAAAATGTATATTTATTTGTATCTGTACCTACTGAATTTCCATATTTTTTGTTATTTTTTTTTACTTTAGTGAAATTTGAAATCACGTAAAAGTTTATTATTTGGCTACTTGCATAGGATGTAAGGACGTCATCGATGTATTGTTTGGAGTAAGCAGAGAGTTCCGGTCATATTTTCTATCGCAATAAGTTTGTATATCCGTCCGTTGGTTTAACAAACGTTTTCATCTACAAAGGAGAGCTGGGCAAAAAGTGACGTAGTCTCATTTCCCGTTAACCAAAGGCAATTTTCCAAATTCATATTCACACAATACTATTCTTGTCCTTTCTAGTCTACTCCTTTCATCTCAATAATATTATCCCAGCACAAGTTTCAGTGGGACATTCCTTTATTTTGGAGTCGTCAACTTGTCAGGATTATTATTGTTTTGTCTTGCTGATGTCATCCTGCTGTTGTCTGAGGTCCTTCAATCCAACTCTTATCATAATTAAATCATTTCCGTTTCAATTTGATCAATTCTAATATTGTGTCGGGTCAGATTCAGGTCAAAACAAAACACTTCTGTATAATATTTCGGTTGAACCCGAATGATCGAAGTAAATAAAAAGATACAATTTAATTAAAAGAAAACATAACAATGATTATTACAAATGGTAAAAATTTATGAAATTGGTATGAACTAGTGATGTAACGAATGTGCGATTTTGGATATTCGCGAATGCGAATGCGAATACGAATATTTGTTTCCGACATTCGCGAATGCGAATACGAATGCGAATATTGACATGCATGATGCACGAGCCTGTCGGTGCTGGCTGTAGCCGGTTGGCCTACGCGTAAGATTCGTGGGACACGCGGACGACACGGGGGTCGTGACTAGGATTTGGTAGATTGATACAACATCTTTGTCCTGCGTGTAACCTCAAAACACTTCAATATTTTACAAAATTTTCGTGTGATAAAATATATTCGAGAGTTTTATTTTACCATACCTAATTTATTTATAATCTCATGATTGGGTTGTTCTACAAAAACTGATCAATTTATTAAAATCATTCGAGGAAATGACAAGGGAGCTCAGTAGTGCTAATGTTTCGATTTCGTCTGTGATTCCATTAATATCTTCTTTGAAAAAAATAAGTGACAGTCTAGAGGTAACAGATTGAGAAATTGGCAAAAATATATGTGTTTTAACATGAACTGGTATACATACATAGATTTTCTTATTTGGAAAATAATTCACAACAGCAACTTTATTGGATCCACGATATAAAATTTTTTTTTTTTGCAAATCACGCTTACGTTAAAGATCATGTTATAAAAAATATTCTTGATATGTTGAAAGAAAGGGAGTTCTACATGAATTCAGTTCAGGTGCCTCTCGGTTAACGTAAAAAAGTACATAACGAAGAACCTCAACCATCTACAAGTACGGAAAATGTAAGAAAGTGCACATCTTTAAAAGATTTACTGGCTATTAATTTTAATCAAAGAGAAGAAAAAAGAAGATATTATTTTGTTACAAAGTTCTGTAATTATTAATACATTGTAAATTAAGGCTGGCCAACTTAATAAAAGAAAATTATTGAATTGTCTAGTTTTTAAAAGATTTTATGTATTTTTTTCCTCTAAAGAGATCAATTTTTACTAAAATAATATTCGCAAAACATTCGCATATTTTCTGCGAATACGAATACGAATGCGAATACTTTGAAATCAGCGAATATTCGCGAATGCGAATGCGAATACGAATATTCGTTACATCACTAGTATGAACAATAATTGTAAAACATTATTTTATTTTATATATTTTCATTCGGTTTTAAACTTTGGTTTCTAATTGCTCGTAGGCTAGCACGTTGGTATAATACTTAACTACTTGTACCCATAGCACAAACATTCGTTTTTATTAGCAAGCTATATTTTAAGGACATATTCACTATTGAAAAAAATATATTACAAACTTTGCATTTACAAGATAGAAGAAAAGAAATAATGACAGTGTATGTATGTATCTATAATAACTCAATATTAAAATTTTCTGAAAAATCTAATTTGTTTTCTCTAATTGTGTTGTCGACTCAAACGTCTCAAACGATTTGAAAAGTATTTTTCAGTGGCAATAAAGCAGATGCGAGAAAAGTTGTATAAAAATATGGTGTTTCAAGCAGTATTACAATCACAGAAGGTGCCGGAACAAAAATAATAAAAATATCCCTTAATATTTTCAATATACCTACAAAATACCCCGGTCTTATCTTAAACCCACCTTGATTCTAGGTAAAAACGAGGGTAGTAAACGCATTCATAAACAACTCTATAAAAGTATTCACTAAGTATCATAGTCGTTATTCTTATAGTCATGATATGCCTCACACTAACGGCCCAACGGCACGCATAACGGCCGTTGCGACGCGCCGTTTCTCCACTAGCCTTACGATTCAATGAAACGTCGTTTATAGAATTCATAACGAGACCGTTAGGATCCAGTATTTAATTTTTCTGTCCGGAATTAGGGCGGGTTTCTCAAATTAAATTATAATAAAAAATAATTATAATAGCAGTTGAGATGAAATTATGAATACGTTTTCGTCATCGACCGTTTTACGCAATTACATTACGCGCTTGTGCAACGATCACTTATTGGATCCTTCATAGACCTTGGTTATGAAATGAATTGACTAACTTGTGTATTTGCTTGTTTGAAAATAATACATAGTACCTATAAAATATATTTTGATTCGAGAAAATTAATATATTAAAAAAAAGTACTTTAATAGAAGCAGACAAAAATAATGATTTGTAAGATAAGGTGAATACCACTTTTTTACTTCTCACTAACCAAAAGTGATATAGTTAGGTGTTAGGAATTCGCAATTTTTAAGGATATTTTTTACTACAAAATATCAACTAGTATCATGCCGAGATTGTATTTTGAAAGTTTCTTCATCATGTGTCTGTGTGCATGCTATGTACTATGTGCTGTGTGCTATGTAATGTATGCTATATGCTATGTACGGCGTGTTTATTATACTTAATATATTATAGAGAAACACTCTTTAGATTCTTTTAAAATTTTACAAATTTGTATATCTAATACTTTTGAAGTATATTTGAATGGTTCTCAATTTTTTTATATATCAAATGTTTCAAAGTGACCCCAAGCTCAAGAAACTTTAAAGTTGATATTTCTATATTCAAATTGGTAAAATGGCATTGAAGGATTATCAAGTTTTCATAATAAAATATTTAAACCATTATAATTATGAAGAAAACTCAATATAGGAAAATGATGAAAATTTTCCATCCAAATTTTTAATATTTTGTGGAGATTTGTTTTGTACACATATTTTTATAGTCACGACCATGTTCGACTCGCATATGCCAGTTTATTTTTTATTATTTATTTATTTTATTGGATACAACAGCTAAAAATAATTAAGTATTACGATGAACGACAGTATAAGCGTCTTTTTGAGTGCTGGAACGAGTATTATTGCTTTTGTGAATATAAAAAAAGCCAAAAACTAACTGGTAATTACAATTGGGTTCGTAGTGGAATTTAAAGAAATCTACCATTAATGATGTTAATTTTCCGTAAAGAAACTCATACATGGCAAATTAGCCCCATATTCAGTATGGGCGTTATAAGCAAAGAGAAATTATTGTAGAATACCCGCTAATAAAACGAGAAATGTTTTTATACCATGTAGTGAATTAAATGTTATGTGTTTTATTGTACGTTTTGAATTGTTTAATTACATCGTTATATTTAATTACACCCCTGAGACGTTATTATACCATCTGTTTTTTTTTTGCATGGAAATAGGAAATTTTACATAATTAAACGAGTGTATTAATAGTACCTGGAATGAAAAACATTTCCTAGAGAAAAATTAAATATTTTGTTAGCTGCGCATTTCCCATCGATGAGATTAAAATTAAATCGAACTCATTTGTAAAAGGATGTTCGATCTCAAAAATAAAATGGTTATTCAATGACATGATTAAGATTTCTTAGGCGACAGTTACACGTAAAGTATTTACTGTGATCCGTCAATAAATACTGATGTATCGTGGTATTTACTGAACGTGTAGTCTAGTGTATTGATGGATGTCAATATTTGTTTATGGATTTAATTATTAATTTATTAATCCATCAATAAATACTGACGTCCGTCGATAAATATTAAATTGATGGATCATAGTAAATTTTTTACGTGTAACTGTCGCCTTATGCAGATGTAATTTTTTAAGATTTATTGGTATGTTTTTAGGAACCATATATATTTCATTACCAAGTTCACTTGAAGCGTAACAGTATATGGGTTGGTTGGAAGAGATTGCATAACGATAATCAAACTGGCTTTGTTCACTTGTTCGTAGATATTTTTTTGTTAAAATTGTACGAAAAGGATTAATTCTAAATTTAACCATTGATAGTTAAATATTTGATTTGTTATGGTTTCAAATCAAGCGCATATTTTTCACTAACGTTTATTGATTTGAAAAAAATAATTGAAATCTGTTAATGAATATTGTAAAATGTAAACTATCAAGAAGCTTATTTTATTTAATAGGTTCGTTTTGTGAGCACTAGATGTCGTCAATAGACAGTGATTTGGAGCATGATGTCTATTTGTTTTTAATTTGATTGCATGAAAGCGGGATGTTTTAATGGCGTAATATAATGATTGATTCCAGTAGTTTTGTGTGTCGGTTAATGTGTATACCGAGAGAAACATCTCTTTAATTTTTGTTTGGGTCTTCTGGCCTCGTAAAAGTGTAGTTGTAACTCGCAGTAACTTTTGATGAGCAATAAAGCTCAAACTTCATATGGCCGAGACATGAAATATAATATGGGCGCACTAAAGAAATTCGCCGTATTACTTGTGTGTCTAGGACGAAATTGAATTTTCTCTCTGTGAAGTATTTAATATAAGGAGACACATCGGCCCAGGTCATTCACTGAATAGCTTTATATTTCCAAGTTTCTTGGCTCTAGGTTTTTGACTAAGGGGGTAGTCCACGGAACAAGAGATCAATAAAAAGTACATGATATCTTTGTACATTTTATTTTTTTGTTCTGTTTTAATTTTTAGCAGCATTAAAAAATATTAATTGGATCATTCATATAGCGCCGTATTCGTGAGAATTCACTTCACCGGGTTCACATTGAAATTCATTAGGTAGGTACTCTATGTAATGTCTATTTGTCACAGTCGGTATGGAAATATCAATAATTCGGAACAATCTTAAAGAAGCAGACACCCATCATATAAAATTCCACGAAGATCGACAAGCCACAACGAAAGCAATTAATTTTGATAAAACTCGTCAATGAATACTCTCAATCAATTCCTTTCAGCTTTGTTTGTTTTTTATCATCGGGTGTTCATTTTTGAGTATACCCACATCAACATAATGTACTCGCTTATGTTCCAATAATGATATAGATAGCGGCAAATAACTCGAGAATGAATGAATGAATGGCAAATTTGTGTTTTTTGATTGAAAACCACCCGCCTCCAAGAATAAAGTTCTGAAGTTATTTGTCGGAAACTATATTATTATTTATATTTCATTTTATCCAAAAGATTATTTCCTACCTTCTCATAATTTTATTATCAAATAGTTTTGTAGTGATGCTTGCTGCCTAAGCTTTGGTGTTCTTTAAATTAAATGAATAGGTACTTAATTAGTATGTTTGATTTTAAACTTTTAATTATCTCATATCAAATTTGTCAAGAAACAAAAATGTATTCATATACAATCTTTCATATAAAAAAGCGCCGAATTCAAAAAGAATATGTCAAGATAGAAATCTCTGCGTACCCCACGAGGGACATGGCGAGACGATAATATGTATGTTTATAGTAATATTATCGTAAATAGAATTCGTCTTTACAATAATACCTAAGCAAATTGATGAGTTTCATGATTCCCATGATTAAATTTCTTGGCTTAGTTCACCGAATTTTATTTCCGAGTAGTAAATCCAACCAGCTTTTTGTATTTTTTTCAATGTACTCTACTGTATGTTGTGTATGGAACATTATAATATAGGTGTTGGTACATAATGAGAAATAAAATGATCATAAAAATAGGTCAGCATCGTGTTTGAAGAGAGATCAAAGACTGACTGCCTGGTCTGTTATTTGAAAATCCATTGTTGAAGATGACACACAACCTACAACGTGAATGCTAAACATTAAAGAACTGAAGCAAAATGGAACGAGAAAACAAGAAAAGCCTCACGCTTTATTCTTCATTCAAAATATTTTGTATTCGTCAACTTATATATACATTGACAACTATACAATGAAACTGGTATAGGTGATGTTTGAATATTAATTTTTGAATAATTCCGGTGATGTTTGGAATTATTGTAGTTGTCGTGTGGATACAAATGGCTTTAGTCTGTGACCAATATATTTCGTTACCAGTTTGGTAGACAAGTTCAGACAATTTATATTATCAGCTGAATTACTAATTTATGTACTAAGGGACTCCAGAATGATGATGATTATCATTATTCTGGTAACATATTCAAAGAATTCAGTAAATTCCAAATAAATATGGTAATCAAACAGTAATTAAACTAGATAACTGTGTCATCCTGTTACAAATATAAATTTTAACAAGAGTAAAAACAGCGTAGGATTAAACATCACATTAATTAAGAAAAATACTCTATTAGAAATTGTTCAACTAAGAAAGAAACCTCCGGTACCGCATCAGATACTAAACGATCAGGTCTATATGCGGTGACGAGGACATAACAAGATGGGGACGTAACAAAAATGCTTCTGGAGAGATCACGTCGAACGCATGGACGACAATAGAATTGCCAAAAAAATGACAAGACTACCCGGAAGACCCGCGAAGAGATGGAAAGACAGTTGTACCTCCTTCCAGGATAGTCTACTCTACTTACTTACTTTACGTGTCCGGCTGGCTCAAACCCTGCCACTCATCGCCTTATCGTTTCCCATAATTATGTCTCCAGGGGTGCACCTTTCCCCCATAAGTGGACATATCAAGTGACTCTCATCCTGGGTTACGCTGTAGTCACATAGAGTGTCATCTTCAGAGAGGTACCCCCATCTAGTCCATATACAGTAGTGCAGGTCTTCACCTATTGGGATACCCTCACGTGGATGCATCCACAGCCCCGCTCCAAGGTCCTGTTTCCACAGATCCTCTCTCCTTTGTTGTGAGTTTTCAATCGGGGAGGTGCTTTTAATGAAGTTATTTCTGTACTTCAGACGTGAGGCTGTTGGTTGGTGGTGATATTGAGGGTGCCTACGATCATGAGTTTTTGTACCTCTCTGCATCTACCCTTACAAACATACACGACATACAAAGAAGAAGAAGAATGTTTATTTATTTATTCAATTTATGCATGTCCAAAGTGTACAAAGGTAATCACTGTAAATCAACCAATTCAAAGTAAAACTATTCGAAATTAACGAATAGTACAGAAATGAGAAATGGAGTTAAAGGATAATGAAGGAATATTCCTCAATATGATCAAAAAATTTGTATACATTCAGACTATTCAAAATCTAGACTTAATTTTCACAATAAAGAACATCGTAATTAAACTGTCGATTCGTTCATGAGAATTCAATTCTCTTAATGAATCGACATTATTAAGCCAAGATGCGTGTACGAAGGAAATTTTGTATGGTGTAGTGGACTTTTTGCATGCTAATAACACCAACTAGAGGCCTCGCAGCATATATGTTCCCGTACATGGATTTACTCAGAATTCGGAGTAGAACATTTTCCAACTGTCGATTTGTTCAGGAGAACTTTGTTCTCTTAACATATCGACAATGTATCAAGCCAGAATACGCGAGAATTGTATGGAGAGGTCTACTTTTTTCACGGCTTTTCCATCTTTGAAGTCAAAAAACACCAACTTAGAGGCTTCGCAGCATATATGTTCCATACACGGATTTACTCAGAATTCGGAGTAGAACATTTCGTGTGTCTGTGTGTGTGTGTGTCTGTGTGTGTGTGTCTGTGTGTCCGTCCCCCCCTTATAACTTTTGATCCGCTCAATTTACAGAGCCTAAAATTTCAGAATATATAAACAGTTACAGGCCTACAAAACTTTTATACTCGGAATTTTGAATTTTTGTTTCAGTCAGGGGTTATCAATTTTTGAATTTTTATTTTATTTTTCCATATATCTCAGAAACCATAAATGCTAGAACGCTGAAAATTGGTACAAACATAGACAAATACAAAATCTCAAATTAGTTTTTTCAAAAAAATTCCAGGGTTTCTCAAACATTTTTTATTAAGAAAAATATTTTTTTTATGATAAATTTATGAGTTTAACTGCCTATATTTCCAAAACTTTTACAATTATCGAAAAAAACCGAAACACCCCAACTAGATAATTTAATTTTCTATAAAAAATATTAACATTGTAGTAGAAGATCTCAATTTTTTTTTAACAATTTTTTTAAAAATTGAATTTAGTGACGACATCGCTTCATACATTTTGTATGGCAGTCGCCTATACACAATATGTAAGAAGACTTAATAGTTTGATACTTCATCTCCAAACATACATACATACATACCATCATGCTATTTGCATATTCTGGGTAGGAAAAAGGATCTTCCTTCATACTATCCTATCTTGACATACATACCTACATATGTTGTATAGAAAACAAAATATCTGAAAATATTCAATAATTTGTATCTATGGGTTTATAGTTTGGTACATATTCTTCAACTATACATACTATCGCTATCGACAGTTGGATCTCATGTGTTACATGCAACTAGTATGTGAGTTTTGTGTGTGTCTGTGTGTGTGTGTCTGTGTGTGGGTGTGTCCGTCCCCCCCTTATAACTTTTGATCCGCTCAATTTAAAGAGCCCAAATTTTCAGAATATATAAACAGTTATAGGCCTACAAAACTTTTACACTCAGAATTGTGAATTTTTGTTTAAGTCAGGGGTTATCAACTTTTGAATTTTTACTTTATTTTTCCATATATCTCAGAAACCATAAAAGCTAGAACGCTGAAAATTGGTATGAAGATAGACAAATACAAAATCTCAAATAAGTTTTTTTTTAAAATTCCAGGATTTCTCAAACATTTTTTATTAAGAAAAATATTTTTTTTTATGATAAATTTACGAGTTTAACTGCCTATATTTCCATTTTTTTTAAAATATCGAAGAAAGCCGAAACACCCCAACTAGATAATTTAATTTTATATAAAAAATATAAACATTGTATTAGCACATTTCAATTTTTTTTTAACAATTTTTATAAAAATTGAATTTAGTGACGACATCACTTCATACAATTTGTATGGTAGTCGCCTATCCACAATATGTAAGAAGACTTAATAGTTTGAAACTTAAATCTCCAAACATACATACATACCATCATACTGTTTTCATATTCTGTGTATGAAAAACAGACTGACCTCCATACTATCCTATCCTGACAAACATACCTACATGTTTTATATAGAAAATAAAATATCTTCAAATATTTATTAATTTGTGTTGTTTACAGTTTGGTACGTATTCTTTGATTATGCATACTATCGCCATCGACGGTTGGATCTCATGTGTTACAAGCAACTAGTTAAAATTAAGAATGTCGGTTTTGAAATAATAATGTGTGAAGTATTCTACGAAGAGTTGAATTCACATTATAGTTACAATAAAATATTTTAGTGCTGAGAATAGAAGTTTCGCGGCGGAATCGATTAATTTCTTAATATTTCACTTAAAAATCAGCTTCGCCAATTTTTCCTGTTTGCAATATAGACGGATATTTTTAAAAAAATATTATACGTTTGAGGTGTGTAAGGGAAAAAGAAAAAAATACGCAGCGTAGTCATCAATCGAGGTGAAGTTAAAAGGAAACAAGAACAAACAAACGTTTATGATAATAAGGCGTCCATCAGAATATGACGTGGATCCCAAAGTTTGACAGGCTACAGAGATCTGACGTGGGTTGTGGCTTCTGGATGCTACTTGGCACAACTCTGCCGGAAACAAATAATAATAAAAAAGAAAGAAAAAAATATTTATAATAGTAGGTAGGTAATACTTTGATCGAGGATGACGTAAAAATGCCTGTTTTCGTTTCTCGAATAATGTTTTTGGCAAGGTAAATGTAGGGTTCAAGATTTTTATATGTTTTGGCAAAATTTTCAAAGGTAAACTCAAATTACCCTAATCGCATTTATAAAATAATTATCTTTTAAATGATTTCAATTGTGAAATGCTGTAAAATTTATTTAGACGAGTCGGTAGCATAGCGGTTAGTGCGCCGGATTCAGATGACGCTGATTCGAATCTTGCTTCGACCGTTTTTAATGTCAAGTAGTTATTTAGCCCGAGTATTTATGGTATTCATATGTTTATTGTAATAAGGATTTATAAGGCCGACCGCCGTGGCACAGTTGGTAGGCCGTTTGGTTTCTGTGCGGGTGACCTGGGTTCGATCCCAAGCACAAGGGATTATATCTTCACGTAAATAGCTGTGAGGCACCGGCTTAGAATAGTGCTTCCACTCTTTTCTGTTATTGTCCCGTAAGAGCCGGGTAATCGAAAATACAACAGGCAACAATAACATCTCACATAGTTCAGCAATGAGGTTCACCACCCACTCTGAATGTAGTGCCTTTTACGTGAAACGAGACAGGTGTGTGGGTATACACAGATGTGTTGTGCTCCCTTTTATAAGGCAATCACACCCGCACACCTTTCGCTGGTTACCCCACTTTGTGGGATATGCCGTGATGGTATGAATGAATGAATATGAATGAAAATATTGCTTCTCTGGACTGGAATCACTGGTTAGTTAGCAGAAATCGCTATATGGTAATAAACTCGTCACTTGTGCAAGGTTCAAGAAAGTGTTTATTATTATTACCTATACGTAATATATCATTACGTATTCATTTATAATATTAGTATTGTGACCCAGAATAAGAAATATATACATATCTGTAGTGAAAAAATACTCTTGTATTGTAAACAAATTGAATAAAATGTTATTTTGTTCGCAAAAATATTCGAGTAAAAATTATGTGGCATTTTGCATCCAATTTTGGCAGTGAAATTGTGATGAGCTTGGATGAGCGTGCAAAAAATAAAATATAAACTAAAATGATGTGTGATAATATTGTTTGACGATCAGCGCAGAGGTCTCAAGCTTTGATCCGTGTAATGCTGAAGAGCACTGCGCTGAATTTTATATTTTTTTAACAACATTAAAAAATAATAAAATCATGAAACATTTCCTTTTATACCTCGTACAGCCAGGTTTTTAAGCATTATATTTAGGGAAAATAGTGGTAAAATGATGAATAGTAATATTTTTATGCAAGACTACCTGTACTGAAAAAAGTTGTCTATTTAAGGTTCCAATTCATGACCTAAAAACAAATAGTTTGGAGGAACTTCTACTTTTGGCAATAGAAAATTAAGTCGCCTAGAAATAAAGAATCTATTATCTGCTAGTTTAAATGTAATACCTATATGTTTGCACAACGGTCACAAACAATGACATGTTCATTGCATTCATATGTGTATGAATATATGTTTTTTTTTAATTTTTGGCGTCCCACCCGATATCGAGTGATACAAACCTAGTAAGACATACATTGCGGTAAAAACATCCAACTTTAATTCATTTAATTTCAACAAATTTAATCGAATTATGATATTTTCACCAAGGAAAAAAGCACTCTATAGGGTGAATTGCCAGTAAAAAAACATTGCGGTAGGTGACAAACATTGAAAACACACCCACCGCGCATAATATATGTATATTGTACCTACTAGTTGCATGTGACAGATGAGATCCAACTGTCTATGGCAATAATATGCAAACTTGAAGAATAGTTACCAAATTATAAATACTTAAATCTAAATTATTGATATTTTAAGATTTTCTATACAAATATGTATGTCAGGATAGGATAGTATTTTCAGGACATTTTGCCTGCCCCGAATATGTAAATATCTTGATGGTATGTACGTACGTATGAAGATTAAGTATCAAACTATTAAGAGTCCCCGTTGATATTTTGTATACTGCCATACAAATTGTAGGTATAAAACGATGTCGTAATTAATTCAATTTTATAAAAATTGTCTAACAAAGTTTAAGATGTACTGCTATAATGTATGTTTTTTTATAGATATTTTTTTTTTGTTTCAACATAATTTCATTTATAAAAGATCCCACTAACCATATATGGTTATCGGTGGATTTCTATATCATACAGTATAAATGCTAACTTAAACTAACCAACAATGACAAAAAAAATGAATTTGGTTTAGCAATATAAAAATGTTTTGATAGATCCAAAATAACACTAGAATAAAAACAACAACAAGAAAAAAAACATATAGAAGAAAACACAAAAAAATACAATAGAGTAAGAACAAAAACAAAGGAAAAGTAATGAAATAATAAAATAAAAGGAAGGAAAAGAACATTATTCGTTAAAAATGATTTTTTTACAGGATCTTTAGATTTTATTAAACGAATTTAATCCGATTTAGTCTGAGAGCAAGCTGTTGAAAATTGTTGGTATTGAATACTGCAGTGTTCTTTCACCGTAATAGTTATTTACTCTAGGTATATTATATTTACCGGAAGTTACTTGTCTGGTCTTATACTTATTTGTTACAGGTGTTTTGTGTTAATTTTTAAAGTAATTTGGTAGAAAAAATCTGTATTTATAAATTTTCGTAGCTGTCATTATTTTGGTTTCTGCGAAAATGCTCTTTCCCTCCCTTTTCAAACAAATAGCTCTATTTTTGGGTAACATACACCTAATTAAACGTTTTTGTAATCTTTCTATTTGTATAAAGTATATTTTAAATGTATGTCCCCACACAAGAATGCTGTACCTACAATATAATATAATTAAATTATCTTGTTGGGGTGTCTCGGTGTTTCTCGATATATTTTTTTTATTATAATCTGCTTCAAGTTGCAGCTGATTTGACATGCTGTATAGGATAAATAATTTTATTTATACATATTTTTTTTATTTTTCGTAAATGTGCATCGTATGAAACCGGTCGTAGTAAGATATTATTTTGATAAATTATGGAATAATTAGAAATTGCTTTAATTTTCTTCAAATTAAATGGAATTCGATCAAGTGCTTTCGCTCGAAAAATCAAAAATAAAATATTTTTTTGGCTCGGTACCCAATTATATAATTATTGGAAAATAATGCGATGTACCTATTATATGGAGAAAATCGACTTATAACTGTCTCGCTCTATCGCAGTCAAAATCTCTGTTGGAAGTCTTCTTATTAACATCCGTTGTCACTTTTTCAATTCATATGAATATTATAAAATATAGTGTTGACGCACAGGTATAACTGTTTTGATGCGTGTAATAGTGGCGAGGCCTGCGCAGGATTAAACCAGGGAAACCGGAACTTTTATACAATGCAAATATCCATGATGAGATATTGTGTACCATTTACATTTTTCCTGCGGCAGCAAAAACTCATCTATCCCCACTGAAACATTTTTATTCGAGGCCATTGTTTTATTCACATACGTACAAACACACACACATTGGAACATATTATATTATAATGCATAGATGTAACATATTTGGATAGTAACCCGTGCATAATAAGAAATATATGGTTACAAAAATACAAAGACCAGAATATTTTTATGATTAATCGACCAATATACGAAAAAAGAGTTTAAAATACATTATGCTTGTAGGCCAATTAATTATTTCTACTAAAAATAAAATACCTATATTCCAATAAATTTAATGAAATAAAACACAACTTTGTGTACACCACTACAATTATAACTTTTATTCAATTGAATAAAAATTTGAGGAATTTTACTGAGGAATCTTTGAGAAATGTTTTATTTCATTTAATTAAGTGCAAAATGATACCACAAAGTGAAAAACAATCGTTTATCGATGACGTACCTATATTCCGTTCTTCTTCTTCTTCGATGGCGCTACAGCCCAAATCGAGCCTTGGCCTCCTTCAACACGCGCCTCCAACCTCTTCTATCCTCAGCCGCCGTTCTCCAGTTAGGGACCTGCAGGAGCTTTTCTGCATCTCTCCGTATGTCGTCCTCCCATCTCAGTCTTGGTCTCCCCATCTTCCGTTTACCTCCCGGGTGACCAAACATGATTTTTTTGGGTAGTCGCGTGTTTGGCATTCTCTGTACATGGCCAGCCCATCTCAACCTAAGCAGTCTTATATGGGTTGAGATCTTTGGTGCTTCATAGATTTTGTACAGTTCTTCATTTTTCTTTATGCGCCATTCATCTCCTTCCTTCACAGGACCACATATTCGGCGTAGGACTCTCCTTTCGAAAACATCTAATGCTTCAGCGGATTTCACGGTCAGTGTCAGAGCCTCGCATCCGTAAGTCAACACAGTCCTAATGATTGTTTTATATAATGTCAATTTAGTTTTCCTGTGGACATTGCGAGACCTGAACACTGGCAATAAGGAGAAATAAGTTTTATTGCCTGCTGATATTCTTTTTTTGATTTCTACTTCCTCTTCATTATTTTCCGTAAGGAGAGATCCCAGATACGTAAATTGGTCAACTGTTTCAAATGAATGGTCGTCTGCCAGCTTTACGCTACCTCTTCTTCTTTGAGATGGGTTTCGACTTTGGGCCATATATTTTGTTTTGCTCTCATTTATTTTCAAGCCCACTTCACATGCAGCAGTTTCCAATGGGGTGAAGACTTCTTTAATAGCTGCCAGGGATCTTCCGATGATATTAAGATCATCTGCGTACCCAACTATTTGGCTGCTCTTGAAACAAATGTTAGCGCTCGTGTCGACGGACGTTTGACGGACAACATGTTCTAGCACTATGTTGAAGAGAGTGGGAGCCAGACTATCCCCTTGTTTTAGCCCTTGAGAGATTGTAAACGCCTCACTAAGTTCCCCTCCCACCTTGACCTGGCTTCTTGTGTTGGTCATTGTTACTATGACAAGCCTAACTAGTTTAGAAGGGATCTGGAAATGAAGCAGAATTTCGTATAATTTCCTTCTGTCAATGCTGTCATAAGCTTGTTTAAAGTCGACAAATAATTGGTGTATATCAATGTCGAACTCCCAACACTTTCCCAGAATTTGACGTACCGTGAATAACTGATCAGTCGTTGATCTGTTTGCTCTAAAACCTGCCTGATATTCTCCTAGAATATTCTCCGCATATGGCTCTATTCTTTGTTTAAGTATGACTGTAAATATCTTGTAAGCAGTGCATAAAAGTGAGATACCTCTATAATTCTCACACTTTAGCTTGTCACCTTTTTTATAAATAGGGCATATAACGCTCGTCTGCCATTCGTTTGGGATCATTTCTAGGATCCATATTTTTGCAATCAGACTTTGTATTAGGGTTTTTAGGTGTGTATTCCCCTGTTTAAAGAGCTCGGCCGGTAGGTTATCTATTCCTGGTGCCTTGTTGTTCTTCAGCTTTTTCAGGGCTGCTGTGATTTCGATAGTTGTTGGTGGATTGGTTGATGGCAGGTTTTCATCTTGCGGTTCGTGGAGAGTAGTTGTATTCTCTTCTCTTGTATCATGGTTCGGATTGAGGAGTTGATGAAAATATTCGCACCATCTTGATTTGATTTGTTCCTTAGATGAGATGATATCTCCATTGATATTCTTACACAGGCTAGTTCTGGGTTTGAAACCTTTCTTGAAAAAGTTTACACCCTTGTACGCCTCACGAGTATTATTATCAAGGAAGTCGTTTTCCATCTTCAACAAAACATTGTTTAGGAATTCTCTTTTTTTCTTTTTAATCAGTCTATTTGATTCCCTTCTGGCCTGTTCATATGCTTGTTGCTTGGCTCTTGTCTTTCTTTCAATGTATTGCTTTCTGAGAATATTTTTGTGCTGGATACTTCTCTCACATTCTTGATCAAACCATGGATTTCTGTTCTGTCTTGGTATGTTTCCTATACTGGACTCCGCTGATCTAATAATAGCATTCTTTATGTTATTCCAGTCTTCCTCGAGGTCGTCCTGTGTGGTTCCGTCACCTATTTGGGCTGGTAAGTTGGTTGTGAGGTTGCTGTGATACGACTCTATCCCGTCTAGTGTCTTTAGTGCCTCGCAATTGAATTTGGGTGTTGCAGATTGTTTGCAAAGTTTTATTTTGGCAATTCTGCATTTGTATGTGGCTACCACCATGTAGTGGTCTGAGTCGATGTTAGCCCCTCTGTAGGTTCTTACATTTGTTATGCTTGACGCCCCTCGTTTTTCAATCAGAACATGGTCGATCTGGTTATGGTGCCTGCCATTTGGTGAAGTCCACGTCCACTTATGAATGTCCTTTCGGGGGAAGAATGTTGAGGTGATGATCATATTACGTGATTCTGCAAAATCTGTCACCCTCAATCCATTGTTGTTGCTCTCCCCATGCAGGCTGTTTTTCCCAGTGATGTGCTGTAGGGTGGGCTCTTTTCCTATTTTTGCATTAAAATCTCCTATAACCATTTTAATATCGTTAGAGGGGATGGTATCATATACTTGTTCCAGTTTCTGATAGAAAGTGTCTTTTGTTGTTTCATCTTTGTCCTCAGTTTCTGCATGCACATTTAATATTGATATGTTAAAGAACCTTGATTTCATTCTTAGTACACATAGTCTTTCGTTTATTGGCTTGAATCCTATAACATAGTCTCTTGCTTTTTTACTAACAATAAATGCTATTCCGTTCAATAAATCTTTATTTCTTATTTTGAAACTGGTTGGTTTTGCCAGTTTTTTTTATAAATAACCAACATACATTATTACAATAGGTACTTCTTATTTTTCTCTAGGCCTCGTCCTGCTGGATACAAATCTCTTTCTTACACTTCCACTCGTCTCAGTTCTGTCCCCCCCGCATTCAAGTTTTACCTTATTGTAATCAGGTAAAATTAGTTGTTACTGAAGATGGATTGAAAAATCCGAAAACGTTTTAACGAAAAATAAATGTTAGGTGGATTATATGAACAAAGTTTTTTGCTGTAATAAAATATAAAAATATTTGCTGTATAAAAATATTTTGCTATTAATATGGAATTCAACAAAGTTTGCAAAAATAATTTTAATAAATCTCTACATGATACCCGCTGAGAAATTGATGTAAATAAAATATGCTTTAAATTTTTAAAATTATGACTCTCAACTATTTCATAGTGTGGAGAGTAAAAATAATAAAATATTTGCGTATATGCAACAATAAAAATATTCGATATTCGATTTACATTCACATTGGTGCAATTGAGGGGTGACATCTATGCGAAAGCATCGTTTTCTCATGTATAAGAATTGTGGTTTTAATTTTTTCTCAATAGAGTCCGTTACAAAAAAGTTTCTTCGTCATTTCATAGATGGCAATGGTAAAAACAGCTTATTTTCAAGAACTACAATATCTACGAATAAAATTTATAGAACTTTAAAAAAATTGGATTGATAGGGAACTCAATAAAAATACATAATCGTTGAACGTTGCGCAAACGCATACAGTGATCACGTAAACCAGCCCATGACAGGTTATGACCTGTCCTGTAGGTGCGTTGATTTCCTGTTTCTAATATAATACTGCAACTTCGTCTCTATTGAATATATGTACATAAAAATATACATTTTTTATTTGGTATAAACTCAATAGTCTGAACATGTTGCGAGGTGGCAAATTTGTATTCATTTCTTTAATACTTTCTTGCATCCTATGTAAGTGGCGAGTTTGTTGCCAAATTGAAATTTCTTCCAATTAACCAGTGTTTCTAGCCCATTGAAAACAAAATTTGCTGGATAAATAATTTATAATCAATTTCTCCGCTGTTTAGAATCAAACCCAGGATTCCTTCACAATAGCTTACCACTTTGCCATGGCGATCGAATGTTTATAAAACACGGACTTCAATATTTAAAAAATCAACATTTAAAAAAATCAATTATGAAAAATAAAAAATTGTAAGGAATTACATTTTAGAGTTGAATGAGGGATAATGACGTAAACCTATAGTAAATATTTCTGATATTTTGTATACACACACCTGAAATCGATAAACACAATAATTTAAGGGAAGAAAAGAAAGAGGGATCGCAACGAATAATGAAATGTTTTGTATTTCGTTTAACAAAAGATAGGATTTTCTTGGGAAGCAATCATCAAAATGGACTCAAGCATTCGTTTGAAATCAAGTACACATAAATATTTTCAAACTGTATTCAGGATCGTGAGGTTTTGTAGTTGGGGGATGCATTTAGTTATATTGTCCCTTTATGGATCATTGGAATATAAGAATATAATCAAAAGAATGAGCATAAACATATTTTTATAAAGATAGTGATGAAACGATTTTTTTTTAAATTTCGTCATTCAACGAAGGTAACTGCATGTGACAATAGTATGTGTTTATTCTGAGTTCATAGTTTTCTATTAGTCAAAGGGTCAGACAGGGTTGCGTTTTATAACTGTATTATTTAATCATTTTAAGATCCTTTAAGATCCTTGCTCATTAAAATCCTTCAAACATAGTAATATTTAAAAATAAGCCTTTCTTAGCATATCAACTTTTCACGATAGCAACTGTAACACCATAACATTCTGTGATATTTTAATCGTTGCAACAACAATCGCTACTCCCACCACCACCCGCTTCGCATATGGGGACTGTCAATGGCCCCTTCGCAGAACGCTAGAATGAACAACAACAAAAAAACAATGCATGGCACGAAGAGTAGCTCATGGAGCCATCTAGATTAGCAATCTCGACACCATGGTGCAAAAAGAACAATCAGAAAGTGCAAGTCGAGATTCTCACTTGCGGACTGTCAACGACTTTAGATCCATATATATATAGGGCAATAGAGAAGTGACCAAAATCTCAGGAAACAAACAAGTCAGTGGGACTCTTCGGATAATAAGACACCGTATCTATGACAAAATGATCTATGAAGGCATTATAATTGTTCTTCGAGATCACAAAGTCCGCATGTCAAATGGGACCTTGAAGAGGCCCACGGAGCTCCGATCTGTAAGAGGACACAATTGGGTGGGAACACACCCAAATGATGTGATCCGACGTTTGGTCCGGACATTGACAAAACTGACATGAGGAAGAGGGAGCAATGTTGAAGCGATGAAGATAGCTTTTGAAGTTACAGTGTCCTGTAAGAAATTGAGAAGTCCAAAAGTCTGAAACAACCCATGGAGATTTCAGTTGCGACCTCACGTCAGGAAAAACAATAATTTATACCTACCTATTTATTGATTCAATATTATTATTTTTATGTGTATGTATAGTGACGTTTTTGACAAATTCCAATGTTTGTGTATATGCAACTTTATTGATCCAAAGTTAAAATACGGCACACAATTATATCGAATTGTACCTAAATACATTTTTTGTGATAGTGGTAAATTGATTTAATAATATGCACTTACATATTTCTTCCTCTAAATCAGTCAGTGAATCCGGTTCATAGATGAAAAAATTGCGTTAGTTTATTTTTTTTTCGAATTGAAGCTAACAATGGACTTATAAAATATGTTTATAAAAATAATAACAATATCAATTACTTTCTCCATACATTAATTAAAAGCTGACAATATAACTTATTACAAATTACGGTCATATTTTTACAGTTATACGTAAGATATTATTTTTAACTAGTTGCATGTAACACATGAGACCCAACTGTCGATAGCGAAAGTATGTATAGTTGAAGAATAAGTACCAAACTATAAACCCATAAATACAAATTATTTAATATTTTAAGATATTTGGGTTTCTATACAACACATGTACCTAGGTATGTATGTCAAGATAGGATAGTATGGAGGTCAGTCCTTTGATCCTACCCAGAATATGAAAACAGCATGATGGTATGTATGTATGTTTGGAGATTTGTATCAAACAATTAAGTCTTCCTACATATTGTGTGTAGGCGACTGCCATACAAAATGTATATATGAAGCAATGTCGTCACTAAATTCAATTTTTATAAAAATCATTAAAAAAAATTGAGATGTGCTAATACAATGTTAATATTTTTTATAGAAAATTGAATTATCTAGTTGGAGTGTTTTGGCTTTTTTTGATATTAAAAAAAAAATTGAAATATAGGCAGTAAAAGTATTTGTCTATGTTTATACCAAATTTCAGCATTCTAGCTTTAATGGTTTCTGAGATACATGGAAAAATAACCAAAATTTCAAAAGTTGATAACCCCTGACTGAAACAAAAATACACAATTCTGAGTATAAAAGTTTTGTAGGCCTATAACTGTTTATATATTCAGATGGGTCGATGGCAGAGCGGTTAGCGCGCTGGGCTAGTAATCCAGTGGTCGCGAGTTCGAATCCTGCCTCGACCGATTTCGTTCACCTATAGCACAAGCATTTATGCTTATTTTAGGGAACGTAGGAAGATGTATATGTACTTGTTTAACAAGGATATATTCATTTTAAAAAAAAAAAAAATATTATATTTTGAAATTTTGGGCTCTGTAAATTGAGCGGATCAAAAGTTATAAGGGGGGGACGAACAGACACACACACAGACACACAAAACTCACATAAAATGTTCTACTCCGAATTCTGAGTAAATCCATGTACGGGAACATATATGCTGCGAGGCCTCTAGTTGGTGTTATTAGCATGCAAAAAGTCCACTACGTCATACAAAATGTTCCTTCGTACACGAATCTTGTGTTAATAATGTCGATTCATTCAGAGAATAGAATTCTCATGAACGAATTGACAGTTGGATAAGTTTATTCTCTAACAGCATTACAAAGGAATATAATCTTAACGACTTATTACAATTTTCAATATTTTCAGAGTTAAATTTGTGGCAGATCTTAAACAAGTTGTTATCTGTCCTGAGAAAAAAGCAGTCGCTTGAAACCGGTTGTACCTCATTCGTATTTTTGCTAAATAAACAACAATAAACAAAAAAAAAAACTGCGACAATGCCATAGAGATTGAAAGTCGAAACGTTATTCAGCCAATGACAATAAATTACCTTATATATGTATAAAGTTATTCACGTAACTATGTAAGTATATCAAAATCGGACATGGCTCTTTTTTTACCCATTTAAGAACATTTCTGGTAAAAGTACTTAAACTGCCCTTCATTCTTTCAGGTCTGTTGCCTTCTCTTTTTATAGAGTTACTCTCTCAATCCATCTACAATTGCCCATTCCACCCTCTAACTTACATTTTAAATTCTTCCAGATATTCTCAAAGATAAGATATATGGATTAAAATAAGCAAATTCAATTACTGTTCCTTAGGAAGAACAGAACGCCACACATTCCTATCTTTTCCATTGTTAAATGGTCGCCTGCTTTTAAGATTTATATTTTTTCTCTTTTTTAAATAGTTGTTTACTCAGCAAGTTTTTGGGCCATCCCTGCATTACATTCCATTTCTTTAACTAATATCATACAGCAGGTTTATCCTGCAGTAGGAAAATACAAGCTTTTGATGATAATTTTTTTTTTTTTTTAGTTATCACCTTTCATATTTCCATTTCATAAGTATGTATTTACGATTTACGCTTATGTTTTAATACCATTTGCTTGAAGAATAATACATTTATAACCTGGGGAAACAATAGGGTCCCTTAAGAGCCAAGTATTTATTAATTTATTTATTAAATTCTACGAAAAAAAAAATAAACATGTGCATTACCAAAACCATATGAAAAAAATAAAACAACAAAATTTAATAATACAAATAAAATAAAAAAACATAAGTGAATAAAAATAATAAAAAAAAACTAAAAATTTAAAAAACAATAAATGAAAAAAAATCTTTTTTTTAAATAATATAAAATTTCTCAAAACCAAATTTAAAAATTACCTAATACGTAAAAAGTTTCAAGATCAAACAGCAAAACATAACAAGTTAAAAATATAGTAGGTAGTAAAATAAGTACACTAATGAAAATACACTCACAAAAAATAGAAAAAATAATAATAAAATAATATAATGAAAGCAAAGAATAAGACAATAATTAAAAAAGTTACAAGTTATTAAAAAGGGTTCTGTGCATCTCCCTCTTACAAAAGCCAATACCAACATTTAAAAAGTCTATACTTGAGGAATACTCGTTACTTAAACGTTGCATGCGTATTCAAAACTACAAGAGGCAAGGTAACATATGATAATAATAAACACTTCCTTGCACCCTGCGCAAGTGGCGAGTTTATTGCCATACGCCATTGCCATAGTATATAATGCTTTGAACAACCTGGCACCAAAATATATACAAGAGCTGTGTCAGAGAAGAGATCTCTCTGGGAGGCATCTCACACTCAGGTCGTCTGGATCACAGAGCAACAATTCCTTAAAGGAGTTGGACAGAGTCAACAAAGCGGCTTACTATGACCGATTCTTTAGTGTGAGTGGTCCTATTAAGTGGAATTCACTACCCATAGATGTCCGCAGTGCTCAAAGCAAGAGCACTTTCACTAAAGGATTAAAAACAGCTTTGTTTCAGAGAGCAACACAACATTAAACTATCAGCGCCCTTGGTATGATCTCGAATCAACGGCGCTATACAAATATTTTATTATTATTATTATTATTGTACGACAATTTCTTCCAATTAACCAGTGTTTCCAGTCCAGCGAAGCAGTATAACATATCGTGTATTTCAGCAGTCATCAGTTACCACCCATTTTGTATAATGTCTTTTTATAGATGAGACGAGTCTGGTGTGTGTAAACACAATACATGCACGTATCCTGCTTTTTTATAAGTTCATGTATACATACCTGCATACCTGTTGCTGGCTGTATGCTGTGATGGTATGAATGTATGAAAAATTTCGAAACAAAAATATCACATTTTTGAGAACCATGCGTGTTTTTTGAGATCGCTGCCCAGTTACCACCCCAATTTCACTGCACTTCCCAATGTCCCCGAAGCGTCCTCTTACCGCCTCCTTCGCTTTTTAAGGTATCCATTAAAAATTCCAAGTACATCAACGGCTCCAAGTTCCTTTACACTTTTCCCACACTGAGCTGTACTCACACCGCCCGCCATTTTGGCGGAGCACGAATACCAAAATAAAACCCAATAGATTATATTATTGTGAAACAGACCGTCAAATATTTTTCTCACATTGGCATTATTTGACGTTGACGGTTCATCGAGCTAATCAATAATCATAATAAAAAATATTGATGGATGGGATTTGAAAATGATTTGCGAAAATGAATACGATACCGAGTGGAGTATATTTTTCTATACAAGTTTTTGAAAATCGAATATTTGTGCATGAAAATATAAATGAAATAAAATCACAGACAAATAATATCTATAGACTTAACAAAAGTAAAATTTGTTGGTAGGTAGGCAATCAATTTTACGTGTTTGAATCTTTACGGAATGATTCTGAATGAAAATAGAAACAGTACCTTCTCAACACTAATATCAAAAAGTGCATGTTGTTAACAATTTTCAATAAGGAAATACTTTTACAGCTTTAACTAGTTGCATGTAACACATGAGATCCAACTGTCGATAGCGAAAGTATGTATAGTTGAAGAATAAGTACCAAATTATAATCCCATAAGTACAAATTATTTAATATTTTAAGATATTTGATTTTCTATACAACACATGTACCTATGTATGTATCTCAAGATAGGATAGTATGGAGGTCAGTCCTTTGATCCTACCCAGAATATGAAAACAGCATGATGGTATGTATGTATGTTTGGAGATTAGTATCAAACAATTAAGTCTTCTTAGATATTGTGTGTAGGCGATTGCCATGCAAATTGTATGAAGCAATGTCGTCACTAAATTCAATTTTTATAAAAATCATTAAAAAAAAATTGAGATGTGCTAATACAATGTTTATATTTTTTATCGAAAATTAAATTATCTAGTTGGGGTGTTTCGGCTTTTTATGATATTTAAAAAAAATGGAAATACAGGCAGTTAAACTCGTAAATTTATCATAAAAAAAATAATTTTCTTAACAAAAAATGTTTGAGAAACCCTGGAATTTTTTTAAAAAAATAATTTTAGATTTTGTATTTTTCTATGTTTAAACCCAATTTCAGCGTTCTAGCTTTTATAGTTTCTGAGATACATGGAAAAATAAACCGAAATTTCAAAAGTTGATAACCCCTGACTGAAACAAAAATTCACAATTCTGAGTATAAAATATTTGTAGGCCTATAACTGTTTATATATTCTGAAAATTTTGGCTCTGTAAATTGAGCGGATCAAAAGTTATAAGGGGACGGACGGACACACACACACACCACACACACACACACACACACACACACACACACACACACACCCTCACACACACACACACACACACACACACACACACACACACACACACACACACACACACACAAAACTCACATAAAATGTTCTACTCCGAATTCTGAGTAAATCCATGTATTGGAACATATATGCTGCGAGGCCTCCAGTTGGTGTTATTAGCATGCAAAAAGTCCACTACGCCATACAAAATGTTCCTTCGTACACGCATCTTGGCTTAATAATGTCGATTCATTCAGAGATTTGAATTCTCATGAACGAATCGACAGTTGGAAAATGTATCATTAATATCTGATATATATGTATTTAAACATTGAATGTGTTTGAAATTACCCATTCGCCTCCCTTTATGTACCATTCCCCTGACCTTGTAGTTTATGTCAGTTATGTATATTGTATACTTTGTGAATAAAATAGGAAAAAAAACAATTCATAGGTACAATGATATTCCCATACATATTTCTATATTTTGGTGCAGTTTTTGCTTCATTCATAGTATGTGTCCATTGTCTCATACGTTCACATATTTATCATACGTCTTATATTAATTTTATCCCTCAAGTTATTATTCTCCTATCCACTCCTGTTTGTTTGTTTGTTATGTACCGACATTTTTATCTTCAGACAAACACTCTCTGCCGTGTCAAAACAACCAACTTGAAAATATAAGTATGTTTATATAATTTGCTTAATTTGCCATAAAGCAATATCTTTCAACCATACCTGAATCATCAGATAAATTTGATTCAATAGTATTAGTACCTTCCTAAAAAGAAAAATAAAATACAATAATTATTATTTTTTGTTTTATTATATTTCAATATACACATATATTTGCAAATTATAAAAAAAATTGCTACTAAGGTTTGCAGTCCGCAAATAAATATTTTATGGAGCTCCATAGAAAATTCATTAATTATTGTTTTTACTCCCCATTAACCCGAGAGTATATAGGGGGAAGATATGATTTCGCAATTTTTATGGGTATTTTTTTTTGCAGATTATCGACTAGTATCATGCTGAGATTGTATTCTAAAAGTTTCATCACAATGTATCTGTGTGTGTGCTATGTTATTTTAATTTATCGATTATAGACTAAATTACTCAATCGATTCTTTTTAAATTTTGCAAATATGTATATCTAATACTCGCTTAGACCCAATTAGATTTTGAAGGATATCTGAATAGTGCTTCTCAATTTTTTTAACTGTCAAATATTTCAAGTGACCATAAGCTCAGGAAACTTAAAATTTGAAATTTATATTTTCAATTTGTTAAAAAAGCACATCACTTTCATAAAATGGCATTGAAGAGTTATCAAGTCTTCATAATAAAATATTTAGATAAAAAATAATTTAACAAACTCATTTCATGAAAGTGCTAAATATTTTCCACACAAAATTTGAATACTTTATAGAATGACTTGTTAGTGAGGAGTTTAGCGTTGGCCGCAACCCACTTGTTTAATAAATCAATATGTCCATATAATAAGTACATAAACATTCTCATATTTTCCCTAAACTAAGAATAAATTCTTGTGATCTAGGTGAACGAAATCGGTCGTGGCACGATTCAAACTCGCAACCATTGAATTACTTAACCTAGTGCGTTAACCGCTCTGCCACCACCCATCTAATTCTAATTCTCTTATATAATTGAAAAGTAAACAAAATTATTATTACAATGAATACATCTTTTTCTTCCTTCAGCCATCTCTAAACTTCTGGATGTAGTGATCTTATAAGTAACTTGCACTAGTCTTTTTTGGGCCTTTTTGGACCCATTTACGCGTGTAAATGGGTCCAAAAAGGGGTCAATATCATCGGCTCACTTTTTCTGAGGCCGACCTTATTCTCCATTAATGAATATATACAAATAAAACAAATAAAATACTTAAAAAGAGTTTTTTTCATATTAACTAGATACAAGTATGTGTTCAAATTTATCTTTGTAACAAGTATGTATCCCTTGTGAGTTCCATGTTTGATAATCCCATAGACCTTGATCAAATTAATATTACTTTAGTTGATGAATATTGACCTAATCACAAAGCAAGGAAGGAAGGACATTATATTATATTATAATACACACAATGAAGTAAATTGCTCTGGAGATAACACTATAGTCAAGGCAATACTATCACATCATATTTCCTCATGTATCTTTATATTAATTTATTGGTTATGAACTTGGTTCATATGAACATCTTGTTTGTGACCTATATAAGGAAATTATAACAGACAAAATGTTTTAGAATAAATTACAATCGATATTCAAAATAAAAGAGTTTTTTTTATGGCAAATAGTTTTTTGATTGAGGAAATATCTGTTAATGCCATGAATTTTTATAAAGTTGATATTGATTAAGTCTTAGCTAAACAAATATAATTATTATACATATTATTGAAATTAATCTGTATTTACAACGAATACTTTCTTGACTAAAAAATTAACTGTTTATTTCTGAATAAAATAAATTTACTGAATAACGTCCAAAATATAAAAAAAACCCGGTATGAAATGGTATGACTTTCATAAACATGTAATTCTAAATAAAAATAACGTAACCTATTAAACAGCTAGCCCTCTTCCTTCAGGTAAGTGGCTCCCTTCTCTAAACACTACCATTCCTGAGCTTTCTCCAGCACTAGATCATGGCATAGCTTGCTCCTAGCCTGTCCCAGGGGAATCATTGATAATTATTATAACAATGTTTCGTTTGGGGCACCTTTAAGTACATCTAGAGGGGCCAGGGATCCTTCTCATACAGCGGGAAGTTGGCAAACAGTGCCTCTGGGATTGTACAGCGATGTCTGACTTTTAGTAGATGCAGTACAACGCGATTAATTAAAATGGATGCTTTTCGGCGCGGAGTTATTACGGCAGACGCTTGGTATTCGCTACGTTTCCTCTTTCCCATTTCTCTCAAAAGAACAACCGAATGCTTTTTATTGTAATGTGTGCATTACTTCAACATATGTGCACGTATTTAATATAATTAAATCTTCTAATGCCGTATTTGAATTTCACCATAAAACAGACAACGAAGTATGAATATTTTTTTTTGAAGCATCCTTTTTGTTAGCGACGAAAGGTTTGTATTTATTTCACTATGATAATATTTATACTAACTTTTATGATTCCGATTCCAACATTCTTTAAACCTTTCACACTGTAACACGAACGCCAAACAACACTCATTCATATACCGTGCATCACACTTCTTCAATACGCACCTAAACGAATTAGATATATTCAACTCATCAATAAATGTTATCAAATCAAAACTTATCAATCATTAAATATTCATATATATTCATCCCAACACATATCCCTTTTCATCTGCACTCTATCTTTCCTCTCTATTCCCAACTCTCTCCTACATATTCTCTATAATTTTTGTATAAACTTATATAGGTACTTATTGTTTTTTACTTATGTGGAAACACATTATTGGCATAATTGTAATAACTTTACTGTCCATACCATAAACATTGTAACGCTGTTTGTTTCCCAAATATAAATAAAATAAAATAAAATAAATAAAATAAGGCCCATAGTCCCTGCATATACCTACTATTTTTGGTTTACTGTTTTAAAGACAGGTATTAGATAGGTACTCAATGTAATAACATATTTTAATAACTTAAGTGTTCCTCAAATTATCATTCACGTATTCATTTAATAAACATTCTTTTTTAGTATTTTTCTAATTCGTTCCTTTCTATTTTATACATCTTAACCTCAAACATTGCATGCGGTTGGTGTATTGTTTGATACGTATTTTTTTAAATTTGAATTTTGTGGTATAAAGTTATCTTAAACATATTTTTGTGAAAGAAAAATGTATTGTATTTTTCATTTTCTTCTTATATTCGTTTTGTCAATTCTTTTTTAATGTGATTATGGCCGTTGTATTTACCCTGGGTATACGAATGAACATAAAAATGCACGTTAAATTACCTTCAAATGTATGAAACACGAAAAAATATTGTATATTATCTAATTTGTGATATACAACATTTTTTCGTGAAGAAAAGGTAACATTTAGAGGTTTTTTTTTTAATAGCAAGAATAGTAATCAAAATATTATTATATTTAAAAACTCAGACGGTAGATTTTCATATTCTCTTTCGATTGAAGTAAAAATCTACTTCATATGCCTTGTAGTTTTTTAGTTACTTAAAATAAAAATATAAAAAAGGGGTTTTTTGAAACTAATTTTACAAGAAAAGTATTTAACAATTTCAAAATACTCATGCATTAGAATTTAATATGTGAATTAAGATGTTATTTATTTCAAAGACGTATCTTTTGAGGGTACTGGGAAAATAATTTTCAATATATACTATATAGCCTACTATAGCCTTTAATGTGAAAAATAATATTATATAATTATATTGAAGTACATATTTTGAATAGACCGACTATTCAACCGTCCCAAAGTACATACTCTTATTAACTAGCTGCAGTTTTTGACGACATCGAACCTTTACGTTTTACGTCATTCGACGAAAGTTTGTACACTATAGACGAGTGTAGGAAGAGCACCCTTTAAGAGTGGGAAGTTTTGAATGTTCACGAAATGAGCATTAGTTTGGAAGACTATGGTGGCTGGAGGCGTGGAATTGCTCCAACATATGGCCTCGTGTCCCCCCCTTTGGAGTAATAAATGTTGCCATATTAATACTCGCTACGGAAGGGTTTACCCCAAGGCTCTTGTGATAATCGAATGACTATTTACATGAAGAGTCGCAATAAATCATATCACAGGACGCGACGGAAATATTTTAATTATGAAGGTACAGGGAATGAGGAGGAAATTGAGGAATACCTGTTACCATGACAGAAAGATCTATATTATACTCGTACATTAATTAATTAAACGACAAATAATGATAATTTGTAATTGGGAGTATGTTACATTTGTTGTGTTAGAGTTCTGCGTGAGTCTAGCGATCCAGTGGAATTGGAATCGAATCCTACCTCGACTTCTTTTACCCACTGAGAGAGACAAAAAATACTTGAAAACCCGAATTTCTTTAAATAAATTAGAATATTTTTTTTTTATAAATTCTGGTTTTTATATTAAAACAAATCTGCACCCATTTACTTACATATTACAGGGGACATGCAATTACTTTAGGAGACGTATGCAAATGTTTTTGTTTTAAGGTCATACCAATTTTTATTTTAGATACTTCATAATAATCGCATTAGAAATACGGATTGATAACACAGAGATAAAATGTGTATCTACCGGGAATCGAATTTAGGACCTTGGCCCAGGACTCAGGAGTAAGGTAACTAACTGACTGATTCATGAAGGGAGACATTACATATTACAATGAATACCTACGTGTAAATATTGTTCCATTTTTACAGGAAGAGGACATTTTTGGTAGGGTTTAAAAATATATTCAAATTAAAGAGTTATTTTCAATACTTAAAAATAATTTGTCTAAATTTCGACGTTTCTTACTAGATTAATTTTTAATATGAAACCCTTTCATGGTACTCATTATCATTTCTTAAGAATTTCATTTAAATTATTATATATAAATTATTTCAAATTCCAAATTGCAATTGTAAATTATTTGAAGGCATATAATTAGCCAAAAGCATTTTGGTTATCATTATAGGAATTATCTTACGAAATCAAAACCATGAAAATAAGGTTTTTAGTCAATAAGGAAGTATAATGAAAGGACGAATTCTTAGATAATAAGGGATATAATTCTCAATCAAAGTTTATTTCTGTGGTTGGTCGAAAGAAATTGCATAATGGCAATAAGCCCGCCAGTAAGTAATATATTTGTTTATGTTTTATACAAAAATATAAATAAATAAACAATCATAATTATGATGCACAAAACTGACATATACTTTTTCGTATCTAGCTTTGAAAATACTAAAAAAAAATTCTTATTAGTCTTATATAAATAATAAATTAAATAAAAAAAACAACTATATTTAAACTTGGTGAAAATTGTTGACCAAGTGACTCATTGATAGAGGGAGAAATGAATCAGAAATAGACTTGACCTACATCATAAAATAACAAAATCGTAATGCTTTAGACGATATACTTGAGACAACTTACACTTACACAGTTGATATTTACATTCCTTTGCTCATTATCACTAACTTATTACATTCACTATATACATCATCATCACTATATACACCATGACAAAAATTAATAAAAAATAGTATCACCTCAGAACAGACCTAGGTCTAGTAAGGTGATATATTCCATATAACTTTTAACAATTTACAATGTAATACTAAAAAAATATTTAAATTTATTTTGTAATAATATGTAATTTTCCGGAAATAAAATAAAAAAATAAATAAATATATGATATATAAAGAAATAAATAATGATTATCCTTTTTACCCTCTATTTCTACGTACTGGTGAAGAAAGAAGCATTTTCAATTAAGTATTTTCTATACATAAATTCTATTATTTTGAGAGTGAATTATACCAATTTTATATAGGTACATGTAAGTATGATATAAATAATATAATGTCAAGTATAGTTGAGCGTGCTATTATAGTAATTAATTTTTTTACACAATATTCCTCACTGTTCATCTCCCACCACCAAATCTGCTTGTGGGGATTAATAACGGCATCTTATAAAACTCTGAATGAACACGTAAAGAACCTAAGAGAGTCCGGAGAACTCTTAAATTTTGCAGACACTGTACTAAAAGTGCAAAAGAAACCTACTCATAAGGAAACAGCAGGCACACCGTTCAATACAAGAGTGAACTGTTTTTAGACGAAATGTTCTGAAAGCCCTGAAATTATTCTTCGTGGCTACAAGATCCGCATGTCCGATGGGTCCAAAGAAATTCCCTCGGACATTGTTGTCGAGTTCTCGTCGGAATTTTGACACGAATAAGTGCATTGCAATACGATTTGCTCAGAAGACTGATCAGGGTTATCACAAAGCTGATATGAGGACGAATCAGGGGGGGAAGTTTGGTCAAAACGTGGAGTCAAATCCTAGTATAGTAAGAATATGTCGAACTTTTGGAAATGCTTATTGTATGTATTACAGATTCTGTAGATTGTTGCATGTTGAGCATAGTTAGTGTGCTGAGTGTTTATGTGGAAAAGAGGAGTGTGTCTAGTTCTACGGGTAGGGATGTTGAATGATATATAATTTAAAAGAGCAGGAGAATCAATTTTGTTATTGAGAATATTGAAGAGAAGCATCATATCAGATACTGTACGTCTGTTGTCAAGTGAAGTTATGAAGTTAATTATGTTATGGAGATAATTATTATATCCATGATATGAGTTATCGTGAGGGTTTTATTCCATTGCTTTACCGGACTTAATCGGGTAAAACTTTTTCTCTGCTGGGATTCGGACCCAAGACGCTTACAATAGAAGCCAAAGGGTCTATCAAAAGATAATAGTGGAGAGTAAGACCGATTGAGATGATTATATTATAATGATATTAGAACAAATTGAAAATCCTGGACCCCGTCAAAGGCGTCAGGCAGTAATAATTAATTACCCTTGGACCTGGGGTTGAATGAGGAGGAAAGGAGACGAAGCTGGAGAGAAGAAGGGGAGGCGTGGGGGTAGGTTAGAAACAGAAAAAACAAACATCAAGATATGAAGGAAAAATAGGAATCCTCATGAATTAATTTATATGGAAATGAGTTTGGAAGAACTCCAGTTTTAAACACCTTTTTCATTTCCAGCATTTTTATTTTAAATGTGTACCTACATAACGTTTCTTACTTCAACGTTGCTTTCTTGAATGTTTTTATCGCGAAAAATGAATTATACGCGGCGATAAACAACATTTTTCCTCAACCATCACGCCATGACGCTACAGGTATCATTTCACTATGTCTAAAGGCAAGATGTGATGATACTAAATATTTTTGCGAGGATATATATTAAAATAAGAAAGTATGATCGTCATTATAACAAGACAACATATTTATAAGTTGGAACCATTCACAATACATAAATGCTCTTTTGAGACAGTAGTATGTAAAAGAGCAAGCAAATTATAAATTCTTTAAATTAAATACAACAAACATGAAAACTATTGTTGACATAGGTACATAAACTAAGAAGCTCAGGCAGACGTTGTCCTGCCACAGACCACCTTTGTAGACCTCATTTTCAATATGTAATATAACTTAAATGTTCGTATATCCGAGGAACACTTCACACTGAAAATGAGTGTTTATCTCTTGATGCGTAGTAGAAATGTCATAAGATATGTTCACACTGCCATATCAATAATTACAACCCTTTTTCCTATAAAAATCCCTTGGGGTGGGGGGGGGGGGGGACACATACACACCAAACATCCATACTTGTTTGAAAAAAATCAATGATATCGGTTGAGCGGTTTCGGAGATTAGCGTGTATGAACTTTTTGACACGAGATTTTAATGTATTAAGATAAAAATAAAGAGATTAGCATATTTGAAAATTAAAGATGCATTATAGTTACAAACTAAGAGAGGAGAAATGAAAGGATATAAGGAATTGTTTTCAGATCTTTGCTTAGTTGAACCCCTTCTTTTTACTTTAAAATTATTTTTTTTATTTATTCATTATACAATATATACGATTACAAATACTTAGTTACATTTATCAACATATTAATATTTCTTTTCATAATTTAAGCTAGATGCTTGTGTTTAGGAAAGCAGGAGCTCTTTGCTTACATTATATGAATACTTCACAAAAAATACATAAAATAAATCTTATAAAATATATGAAATAAATCATTCAACAATTATATATAAAAAAACACAGATTATTAGTGGTGTATAGTGATGGGCAAAGCTTGGCCTTGGTCTTGCACACTCGTTCGAGTCTTGGTCTTGCATACTCGTTCGAGTCTTGGTCTTGCATACTCAGTCTTGCTCTTGTTCTTGCAAGTTTTGTAACTTTACAGTAAAATGTATTTTTTAGTTAAAACTCAGTAATTTCAATGTTATATGTCAAAAAACACCAATTTACAGTGTGATGTCGATAGTAGTTAGTTGATTGCTTACTTTTAATCTAAAAATAAATAAGTTAATAAAATCTTGGTAGACCGCAAGACTTATGATATTGTTTTATGGTCTTGCAGCGACTAATGCGGTTTAGCAAGTCTCACAAGAACAACATTGTAAGATTTGCAAGGCTTTTGCTCATCACTATTAATGATAATCCAGTATATAAATTTGAAACAAGCCTTGTCTCAAATTGATCCCTTATTTCGTGTAAGCTTTTCCAATAAATCGGTCATGTTTAACAATTTTTTTCTGAGCACAATTGAGAGAAAAACTAGAAAAATATAATTATTTCATCTAATTGTAACTTAACATAATAATTTGCAGTTTATAACTCCGCATTTTTTTTTTAATATTTCTATAAAATATTTAACCAAGTTATCGTTGAAAATTTATCCAGTTTATACCCTGTCTAAGTCAACAATAGCCTCAAGTCCCGGGGGATTTTATTTTTGTCTGTTTCCTTGTTTTATTCTTGGAACTGTCACAGCCAATCAGACGGACGAGCATCCCAAATACGTTCCGTAAAAGGAAAGTAACTGCTACTTAGCCACCTGGGGTCATTGTTCTCTAATACGTACCTTAAAACATATATATCTTGTATCTTGTACCTTATGATCTTATTTCTATCTTACGGAGAATTTTATAGTACTTGTATGAAAATACGTGTCCAACTTTTTACTCCTTACCAACCCAAGGGAGTAGTGAGGAGTTACTATTTCGCAATTTTTTAGGCTATTTTTTATCACAGATTATCAACTAGTATCATGCCGAGATTGTATTCTGAAATTTTCATCACAATGCATCTCTGTGTGTGTGCTGTATACTATGTGATTATGTATTCTGTGCGGTGTGCTATGTACGGCGTGTTTCTTTTACTTTATCGACTATGGACTAAAGTACTCATTCTATTCATTTCAAATTTATACATCTAATATTCTCTGAGAGGGGAAAAGTATGCCATCCTTCAGCTCGTCATGAAGGGGAAGATTGAGGGGTCGGAAGAAAATAGCTTTCCTGGCTGCGAAACATCCGCAAATGGACCGGTATAAGAACTGTGGAGGAGCTGTTTCGCACTGCACATGACAAGGAGGCTTTCTCATTGATGGTAGTCAACGTCGGGGGGACCTGATGTGACACTAGAAGAAGAAGAATATTCGCTTAGACCCCATTTAATTTTGAAGGATATCTGAATAGTGCTTCTCATTTTTTTAAACTATCAAATAGGAAACTTAAAATTTGATTTTTTTATTTTCAAATTGGTAAAAAAGCACATCACATTCATAAAATGGCATTGAAGAATTATTAAGTTTTATAATATTTAAATAAACTAGTTGCATGCAACACATGAGATCCAACTGTCGATAGCGATAGTATGTATAGTTGAAGAATAAGAATCAATTATAAGCCCATAAATCCAAATTATTGAAAATTTTAACACATGTTTGTATGTATGTCAAGATAGGACAGTATGGAGGTCAGTCCTTTTTTCCTACCCGGAATATGAAAACAGCATGATGGTTCTGTATGTATGTTTGGAGATTAAGTATTAAATTATTAAGTCTTCTTACATATTGTGTATAGGCGACTGCCATACAAATTGTATGAAGCGATGTCGTCACTAAATTCAATTTTTATAAAAATTGTTAAAAAAATTTGAGATGTACTTCTACAATATTACTATTTTTTATAGAAAATTAAATTATCTAGTTGGTGTTTTTCGGCTTTTTCCGATATTTATAAAAAAATAAAGGCAGTTAAACTCATAAATTTATCATACAAAAAATATTGTTCTTAATAGAAAATGTTTCTAGATTTTTAAACGATTAAGTTTTGATAATAAAATATTTAAATAAAAAAAAAATTAATCAACTCATTTCATAAAAGTGCTAAGTTTAGTGTTGGCCACAACCCGTTCGTTTTAATCTGGTTGACCGTCGAAATGGAAACCCTCCATGTTTATCCATATCATGGATATAATTATTATATGAAGTTCTACAATATTTTTAGATTGATGTCATAGAACTCCATACGATAATTATATTCATGATATGGGTAATCACTGGGGTTTTGATTTCGCCGGTCGAACCAGACTTGCCCCCTTTATTTCAATAATCGAGTAAATAACTTTTAGATTACAGATTAATTTTATCCTGGATCAATAAATAACTCTATTATTAATTAATGGATTGCTATTCGATATGAATAAACAGCTTACTGTTTATTGACTCCACTAAAATCTTAAGGGTCATACGAAAATGTTGTCACAAAACGCACAAATTATAATAGAAGGTAAATACCGCGCTCTAAAAATTGCTTAACAAATTGTAGATAATGACACGACCTTGAGTTTTTTTTTCACTGCTAAATCAATGACAAAAAATAAATGGAAATGAAGAAAAGTGAATGTCAAAAATTCTATTTATACAATTTTTGTCGATTCTCACACAGCAGTCTCGTCTCACTTAAAAATAATGGGTGGTGAACGTTGACAATAAAAAAAACTGGAAGGACTATACTAAGTCGGTGCCAGCAATCATCACATTACACAACTTTGATACATCCTGACATGCCATTGGACACGGTAGGAGGTGTTCGCTGTCCTTCGTTAGTCCACAGTCGCACATCGCGTCTTCAGCCATTCCCCATCTCTGGAGTGGCTGAAGACTTAATGTACGACATGTTGCTAAATTGTACAGATATTTACAGTCGCTTGGATCCAAACTGAAAACATAATTAAAAACTACGTCTCCACCAGGAATCGAACCCAGGACCTTTGACACCGGATTCAGATATCTTATTATAGTATATTTATATGTACAGTATATATTTCCTCAAGTTTTCAGTACAATTTTTGTATATGTAGATATTTTAGTATTGGTAATATTTTCGGTACAATTTTTGAATGGTATTATATAAGGGGTGGGGACACACTTCACGTACCCATACTAACGCGGGCCCATGATATCGTTTACAAAGAAAGATAGGTAAAGTCTGATTTTTTTTAAAGTGCCAATTCTATACATAAACAAAAATAATGCATAGTATTTACGCATGTAAATGTATTAGTAAAATCGTGGTTGCTGATTGGTTTACACCATTTGGTGTCCTTAACAACAAACATTAACAAACCCGACAGTACGTATCTATCTCTGGAAGTGTGCGCACGTTTGATTTTTTATGGTGACCATGTGTTCTTAATAAGGAATTGTTTTCATTGATGATTTTTTATTTCTAACTTATGTATTTTATTTTTAGTTTAATATCGATATATAATTATTATTATAAACATGTGTTATCACCGTCTTAGTATAGAATAAGTGTCCATTATTTATTTGTATTAGTTAGATAGTTATATTATTTATATATGTGTGTTTGCCTCAATGAACTATTATGTAAATATTTTGTATAATATAATGTATTATTTTGTAAAATAATATGTAACTGTTTATTATTATAACGATTAATTATTATTTTTATATTTCTAAAATAAAGTATCAAATAAATATTTTGTTTAAATATTACTTTCCCAGGTGATGCCCATAACATTTGCAGAAAATACCTAATAATGTAGACCCATTAAAGCCGCATAGTACTGGGGGTAAGTATAGGTATGAGTAGATTTGAAGGTTTTGAAGATATATGCATGTGCAAGGTACAACCATTTTATATCATGAAATGATAAAAAAAATCCCATAATATTTTTTTTCTTTTACACCATGGTCACCCTATGAGCTTTGGCACTTTTAAAAAAATCAGACTTTACCTAGATATAAAGGTACGATAAATTATTTGTTTCAACTAAAATACGATAATTTAAAGCTGTCTTACGATATGATATTTAATTATTAAAAAACGAGAGAAGAAATAGAAAGAGAAAGAGAGAAAGCCATTTACAATGTAGATAAAACATTTGCATACTGTAAACTGATAAGCGTAATATAAATATTATATTTATTCAATCTCTCTCTCTCTCTCTCTCGTAACGAGTAATCCTCGTCTGTTAGGTAATTATTAATAAGGAAAAAGATCAAAGAGAAAGAGTAAAATGGTCGCTCATTATGACGGAATTAACGTCACATCAAAGGATCCAATAATGATTACCCCCAACTCCAAATTCTCGTCCCGGTTTCTAGTCCTGGATCACAGATTTAGAAGGAACAAACTTTTGGCAACATTAAATTTGACAACAATCTTTGAGCTGTATCTTCGATCAATAAAAATCCTCATAAACATACAAATATAAAATTTGTTGAAGATGTTTTGAGAAAGGAAAAAAGTTGTTTTATAAGTTAAATACATAAAAAAATACTTTGAACAAGAGAGTGTCATAGCCGATTGTGGATAGTTTGAAAGGCGGGTCGTGCTTAGTAAGAGACTCTTGCAGGAATGTTTGATATGCGGTTTTTCAACGGGAATGACCATATATTCAACATACGTTAGAGATCTCGATTTTAAATATTAGATTGTAAATAAAAATTCAAAATGTAAATAACTGTTAATAAATAGAAGGTGGGTACATGATGTGTATTCGAGTAAGCTTCATGTACTTACATACTAATAAACGTATTTTTAATCATTTAAAATATTTTTCAGTAACACAGTGGAAGTTCATAAAAATAAATTAAATTATTTATTAAAATAAATAAAAACAAATAGTTTTATTCCACAAATGAGTGACTTAGTCTTAGGCTGGGTTGCTTCAATAAAAGTATTGGTAAAAGTATAGTTGAAATAATTTTATTTTATAAAATTGTTCACAAATGATCGTTTGAAGAAATTAGATTTCAATGAAACAACCCACAAATATTGAACAATTTTATGAAATCAAAGTATTTTAACTATACTTTAACTTTAATCTTTGTTCACGAAACAAAGCCTTCGTGTTTTCGCCGAACACAGCTGGCATCCTTAGATGCAAGACTCAAATTAAAGCCATTATCATTTGTATATTAAAACTATGTATGTGTTTTTAAAACGAATATTTTTTACATTTGCATATAAACGCAAACATTGGATTTTTTCACTGTCGGGAGTCATATCTCTTATGTGTGTTTTTAATTAATTTTTATAAATCTTTTAATTTATAAACGTGTTTTTACTTATTTAATGGTAAAATAAACATGGTAAATCTAGACAAATGTATTTTACATGACAAACATTAACAATAATTACAAAAGGTACAAAAAATATAAAATAGCAAAAGTTGAATAAGATACAAGTAAAAATAAAATGTCAATAAGAAAAATACAAGAGAAGTTTAAATATCTCAGTTAATATGTGGGCAATATATAGCATGTATAGTTTTGAAAGATCAGTTTTTTTTAAATTAAATGGATTGGAAGTTATACTTTGGTTTTTGATTTATATTTTGTTTGAAATTATTTAAACAAGTTCTTACATGAAACAATTATTGATTGTGAGGCTCGTGCCGAGAAGTCGAGAGTTCTAGAAGGAGAACAAGAAGTAAGAATGTATGTGGCAGTGCGCTGTAGAATATTCGACGTGCAAGTGAACGATGCTATTTCCAGTTTCTTCAAAACTTGAATCCTTTGTTACCTCAGATATTTTACAAAATGATATTTTGATGTCTGTAAAGTTTCAATTTTACTTGGAAACTGATATAACTTTGCATACATTTTGTTACTTGTATAGAATGCTCATTTTATACAACATACAGATATAATTTGTGGACAGTAGTATATTATGGCCGCTATTGTCCACAAATTAATTCAGAATACAAAATATATACAATTCCAAAATGTCACACACGTGGCAAGCACAACTGACGTCACATTTTTCTATCATGACATACATCCATTGCTTCATCAATATTCATGCATCGTTTCTTGCATGTTTATTCTTGCATCTTATTCAAGCTTATATTTCAGATTGTTCAAATTTTGAATTTTATTTTTATTGCGATTCAAGCGTAAGAGCCGTCACTCATCGACAATTGTGAAAAATGATGTTGTAAAAAATTTATAAAATTGGAGTCCTGCCTAAATACTAACCAAACCATTGCGTTCAACCCAGAGGAGTGTTGATGGCGATAGATTTTTTTGTAGATTGATTGTCTGCTTGGAATCGTGCAATTGATGCCGGTACAGAAATCATACGTCTCACCACCATGGCAGTCGACAACAGCGAAAATCTTTGTCAGTTAAGTTTGTCTGACATAGACAAAATCGATAACCCACTGAATTACTGATTGACAATGCGGTCGAATTTTATAACGTAAAATATATGAACCAACCTACCAAGCTACATATGTATATACCCTTAGGTTAGTCATACATATTGTATGATCATGTATAATGCATGAATTTAGACATGGATCCCATATTTCACGATAGAATTGTTTCCTAGACGATTGTCTCTATATATCCTATGAACCTACATTCTGATACAAATAGAAACAATACCTACCTTTTTTATAAAATACATTCTGACTGGTGTAAGTATGCATACACACATACCATCGAGACATATCCCACAGTGTGGGGTAATCAACGACAGGTGTGCGGGTGTGCACAACCTTATAAAAAAGCACTACAAATACTTGTCATACACCAGTCTCTTCTCATCTCACCTAAAAAGCAACATCCAGAATGGGAGGTGAACCTCATTGCTGAAATATTTTGCATGTAGGTACCTACTGATGTAAAAGTAAAAAATACAATCTACTGAATTTATGTTCAAGTTGTCTTTAAAGGTGTAAATTGTATTCAAATTTGAATTTAATCAATCAACAACACTCGTATATCCGTGCAAAACATATCTCTTGTTTTGCACGGATTTACGAGTTTTAAACAATTTTTGATTGCATTCGTTACACAGACTTTTCCTTTCATAACTTCCTCTGATTTGTACGTAATTTTACTGTTTCTCAACAACAAGAACCAAAATTCAATAAATAGTCACAAAATAATAGGCAACATACTCAAAAAAAAACATTTATTAAGAAAATGAACAATACGAAAGTGATCAACAAAGTGAATTTTCACAAAAAATTATATATAAGTTTGCAAAACAAATTATTGTTTTATTAAGGAAGGGTTTTTTGAGCAAATACATTAACAAAATCAAACTAGGCAGCAATCGATCCTAGGTACGTCCAATGGATCACAAATTCAGCATTGTCGGTCTTCGTGGTTCAGAGAGTTAGATATCTGAGCTTAAGGTCCCGAGGCTTGATTCCCGGTGGAGACATAGATTTTAATTTTATTTTTAGTCTGGATCTGTGAGACGATTAATATCGTATGTCTCCAGAACGTGGCAACTCGTTATTGGGTGAGTGTTACATTAATATTTGACATAAAATAAAAAATAATTACTAACCGGTCAGATACCGACCCATCTAATTAGAAAGTTTTATGTTAATCACATTACGTTAATTTTTTATTGTTTAATCGGTGTAATTTTAAAATCGTGAAATATAATGTTGAAAACACGTTAGTAGGTAGGCATTGTTTGTTAATATAAATAAATACATAGATACCATCACACCATGTCCTCACGGGGTAGGCAGAGAGAACCGAACGCCACTTATTTTTATTTAGACACACATTCATCGCCTCGTCGACATTCATACATCGCCTTATACATGTTCGTCTGTTGTTCACGCTTCAAACATTTCCCTCTTTCAAAATTCCGTTCACATGGACGTGTCATCCCTTCCTTGGGCGGTCCCGACCTCTCATTTCATTCCTCTCCGCAATGTACATTTTCTTCATCAGGCGTTCCTCTTTCATTCTCCCCATGTGGCTAAACCATCTCAATGTGTTAATATTCGTTCTATTAATGACATCTTTCTTTGTCTTACATTCGATCTATTACAAATTCTTCCTAGCGATCTCATTTCAACTGCATTTATTCTGCTTTCGTGCGACCTCTGCCATGTCCAGGTCTCACTTGCATACGTCTTGCATAAATAGATCAAGTTTTTCTATTAAATTTATTGTTTACAGAAATATAGGAGACAAAAATCGTGGATGTTATCTATTCAGATAATTTTAGGTGATAAACTAAAAAATACAGAAGATCCTCAAGTTTTGTAAACAAAAAATTATAATATGAAAACATCTTATACGAATGTGTAGGCAGTGAGCAAAACGTAATAGAAGAATGATTAAAAGGTAGACAGTAGACAGGAGTTTTAAAATAAGTTTTTTTTTGTATTATAATTGATATTCTACTCGTACAGAACCTACTTATGAAACCGCAGACGGAAAATCCGTCTTTGCTAATCCATTATCTTTGAGTATTTAATTTCAAGAAAAGTTACATGTAAACAAATCTTAGGATAAAATGTATATTTTCAAAGTACCTATTGTGTTCTAATTTGTGAATGTACTAGGTATATCCATAGGAATAAAAGTAACGATTTAAAATAAACAATTTTCATTTACAAACGCGTGTATTTAAACTTCTTAGTATTGTAGGTAATATTTTGAAACGTGTTGTTAGAGGCAAAATTTTGGGTTATAAATAATTATATAAAGCATATAAACTGTGTTGGGTGAGTGTTCATCAGTCGAAAAATCGTTTCCCAAGCAAAATTATCCTGTGAAAGGATTTGTTTAATTTTAGTGTAATTATTATAAGTATTTTCATATACTCATAAACAAAATTCATGAGGGATCGTATTGTGGGAGTTATTTGAGGAAAATATAAGAAAAAGGTAAGGCCCCGTACTGGGAGAGTACTGCATATGGGAACTCAACTTTCTCTTAAACTTTTCTTAAATAACTCCCTTAATACTACCCTAAGGCCACTGAAAAAATCTAAAGTTAGCAAAGTACCTTTTTGGCTCGGTTAAAGTCATATTGGTAGTTATTAACCAATATATGATTAAAAATAACAAAGTTGCACTTGGCTATTATCTAACAATTGAATACTGTTAACGTGTAGTTGGTTACCAATAGCAATGTAAAAAGTCATGTTGGTAGTTATTGACCTATACATGATTAAAAATAACAAAGTTGCACTTGGTTATTATTTGCGAATATAATACTGTTAGAATGAAGTTGCTTACCAATAGCAATGTACTTGTTTAAATTTTACCGAGTAACAGGTACCTATACGGACATTTTGTATTTGGCATCTGTCAAATTTGACATTTTATACATAAAAATATTAATATTTCTCAAATTTGACACGATATATTAAAAAAAATATTATATAAAGTATAATTCTCGCCAAATATGATATGTCACATTAAAAAATGATTAAGTAAAGTATAATACTCGTCAAATTAGACATGTGACACTGAAAAATAATTTAATTAAGTTGAATTAAGATGAGATATTCGTCAAAGATTATCATTATTATTCACAAATATCTTGTGTTAATTTGCTAATATTTACATTTGAGATGTAATGTAAAGATGTTTATACTATTTTGATGTTAAAGCTGGATGAATAATAAGAGACCATAATGGGGCAATTAATGAATGTAAAGAATGTATTATGTCCAATTATGTCAAGATCATTGATTTGTCAAGATTGGTTTTGTGGTGTTTGGTTTTCTCTGCCCCAATATGGTTATTGTGTTTAGGTATGTATGTATTAGTTAATATAACTAATATAAATAACTCATAACTTCAATATTAGTTAATGTCAGTTTATAACATTCACAAATAATAAAATAAATATCTACATAAATATGTAACATTAACATACACCCATTTGAAAAGTGTGAGTCAATCGTTTGATATTGGATTGTTGTTTAATATTCATGTTGATGCCATGCTGGGGAATGCATACAGAATATTAGGCTTTATATGTAGACTAACTATAGCCTACCCATACTATGACCATACACAAATTAAATAAATAGATAATCATTGCACTATACTCTCAGCATCATTGAATATCAACTGCTCAACTGTCTGGTCACCTCACTATGATATTAACTAAAGAATATAAGGATTTCAATGGAAATTCAGTGTGACACAATCAATTAACTTATTCTTTGGAATGAACAGCCTGTGCAGGAGGAGAGAGTTGGCCGTTCTGTTTGTGTTGCTTAAAATCATAAACGGTTAACTTTATGTCCCAACGATATTAAACAAGTTATATTTTAACACAAATCCTAGAGTAACAAGAAGAAGGGTCAATATGTTATAAGTGTTATCAATATACATATTATTAATGTTAACAATGTAGTTTGTGTTAAAACCATAAGGGCTGAATAATCCTGATAGTGAACTATGATAGTAAAAAAAAAAATATTTATATTCAATGAACTTGTCTGCATACTATATATTTATCAAACCTCATTTAGACTGCAAATACATTTTCTCCATGTGAAAAAAAATAAAACAAAGTAAATATACTTATATCAAAATAGAGTAAGTATACTATTGAGGGAATTACTTGAGAATTTTCATCGTGGATGGTTGCATATAGGTGTACAACCTAAGCAAAATACCCAAATTGACGCTCTACGCAGCCCATGTGATTTCTCAAGTTATTTGCTTATAACTGTAGGCAGTGTGATAATGTATTCATTTTCACCATACTATGCAAGTCTACTAGGACATGGCATACTATCCATAGTATGGTTGCAGATCTTTAGATAGGAACAACGCTTTTGTTATTAATACTTGCATGATAATATATTATATATAGCAGGGGTGGCCGACTTGATTAGATCCAAGATCTACTGTTTACTGAGGAAGCCCTGTGCGATCTACCAATTACATACTTCTTGAAATTTAAAATGAAACAGCATGGTTCAGTACACAATTAAGTAGTATTTTTTAAATTTTATTAAGAGGGAAAACATAAAACTGAAAATTATTCTTAGTAACTACTTGTATATTAGTGTGAGCACTGCGTCTGAGCATCTTCCGTTAGATTAGCAAAATCAGGTTTGTAGTTGGAAATTGCTAACCTTAAAGAATCCAGTGTATGAGCGTCTGTCAAGCGAGAACGGTGTTTATTTTTTGTTTGCTTTGAGTAGGAAAATGCTGACTCACATAAATATGTTGAACCAAAACACAAATGCAATATTGTTCAACACATTTCTTCAAACATGGATATTTCTCGTTGGAAACCAATGCCCAGAAATCTAGATAAATAAAGTAACGTGACAACGTGAACGTAACGTGATGGGTGCAGCAGTTGGTGATTACGTTGCGCAATCTGTTCTACGTATTTATGTATGTTTATATTTTTTGCCTTGCCACGATCGACTGGACTAATAGTCGCGATCGACAGATCGATCGCGATCAACCGGTTGGCCACCCCTGATATATAGTATTCTTTAATAAACTCAACATCTCTGCAATCTCTTCCAGCGCATTTAAGATAGCTGCTTCCTCTGGTTTCTAAATATTTTGATTGGCATGATGTGTCATTCGGAATATAAATAATATATGGATTTTTCACTCAATTGTTATTTATAAAATGTTAAAAGACTATGGGTCGCCATAGAAAGTGCTTGAAACAGTCGGGGTTGGCTGTTTCAAACCGTTGCAGCACGGATGTTTGCAGTTCCAGTGCAAAATTCTTGTTTACAAAACACTAACCGCTTGAGCAGTCGTAGCCAAAATGAGCAGTCGGATTGCGGTCGAATTTCGCCGTGTAGCTAAATTCTTAGATTAGTTGTGACAGCAATACACAACTTCTTCAATCTGACCACTACAATTGCTAGACTTTCTTTAGGAGAAATACTTTTTCTTATAACGGTGTCCGTTTCCTAATTTTTATTTCATTTTTTATTTCATAAATAAATAAAATATGAAATAATATATTTAAAAAAATAAAAAGAACAAAATAAATAAAATTAAATATGAGTCAGTTCTTCATTGACATCAGTTAAAAAGATTTTGTTGTATTTTTCTGTAATGGATACAAAAGTGTGAAATATTCAGTATTTTCAATGTTGGATGTGCCCATGTAGGTCAGTTATTTTATAGTAGAATAAATAATGTTTCCTCCTCGAAATCCATATTGCAACTGAATTAACGTTGACAGCGATTGTGTTGCAGTTGAGCACTGCTTCATACTAACGCAACATACTTTCTGAGTTAAGCAAGTTAGACAGCAAATTTTTTTGCAGATGTATACCTATTATTATTTTGATATGCTTGAACTGAATATTCATGATTTTTTCTTTCATTTGTCATTTTAATATTAAAAAAAATATCACACTGGCTAACTTGAAAAAATGCGTTTCATTAATTTTAAAACATATTAATTTCGTTGTATTTGGAGCCTGTCACAGGAATGACTTGTATAGTATACTGATAATGATAAAACGATCCTAAAAGAACTACACTTTCATATTACAAAATTGTTTTTAAGAAAAAACCTCGGGAACGTAAAACTGTTATAGAAAATTAGGATCAATTTCTTAACATCATTTCTTGAATTAACACACTGAAAAATAAACAATTTCATTCAATAATAATGTTGACGAATATTGTATTTAGTAAATTTTAAGGTTAGATTCTACGTTCTATTTGTGTATAAAGCGACATGTCAAATATTTACGTTTCGGTGGTTGATATTGGTGGAATGACCATATATAAAAATGGTATTTCGTTTTAATATCTACTTATTCTCATGATGGAATACATTAACTACTTTATTTATTAAAATAATTGTTATTTCTTATTTTTTTACATATGTTGCGTTTATTAAAAATATTCAGATGAATTTATTTACTGGAAAGAACTGAAATGTCTGAAATGATGTTGAAATTTTTTTTTGTTCTGGCAATAATATGTATTACGCGCAACCGTTTCGCTGTGGTCTTCTGTCTAGTTAGTGTGTTCTATGCTTCTGTCAAAACTCAAAACGACGTGTTTTCTTGTTCAAATATTTTTGTGTCTTGCTGTTTTGTTTTAAATTGTGTGGTGTAATGGTGTTATTTTTATTATTTAAAAATACCACATCAATGTTGTCAATGTTATCAAATGCCACATCAATGTTCTTGTGGTTCTACGGAATTAACGACAATATTGGAAAAATATAAATGGACACCCAGAAGAACCAATGTGTCAATTCTAGACGAGCTTAGGATCGAGGATCGTCTATCGACGATATGTTACAGACGTATCCTTCAATTCTTTGGACACATTGCCAGAAGGGAACCAGACTGCCTCGAGAAGCTTGTTGTGATGGGCAGCGTGGAGGGACGGGGTCTTCGGTGACTGGTGCTCTGCGTTCAGCCAAAAATAGATTGGCATGGAGGCGGGCCATACGTGTGGCGACAGACTACAGCCGCTATCCTCAGTCATGAGGAAAAGGACGAATGATGAAATGGTAAGTTGTACAGTGTGATATCATGCTATTAAATGAATTCAAAGTTGTAAGAAAATAACAGATTAACGCTCGCTCTACATTTGTTTTTACAGAACTCATTTATGTGTCAACATCAATGGATACCGTCTCATCCCAGATAATACCCGCTTACGATTGTCCACTCAAGTTCACCACTCTTTCCACATCCATCATAAGTAAGTTAAATAAAATATTTAATTGCAATAAATGTACCTATAGCAAACACTTGATGTATTACTTGCAAATACTTGATTTGTGGCAGGATAAGAAATGAGGACATTAGGAAATAATGTAAGATGAAGAAAGATATCAATAATAGAATGAAAGTGAACACATTGAGATGGTTTGTCCACATGGGAAGAATGAATGAGGAACGCCTGACGAAGAAAATAAACATTGCGGAGAGGAATGGAATGAAAGGTCGGGGCCGCCCAATAAAGGGATGGCATGACCATGTAAACGATATTCTGAAAGACAGAAATGTTAGAAGTGTGAACAATAGACGAACATGTATGAGAATATGCATGAATGTTGACGAGGCGATGAATGTATGCCAAGATAGAAAAATGTGGCATTCGGTTCTCTTTTCTGCCTATCCCGCAAGGGACCTGGCGTGATGGTATATTGTTGATGTATTAACTACTTAATGAACTGTGTATGTTTTCAGTTCCTGAACCTCGCTCGACGTTTGTCGCCCTATGTATCTACATTTCCATGTAATCCACAGGACGTTCCTCGAAAAGTAAGTTAAACAAAGTTTATATTTTATTTATTTATTTAAATATTGATTATAAAGGTGTAACACTATGGAATAGTGGAGAGTCATGATTTCACAATTTTTAAGCATATTTTTTACATCAATTACTCAACGGATATCATGTAGAGAGTGCACACTGAGTTTTTCATCATGATGTGTTTGTATGTATGGCGTAGGTACGGTGTATGGATACGGATATTCATATACCATACTTACAAGATACTGTAGATCTTCCATACTTACTGCTAACAGAACTTTATCGTCTGCATACATCAAATCTCGCACTATAACAGTACTCAATTTTAACAAACTTATGGCTCTATAGTTTTTGCAGTCGAGCTTTGAGCCTTTACTTTAATACAAAGGTACCACGACTGCATTTCTCCATGATGGTCTGATAGAAATTAAATGCATCATTGTTATTAAACATTTCTTGTTTCATTATAGAAGGAGGCAAGATGAAAAAACAACATGCAGCCAGAATTCAGTGGAGAGTCTTAAAGAGAGTCTTCCCCCGGGCCACAACGTGGAGTGACGTACGTGGAAGACACTAAACAGACTGAGGACGGGCGTTGGGAGAACATTGGATAACCTGTCTACATGGGGCTTCCTGCAACAGGGAATACCAACGACATGTGACTGTGGACAATAACAGACCACCGCACATCTGTACAGCTGCCCCTCGTTTACATGGTCGTGCCATCCTTTTCTAGGGCGCCCGCGACCTCTTATTCCGTTCCTGTCAGATTTGTATATTTTCTTCGTCAGGCGTTCTTCGTTCACTCGCAAGAAAACAAATAATTGTTTGCGGAAACATATATCTTTAAAAAGACGTGTCCTGGTATTCAATCCAATCCGGGAATTGGCATACTATTGCATAGTGAACCGGACACAACAAGTTGTTTTGAAGGAAATCCATGTAATTTATACCATTAAGTGTTCAGCTAGTAGTATGGTCCCACGATAATATTGCCTATCACTCCTGCCCAAACATTGACTCTAAATTTTCTCTGAAAGTACACTAAACGGGCCACGCAGGATTCTCATTAGACCACATGCATATAAATTGTGAAGGTTTATAATCCCCTCGCTAGTAAATTTTGACTCGTTTATCCACAAAATTCTTTTTGAAAGGGTTGTATCGTCAATTTCAGCAATTTTTAGAAAAGGTAACTATCGCATGTACCTACATGAAAAGAGTTCATACCTAATTTAAATTATCTGAAACCCAGAATTTGTTGTTTTTTTGGCATTTTCAGAACCAACCTAACTTGCATGAAATAAAAATTATGTACTCTTGAGAATAAAAAGATGTTTTTTTTATATTTATTATGTTTAATATGTCTCTATGTATTAGAAATATAATATTTTTTTAATACAATAAATCACATTCCTGTGCAATAAATGAAATTTTGAATGAAACCTGTATTTTATTTCACTCCAAATATCCTACCTGTGTAAATTAGCAGAATACTGAGTAAGTAGATTGAAAATAGCCAAGTAGCTTTGCTGTGGCTACAGAATAAATTAATTCAGAATACTGAGTGAGTTGATTAAATCTAACCAAGTTGTTTGCTGTGGATACTGAATGAATTAGTTCACATTACTGAGTAGTAGATTGAATTTAACCAAGTTGTTTGCTGTGGATACTGAATGAATTAGTTCACATTACTGAGTAGTAGATTGAATTTAACCAAGTTGTTTGCTGTGGATACTGAATGAATTAGTTCAGATTACTGAGTAGTTAATTAAATCTAACCAAGTTGTTTGCTGTGGATACTGAATGAATTAGTTCAGATTACCGATTAGTAGATTGAAATTAGCCAAGTTGTTTGTTATGGATACTGAATGAATTAGTTCAGATTACCGAGTAAGTTGATAGAAATTAGCCAACTAGGTTGGTTGAATTTGACAGTTACTTTGCTGATATTACAAAGTTAGTAGGTTAAGTTTTGACAGGTTACTTGGCTGATTATACAAAGTTGTCCGTGGTTAACCAAGTTACTAGATTAATTTTGACAGATTGTTAACAAAGCTACTCGGTTAAAATTAGCAGACCATTTACTTGGCAATTTTTAGCAACGAACTTTGCAGGTACTATATTAACAAAGTTGCTTGGTTATTATTAGCAGCAAATCATTTATTTTTAACAACTACATTTTTTGAGTGTGGGTTGTTTCAACAAAAGTAACGGTAATATTATAGTTAAAATGCTTTGATTTCGTGAAATTGTTCAAAAATGCGTTGTTTAATGGCATTAGATTTCAATGAAACAACCAAAAATTTTGAATAATTTTATGAAATCAAAGTATTTTAACTATACTTTTACTTTAATCTTTGTGCCATGCCGCTTATAAGGAAACGCCCGATAATATGTTTATAATGAATGCTCTAGTTGATGTGCCTTCATAGATCCATTTATATAGTCGTTTGGCATTATGAAGGAGAGATCATACACAAAAAAAAAACAAATACCAATTTTTTTTCGTACGAAGGCAGTTTAGATGATGAGTGAGCGGACATTATAGCGGTCTTTATTGTTATTTTATCATTTAAGTTTATATGTTTGTTTACGTCCCATATTGCTTATTCACGAATCTCGCTGTAGTACGCAATAAATAACGTTTCAAGTACACAACGCGTTTCTTTATTTATGCTGTAATATATGTGTCCAAAAGGTAGAAAATCTGTGCGACCCGACCCTTCATAGCGCGTCACCAGAAGGCAACTTTATCGTCTTCTGCTAGAAAATGTGATAAGTGTGAACACTCGGCGGCACTTAATGACACTATTTCACAGCAAACGTTTCTTATAAACAGGGTACCTACCTACATACTTAACTTCCTGACACACATTGTGAAAATCCTTTTTTTATTAATACAAAAGTCTACTAAAACGATATACAAAAGCAGTTATCGCCTCTTTATGTAGAATTTTCACAATGCACAATTGAGGATATCGGTGTTATTTAAAAATACTAGTAGTACCTAATGCGTTGGTTTTTGAACTTTTATATACCTGTCATGTAAATTTTGTATATAACCAACTAGTCTTAGTCCTGTAGAGCATTGTTCAATAGAACTAATAACAAGCATTTTTTTTATATTTGTAATATATACATACAATGGAGTTCTAAACTTAAAAACATATACATAAAAAAGAACAAAACATAACATAAACACAACATCTAAAATAAACAAGATTTCATTGCAAACTTCGCCTCATAGAAATTACACATACATCTGTCATTGTACGTTGATTTCATTGAAAACGATATTGAGTATTGTCGCTGATAGATGAAATTCCTTTTGGACATGAAACCAATCAATTTGGTAACCACATTTTTTTAGTGAGTTTAAAACTCAAGACTCTGCCGTGATCATTCAAATTGCAATAAATTAAAAATAAAATGGTAAATCAAAAATACAATACATTTGAATTTGTATTTGTACGACGAATATTTTTTAATCTTAACTTATTTAAAATCGTTTTAACAAGATGACAGCAAATTTTGATTATGGATGATAACAAAGAAAACATAAATCAATTTTATCTTTAAAATCGATTTAAACATATCAATCAAAAGTACTTTTTTTGTGTGCTTTGTGTTAAAAAAATTAACTAGTTTTATTGGTGCCTGCCCTGAAACTATACTCTTAAATAATATCAGTTACGGACGTCCTACACACCCTATACCCCTTCTTAATTCCAATCGATGAGTTTCCTTTTTAGAAAAAAAAAATATATAAGTGAGTTTGTGCCATAAAACAAGCTTATACCATTATTTATAGTTTACCGTAAAATTTATATTGGACGGTAAAAAATTAATCCCGAAAATTGGTTATTACTTGCACGGAACATTAAATGAAATTATTATGTTGGTAACAACGCTTACATTTCACCACGGAACATGTTTTTCTACTAACGATAACACGTAGAAATTTATGTTGTAAACTTGATTTTTTTTTGTTGAACACGATGAAAAAAACAGTAATGTCACTTTATTTTGACATGGGGTAGGTATTTAATTATTTTTATACACTAATTTCATTAAGTAAATAGGTAGGTACTAAAAGAAACAAAAATTTAAATACACAAATATGGAGTAGGTACTCCGTGCAAAAAGTGAGTCATGGTATATCGCGAGTTAGACGTTTTGGTTGGCAACATATTTCAGTTTTCCTTACATTTCAACACATCCTAGATAACTGTTCTCTAAATCTTAATAAACAAAGAGTTTTTTTCGACAAACAAATCCGAAAACAATTCACATTAGTCGTTATTCTCTATAGAAAAACAATGTGGTCTGACAACAAAAACGTCAAGAATCCCCCGGAAAAATGCCTCACTTGGATTCATACAAAATTTGCTAACTACAACATCTAGTATATGATCATAAAAATCTATGATTTGAATATTGAATTAAAATATGTACAGTGTTAGTCTTCTTCTTCTTCTTTTCTTTGGCTTAAGTGTCATTCCACCCAATTATTCGGATGATTTCTGCCAGTATAAAAATAACACGTTATTTAATGCGATCTTTTTGCTTTATGGCTCCATCATTAATAACAAATTCACTTTGCATAAACCACTTTATTGACTAATGTCGACATGTAATGCCGACCGCCATGGCACAGTTGGTAAGCCGTTTGGTTTCTGTGCGGGCGTCCTGGGTTCGATTCCCAGCAGAGGAGAAATTTATTTAAATTAATTTCTCACGCAAATATTGCTTCTCTGAGCTGGAAACACTGGTTAGTTGTAAGAAATTACCATACGGCAATAAACTCGCCACATGCACAGGGTGCAAGGAAGTGTTTATTATTATTATTATGTTCCGGGTACCATGTTCTCTTCTTAGGACAACAAGTGTACTAATTAATTACAGATAAAACTTATACTATCCATAGTTAATTATGACACTTGTTTTATCTGAAATTAAATAGTGTACTTGTTGTCCTGAAGAATAGAACATGGTTCTCGAAACATGTAAAGACATTAGTTAATGAAGTGGTTTATACTTAATGAATTTGTTATTATTTTATAAATATATTATGTAAGTAATTATTTTGAGAGTTGTTACTGCAATATATATTGAAACCATAAAGCCGAATAATTTTTGCTATGTGGAAATAAATATGCAGGGAATTTAATGACAAAAGATGTGACGTATTGATTGTTAGTGGAGTATGAAGTGCAGGTTTAGTACATATTATTATCATGTTCGGTGTGGATTGGGCATTCAAAAATACATGGTCCAAGGTCTCGACTTCCTCTCCACAAGCACACGAAGGGCTATCCCTTACACGTATCTTGTAGAGTTGACTGTTAATAAGACAGTGGCCTAGTCTGATGCGAAATATATTTGACAAGTCTTGTTTGGTCATGTCTTTGTCGTGGAACCATGGTTTAGGACGAATTGAAATTTGGATGGATTTATAGGATGAACCTTTCATAGGACTGAATATTTCCCAGCCCATTTAGACGTTAGTTATTTTTTAATCGATGCTGTCTTGGCATGGAATCATAAAATAAGTAAGTAGAATGACATTATGGGAGGCTTTGATTTCATTATGGTGTTAGTCAATGTAAAAAATATATATTTTATGTTAGCATTATTGATTTGGGATTTCAAAGTTCCGGGTTCGATCCACGATGGATGCACAGTTTGTAATTGTGTTTTCATTTAGGATCTGTGAGACGATTTACGTTATAAATCTCTAGAATGTGGCAACATGTTATTGGGTGTGTGTTGAATTTATATTTCAAATAATACCTCTTATTTTCCCGAGAAAAAATATAAAATAAACGAACAAGACAGTCGGTGATGTTTCATGAGGTAGCAGCTTCCACGCATTTTTTTTAAATCACCAATACCGCGATTACATAGGTTTGGTAATGAACTATGTGATGTTGCAGATATTTACTGAGATAGTTTGCCGATTTTCAAAAAAAATATTATGGATCTTTTATATCGATATAGCTGTCAACTTATATAGCTGTGTTATTATAGTCGATCTATTGTCACATTCGATTTTTTTCCCTCTTATCATAATTATTATTATTTTTTCTAATTCTCTGATTCTTTTTGTCTATTATTATCTAAATCTGTTTTTTTTTCTAAATCTATTTATTTATATTTTATCTGAATCTATATTTTATGTTTTTATTTTTTATCAATGTCTATATTTTTATTTGTTTCTATATTTCATCTTTGTGTGTAATTAATTATTGTTAGTGTATATTGATTTATTTATTTTTTATTTATTTTGGATATCCAACAGTACAGTAGAATATAATAACATAGTATGATATTAAAAACAATGGAAAAAACAGTAAACGATAGACTACGGTACATAATAATAGGACATCATATTGTAACAAGTAAATGGCTTATGTTACTAACAGGTAATTTTCATTAAAATTATAATTAAATAAATATACCACATATTGGAGCATTAACGTTGCAAGACAGAAAAAATATTGGATATTTCGAAGAATATTCATGTAATTGTTTAAAAATCCAGGAAATAATACTAAAATAAAATTCATATGAAAACGCAATTAACCCAAATAATAACGATCCATACGTGTAATTAAGAGTTTCTTTGAACGATTAACTGTATTTTTTAAGAAACAAGTAGTTTGTGGCCAGCATTATACTCCTCATTATCAAGTCACTCCACAGAATTATACTCCTCATTATCAAGTCACTCCACAAAATTGCAAAAAACAAGTGGGTTTTAGCCAACGCTATAATCCTTACTATTAAGTCACTCCACGTATTCAAAATTTGTATGGAAGATTTTCAGCATTTTTATGAAATGAGTTTGTTCAATTTATTTTGATTTAAATATTTTACTATGAAAACTTGATAATTCTTTAATGACATTTTATGAAAGTGATGTGCCTATTCACTAATTTGAAAATAAAAAATTCCAATTTTAAGTTTCCTGAGCTTGGGGTCACTTTGAAATATTTGACAGTTAAAAAAATGAGAAGCACTATTCAGATATCCTTCACAATCTAATGTGTTCTAAGCGAGTATTAGGTATACAAATTCACAAAATTTGAAAACAATCTAAAGAGTACTTTAGTCTATAATCGACAAAGTATAATAAACACGCCGTACATAGCAAGTAGCACATATCACATAGCATAGACTGCAAAGAGCACACAGCACACACACACACAGATACATTATGATGAAATTTTCAAAATATAATCTCAGCATGATACTAGTTGATAATCTGTAGTAAAAAAATATCAAATTAAAATTTGCGAATTCATAACTCTCCACTACATCCCCTTTGGGTAGTGAGGATCAAAAACAATTTAGTTGGAAGAAATTGCCGTTCGATAATAAAATTGCCACTTGAACAGGGTGTTAATAAATTTTCATAGAAATAAATATTGCAACCATCTTAAAAAAATCTTTTTTTGTAAAGTGTCAATCTCAAGTATTGCTTGTTCGATTTATCGACACGGATGATTGAAAAAAAACAGGTAGGTGTATATTTTGATAGGTAGGTACATCCCATCGTGCAGCGTGATTTCCTGTAATAAATGTAGAGTGAATGTATATGAAGTAAGTAAGAAGTAACGCACGTGCGGAAGATATAAATTGTAGCGACAAGGTAACCCATTTAATCACTTAAAGTGCAAACGGTTTTTCTCGTAAAACTTAATCTAAGTGCAAGGCGTTGTGTTGTGACTTACATTTAACAAACCATAAAATATGTTCAAAAGCATAAAAACAAATCCATGCCATGATGCCATAATGACGCCCCACCCGTTCCTGTATACAGATGTCACGAAAGGTGGATATTTTAATTCTAACGATTTTTTCAGTGTGAATACACTAATTAAGATATTGAGCAATCATACGACGAACAATTTTATTTAATATGTAATTATTTGTTGGATAATTTACGATAACATTGAATTGCGAAACGTACATGGGAAATCAACGTGACGTTGGTTATAAGTAGTTGTAAATAAACCTTGGTTATGACGATTTGGTTTTAATATAACATAAATTAAGATGTTGCTCATTTACAAAATCATAATTAATTTCTTTCGGGCAACGAATAGGTATGTACTATGTCAAATATTTATTCAACACGCACCCAATAACATGTTGCAACATTCTGAATAGTGAATGATTTTTTTTCAAAACATAATAACTGGACACTTACGATTGCTTTGCTGATTAATTATTAATTGTCTAAAAACACAATTAAAAACTGTGTCTCCACCGGTAATCGAACCCGGGACTTTTGGATCAGCAGTTAGCGTGAGAAAAAAATTATTTAAATTTATTTCTCACGCAAATATTGCCTCTCTGGGCTGGAACAACATTGGTTAGTTGGAAGAAATTGCCATACGGCAATAAACTCGCCACTTGCGCAGGGTGCAAGGAAGTTTTTATTATTATTATTTATTTATTTAATATTGCTTCTCGGGTAACTAACAGGTACTATGTCAAATATTAATTTAACACGCATCCAATAACAAGTTGCTACATTCTGGAGACTTCGATATTAATCGTCTCACAGATCCAGACTGAAAACACAATTAAAAACTGTGTCTCCACCGGGAATCGAACCCGGGACCCTTGGATCAGCAGTCAGATACCCAACCAACTGAGCCACAAAGGCAGACACATAGGATAAGGGTATCTTTAAACTGTTGTTTATAAATAAATTTGAAATCATCCTAATGAATTTTGAAGATTTGTACTAACTTTTTTTTTCATATTTACTATACCAGTACTGTCATATGGCCTAGAAACAATGTCATTCACAGCCAAAATTTTAAACAAAATAAAATGCGTTCAGCGAGCAATGGAAAAGCAAATGTTGGGCGTCAGTCTCCGAGATCGAATCAGAAACGAGGAGATTAGACGTCGAATAAAGGTTGCTAAAATTGCAGAGAGAGAGGCAAGACTGAAATGGGAGTCGGTGCGAGGGATACGTGGCGAGGCAAGACAGTTCAGATGGTCACCTGGAATCCTGAAGTGGAGATCCTGGACCAACAAAAGAGGCGTATGAAGACCACATAAAAGGTAGACATATGACATTGTCTGTCATTTGATTTGTGGATGGCAGCAAACAGCTCAAAACAGAAATAAATGGAAAAGTTCTGAAGAGGTTTTAATACAGCAGTGGCTGATAATTGAAACGAGTTACAATGAATTTTGATGCATTTACATATTTTTCTATTGAAACAATTAATGTCCTAGTTAACTATTCATTATTTTCAGTCACGAATATATAAAGTTATTGTCTCGATACTAGTGAGGGGTTAAACTTGTCTAATTCGTAATTATCGTTTTAACTTCTTTGTACAGATAATATTAGCATATAAACAGTTGGAAAGTAGATAAACCGTGAGATGTTTGAAACCTACTTATTTGTTTAACGACCATTTAAAATCCATAAAGAGCTATTCGGTGTTTAGTTTTGGTGAATTTAGGATATCTTCTTAGTAAATAAAACACAGAAATACGTTTCCTCTTTCCGTTAACAAATCTTAGGGCCTAGAATGTTTAACAAGCTCTAAATAAAACATACCGAGCATAACTACCTCCAACAATTTAACTGCCTTCAGGCACGCTAATTCTCTTACATTTTCTATTAAATACATAAAGACATTTGCATATTTATCTCGTTTATTTAACGCTCGAATTTCTTTTACTTGCGATCTTTTTAAAAAAAATAATCATTTGGACATAATGAATATATTCACATTTTTAATGATCATGAAAATTGACAAAAACGTTGTGTTGATGTGTAAAATAATTTATTCTCTGAAATAGTTAATTGTTAACTTAAGTAGTGTTAGATACTGTCAATTTAAAGTTTTTTTCTTTTTATTCCTCACTACCCCAAGGAGATATGAATTCGCAGTTTTTAATTTTATTTTTTTATTGCAGATTATCAACCAGTATCGTGCTGAGATTATATTCTGAAAGTTTCATCAAAATGTATCTGTGCATGTGTGTGCTGTGTACTATGTGCTATGTACGGCGTGTTTATTTTACTTTATCGATTATGGACAAAAGTTCTCATTCGATTCATTTCAAATTTTCAAATTTGTGCATCTAATATTCGCTTAGACCCCATTAGATTCTGGAGGATATAGTGCTTCTCAGTTTTTTTTACTGTCAAATATTTCAACGTGACCCCAAGCTTTGGAAACTTAAAATTTGATATTTTTATTTTTAAATTGCTAAAAAGACACATCTTTTTCATTAAATGGTATTGAAGAATTATTTATTTATTTATTTAATAAACAGAGACACCAACAGAACACTGAACAACACAAACAAAAAAAAACATGAAACAAAAACAGAATCTCCAGTGCTCCAATAACATGTATCCCCCCCATGGTAAACCCCGTGAAGTTATTGTGCATAATTAGGTAGGTACAATCAACGTCTGCTGACCATTCAAATGATAAAAAAGACATTACTTTGCACAGTTAAAAAGAAAGTTTGAAATACACATATACATATATGTAGGAAAACAAAAAGAAAACAAAAGTTGAACTAAAAAGATAAAACAAAAAAAAGAAGGAATAATTGAACCGAGAAAAAAAATAGATTTTGGCCCAGCATATTTTAAGGGATAAAAATAAGCAAATTATCAAAGATCAATTTCTATAAATAATGTACGTCATTGTCATTACATTAAATTGTCACAACGATCCAGACGCGACACGTCTGAATCTACCAATACAATGACACTCTGACAAATTTTTCTCAAAATTTTTCTTTCGAAGACCAGTAACGCATCCATGTCCTTTTTAGCAAGAACCCAACACTAAGAGAAAACACAGAACAATATTGGTTAGTTTCAGATCCTTACATTTATACAGTCCACATATTTTTTTGTCCTTTTTATTACTGTGTAAACTGTACATATTATATTTTATTTATTTATCCAACGGAGAAGTCTTGATGAAACCATCTTTAGTTACGAAAATTAACAAAAAGTATATAATTGTTATGTGCTGACAGATAGGGTTTCTTATTATTTTTAAAAGATTAATAATATCTTTTATTATTGTCTTTTTTTCGATGAAAAATTCTTGGTTTAATTCCATGAATCTATCGAAGTTTATTATGAGAGTGAGTGATCATTTTAGGATTATTAATTTGATGGCTATCATTTACTATAAAATAACAACCAAACTAAGCAATCCTTTAGCAAGTCAAAATTTATTTTCGTTATTCCTGAATGACAAACATTAAATTAAACTTTCTATGATTTGTTATAAGTATTATTGAATGACAAATTCAAATGAAATATTATGTGATTCTTGAATGACAAACTTTAAATGATATTTAATATAATTATTAGATACAACTCAAATAAAATATCATAAATATTACGAGTTAAATTATCAAGTAAGATTAATTGAACGAATTTGATTTTATCCATGAATATTTATAAAATATTTGTGATTGTCAGAATATTTTTTTTAACAAATACTTATTTTACATATATAAAAGAATGTATCGAATGTGTGTTGTTCTTCTATTTCAGGTTTGTACCAATGTAAAAAAAGTTTACTGCCAGATTTTCACGGAGGGCGATGATAGATTTAGATTTACGCATCGTGAGAATTTCCACAAATGCTTTGCAACAGTTGTACCAAAACTGTAGAAATATAAATGTATTGCACGCATTTATTTTATCAAAGATTCGTATAAAGAATATTTTTTAATAGATAAGCACACTAATAAATTACTGCAAGGAAATACGAATAACCCTTTCCAACGGATACAAAATGGAAATATCAGCAGATATCCTAGTTCCATAACATCAAGGAACGGACCGGGATTAGACGAGTTATCTCCGAAACCCACCACTACTCAGGGTTCATACTATCTTATCGTTGTTACCTTTTACAGAAAAAAATCAGCCTTTTTACTATGACATAAATCTGTTAGTATTATAAACAAAGACGGACTTTTCACACATCCAAACTAAATGAAAATAGCTGTTAAAATCATCTGAGGTGATGATATAAAAGAATATTTTTCTAGTGCATTTTCAGGTCCCCTGAACATCGACGATCATTGCAATAGGCTTCCCTGTGCTCCCTGGAACAGCCTTCAAAGTGTTGAAAATTGCTATTTTAACACGTCAGTTATAGTATAAAGCGTGATTTATTTATGTTTCCTACGGAAGTTTATTATGAATCACGTCTTCCATTTTCAGACACCTTGTTTGGTGGGATCCCCCCGACAGACACCTTTAAACTTTAATACATTGTTATGTCTTTTGGTAGTTGTCTGTCGTCTTTATACTTTAACGTAAATTATCTGGCAGTCGCTGGTCTATTGGGTCTTTAGTATCATTTAAGTCTTTAACTAAACATAAAAGCATAAAGGTATTTTATTTTAAAGCAAAGTTCACTCTTTTCTTCAGCACTAACAATAAATGGTTTTTGGAAGGCTGAATCTATTCAATCGTGAATTTGTTTATGCATAGGTTAATGATTTTTTTTATAAGTCAGTAAAATTGGTCATATAACATCACTTGCAAAATAAAAGAAATATTGGTATAATGAGGCGACAAGGTTTCTTAAACAAAATACGTATGTTTTAGATCCAAAAATTTACACTATGATAACAAGGTTTTTTTTACTAACGAACAAGTATGAGAGTCGATACGTTTGTTTACGTTGAAATAAATTATTGATGAATATGTTTGATGTATCAAAATATAAAAAAGACAAGTGAATAAAGACGTATATTATGATTGCACAAAGACAAAGGTAATGTTAGATGTGAGTGTGTGTGTGCGCATGTATTGACCAGTAAAGATACCCAACTCAATCATAATATCCCGGGATTTGGAAGAGGCTCATCCGAACGTGCCCAAGATTCGGAATATTAGTGTGTAGGTGATATTGTAGTGTGCGTTGTGTGACAGCTATCACAAAAGGAAACATGCTCCCTGAATGGGAACCCCAGAGGCATTGAACAACGGAAGCGTCAGATTCCTATTCTGATATATTTTACTTGAGTGCCACACAACTTTAATGCATTGTTGTGGAGTATATTACATTGTGAAATATATATACACCTTACGTACATTTGCAAACACACTTCATTTTCGTTTGTCCGAGATCTGTGAAACTATGACGGATATGGACTGAACGTAATTACGTATTTTGGAGAAGTATGAAAAGCCGAACATGTTTCATATTTGAAATTCAAATATGTTTACCTTTTAGAATTCCGTGAATTATTTATTGATTGAATAATAAAATATCTCGTCATTTAAATGGTGAAAAATACTACCATACAAATTTTGATCACGTAATAATCCTTTTTAAACACTTTGATGAAACTGTTTTTATTTTAATTTAACGATGGGTAACTTTATCCTGTTAAGAAATTATGAGAACTTAGATAGGCTAAGTAGAACAAACAACTACATAGACATAGAACTGATTAGTTTTCTATGGACTACACTTTATTTACTCTTTGTGAATCTGAAGTCAGAACATTCAAAATGGTCAAATGTGGTTTTCGTTAGATTGATTACAATAAAATGATTGTGCCATATAAAAATGCAATCGGGATTTGTAAAACTTTTAAGAAAAAAACGTGTACACTAGCTAAAATATTACCTACTATGTTGATAGAAGAGAATTAAGTGTTTTTTACTACTCACTCGTTTTTTATATGGTATTAAATTATGAAGTCTTATTTGGTCTGGTTGTGTATAGCTCAGTCTTCATTGAAAACTATGTTGGAAAATGAACAAGTATCACCTATAAATTGGCACTTAAGTTGCGGGGTAGGGGTCAGTGGGTATGTTTCAGTTTCCTTGGAGGGGGAGGAAGTAAATAAGGGTCGTTGGTCATCAGAATTGAATCATGAGACCCCCCGGGCAGGATTTCGCGCTTTATTTCTCCCTTTATACCTCTTCTTATATTAGGTACATCAGCCTCCTTCAGGATTCGGAGACAACGAGATGGCGGGAAACCCGAAGAGGAAGAGTTTTCTTTACGAGGAATATCACCCTGGAAATAATTCACTTGCACTTTCTTTATTGCCTCCGAAATGATATCTTCAAAGGATTCCAAGTTTATTCCATTTCGAGGATTTCTCATTTAAGTTGAAATAAATTTACTTTAGAATAAAATGACATATATTTTAAGAATAAATAATTTTCTATAAATATACCTAAGACTATTTATGGAATTCATAATCTGTCCTTTTTATTTTGAAATAAATATTGATGCTTACAGGAAAAAAAACATGTTTATACGTGTCCGTAAAATTAAAAAAAATGTTTTTTTTTATTCAAAGATTTTATTTCCAAATTTATATTATCTTTCTACCTATATCGTTTCGGCAGACTATGCCTTTCCAGGTCCAAAAAGAAAAACCTGTTAAAGAATACATACAATATACACACAATTTAATTTATATACTAACCTGATATGATTTAAATGAATTTGTAATTTATTTTATATTTTTTCTTATTATATGTAAAAAATATTTTTATTGTGTGGTCACCCTGGCATTTACCTTGCATTAATTGTACCAGTTGGGTGTGCCTTTTTTTGCTGTGGAATAATATTATTGTCACAATAATGATTTAAGGTACTTTCTTTTTCTCACTAATCATATGAAAAGTTATAGGGTATCACATTTTTGTGTTTAGTCACAATTCGCTCGTACAATTCGACCATAGGTATCGAAGATTTATTTACTCCTATGTTGAGGTGGTTGACACGGATGAGGCTCCAGTCCACAATGGCCATGCACGGCAATGCTCTATATACGACACGCCAGCATTGCCCTTCGGCGAAAATGTGTACACACAATGGTGCACGGCTCATTGCTGCCTGGCGAAGCACAACCATATAATCAATTAATGAAATGGCTCTTACTAATTTATTTATTAAATTTATTTGTGCCAATTACGGGCTCAGACATGTTAGAAGTGTGAGCAAAAGACGAACATGTATGAGACGATGCATGAATGTGGACGAGGCGAGGGATGCGTGCCAGGATAGAAAAATGTGGCGTTCGGTTCTCTCTGCCTACCCCACAAGGGACATGGCGTGATGGTATGTAGATTGGTATAATTTTATAGTTTCTTTATTGCTCCTTAATGTTAAAGACATTTCAAAATAAAAAAAAGTGAACCACCCCGTCAGCGGGCGGTGACAAACTAAACAATGGGCGACTGTGTGAACACCACCAGCTACGCCACAATTCTTATAAGTGTGCCCAAGAACCTGGGAATATCTTTCTCACTAGCAATTGTCCACCATCATTCGTCAAAGTCCCCTGTATACACTGGCGATGGCCTGTAATGGGCCAGCATCGGCTATCGGCCTTAATTGTAGCATAACACAGTGGTATTGTTTATATTTTTTTTCTTTCAGATTTTATTACTCATGTGTCCAAAATCCGACAAATTTAATGTTTTAAGAACGTATCAAGCAACATCCTTTTATGGGTGAAAAGCCTTTAGAGAAAAAAGGAACGTATCAATCACAAGAATATTGGTTTTGTAGGAAACAGAAAAAAAATACATCATTTCTATAATTAAAAGTAAACCACTTTTTTTGATTCTACATGAATTATTACGTGCGATAGGCCTATTTCGCCTTGTTAGGGAATTTACTAGCTTATAGCCCATAACAAGGCGAAATAGGCTTTTCGTACGTAATAAAATACATGTAGAATCAAAAAGTGGTTTACTTTTAATTATATACATAATTTATAATGGAATTCTACAAAATAAAAACTTCGTCGATTATTAAAAAAATACACGTTAGTCGGTAGTGAATATCAATAATTACCTAAATATCCCAAAACCGTAAAAATGAACATGGAATATAATTGTGACGGAAACCGTTGAGTTAAGATCCTTGCCAAGTTCATAGTTGATTGATAGTGTAATAAAACCATGTGATTCCAATGGGAATGACTTTTGGATAAAATAAGGAAGCTTTTTGTCCATTAGCTTGGGCCTTGCAGAAAAGATTAATTGCCACTTAACTCTGATCGATTTACTATATGAAATGAATATTGTATCATATTATTTCGAATGGATCAAATATAGGTTGCTCCTTCTAATATGTTTAGGTATGTTGTTATTAAAAAAAAACACCGGCTAAAATGTCAAGATACATATTTGGAGAATAAACCTCTAGATAATGTGGAAAGTCAAATTTGTAAATGACCAATTTTATAATGTATAATTTTATAATGGAATTAAAAAAAAATGACCAGGATATATGAAAGTCATTGAAGTGATTCTAAAGGTTTGTAACATATATGGTGAACTTATTATTATTTAAAATTACTCGAGTTTTGAATCCCGTATATGCGGATTCAAGTAGATCGGAACCTTATTAAATTTTCATATATTGACACTCACAGATGTTAAACTATTTAAAAATACATTAATTAAATTGATTTAATTATCGAATTGATCAAACTACTTTCAGTTACTTTAAATGAAAGGTACCAGGTTCTTAAAATAATTGAGTAAAGAGAAATATAAGATTACTCACGTTATTAAACACTATATTTTAGTTTCAAATTTCAGACATACAATACAAATTCACCAAATAATAAACATACGAAAAATTAACTCGAAGGAGGAGAGATGCCGCGACATTCAGTTAAATACTCCCCTAGTGCCAATTTCCAGAACGATCGATGCTCGCTAATTGGTCGCTAGGAGAAATATGTATCGCTGTGTCGCCACAAGTTCATTTATGCCTGATCATATGGGTATTTAAAATAGGTCGAAGAAGTTAAACGGAGATTAATAAGAAACAACATAATTTATTATAGAATAAAGAATTACTTGGGTTATTGTTGTGAAATTATTAGAAGAATCAACCATTGACCAATTTGTATGCTGTCAATTATTTGGTTCCCATTTTGTTTCCTATCGTTGAAAAAAACCGCTATTTTGTGGAAGATAATTGTTTTTTGACATTCACAATGGTTGTAATATCATTTTCATATTTCATATATAGATAAAAAAATATATGTTTGTAGGTATGTATGTGTAATTTTATTTTGTTTATTGTGAAACCGAAAAATATGGCAGTCTGGTCAACATGTACAATGTGTAAATCATTTTTCACCATATTGATATTTGAAATAAATGCGAATAGCTGAAATATTGGCAGTTAAATGAAAAAAAAAACGATTTTCAATAAAAACGACATTGTTAGGTTGAAATTAAAATACTACTGGAAATGTATAAAATTTTATTTGAATACTCCGAAACACGTGAATATTTTTTGTTTATTTTATTCGCAAATATGGAGGCAACGTGTATGAAATGTTTTAACGGGTCATGAAAGTCACACACTGGGTGAATTTTTATTTGGTATTTGTTTTCGTATTAAACAACAACAAAAAAAACGCAAACAAGAACATTAAAAGAGTCGGGGTGACCACTGACCACTCCATTCAAACTTTCACATAACAATATAGTATTTGCACAAGGCGAAATAATTTAGTTCATTTTGATATTATGTGGTACAATGGGTTCAGGAAATTCCAAGTGTAATAACTTCACATAATATTAAATACTTATTTAATTTGGCCGATGATTTTGGTACCTGTGGGTTTTATTTCCAGCTTAGGAATAGTCAAATTTTAATGTGCGAATCGTTATTATCGAGAGTGTATTATAATAATTCATTTGAAGTTAATATGTTTGACCCTGACATTCGTGGAGTTAAGAGAATCAACTAATACGTTAAGACTCATTGTTTCCTTAAACTTAATAATGAAGCAACAACTTCTCTGGAAGGTTCTCGTATCCAATGACGTATTATATATATCATTGCTCGTATATATATATATATATATATATATATATATATATATATATATATATATATATATATATATATATATATATATATATATATATATATATATATATATATATATATATATATATATATATATATATATATATATATATATATATATATATATATATATATATATATATATATATATATATATATATATATATATATATATATATCATTGCTCGTATCCCTGTTTATAAAAAAATGACGTATCTACCCATTAACAATGCGAAATTTTCGGAAACAACCTCGCGAAGCGATGGCTTTTGTGTGTGATTTTTAAATTGTGTTGTAAATTCATATTACGAGGAAACCTTCAACTAACTGGCTGTAAGCCGTGATCGATGATTGATCGTGTCCACACTTGATAGTGAAATATATCGAAGTGAAAGAAAATCATTCAAGAATTGAAAAGTAACAAAGATATTAGTTACACCTTGAAGTAAGTTAATTCCTGTCTTATCCTCCACTTTCCCAAGCAAGTGCGTCAACGTATTGAGAACATGCTATAAGTATAGATAGTTTGTATTTACAACGTGCTAAAACGAAAAATTAATGTACAGTATTTAAACTTATTTCTACTTTCTTATTTGTATGTATATATGTATATTATTCATGAAATGGATCCCTCTTGGGTAAAGGCCTATAAGAAATGGAATAATAAAAGGCTTAATTATTATTATTATTAGTAAAACGAAAAATTGTGAACGATACGAGTTTTAATTTAATTATTTTGTTTTGTGAATGTTGAAAAAGAAACCTACCCTAAATTGAAAAAAAATTTAATAAATTTTCCGCGTGATGTTGTAAATATACTTTTAAATTTAATGTCGGGTGTAGGTCATTAGACATAAAAAATGTAAAGTGAGCAAATGAAAGTAATATTTCAAGATATATCTGTACTTTTGCATACACTATGTATAATTTTTCACCCATTATGGGGTTTTTGCATATAAAACTGGCGTTTCTTATTCAGATATGCTAACTGCCCCACGATATCCAATGCGTTTTTTTGTGCTGTCCTTCTTAATGTCTTTTCAGAAGTAGGTAATCAAGAAATGCAGTGATGTAGAAATTATTTCGCAAACCATATCGCCATGGAATCACAACAATAAATACCACATCTTTACTTACATTAAATACTTTTGTTTAGTTACTTTTGTAACAGACACATTACTTTGATGAACACACAAATATAATTTAATAATTCCCTATTATTGTTACCTTTAGAATAGTTAAAGTCGCGTTTTTCTGTTGGCCATTATTTTTTGTTTTTTTTTTTTTTGTTTTTTTTTCAAAAAAAATGAATATGTCCTTGTTAAACAAGTACATATACATCTTCCTACGTTCCCTAAAATAAGCAAATAAATGCTTGTGCTATAGGTGAACGAAATCGGTCGAGGCAGGATTCGAACTCGCGACCACTGGATTACTAGCCCAGCGCGCTAACCGCTCTGCCACCGACCCATCTAAATATTTAATAGATTAATATGAATAATTCATTATAATCTGAATTGTCGGCCTTTTTTTGCTTAAAATGTAAAATACTTGGATTGTTCCACGTGTTTATTTAGAATATTGACTTGTTTGGTGCAAGATACATCCCCTGAACACTGATAAAGAATTATCTGTCGACAAACTTAAATAAATTTAGTATTCAAATATTCAAGAATGCATAATTTTGCAAAAAGGTACCAAAAAATATTTACGTATATTTGTGTAGGTAGGTTGATTCACGTATTGCACGGGATCTGCATTGGCGAGTCGGTTTCAAACAATTTATTAATTTATGTACCCTTTCAGCGTTAATATTATAATTTGAAATTATGTTTGTCTATAATTGGCTCATTTAAATTGTAATATCTATTGTAATATGCATGTACAAAGCTGTTGACAATAAATAAATAAAATAAAAAATTTAGGTACTTTAAGGATTGAGAAAAGTCTTCGTAGTAATTCTTCTTGAGTCCTAAAGGAGAATGGTGACTATCACACCAAACTCGTTCCAATCTTGGAATAACCAAATAAGTGACGCCGCATCCTGAATCCCGAACCACTACAAGTTGTAGAAGGGCATATTTATTAATTACCACAGAATATGTGGCCAAAGTATGCGCGTTTGCGTCTCTTGATAGTGGTCAGAAAATCTCTCTTTCTCCACCATATTGAAATATCATTCATTGGAGATTCTATTGACCCATGAGATGCGCATCTACCTTCCGTATAGCCATATCTCGAATGCTTCAATTGAGATTTTATTTTTTATTGAGATTTTGAGGGCCAGACCTTCCACTTCATATAACAGTACTAGCAACACGTATGCTTTAAAAACTCTCAAATTTTGTTTTCGAATACGGATTATTTAGTCCAACATGTGCATTAGATTTGAAAAATTTCTCATTTACTGGTGTTGTGTAACATGAGAACCATCTTTAAAAATGGTCTCATTGAAATCAGATATATAGAAAATAAATAGGTATGATTAATGACTGACAATGACGAATCTCATGAATAGCTGAACGCTCGTCTTAGCTAAACTTATTAATAAAAATATATTTTAAAGTCCATTAAATTACGAAAATACTTTTCACAATAACGAGTACCAACATATTATATAAGTTTGCAACAAATAATACAAGTGTAACAAATTTAAAATATTGTATTAAAAATAATGCTTTGGTAAATGACGACAACATTGTACGCCCCCGTTCTTTATGCTTTCATAAGCTATCTCATAAGGAACAATAAATTTGGTACAATAAGCGCAACAAGAGAGAAAGAAGCGCAACACGAGAGAAAGAATATTATTAGGTGTATTTTTGCCTTTATTTGTTTGCCCAGTAAAAGCTTTTCATCGCTTTTGTACAGAAATGTACATACGTATTATGAACTTAATGCTAAACAACTCATTATATGTAAAGGTAGGTTTGTTTAGTAATTACAGCACAAAATTAATTTGAATGAAATTTAAAACCTCTTTGGAACTAGTAGTTCAATTATTATGTTTTCTGTTTACTCTGGTAAACTGATTCATGAAATTGAGTATTTAAATTATTTAGTACAACAATTCTAGAACGAAAAAAAACCTTTTCATCATTTACCATTCTCTACCATTGTCTATTGTGATATCTGTTTATTTTATTGTAAATTTAACGTATATTTTTATTGAAAAATTCATACACATTAAAGAATCAGGAAGAGTAGTTTATGAAGTCCTTTATATTAGCAAGAAGTTAATAATGAACACTTCCTTGACTAGTATTCTGTGGCGAGTTCGCCGTCAAATGTATTTTTTTAAAACCAGCTATTGTATGCTGTCAAGAGTAGCAACAGTAGTGTAAGAAACAACAATTAATTTATAAGTAAATTTTAATAACTTTGGAGTGCGTTTAGAATGAACGCTGAGTGCACCTAGTGACACTCTAAGCCATTCCTGACCGGAAACAGACTTTCTAAAGACACTCTGTCACGTTCAGATTGAAGGTCGAATGTACGTTCCAAATGCTCTGTAAAATCGTCGGAAGAAAAACGCTCTGACAGTCATATTATCTGTTAACTTTTATTTTATCTGTGGTAAGATTGCTTCTATTTTTTTATGTGGAGTCTGTTATGTCAGTTGACATTATTTCTGATGACAACGTGCATTCACAAAGAGGTTAATTTAAGAAAAATATTATTCTAAAGTTTCTAATAAAAGGTCAGAGAGCATTATTTATTCCACCGCCCAATCATTCTTTCGATAACCACACACATGTATGATAAATGACATTTGACATTTAAAACGCCCCAGACTGCGTTTAGACTGAAACGCCGCCGCTCGAAAGCGTTCGGTGAGATTGGTGTGAAAAACGCCGTAATCTGCAACTTCATGTACATCTTACACTCGACTTAGAGTGTTCTATCTGAATGCATCTCAGGAGGCTAGCACAGAAGTCAAATGGCAGCGACGCATGTAACTGTGTTAAGGGGCTAGTTTAAATATACAAAGAGTTTTGTATTGAATTACAATAGTAATGTTATTTTTTTTTTTTTTTAACGGCGCTGGCCGATTTACTAATGATATTAATAACAATTAAGCACTACAAATAATAACACTCAATTATTATTATTACCATTATACACTTCCTCAAAAGAATTAGCAGATCAATGGGTCTATTGTAAATTATTTAAAAGAGCAAAATAAAATGCAACAAACGCATCATCAAGCTTTCAATTGGGAATAGTTCACCCATCCAGATACTTAACATATCAAAGGATTAGGCTCTGAGGAGGTCTCATTACTACCTAACAACCCTACTGATTCCCGAAAATCTTTAACGATTCTACATGTATTCATAATTACCGTTTTTTGCATTTTTATTATTAAATTTTTCGATAAATCTATAATTTCTAAATTACGGATTAACGATTTTGGAATAATGCCAGTGGCTGAAATAATGAACGGTAATATTATTATTTTACGAGAATGCCAAAGTCTTTTAATCTCATTACCTAAAGCGGTGTATTTTCTAATTATTTCATCAAAAGTTTTTATAATATTAATCTTTTTGTACATATTATAATTAGTACACTGGCGACTTATTGCCTAATGGCAATTTCTTCCAACCAACCAGAGTAAATGTTAAGTATACAAAACAATGTGTACTATAGCAATCAGTTAATCACATTACAAAATAAATAAATATACCAGAAGATAAGTAAAAAAAAAATTGCTTTAGCCTTTTCTTGAAGATGTTTAATGAGATAGACTACGTAATATCAGGACTTAGGCTATTCCATAGCCTAGCTGAATGCACTTCAAATGAAGAGCTAAAAAAATCAGAACTATGAATAGGGATAGATAATAAAGCACGTTCAGCAGATCGAAGTGGACGCCCGTGGCTTGAAAGATAAGTGAATTTATCTTTGAGATACTGATGTAAATTTGGATTAAAGAGGACATTGTATAGTAATGACAAGATATGTATATTACGTTGTTAACGTCGTCGTCGTCGTTTCGTTTTATATTGGAAGAAAAATTGTACTATTGTAAGAAGTAAGCCGAAAAAATCTGTTAACGCCAAAATGTATTAATAAAATTGTTTTTTTTTCACTTATGTAAAAATGACAATATTAATTGTTGCAATCACTGCCCGCCCCACATCTACACGTCAGTATCCTTCAAAACCGCGTCCTGATAAGAATACATATATCGAATCCGCAACTACCATATAATCTGTGCGCAACTCTTTCGTCCTTTACCGTTCCACCACACGCATTTAAATCTTTAAATTGTTCATTTTCAAAAGTACATCGCCGCGCGGGTGACAAGTAGTGCCCCTGCGAAATGGGTCAAGATGGGTCGATGGCAGAGCGGTTAGCGCGCTGGGCTAGCAATCCAGTGGTCGTGAGTTCGAATTCTGCCCCGACCGATTTCGTTCACCTATAGCACAAGCATTTATGCTTATTTTAGGGAACGTAGGAAGATGTATATGTACTTGTTTAACAAGGACATATTCATTTTTATTAAAAAAAAATACAGTCCATTACTGAACATTTATTATTTATAATTCATAATCGCGTCAACAGTAGGTAAGTAACCATTTTATTGTACTCATAGTAAAATTATGACCTTGTAGTATGGTTGCGGATAATATTGACCTTTTATAATTTTACGAGTCGGTCTGAGTTTTGCAGATAAAATATTTATGTTTTGACATTTGAATGAAGGAAAAAAAAGATAGAGATCGCTCTCTCGCAATATATTTTATGTGTAACGTTATTTTCCAATACAGACACCCGTTACCCCCTGTCATTCTGTGAGAGTGGAGCAGTCCTCTTTCCGTGAGCAATTCTCTTGCCAATACAAGTTTTGACACAAATATACAGACGTATTGATCTCATCAAATATGAAGGATAGAATTTGTAACACGCTTAAATAATTCAATGAAACAAAGAACTTTATCGGATGAAATTAATGCGGATCTAGGCACATTTGTGTGTTTCCAAAATCTAATTTCTATTTAGAGACTGCTCCTACAAAATCCATCGGTATTTTAGAATATTTTAACTCATTTATTGTCTATGACATTAAGTTATTTCATGTCATTAACATAGAAAATAAGTACATCGATGGGTTTATTGAAAAAATATCCATCGAATAAATCAAAGCGAAGCTTTAATATTAGATATAAATACATTATACTATCGAATATTTTATTATTTTGTAAAAATTTAATATTTAGTTCTTTTTTTTGGTAATTTTTCTTAGTAGGTACTTTATTAATTAATATTTTTTTTAGATTTTAGTCTTATTTTTTTAAAACTTGTTATTTACTTTTATGATCAATATTTAATTGCTCTTATTTTTGTATATCTTTTTTTTTGCTATAGGTACTTTTTGATTTGATTGTATACCTACTGATCCAAATAAATCAATACATTTGTAAGAAAAACATTTAAGATTTTTCCAAAGCAATAACAAATTAAAGTATTAATAACAACAAAAGATGAATTATTATAAAAGAAAGGAAAGGAGGAATAATTTCATAATAAATTAATTAATATTGATTTTTGGTATCTAGGAGTATGTATGTCAAATATGAATTTTACAGACACCCAAAAGAGGAGTTTTCAAATTTAAATGGGTTATAATAAAAATACTAATAATAATATAAGAGATTCCAAGGGGTGCAAAAGCTTAGTTTTGTATTATTTATTATCTTCGATTGAATAAGACCAAGAGCCAGCGACAGCCAGACTAACGTTATAGTATAAAGACTGTTTTTATTCTGTAGAAGTATACCACAAAAACTAAGGATATTAACAATTAATTAAATTTTAAAGTTGTCTGTGGGGGGTTTTCCACCAAACAAAGTGTATGTTAATGGAAGACGTAATTTCAAATAGTTTTCCGTAGTAAATATAAAAAAATCACATACTATGGCTGACGTGTTAAAATATCTTTTTCCCTCACTTAGAAGCCATCTGTGAAAGCCATCAGTACTCTGGGTTCATAGCATTCAATCGCTGTTACTTGTGTTATACTTACACAGAAAAAATCAGCCATTATACTATGACGTCTGGTAGTCAGACATTAATATTATAATGAATCATTATTCAAAAAAATGTTAAAATATTTTGTCTAAAATATTATTTGGTCCTGGTTGTTATCTCCTGATTTTTTTCGCTAGGTATTTTGGCAACACTGAATTAGGCTACCGTAAAATGGTAAATTGGCAATAAGGAAGTTAGTAAGCGGTTTTCACATCCCATTTTAGTGAACGGCAGTGATACCAATTCACAGGCATTAGAATAACGAGTTTATCGATTGGAGGGCAAACCACCTGAATAATGGAGTTGTGTCAAGATCGTCCAACTGACAATTAGCCCTTGGGAAGGTACAGACGTATGTACCACAGAGGGGAGTTGGGTATTGACTATCCGAATCTATCAGAAATGAAAAAAAAAACATGATGTATTATTGCAAAAAGTTGATTTTTATACCCACGGTAAAGAATGATTACAGCAACTCACGTTTGTAGGGACATCAAAAACAAAAATAGTGATGTTTTCCAAAAAAACAAAAAAGTTATATTTTCAATTTAAAGTAACAAATGGAATGAGGTTGAGACCATCCAATAAAATGATGGCACGATCATGATGGGATGGACATTTTTCTTCTTCTTTTTCTTCGTTAAGTAGACCTAGTTGGTCTGTTCTTCAGAAACTATGCCTCCTGGGATGAAGAAGTCCAGCTATCCTTCCATCTCTTGGGTGGTCTACCGGGTAGGCGGCGGCCAGAAGGAATTTCGTTCGCTGCTCTATATGCAAGTCTATCACTGTCCATCCTGGCCCTCCAATGTCTTCTTCTGGATCTACTCCATCGAACGATGTCCTGTATTCCACATGTTTTCCTTATTTGAACATTGCGAACACGATCTCGGAGAGTTTTACCAGTGATTGACCTTAGGATCTTCATCTCCGTTGTCCTTAGGAGCCCCTTGGTTCGTACGGTATCTGCTCTTGTTTCCACAGCATACGTCATGATCGAACATTTTTAAGGAGGAAAAATAAAGAAGCTTGAAAAACAGACGGGAATATGTAATTTCCCAATTAGTAAATTTTTTACAGAGATCTTGGTCATACCCCTAATGTTTCTTATTTAAAAAGATCTGTCAATGACTGTCCAAGAGTGTGAATCTTCCATTCACATCCGTCGATTGTTTTTTTTGCACTATGGTGCCGAGATTGTTAATTTAGATGCCTCCATGAGCTACTTTTCGTGTTATGCATTTTTTTTTCTTGACGTTCTCTTAGCGTTCTGTGAAGGGACTGTTTACAGTTCGTATACGCGGAGCGGGTGGTGGTGGGGTAGTAGCGAAATGTATGTGACGATGCATGATTGTTGATGTAGCGATGGATGCGTGTCAAGACAGAAAAATATGGTTTTCTGTTCTATCTGCCTACCCCATTAGGGACACGGCGTAATTATATGAATTCATGTAAAACAACAAATTATATCTTATGGATTTTTTGGAAATCAGTTTTTAATATGAACCTTATCATTAATTTAATCTTTTTTTTTTCAATTTATCATTCATCAATACTTATCTTGATTTAATACAAGTTGAATTCAATTTCCTTATTTGAATTCACTTGTTTTTTTTGTATAACGATGAATAATTGATTCTATACATTTCATTCGTTATTTTGAATGATTTGATTTGTGATGTCTATAGTTAAAAGTAAAACACTTTTTTTTGAATTTAATTTATGCGATAGGCCTATTTAGCTTTGTTGGGGCATTTACTAGCTTATGACTATTTTGACAATTTTTTCTTATATTCATAGATTAAAACTGTGAAAAATTATGTAGGAGGAGCTTACAGGTTCTTGTGATTGGTCATTTAAAACTATTGAAATTATGAAAAGCAATACAAATAAATTGATTTATTTACTTTGTACTGATTGGTTGAGACTATTTATTTATTTATTGTTAATTCTAGACATCATTTACAATGGAATTTTACAAAATAAAAACTTCGTCAATTATTACAATTTGATTTGTACCTATTTAAAACTATTTTGAAGGAAATTTGACGATATGAAATATCAAAACACTTTCAGTGACGTGTGTAGATATTCGTTGTCATGAATCATTAATATGATGATTGCTCTCTGATTCATTGTTTATTTAAAAATGCAGTGTTGACAAATTCTTAATACCTAATCATGAGACCAAGAAAGTAAAAGTATGTGGATATATAAAAATGAAAACCAAAAAAAAAGATAAGATATTGACACTAAAATTCTTTTTTTGAACCAAGCCATTGAATTTTAGGTACATTTATTAAATATTTCTTGTTGTCTTGTTGACATGAAGGTACATTTTTATATTTCGTTATATATACATTTATTTGTTTATTTTATTAGGCTTTTCAACAGACTACACGTGCAATAAGTAACAATACAAACATAATACAGAGATAAGTCCAATTATAGAAAAGCTCAAATCATCGTTGATAATTGCTTTTTATACTAAAAATTATAAATAAGTAATACATTTAATGAATCGAAAACAATAATAGAATTCCAATAACTACATATTATTTAATTCTGTAGTAGGCACAGTTGATTTGGTGTAACTACCCTCTTATGTTATTTATATGACAACATTTGTCCAAAAGTTTACCACATATTTGTTGTGTGATTTTCAGAAATTACCAGTGTCATTGGTCACGTCTCACATTGTACGAGAAATAAAATATAATCAACAACTTCAAGTCTAAGATCGACTTTATCAAAAGAGCTGAATCTAGAATATAATCTTAACAACGACGTGGTTTGTTTTTATGTTTTTTTTTTCTGTTTTGTGGTCGACTCTACAGAGTTCTCGTTGGGTTTTTTGCAGTCCTGTATCCGGAATAATATCCCGGGAACAGAAGTGGCAGCTCTTGGCATTCAGCCGGGCAGTTCTTCAAATCCAATTATTCCTTCTCGCTTTCAATGCATCTTCGTTTGTCCTACATTTTTCCCTTCAGCTATTCTTCTCCCTTCTCAATACAAGGACGGTCTCTGACACACGTGTTTTTTATATTTTATGCCCACTTAAAACTTTTGTACACCTAAACACGCCGCTCAACCTAAACCCACATACCATTGGGTTTATTAAATATTTTTAAGGTTGTAGGTACTTTAATGCAATTTAGGAATAAAAAAGTGTGTAGAAAATATATGTTCATTAAAACACTGATGAACTGGCGTGTGTTCATTCTTATTGTTTTCCAAAGGCTTTGTGAATGTTCTTTTAATAAATATAAAGACAGTTTTGTAAGTGGTTAGAATATTGAATACCTATATAGGGAAACATGTAGATTAAGAATATTGAAAGTCCGCTATAAGACAAATATAAATAATAGGATACATTGAGAAAAAAACTAGTTTTTTTAAAGAAATATAAATAATATTTAGGTACCTACCTACAGCGACTTTAAGATTAACGAATAAACAATAGGTACATAATATTTTAAAATTTATAAAATGTAAAAATATTCAATACCTCAGGCACTAATCTATCAATTCTGGGGGCCTAGTCTGGTCAACCGGCGGAATCAAAACCACCCATGCTTACCCATATCATGGATATAATTATCTTATGGAGTTTTATAATATCTTAAGATATTTTAGAACTCCATATGATAATTGTACCCATGATATGGGTAAACGTAGATGGTTTTGATTACGCCGGTTGACCAGATTTGCCCTCCTGGATTCTTTTTATTCTTTCATCGTTTGTTTTTTGCTTATTCTTTGTTTCATTTTTTAATGATATTATTTTATTGCACTTATACATGTATATTGTATATTTTTTTTACTTGGTTCATAAATCTATGTATTAATTTTGTAATTATCTCAAAGTCCATTTAGGGCGTTTAAAAAATAGATAAATTGTTTGGATAATCCCACGTTTTATTTAAAAAAAACACATTTTCGCCCTGACTATAGATATTAATTAGCTGTATAATCAAGTTTTTTTATACATTTATTATTTAATTTTTCACGTAGGTATGTAGAAAAATCTTTCATTTATATATGTAAGTAATGTACATAATCCTACGAATACAAATTGTTATTCATTAACTGTTAAATATTTTTTAATGTGAGATTTTATTCAGGTACAATTTTCTTTTACTTTGTAGGTACGAATTATTATCAAAAGGTACCTACACAAAACATCAGAGTTCATTAAAAATAATTATTTAAATTTACAAAATTAGAAAAATAAATATATAAATAAAGCTAACAATTAATATAAAGATTAACAAGACTTCACACATACACACACAAAAATTAATACATTCATATGGTACAATGAGGAGAAAATTATTTTAACCTTTTTTTAAAAGTTAAGTTGTACCTTTATAAAAAAGGTTAAAATGAATAATAAAATGATAAGTCTCCAGAACGTGGCAACTTGTTATTGGGTGTCTGTGCAATTAATATTTGACATAGTAGGTACCTACTTGGTAGTTGTGCGAGAAGAAATACAAAATAAAATGCAATATAAAAAAAAACAAAATAATTCTATGCATACATTAGGTATATTATGAAAAAATATTGAGACTTGTGTATCTGTCCAAAATAATGAAGCATGTGTAGAACCTACCTATATACATAGTATATAGGTAATAGGTAACATGTTGGTACACGCATAAAATAAACAAAATTTGTCGAAATTTTTGTTGGAACTGAAGCGTTGCGGCAGCACGCATATTGTGCCAATTATGTATTCGGTTCGAGTGCCACTTGTGTTATGTATGCGAAATGTGACATTGCGTCATGGGAGAGAGTCTCTTTTAGACCTTTTGATAACGTATGCCTTTGAGATAACTTCTTTCAAATTTTTGTAAAGTTTATCCTCTTAATGTTAACCCAAATACCAGATTTTATGTTTATAACTTTTTTTGCGCTCAAATTCGGGGACGCCATTGGACTAACCAATATGAAGGGTTTCGAAATAAATGTGCTGTGTTTTTATAGAAAGTATTTATGTTGCGTTATTTATTTAGATTTTTTTAATTTGAGGCTACATAATAAATGAATAATCACTTCTTCACTCTGATTTTTTTTTGTAAATAATAACAAAATTTCATGTTAAAATTAACCGAACTATAGTAACTACAAAACATTTGGTTTTGTGCAATTAAATGTGCACACAGCTAAAAAGTAAAGTCATAAATAGATAAACCTGTATTACTAATAACAAAGGTTTGGCTAAAACGCAGGTAGCCAGTTCGGTTGTCATAATATTTTTTCAGTGCAGGACAACAAGTGTACTCATTAATTACAGATAAAACCAAAATGTAAAAGAGAACAAGGCGGATAAGAGGTGATTTTGAAATAATGGTTAAGGAACATTTAAGTTGTGGAGTTAATATTCGGAGTTTGCAAATTATTCAATTGATAAAAATCATTCTTTTGATATACCTACTTATTCGAAGGTATAAAAATTATGCACACGGGTCATAAAGAGTTAATAACAACAAAACTAAATGCCGTGCTGTCGTATGAAATAGAGCTCAAAATCGAGATCAACTGAACTATGGTTCAAATATTCTTATAAATGATGTTTTAGGTGATCGTGGAATAAGACATTGAACCGGGTTCAATTGAACCGTGCTTCAACCACAATTTAAGGATTTTTATAAATAACACTGTAAAGGTGTAACTGAAGCTCATATTGTCGGCCTTCTTGGCTCAATTGGTTAGATACCTGACACCTGAGCCAAAGGTCCCGGGTTCGATTCCCAGTGGAAGCGCAGTTTTTAATTGTGTTTTCAGTCTGGATCTGTGAGACGATTAATATCGTAAGTCTCCAGAATGTGGCAACTTGTTATTGGGTACATGTTAAATTAATATTTGACATAGTTTCCCTCATCGAGCTCAAGATTGCAATCTTTTTGATGAGGTATTGCAAAAAAAAAAAACTATTGTAAAAATTACTATACTTGTGAATTATATTTTTATGTGTATTGGAACATAATATGTTAAATAAATAAATAAATAGTATCTGGTATTTGCCCGAGAATCAATTAAAAAAAAACGAGTGGGTTGTGGCCAATGCTAAACTCCTCACTAACAAGTCATTCTATAAATTATTCAAATTTTGTATGGAAAATATTCAGCATTTTCATGAAATGAGTATGATGAATTGTTTTTTATTTAAATATTTTATTATGAAAACTTGATAACTCTTCAATGCCATTTTATAAAAGTGATGTGCTTTTATCAATTTGAAAAAATAAAAATCTCAAATTTTAAATTTCCTGAGCTTGGGGTCAATTTGAAATATTTGACAGTTAAAAAAATTAAGAAGCACTATTCAGATATCCTTCAAAATCTAATGGTGTCTAAATGAGTATTTGATATACAAATTTGCTAAATTTGAATAGAATGGAATGAGTACTTTAGTCTATAATCGATAAAGTAAAATGAACACGCCGTACATAGCACACTGCACATAGCACACAGCCCATAGCACACACGCACAGATACATTGTGATGAAACTTTCAGAATCAATCTCAGCATGATACTAGTTGATAATCTGCAAAAAAAAATTGCCTTAAAAATTGCGAAATCATAACTCCCCACTATATCCCCCTGGGTTTGTGAGGAGTAATAAAATAGAAATATAAAAAACCTTTTAGCTGTGAGGCACCGGCTTAGAATAGTGCTTCCACTCTTTTCTATTATTGTTTTCGAGTGTCCCGTAAGAGCCGGGTAATCGAAAATACAACAGGCAACAATAACATCTCACATAGTTCAGCAATGAGGTTCACCACCCATTCTGAATATAGTGCCTTTTTAAGTGAGACGAGACTGGTGTGTGGGTATACACAGATATGTTGTGCTCTTTTATATGGCAATGCACACCCGCACACCTTTCGCTGGTTACCCCACATTTTCGGATATGCCGTGATGGTATGAATATGAATGAATTAAAAAACCTTTTGTATATACCTACTTATTAAGAGATTGAATGGCTTCATACTCAGATGTTAAAGTATGTTGGAAAACAACTGTATTTTGACTTAACCACTTACATTACTGCTACGTTTTCGTATTTCCCTTACAAGTAGGGTACGAGCCATGTCGAGTTTTCTCTCATTTGACAGGTTTCGGGCGTAATTCGGTGCAGCGGATGTGTAGGGTGCATCGAGAGACGACTACTTCGTCAGGAGAGCTGAAAGTGTCCAAGTTCTGAAGCAGCGATGCGTGTAAACCGTCCGGACTCGTTTTGGCCGAACTTTCGCAACGTATTTGCGGACAGGATGTTTGTGTCTCTCTAATGGACCTGTCCCCTATCTCCTATCCCCTGTTCCACAATACCCTCCCCGCCACTTTTCCTTCCCTTCCCATATCTTTTGTTGATATAAAAATGTATATCCAGGGCTGGGTCTGCATTTTTCGGCGCCCGGCGCCCTCCCTCCCCGAAAAAAGGTTACTATTTGGTACTCTTCCTTTTTATGAATACGTACACTCTACATATGTTAGATAATTTTGGATTCCTATTTGGTCGAGTTTATGTCGAGTGTAAAAAAAATAATCCTAAGCTTAAGTGTATAGGTGCATTCTGATGTATTTATGTATTTGTAATTTTTTATGTAAAAGTTTTTTTTAACTGTAAATAAAAAAGAATAAATACAATAAAATAAAATAAAATATTTTCGCGTAAATTCGTCATTGGAATGTAATTCTTTGATTTTTTTGTAATTTGTTGTTTCTTTAATTTTGTGCCAAAAATAATATTTATAAATTTTATGTCATATGTATATTCTGTGAATTGACCAACAAATGAAATTAACAAAATACTTAACATTAAATAATTAAATTACTCAATTCTTGAGTAATTTATAATAAAGTAATTTGACTGTTTAAAAAAATTGTCCTTATTATTTTATTATATGTAACACTGTTTATTTTATTATATGTATTTTGCAGTTTTCTTCGTTTCTTCTACCCTCATGTTAAGGTTATCGCCAGGAAAATCTAAACCCTCGGATAACTCATTTTATGGATATAATTATTTATTTTATTTATTATTTTATTTTAAACTTTCTGAGCACAAGTGCACAATGGCGGGCTTATTGCCAAATGGCAATATCTTCCAACCAACCATATTCATTTGGTGAAAAACTATTACATTTATGGTATGTAGCAAAATTTTTATATAATACAAGCAAAAGCTATAAAGAAAATAAAACAAATAAAATGAAAAAAAAAACATATAAGCAAAAACAATAAAGAAACGGAGATGACTGGAGAGGGGGGGGGACAAGGAGACAAATTTAGGTGTTATGTTGTGTAAGGAAATGATTCCTTAGATTTCTTTTGAAAGCGGGATGTGTTAATGAAACTCGAAGTTGCGATGGGATGTGATTCCAAAGACGAGCTGCTTGTACGGAGAAAGAGGTGGTGAAAAAAGAAGTATTGTGTACTGGGATACTGAGCGTTCTTTCAGTATTTGATCGAAGAGGCAACCCGTGTTCAGAGAGGAAGTGAAATTGATTTCGTAGATAAACTGGAGCATTGGAGTTGTTTAAGACCTTGTATAGAAGTGTGAGGGTATGTAGGTTCCTACGCTGCCTGATAGGCAACCACCTTAAAAGAGATCGGTATTCCGATATGTGGTCAAATTTTTATCTTATAGAGTTCTATAATATCTAAAGGTATTATAGAACTCAAAAACATGATTATATCCTTGAAATGATGATTTTGAATACAATGTTTGACCGGACTTGCCCCCAGGATCGTCAAGGTATTCATGCGGTACCCCTCAAGTTTTGAAATGTCACAGTTATTGAAATTCGAATTTTGTTTAATCTCTTTTTCGGATTAATTTTCGTATTATTTCAATTCTCGACTGTTAACTCTTGATGATATTCCATTATAAATGTTAATAATACTTGAAATAAGCAAATAAAACAATATTTAACTTAATTTCACTAAAGATATATGTATATATGCGTGACAATTGACGTGTTTTGCTCAGAGAACATTATTTTCTTTTTATTTGGCGTCCCGCATGTCTTCCTGCAACTGCACTATTTGAACCAATGATGAATCCGGCCCTGTATACCTATACCAACCCAACACGTCAACGAACCATCACGGACACTTTTGCGCGAAAGCTTTTTAATTGTAGCTACCCACTTCGTTACATTTTCAAGTGAGTGTTGACTTCAAACGGAACGCGGTCTAGTATTCAATTTTTTGATGTTTCAACCATTTACTAAAATTTCTAAAAGCTTGCATAAAATTTTGCATCATTAATTTTATTTCGTAATATTAAGTTACGGCGAAACTGGAGCATTTTTAATTAATGCTTTCAGTTTATCAAAAATAAAAAAAAAAATATTTCTAACATAATTGAAAAACAAATCCTTAACTCAGATGTAGGTATATCAATTTATATAATATTCAGTTGATGGTTTATATACTTTAGTGATCGTAAACATTTTAAACAATGGAGTCGCTGCCCAGAACAAAAAAATTAAGGGTTTTGTTGGTTGGTACATAGATGATGTTTTGTTGATACCTTTACTGCGAACACTTTTTTTCTGATTTTGCCGTTATATAAATTCCATTTCGTAAAAAAAAACTTTATTTAACATAATATTATATGTAAGTTGTTCAACAAATTTAATAAGTTTGCATTGTTATTATTATTTTGTAATCAATATTTGAATATGATTTTGCTGTTTAATAAATATTTAAAACGAAATAAAATGAGGTAGGGCGAATAATTATACCCACGAGAATTCAGCTAGTTTCAAATTAAGTATATTGCTGTTTCTATAAAATGGTCAAAGAATTTCAGAACACATTTAAGAAGCCTTCAAACTACGTTGGTGGATACATGGTCATGATTCGTTGGATCGGATGAAAAGGCTTAGTATAATCGAAATCGTGACTGCATTAGTCGTTGGTCGTCGCGATTTTATTGAACGATAGATTGACAGAGCCTCCATTTTGATGTACATTAGACGCCATCATGAGAATGTTTGTGGGAGCATCGCGGGCAAAATCGCATTGCAGCTTCGTTCATTTATGTATTTGATCATCATTTACAACAAAAGCTTAGTATATTTTGTATCTTTTCTCTGTTCGTTGAAGGTATTTTAATTTAATTTAGAAACATATTGTTGCTTATAATGGTGTTTAGTAGGGCCCCCGACACTACATACTTTTTAATTGGGTTATAGTTTGGTCGAGTTGGACTACTTGATAGTTTTTATATCAGATCGACCGACACAATTTACAATATGCGCACTTGCACACATCTTCATACTAATTAAGAGCCCGACCAAGCTATCGCCTGATAAAAAGTTTGTTATGTGCGAGTGCCCATAGGATTATCTATAGTTTCGAAATGATCCATTTCGAAATACGGAACATTGTGTACGCACAGTTCCGTTTACTGTGGTATTAGATAATTGGTGAAATATTTGTGTACGAATCTATCATTTGATCCATGCGTTGTCGCTCGATTCGGCGATTTATGGCCGCGATTTGTTGATGCGATGATTCCGCTTAAATTTTAACCCAATATAATCTCCAGACTGAACGAGGTATGTTTTCGCTGGATCTATGTAACATCCATATAGAGACATGTCAGTTCCTGTAAAGCTATTTTGGTTCAACATTTATCCTAAATATTTAATGTCGCAGATTCAGACAGTGGAGTTTCTTCCCGTTAGAGTAAATTACTAACTGAACATACTATATGTATAATAGGTAGATACCATAGCTAACATGAAAAGGAACGTTCACCAAATTCTAAAAATAATTTTGCAGGTATGCAGGTAGGTAAAATGTCCCATGCGAAGGAAGATAATATTTTTGTATGGGATCTTGGACATTCTCTTGGGACAGATACCACAGGTAAAGGTCGGTAAATAAAGAGATCTTGAACCAAAAAGTAAGTAGGTATTGAAATGAATACCAAGAATTTCTAAATAAAATACACATGAAATTAAATGTGAATGCGTCTACTTCGTCGGATTGAATTTTCGATAATTTTTTAAAAAATACACTATAAAATACACAAAGCTTGTAGAAATTTAACCAACTGTAAACAGTATCAAAATATAGGAATATTTGTAACAAACTTATTAGATACACTCTAATAAGTTTGAAACAAATTATTTCAGACAAAAATTATATTTTATACGGATTTTAAAAAAAACTTGGCAAATTATCAGAGAAGCTGCAAACACACAATTGTCTCGAAATACCATATTTGAACTTAATGCTGATGATGGGATAATTTGTCTGAAAAAAGAACCTCATAGAGTTGTTGATAGGATAAATGATTAATTTGGCAATGTTGGGTGGTCTAAACTGGCATAACTAATAACTAGCAATGATAGTAATTCAGAAGACTATCTCTTCTTCTTCTTTACCTAGTCTGTGTTTGAATCCTATTATTGTGTAACAAGCCATCTGTTGGTGTTGATAATATTAGCACGGAAACAATATAAACATTATATTGCCGCTCCGTTTGTCCTTATAGTAAACCATAGTTTTAAATAGGGCATTTTTCCTGAAACTTTGAAATGTGCACTTATTAAACCCATTTTCAAAACCGGAGATAAACTTGAAATCGTTAACTATAGACCTATTTCACTGCTTTCAATCTTTTCGAAAATATTTGAAAGGGTTGTTAAGCGGAGATTAATTGATTTTTACAAATTTGACAGTACGCAAATATGAAGTCTCTCTTGGAGGATTCAATAGTTCACCAAGATTGATTACCTATGGGGTACCTCAGGGAAGTGTCCTTGGCCCTGTAGTTTTTCTTTTATATGTGAATGAAATGTGTAACTCGACAATGGAGGGTCAAATTATTGCCATTGATGATGATACTGTTTTACTATTTAAGTTCAGATTATGGCAAGACACATTTGAGCTAGCCGAAAACGGCATCAGAATGGTTAAAAACTGGCTTGATCGTAATCTTTTTTTGTTAAATGTTGCCAAATCTAATTACTTGATTTTAAGTCCAACGATGGCTGGGCAACCAATACGTGTTCCTGAACGCAAACTCCAATTACATGACTATGATTGTACCAATGTTTGTGATTGTGTGAATCTCAGAAGAACTAATGTCACAAAGTACTTAGGAATACTTACAACTAACAAACTCTGTTGGAAAAATCATATACATGATTCTTCTAATAAGATAAGAAGATTGAGATACATTTAGAAGTCTTTAAGAAACATATTGGACCACGTCTTAATGAAAGCAGTTTATTATTCCCTCACCCAATCCGTTATGACTTAGGTATGAAATTATGGGATGGGATGGATGCGTTAAATCAGTCATGTACCCGCTCAAGAAAGCACAAAAATGTATTTTGCGCATCATCAACAAAAAAAAAAACATAAACCTTCCCTTCAGATGACTTGTTCTGAGCATTTGATGTTCTTGACCCTAGGCAATTGCATAAGAAAACATTGGTTCAATTTTACTAAAAAATATTATTAGATAACTTTAGTATTGCACAACAAACGAGAATTACAAGACAATCAAATCGTGTAAATTACTCTGTTCCGATCATGAAAACCACGTTTGGACAAAGACTGTATTTATCCCTTAAGTAAAAAAAAAATAAACAATGATAAGTTGCTATAATAAATATCTCGATATAAGTAGTAAATTCTGGCACAAATTTGATTTTCAATGCCAAGATTTTGTTCCAATTCAGAATTAGTTTTGGTAAATATTGAGTCAGTTAAAAGTTGAAAAATAAAATATGGAGATGATATTTATAACATAGTTCAATGGAGATAAAAAAAAAATGTTTTGTCATTCGTATAATATTTGAATAATTCGACCCAATTACACACTTTTAAAAATAACTTGTATCTCTCTTTCTTTGATTTGAGATTATTATTTAACTGGGACGCGGTATTTTTTATTCAATCGAAATGCGAGGACCATTAAACGAGTGTTTACATCCATTTTATTTCACAAAGATAAATGTTTATTTTCAACAACTCGATATCTTATAATTTAAACATGAGCAGGGATATTTTTTGTATTACAATGTTTATATCTATACAATTCAAATATACGAACAAATAAAAAAAATATTAATGATTAAAATTACATTTTGAAATCTTCAAAAATTCAAAAGAGATTCCATCTTGTTTTCTTTTGATTAGCTACTCATACCATCATCCGCTCCATACGATGTGACTTGTATGAATAATGATTAATTATTAGACCCTTGTATGAATAATTAAATAAATAAGGCTATGCGTTGTTATTCTTGTCGGCCGTCGTGGCTAAGTTGGTTTGGTGTCTGCTGAACTAAAGGTCCGAGTTCAATTTCTGGTGGAGACACAGTTTTTAATTTTATTTTCAGTATAAATCAGTGAGACGATAGTTATAAGAAGTTTCCTGATTGTGGCAACTTGTTATTGGGTGCGTGTCGAATTAATATTTGACATAGTTCGGTACCTGTTAGTTGCTTGAAAAGAAATACAAATAAACAAATAAAAAATAGCACAAAGAACACCTCATAAAGCTTGTAGATTAATTATCTTGGTCCTTTGTTTAATGTAATAAGAACAATCATTGAGTGTTGACATAAGCACCTCTATAAAATAATCAATAACTATGTACTTTAGCTCCTCTTACCTCCTTAGTCAGATACATTACCATATACCAACAAGGAATACCCGCTAAAGTATAACATTCCTATGTAAGATGACCAACACTAATCATTTGCGTTACTCATCAATTAATAGAATTCATCGGTTGGTCAATGATTGTGGTTATCTGACTGATGTACTCTTCCACTCTAATAAGCACTATAAGGACACTTTATTGAAAAATTTTCAAAAACATACCCTCCAATAAAATGTGTAATTTTCTGCTTTGAATATTTACATGTATTCAATTTAATGGCAAGGAAAGAATATTGTAATTCAACTCTGTATTCGATTTTTTTTGTTCGATTATGTTGATAGGTTTTTCCTTTTTTTACGTAAGTTTATTAGTATATTCTTTTCTGTGTTTTTGTTTTCGATATATGTTTTTTTATGTAAAGGGCAATATATGCCGTAAATTTTTAAATAAATAAATAAGATTTACACCATTAGGACTTGGACTGTCGACTTCATTTATTTATGTGCGGGGCATCGGAGATGTGAATTATATCTAGGATTAGATATGGTAGACATCTGTAAATAATACATATATAAATGATTATCGAAATCAATAAATTCTCACGGCCATAAAGAAAAACAGACAGTTATTGGACGAGGGATAAAGTGATCAATTGAAAGTAAACTGGTTGGTTGGAAGAAATTGCCTAATGGCAATAAGCCCGCCAAGGTACAGTATATTTGTTTATATTATATACAGAAAGATGAATAAATAAGTAAATAAATAAATAAACGAATCGAAAAACATCTCGTATAGTCCGATGACATGTTATATATGTAATTATCAAAAAAAACATGATTAGGTATATGCGTGATTCAGAAAAAGAAAAATATCAAAATATTATATATTATAAAAATAGAAAGTTATATAAATGACATAGAAAAAATTCGTTATCAAAATAAATAAGTATTTTTTTTTTGTAATAAAATAAATTTTATTACGTAGATGCTCTTTGAGCGAAACGCGTCAGTGGTCAAGTACATTTAAAAGTGGAAATAAGCTAAAAATAGAGTTAAATGATAAAGTGTGACAAAGTAATCGGCTGAATGAGTCTTATCAAAATATGTTCCATTTTTTATGTATTTTAATTTAAACGTTATTAAACGATCTACAAATAAGTCCGATTTGTAATTTAAATTATACATTCCTTTTGTAACGCGTGAGATTTAAAAAAATATATTTATCACAATATGATTTAACAGCATCCGTGTTAAACCACTACCCGGAAGAAATCGTTCTGACAGCAGAGTATTTGAGATATCCGCGGTCAAAGAGCACAAGTATGATTGTTGGAATATCATAGAAAAACGACAAGATAACGAAATTGAAACAATACTATTAGTTACATATATAATAGTAGTATAAGTAACTTTATTGTAAACAAAATCAAAAAATAATGAAATGATTCCAATACTTTTTTTATAATATTTATTATATAGGTAATTGAGATTTCTTAAAATCAATTAACAAAAATCAATTTATCCTTTTCAAAGTTGAAAAGTAACGTCTGATCCAAGCATCTCAAAGGAAGCTTTAATATTGTTCATAACTTAAATATTTAAAAAAAATCAGTGTCAGGTACAAAGTAGGCTACTTGAAGTAGGTAGACATCAAAATGAAATAAACGTTTCAGCAATTATAATATAACTAATGTCTTTCGACTCCAAGTGTAATATTTTGTATATATGTATTTTAAATATATAACATGTAATAACTATGTAAACTATACAGGTAGTTCCTTCGGAACAGATTTTGTGTAGTGATTACTTTCTTTATAATATAATTATATAAATAAATAGATAAAAAAATATCGTGCTTAATCTGACGTTTGCCAGTGAAACATGAACGTGTAAAAAGACACACAAAAGTAGAATAAATTCTGAAGAAATGAGATCACTAAGAGTATGCAATAGAACGATATATGAATGAAAAATGATGACATAAGTAGAGAATGCAAGATAAAGAAGGATATAAGTAAAATGAACCTTGAGAGGGTTTCAAATACAAAAGCCGGAAACATTCAAAGATTCATTGCCATCGCGAATACACAAATTCTGAATGTTTCTGAGAACTGGCCGGGAAGTTCGTTAAAAATTGATTGAAAAATTCCAGTTATTACCTACAGACATGTAAAATAAAAGAAAAGGGTATAATATGCAAGAAAAAAGGAGGAATTAAAAACTATTGAACTTGATGGAGGGTACCCTAAGAAAAAATATTGAAACTTACAGATTATTGACTATTCATAGGTGCATAATTAGAAATTTATTACTTGACAACTCGTTTGGGAGTTCAGTGACATTATACAATACACCCACAGAAGATTTATAGTACCTATGTACATTATATAAAGTAATAAAGAAACTCCTGTTTCGTATTTTAATGTATATCTCGAATTTTATACAGTTTGCATAAAATCAGGCGTACATTTTTTTTTACATGCTAAGGAGGAGTACAGTGACATAGAGAAGAAATTTACATACATATATGACAGACTCAGTTTTTGAGGTTATATATTGAAAATTTTATTATCAAATAAACTGTTTCGTTGTTTTCGTTGCAGTGTCTTCAGAAAATTCAAATTGTCGGAATTTAAACTTGGTTGTTGCATTTTCTAATATTGTATTTCAAATTGTGCATTATTTACACGTGTTGCAAAGTATTGTCTGAGTCTCATGGAAGTCCACAGAGAGAACCTTGTATTTTGCTGACCATGAATACAAATTTGGCGAATTTCAACACTACAGTTCTGCACAGTGTATTGAACTCGACATTAAACAACCCCCAAACCTTCCAACCAACCTGTCCCCGAAAGGGCTCATCGTGAAAGGTATTTATCGTTTAGTCGACTACATTTAATGTAAGAGAAAATAAATCAACACTTTTTAGGAGCTATTTTGTTTTACTATCGTCACAGCAATGTTTGAACTGCGTGAAAATATTAGTTGTGCTGTTACTTGTCCAAAATTACGACGTCCTATGGTTGTAAAGATGATGCCAACATGTTTATTTGGTGCAACTCTGTAAAGTAATTTATATATTTCAATAGTACTTATATAAAATAACATAGGTAATATATATGGGTGGTGGAAGAGCAGTTAGCGAGCTGGGTGTTTAGGGAATTCTTTAGGGAATGTAGGAGTATGTATATTATGTACATACTTGTTACTACAATGACATATTCATTTAGAAAAAGGTGTGTCAATTGGATGCTATCAGCACAAGATAGTGGCTTGGAAGGAGATGGAGGAGGCCTTCGTCCAGGAGTGGACGGGATTTGGTTGAGAAGAAGAATATATTATTCGATGATTGGCCATAATTAATATTGATGGCAAAAACAAAGTATGAAAATTTTATTAGTATGAATAAGTTTTTTAATATGATTATTGTCTTGTGATTTTGAAATTAATTTATAATTTCAAAATCACAAGACGAACCCAGGGGGCAAGTCTAATAATTAATATATGGAGTTCTATAATATTTTTAGATGTCATAGAACTCCATATGATATAATTATATCCATGATATGAGTAATCACGAGGGTTTTGATTTCGCCGGTTGGACCAGACTTATCCCCGTGGTTTGTATTTTATATCGACAAGTACTTTTTTATGCAATGGAAAGTATGGAACTAACATTTACTTTTAGAAATATTTTCTAAAATACAGCGTCGTTGTTTATTATGAGAACTCATTTCTAACGAGATAAGGCAAGTAACATAAAATAGATAAGTACCCACTATACACAATTCTTTTTTGTATGTAAATATTTCAATTAATTTTATTTGAATATTTAAAGAAATAAAATAAAAGTAAACAGTTTTAATCCATGTAAGGAGTTTAAATTTTTACAGTGTTATTTATAAAAATAAATTTGGTTCAATTGAACCCGGTTCAAAGTTTTATTCTGAAATTCAAATATTCTCATACAAGAATAAATAATTCTTGTATGAAAATATTTGAATTTCAGAATAAGACTTTGAACCGGGTTCAATTGAACCAAATTTATTTTTATACATAACAAAGTTTAAGTTAAATTTAAGCTTGAGTGCTTTCGATGGTTAAACCATCATCCCTGATCTTCGAAGTCGACATTCAAAACGCTTTAATGTGAAAAATCTTTGTCTTCCTGGCTATATCCCAACTCTCTCTTTGTGCTGACTGTTGAGGTCAGGTCTCCTTGTTTTTACTCCTCACTAACACAAAGTGATATAGTGGGGAGTTATGATTTCGCAATTTTTAAGGGTATTTTTTTTTGCAGATTATCAACTAGTATCGTGCTGAGATTGTATTCTGAAAGTTTCATCACAATGTATCTGTGTGTGTGTGTGTGCTATGTACGGCGTGCTAATTTTTTACTTTATCGATTATAGACTAAAGTACTCATTCGATTCTATTCAAATTTTGCAAATATGTATATCTAATACTCGATTAGATCCCATTAGATTTTGAACGATATATGAATAGTGCTTCTCAATTTTTTTAACTGTCAAATATTTCAAAGTGACCCCAAGCTCAGGAAACTTAAAATTTGAAATTTTTGTTTTCAAATTCGTAAAAAAGCACATCACTTTCATAAAATGGCATTGAAGAGTTATCGAGTTTTCATAATAAAATATTTAAATAAAAAATAATTTAACAAACTCATTTCATGAAAATGTTGGAAATTTTCCATACAAAATTTGAATACTTTATAGAATGACTTGTTAGTGAGGAGTTTAGCGTTGGCCACAACCCACTCGTTTAATTATAGGCCCCTTTGTTCTGAATTATGTCAGCAAGGCCATGTCTAGTTAAATATCTTCTTATCTGCCTTAATATAGTCGTATATTAATATGTTCGATTCCTTCTACTTACTCTGCGAGAGACACGACTTTGATGGTAACCAGGTCAATTTATATTTCGCGATGTTTACAGCGTGATGTGATCATGTTCAGCATCTTCAAAATGTGAAAAATGTAGAAATTCGCCTCACTACGTCGTGGCACGAAATTCGTTTAAAGAAAATTGACTTATCGTGAAAGGCGGTGAAATTTTTCATATCAGCATACGTGTTGAATTTTCAGTTGCATCAAAAAAGAAATTCATATTTCAGTATCAATATCTACCTATCTTGTAGTTCTAAATAATATTCGGATTTTGCAAATGTTGAAAAATAATTTTCATGAAATATTATGTATCAAAAAAATCATGTCGAATTGATAAACTCCTCTTATTTTTAAAATCGCATAAAGATGAGTCAAAATCTGTATAATAACATGATAAAAATTTGATAAATGCTTCAAGAAAATTTTTATTTTGCATTTTAATCGTACAATTTTAACTGTCGTTTGTTTCGTCCTATTTTTACTTTTCAATCTCATAGACTAATGTGACCTGTTCTAAAGAGAGCTGCTCCTAATTTCACGTGGATTCACAACCTTCTTTCCTTTTCGTTTTCCCTGAGGCCGCTTATGCAGGAGTCTGGTTGTTAATTCTTGAACATGACCATACCAGTTCATACTTATTTGTATACTTCATCTAAATTATGATGTCTTCAGCCCCAAATATCTCTCTTATTATGGTGATTTTCATGCGATCTCTTTTGAGTGAGTAGATTTAGACTATTTTATATAAACCTAAACACCTCAATTTTAAATCAAATCCCTCAAATATGTTAAACAGTGTGTTTCTATAAATAATAGTATAAGTCTTTTCAACATTTCTCTAGTGAATGTTCGCAACACAATTTTAAAATTCAGCCTAAATTCCCATAAATAAATGATTAAAAATATCCTTTTTTACAGCATTTTTATTAAATTACTCCATAACCATGTGTCGTAAAGAAAGAAATCTTTTATACGCTTAAAGAGTGCATAAAATCAAATTGAATGACCGATAAAGTTTTTTCATTTCAACTAAGGTTTGTTATTAAAATGCAAAAAATCAACAAATTTGGGGTTTCCGATAATTTAAATCACGTATAAACCTTTTTAAACGCACGCGATATTAACCCTTACTAACGCGTAACTTCATAGTGCATTGTGCGGTTTTAATTATCATGTTTTCAGTCACTAAGTTTAGCGTTATATGTACTCTTAATAAAATGAGTAAATGATTTAGCTTTCATGGCGAAACGAAATCATCATATTTTGTGGTTTTTTGAGATATAATCGATCAAACAATAAATTTATAAGCATAATATTATTACAATTACCCATAAAATGTCAATATATTACATTTTAAGGAAACTGACGAATGTTTCAAGGATACAATGCTTACATTTTAATGTCCTAAAACATCTGAGAATTTTGTTTTATGAAAAACGATTGAAATGAAAATATTGCATATTCGGAGTCGTAAAAGTTGGAAACACGAAACAGTTAAAGGGAGGGAAAAGAATTGGACGGTCATAAATATCCTATTATGTTAAAGCCTGTTTTGTTTTTATGTGAAATGATTTTGTAAGAACCCTTCAATAAGATAAGAGGTATCCATGTTGACCAAGACATGCTTCGAATACAAATAATATCATATTTGAATGTACAAACCTACCTCCTTCCTCTTGTGTAACCGCTGTGCTCTTCGATTAGTGAGGAGTGAACGTATTTACAGTCTTAAAGTGTTTAAAATAACATCTATGCGGTACATAGTCTTAAAAACAGGAATATGTGGATTATAATCTTTCGCGTTCATCCGTTGAAAGCGTCGAAATGCTTCGGTAAAGTCCGGAGATACTCGGCGCCGAGCAGTTTGCTTTGGAAACTTCACCTGAAGAGCATCTCTTTCAGTAGCATGAGACTGTATGAAATTCTTTTCACGGTTTCGAACGTTTTTTATGGTGACGAGATTGCTATTGCTATTCTCCTACTGTTCGTGCTATGCATTTTTTCCTTGTCGCTCACTTAGCGTTCTGTGAAGGGGTCGTTTACAGTCGCCATATGAGGAGTGGGTGGTGGTGGTAAGTAGCGAGAACGTTTTTTGATTGTGAATATGCTTTTACGGGGTTTAGTTTTAAGATAATGAAATTAATAACAATTTTTATAGCGGCGATTGATGTAGTATTTTTTCAAGATTTTAGTGTTGTACAGTTTTTCATAAGTAAGTATTATATTTAATGATTCGTAGCTATAATAGTTCTTTTAATATTATGTCAATAAAGATCATGACTTGCGATCTGGGGGTGAGTCTGGTTAACAGGCGAAATCAAAACCATCCATGTTTACCCATATCATGGATATAATTATATTATGGAGTTCTGTGACATCTTAGGATGTCATCAAACTCCGTAAGATTTTGCACGGATAGCCTAGTCTTCACACCATTTTTTAAATATAACCTATAAAAGTTTGGTAAAAATACCAATTTAGTCATTTTTTTAATATTTGAGTTACTTTTTTTAATATATAATGCAACTGACTCACGCCAGTCGCAATTATAACTAGAAACGAACCTAACAAACCTATTTTTACCAAACTTTTGAGGTTAGGTTTAAAAAAAATGGTGTGAAGACTAGGCTATTCATTTTGCACACTTGCCCCCAAGATTGAGTCTTTCTGCGTTGCTCATCACTACGTTCGAATAATATTTTACCAGGAAAAAATATTATTGTTCAAGTTCAAAAATGGAACCCTTTTAAATGCGTAATGCGGATCTAATGTTATTTTGAGTGATGCCTCACTAACTTCATGCCATACTGGATTTGATATTGTTTTTGAAATTGTGTAAACGTGATGCGATATACCGATTTTAAGATATTTGGATACAGAAAATATGTATATGGTGAAGTCATAAAATTAATCGAAAAAAAACATATGTTTATCAGTAAAGCATACATCTTCGAATATTTGGACAAAATGTCAGAAATTTATCATGCGTTTTCACACACGTTATTTGTATGAAAAATATCAAGGAAAAAAACTGAGGTTTCCAAATTTTAATAATATAATTCGTGTTTAATCAATATTAGACTTATTTTTTTTTCATGTTTAATCAATAAAATCAAATATACAGTTTTGTATATTGTCGTTATATTTTGAATATGATTTAGATCATAATATATTGTTTTTTTATAAGGTTTAGGTTTAATGAAAGACAAAAGTGTTGTGTTAATTTAAACTTACATACACTATTAGAAGCACATATAATATATCTTCTTTTCTCTCGCTTTATTCCCATTATTTGGGGGCGGTTCTACTATGAAGCTCAATTCGATATTAGGTATCACTATAAATAAAAATTACTGTATATTTTATTATGGTCTTTTTCTCTCTGTCTAATGTCAGGTCCTCTCGACATCGATTACTACTTTGGCATAGGCATATTTTGATCTAATCGAAACAGCTCTTCCAGTGGCGTAGCTAGGAAATTAGGTTCCTCATGCAAAAATTACGAAAGGGCCTCCCACAATAAAGAAAAAGTAAATTTACATAATTTCAACTACAAATTTGCAAATATCTAGAAGACAAATTTATGAATAAACTCCCTATTAAATATATTAAAATAACAATGTAACATTGTTTATTTACACTTTCACAAGAAAATAATTAACAACTAGACACAACCCAACACTTCACCATTATTATCCATGTTCCCGTTAGGTCAACGCCCATTCCCTCTCTCCCCCCACCTCCTTCTATATCCATGACACTGCCGCACACCGCATAAAATTAGTTTTTAGTTTAAACCCACCTGGAGAATAGAACGGCAGTTCTTGAAACTAGTTGCTGAATAAAAATAAATAAGTGGAAATAAACAAAGGTAAATTGTTATTTTAATATTTTTAAAATGTATTTTCACAATATAAACGCCTCTACCTTACAATAAACTCCCTGTTATTTTTTTTGTATTAATATTTGCAAAAATATAACATTCAGTGTTTGAAATTTAAATTGCGTATTTTCTGTTGTCAATTTTGATATTAGGTTGTAATTTTTTTCACATCGCGTGTATATAAATTTGGGGCCAAGCTGGACCCTCATGATTCGCATGACCCTGATGTTAGGCAGTTACGCCACTGAGCTTATCTATTGTATGGATTCGTATTTGAATTGGTTTTTATTTTTAATGAAGATTAAACGATTGATAAGTTAAATGAAAATAAAATAAAGAGAATAAAAGCTAGATCGAATTGAATCTGTATCAAGTCTTGTAATACATTTTTAAAATATGGTGCTATACAAATATGAAGATAGCAGCAAAATTATTATAAGAGAGCAATCTTTATTTTAAAACGGTTGGAAATAAAAGAGTAGGTTCGCTTAAGATTTCGATCAATTTGAAGTAAATGGGAAAGATAAGAAGTAAGATACCTAAATAGGGAGGTAGATGTGTTTTGTGCTGCGTCAATAAGAATTTATTCTTCGTCGTTGTAAAGTGGAAGGGGTGTAAGATGGGGATAGGGTGAATGGAATTGGAAAATGTCATAATAGTTATGCAAATTTTTCGATCAACTTTATTTTCTCAGCGGCGTTTCCTACCAAAAGTTAACAATGTGTCAATCGTATTCTCGATTATCGTTATTTTAAAGAAACAATATTGAACAGCGCCTTTATACCTATTATATACACAAAGAAACCAAGGGGAGGAGAAGATATTGGCTGCTGAAATTATTTAACTAAACAAGTCCTTTTCTGTGCTCTCTGTCGGGAGCTTAAATATTACATTAATATTTTGGCTCTTAGTTTTAACGTTCGACGTAGAATGTAGATATCGAGAAAAATTGCGAAAATCTAAAGGAAAATATGCGGATTTCAACTAAAGTACAAATTAAATAAAAAAATAGAAAAAGTTGATACACGAAAATGGATAATATCTTCCTTCTTTAATGGAAATATTTCTTTGTAAAAATAAATTGTAGGCTGGCTTTTTACGGTTACATACGAGATGTTCGATATCCTAATAAAGTATGTCTTTCAGCTAACAAACAAAGTTTGAAGATAGTGATTTTTTCCCTTTTATGACATTTTTTCTGAATGCGATCCATTTAAAAAGTTTGGTTAGGTACCTTTTATAAAATTATCAATAAGTAATAAGTATCACTGATAACCATATATGGTTAGTGGGATCTGGTATAGATTAAATTATGTTGAAAAAAAAAATAATAAAATAAATATTTTTCTTGAGTTCATCGATCAATCAAGTGCAATGTCATTGGCAGTATAGAGACTTAATTTTTTTATTACTTAGCAGATCAGTTTTCAAATTGTCTACAAAGAATTGTTAGAGAACCAGCTTCCAGTAGCCTTTCTTAGACAATGCCCACATCTGTGTAATTAAAACTGTCAAACGTTCCAATAAAACCAAAGTGTCCAATTTAAATGCTAATTATCTACATAATTGAGGACTCGATACGTAGGCTGAAATTTTCCGGAGATAAAATGTCTGATATCCTCTAAGAAAATGTACGCTTTATGTTCCATCTTATAATAATATGTCAGATACGAATATTTTGTCGTCATTCACTGCATCTGTTACATACGAGGATATTTCAAGATATTTTTTACGTGCGGGTTTTAACGATTTTATATCTTATAATATTATGGGTAAAGCGATGAAATTATTTGAATATATATTTATTTAAATATAATATATTCTCGATGTAATACAAGAGACAGGAGTCTGGCGTTCAGGTCCTCTATGCCTACCCCAAACAGGGAAACTCCGTGATGGTATGGTATGTATTTTTTTATTTAAACACATTTAAACAAATAAACTTCAAAAAGTTTAAGCCAGAAATCGATTAAATCCATTTGGCAAGTAGTGTATAGTTATACCAGCCGATATGTAGTTGCCTATTCCATTAAGTTAACTGTATAGCTCAGTTTATAGAGATTTTTTTATTTATTAAATATTGCTTCTTGGGCAACTAACAGGTACTATGTCAAATATTAATTTAACACGCACCCAATAACAAGTTTTGAAGCCACATTTTGGAGACCCAGATTGAAAACACAATTAAAAACTGTGTCTCCATCGGGAATCGAACCCGGGATCTTTGAATCAGTAGTCAGATATCTAATCAACTAAACCACGAAGGCCGACAGATGTTTGTTTGCATCATCGAGCATTGAAAAAAATGATTATCGTGGAATAAAATCAAAATATTTTAACAGAAATATACCTAATGATGCTTTATCAAATATTTTCAAATTAATTGTAATCGTCCTGTGAAAGAAGAATTTGCTTCTAAACCTGTCATATCTAATTTATAATTTTATTTTGGTTTAAAAAATATGAAATATGATAAATATATTAAGAAAAACAATAGATTAAGAAAAAAATTTCATTTTTTGTAAATATTATTTTGTAGTAGCATTGTATGCATAGAACAAAGTACCGAGGAGTGAGGTGAGGTGGAACGAAACGAAGAAACAAAGCCTTCACGTTTCATTTCGACTTTATTTCCTGACTTTTCTCTCGTAAATTAAAAATATTGAACTTGAAAAATTTTATAGACTAGTACTTGTCCGGGCAAGCACGTTGCGTACGGTAGGAAAATTGGTTTCATTAATGTGAAAACAGATGCTGGGCTGGATCTGGTATTGTTACCCCTGGCTGAGTTCAGGATCGAGGGTTGAAAATTATTTGCATCAATTGGATTACAATCCAAACGCCACCATATTTCAGGGACCGATATATTCACAACGTATTAAAACCGCTTGTGATTTTCGAACCGATTACTATACGAGAATTGATGAATTTTAAATCTTTACGTGATACGTACTTGACCGACCTTTGCCGACCACAGTTTCATAGTGGTTTGCCGTTCAAATGCCAGTTTTATATAAGGTTTGATAATTGTCACATGTTGAATAAGAAAATTGGTAGAAAGATTTAGAAAACCAATCGGAAACAAACTCACTATTTGAAAACATAATATAGTGTGGTAATAATATAAGTTTGATTAAAGGTGAAGAATATTTATTTATTTTATTCCTTCTACGCCCATTTGAAGGGCGTTTAACAAAACATACAAAGCACTTTTGCAGTGTACAGCAACAATATAAAACGACATATAACCAATAAGAATATAAAAAAAACAAAAATAAATTCTAAAAGTAAAAACAAAGAAAATAAATTATATCATTAAAAATAAAGAAGGGATATATAGAATCAAAAATATAAAATAACATATACCCAATAAGAATATAAAAAAACACAAATAAAATTTTAAAGTAAAAACGTAGAAAATAAAATATATGAGTAAAAATAAAGAAGGAATATATAAAATCAACAGTATAAAGCAACATATAACCAATATGAATATATAAAAACACAAATAAAATTAAAAATGAAAAACATAGAGAATAAAATATATGAGTAAAAATAAAGAAGGAATATATAAAATCAACAGTATAAAGCAACATATAACCAATATGAATATATAAAAACACAAATAAAATTAAAAATGAAAAACATAGAGAATAAAATATATGAGTAAAAATAAAGAAGGAATATATAAAATCAACAGTATAAAGCAACATATAACCAATATGAATATATAAAAACACAAATAAAATTAAAAATGAAAAACATAGAGAATAAAATATATGAGTAAAAATAAAGAAGGAATATATAAAATCAACAGTATAAAGCAACATATAACCAATATGAATATATAAAAACACAAATAAAATTAAAAATGAAAAACATAGAGAATAAAATATATGAGTAAAAATAAAGAAGGAATATATAAAATCAACAGTATAAAGCAACATATAACCAATATGAATATATAAAAACACAAATAAAATTAAAAATGAAAAACATAGAGAATAAAATATATGAGTAAAAATAAAGAAGGAATATATAAAATCAACAGTATAAAGCAACATATAACCAATATGAATATATAAAAACACAAATAAAATTAAAAATGAAAAACATAGAGAATAAAATATATGAGTAAAAATAAAGAAGGAATATATAAAATCAACAGTATAAAGCAACATATAACCAATATGAATATATAAAAACACAAATAAAATTAAAAATGAAAAACATAGAGAATAAAATATATGAGTAAAAATAAAGAAGGAATATATAAAATCAACAGTATAAAGCAACATATAACCAATATGAATATATAAAAACACAAATAAAATTAAAAATGAAAAACATAGAAAATAAAATATATGAGTAAAAATAAAGAAGGAATATATAAAATCAACAGTATAAAGCAACATATAACCAATATGAATATATAAAAACACAAATAAAATTAAAAATGAAAAACATAGAGAATAAAATATATGAGTAAAAATAAAGAAGGAATATATAAAATCAACAGTATAAAGCAACATATAACCAATATGAATATATAAAAACACAAATAAAATTAAAAATGAAAAACATAGAAAATAAAATATATGAGTAAAAATAAAGAAGGAATATATAAAATCAACAGTATAAAGCAACATATAACCAATATGAATATATAAAAACACAAATAAAATTAAAAATGAAAAACATAGAAAATAAAATATATGAGTAAAAATAAAGAAGGAATATATAAAATCAACAGTATAAAGCAACATATAACCAATATGAATATATAAAAACACAAATAAAATTAAAAATGAAAAACATAGAAAATAAAATATATGAGTAAAAATAAAGAAGGAATATATAAAATCAACAGTATAAAGCAACATATAACCAATATGAATATATAAAAACACAAATAAAATTTTAAAGTAAAAACGTAGAAAATAAAATATATGAGTAAAAATAAAGAAGGAATATATAAAATCAACAGTATAAAGCAACATATAACCAATATGAATATATAAAAACACAAATAAAATTAAAAATGAAAAACATAGAGAATAAAATATATGAGTAAAAATAAAGAAGGAATATATAAAATCAACAGTATAAAGCAACATATAACCAATATGAATATATAAAAACACAAATAAAATTAAAAATGAAAAACATAGAGAATAAAATATATGAGTAAAAATAAAGAAGGAATATATAAAATCAACAGTATAAAGCAACATATAACCAATATGAATATATAAAAACACAAATAAAATTAAAAATGAAAAACATAGAGAATAAAATATATGAGTAAAAATAAAGAAGGAATATATAAAATCAACAGTATAAAGCAACATATAACCAATATGAATATATAAAAACACAAATAAAATTAAAAATGAAAAACATAGAGAATAAAATATATGAGTAAAAATAAAGAAGGAATATATAAAATCAACAGTATAAAGCAACATATAACCAATATGAATATATAAAAACACAAATAAAATTAAAAATGAAAAACATAGAGAATAAAATATATGAGTAAAAATAAAGAAGGAATATATAAAATCAACAGTATAAAGCAACATATAACCAATATGAATATATAAAAACACAAATAAAATTAAAAATGAAAAACATAGAGAATAAAATATATGAGTAAAAATAAAGAAGGAATATATAAAATCAACAGTATAAAGCAACATATAACCAATATGAATATATAAAAACACAAATAAAATTAAAAATGAAAAACATAGAAAATAAAATATATGAGTAAAAATAAAGAAGGAATATATAAAATCAACAGTATAAAGCAACATATAACCAATATGAATATATAAAAACACAAATAAAATTAAAAATGAAAAACATAGAGAATAAAATATATGAGTAAAAATAAAGAAGGAATATATAAAATCAACAGTATAAAGCAACATATAACCAATATGAATATATAAAAACACAAATAAAATTAAAAATGAAAAACATAGAAAATAAAATATATGAGTAAAAATAAAGAAGGAATATATAAAATCAACAGTATAAAGCAACATATAACCAATATGAATATATAAAAACACAAATAAAATTTTAAAGTAAAAACGTAGAAAATAAAATATATGAGTAAAAATAAAGAAGGAATATATAAAATCAACAGTATAAAGCAACATATAACCAATATGAATATATAAAAACACAAATAAAATTAAAAATGAAAAACATAGAGAATAAAATATATGAGTAAAAATAAAGAAGGAATATATAAAATCAAAAGTATAAAGCAACATATAACCAATATGAATATATAAAAACACAAAAAAAATTTTAAAGTAAAAACGTAGAAAATAAAATATATGAGTAAAAATAAAGAAGGAATATATAAAATCAACAGTATAAAGCAACATATAACCAATATGAATATATAAAAACACAAATAAAATTAAAAATGAAAAACATAGAGAATAAAATATATGAGTAAAAATAAAGAAGGAATATATAAAATCAACAGTATAAAGCAACATATAACCAATATGAATATATAAAAACACAAATAAAATTAAAAATGAAAAACATAGAAAATAAAATATATGAGTAAAAATAAAGAAGGAATATATAAAATCAACAGTATAAAGCAACATATAACCAATATGAATATATAAAAACACAAATAAAATTTTAAAGTAAAAACGTAGAAAATAAAATATATGAGTAAAAATAAAGAAGGAATATATAAAATCAACAGTATAAAGCAACATATAACCAATATGAATATATAAAAACACAAATAAAATTAAAAATGAAAAACATAGAAAATAAAATATATGAGTAAAAATAAAGAAGGAATATATAAAATCAACAGTATAAAGCAACATATAACCAATATGAATATATAAAAACACAAATAAAATTAAAAATGAAAAACAGAGAGAATAAAATATATGAGTAAAAATAAAGAAGGAATATATAAAATCAACAGTATAAAGCAACATATAACCAATATGAATATATAAAAACACAAATAAAATTAAAAATGAAAAACATAGAGAATAAAATATATGAGTAAAAATAAAGAAGGAATATATAAAATCAACAGTATAAAGCAACATATAACCAATATGAATATATAAAAACACAAATAAAATTAAAAATGAAAAACATAGAAAATAAAATATATGAGTAAAAATAAAGAAGGAATATATAAAATCAACAGTATAAAGCAACATATAACCAATATGAATATATAAAAACACAAATAAAATTTTAAAGTAAAAACGTAGAAAATAAAATATATGAGTAAAAATAAAGAAGGAATATATAAAATCAACAGTATAAAGCAACATATAACCAATATGAATATATAAAAACACAAATAAAATTAAAAATGAAAAACATAGAAAATAAAATATATGAGTAAAAATAAAGAAGGAATATATAAAATCAACAGTATAAAGCAACATATAACCAATATGAATATATAAAAACACAAATAAAATTAAAAATGAAAAACATAGAGAATAAAATATATGAGTAAAAATAAAGAAGGAATATATAAAATCAACAGTATAAAGCAACATATAACCAATATGAATATATAAAAACACAAATAAAATTAAAAATGAAAAACATAGAAAATAAAATATATGAGTAAAAATAAAGAAGGAATATATAAAATCAACAGTATAAAGCAACATATAACCAATATGAATATATAAAAACACAAATAAAATTTTAAAGTAAAAACGTAGAAAATAAAATATATGAGTAAAAATAAAGAAGGAATATATAAAATCAACAGTATAAAGCAACATATAACCAATATGAATATATAAAAACACAAATAAAATTAAAAATGAAAAACATAGAGAATAAAATATATGAGTAAAAATAAGAAAGGAATATATAAAATCAACAGTATAAAGCAACATATAACCAATATGAATATATAAAAACACAAATAAAATTAAAAATGAAAAACATAGAAAATAAAATATATGAGTAAAAATAAAGAAGGAATATATAAAATCAACAGTATAAAGCAACATATAACCAATATGAATATATAAAAACACAAATAAAATTTTAAAGTAAAAACGTAGAAAATAAAATATATGAGTAAAAATAAAGAAGGAATATATAAAATCAACAGTATAAAGCAACATATAACCAATATGAATATATAAAAACACAAATAAAATTAAAAATGAAAAACATAGAGAATAAAATATATGAGTAAAAATAAAGAAGGAATATATAAAGTCAACAGTATAAAGCAACATATAACCAATATGAATATATAAAAACACAAATAAAATTAAAAATGAAAAACATAGAAAATAAAATATATGAGTAAAAATAAAGAAGGAATATATAAAATCAACAGTATAAAGCAACATATAACCAATATGAATATATAATAACACAAATAAAATTAAAAATGAAAAACATAGAGAATAAAATATATGAGTAAAAATAAAGAAGGAATATATAAAATCAACAGTATAAAGCAACATATAACCAATATGAATATATAAAAACACAAATAAAATTAAAAATGAAAAACATAGAAAATAAAATATATGAGTAAAAATAAAGAAGGAATATATAAAATCAACAGTATAAAGCAACATATAACCAATATGAATATATAAAAACACAAATAAAATTAAAAATGAAAAACATAGAGAATAAAATATATGAGTAAAAATAAAGAAGGAATATATAAAATCAACAGTATAAAGCAACATATAACCAATATGAATATATAAAAACACAAATAAAATTAAAAATGAAAAACATAGAAAATAAAATATATGAGTAAAAATAAAGAAGGAATATATAAAATCAACAGTATAAAGCAACATATAACCAATATGAATATATAAAAACACAAATAAAATTAAAAATGAAAAACATAGAAAATAAAATATATGAGTAAAAATAAAGAAGGAATATATAAAATCAACAGTATAAAGCAACATATAACCAATATGAATATATAAAAACACAAATAAAATTAAAAATGAAAAACATAGAAAATAAAATATATGAGTAAAAATAAAGAAGGAATATATAAAATCAACAGTATAAAGCAACATATAACCAATATGAATATATAAAAACACAAATAAAATTAAAAATGAAAAACATAGAAAATAAAATATATGAGTAAAAATAAAGAAGGAATATATAAAATCAACAGTATAAAGCAACATATAACCAATATGAATATATAAAAACACAAATAAAATTAAAAATGAAAAACATAGAGAATAAAATATATGAGTAAAAATAAAGAAGGAATATATAAAATCAACAGTATAAAGCAACATATAACCAATATGAATATATAAAAACACAAATAAAATTAAAAATGAAAAACATAGAAAATAAAATATATGAGTAAAAATAAAGAAGGAATATATAAAATCAACAGTATAAAGCAACATATAACCAATATGAATATATAAAAACACAAATAAAATTAAAAATGAAAAACATAGAGAATAAAATATATGAGTAAAAATAAAGAAGGAATATATAAAATCAACAGTATAAAGCAACATATAACCAATATGAATATATAAAAACACAAATAAAATTAAAAATGAAAAACATAGAAAATAAAATATATGAGTAAAAATAAAGAAGGAATATATAAAATCAACAGTATAAAGCAACATATAACCAATATGAATATATAAAAACACAAATAAAATTAAAAATGAAAAACATAGAGAATAAAATATATGAGTAAAAATAAAGAAGGAATATATAAAATCAACAGTATAAAGCAACATATAACCAATATGAATATATAAAAACACAAATAAAATTAAAAATGAAAAACATAGAAAATAAAATATATGAGTAAAAATAAAGAAGGAATATATAAAATCAACAGTATAAAGCAACATATAACCAATATGAATATATAATAACACAAATAAAATTAAAAATGAAAAACATAGAGAATAAAATATATGAGTAAAAATAAAGAAGGAATATATAAAATCAACAGTATAAAGCAACATATAACCAATATGAATATATAAAAACACAAATAAAATTAAAAATGAAAAACATAGAAAATAAAATATATGAGTAAAAATAAAGAAGGAATATATAAAATCAACAGTATAAAGCAACATATAACCAATATGAATATATAAAAACACAAATAAAATTAAAAATGAAAAACATAGAAAATAAAATATATGAGTAAAAATAAAGAAGGAATATATAAAATCAACAGTATAAAGCAACATATAACCAATATGAATATATAAAAACACAAATAAAATTAAAAATGAAAAACATAGAAAATAAAATATATGAGTAAAAATAAAGAAGGAATATATAAAATCAACAGTATAAAGCAACATATAACCAATATGAATATATAAAAACACAAATAAAATTAAAAATGAAAAACATAGAAAATAAAATATATGAGTAAAAATAAAGAAGGAATATATAAAATCAACAGTATAAAGCAACATATAACCAATATGAATATATAAAAACACAAATAAAATTAAAAATGAAAAACATAGAAAATAAAATATATGAGTAAAAATAAAGAAGGAATATATAAAATCAACAGTATAAAGCAACATATAACCAATATGAATATATAAAAACACAAATAAAATTAAAAATGAAAATATAGAAAATAAAATATATGAGTAAAAATAAAGAAGGAATATATAAAATCAACAGTATAAAGCAACATATAACCAATATGAATATATAAAAACACAAATAAAATTAAAAATGAAAAACATAGAAAATAAAATATATGAGTAAAAATAAAGAAGGAATATATAAAATCAACAGTATAAAGCAACATATAACCAATATGAATATATAAAAACACAAATAAAATTAAAAATGAAAAACATAGAAAATAAAATATATGAGTAAAAATAAAGAAGGAATATATAAAATCAACAGTATAAAGCAACATATAACCAATATGAATATATAAAAACACAAATAAAATTAAAAATGAAAAACATAGAAAATAAAATATATGAGTAAAAATAAAGAAGGAATATATAAAATCAACAGTATAAAGCAACATATAACCAATATGAATATATAAAAACACAAATAAAATTAAAAATGAAAAACATAGAGAATAAAATATATGAGTAAAAATAAAGAAGGAATATATAAAATCAACAGTATAAAGCAACATATAACCAATATGAATATATAAAAACACAAATAAAATTAAAAATGAAAAACATAGAAAATAAAATATATGAGTAAAAATAAAGAAGGAATATATAAAATCAACAGTATAAAGCAACATATAACCAATATGAATATATAATAACACAAATAAAATTAAAAATGAAAAACATAGAGAATAAAATATATGAGTAAAAATAAAGAAGGAATATATAAAATCAACAGTATAAAGCAACATATAACCAATATGAATATATAAAAACACAAATAAAATTAAAAATGAAAAACATAGAAAATAAAATATATGAGTAAAAATAAAGAAGGAATATATAAAATCAACAGTATAAAGCAACATATAACCAATATGAATATATAAAAACACAAATAAAATTAAAAATGAAAAACATAGAAAATAAAATATATGAGTAAAAATAAAGAAGGAATATATAAAATCAACAGTATAAAGCAACATATAACCAATATGAATATATAAAAACACAAATAAAATTAAAAATGAAAAACATAGAAAATAAAATATATGAGTAAAAATAAAGAAGGAATATATAAAATCAACAGTATAAAGCAACATATAACCAATATGAATATATAAAAACACAAATAAAATTAAAAATGAAAAACATAGAAAATAAAATATATGAGTAAAAATAAAGAAGGAATATATAAAATCAACAGTATAAAGCAACATATAACCAATATGAATATATAAAAACACAAATAAAATTAAAAATGAAAAACATAGAAAATAAAATATATGAGTAAAAATAAAGAAGGAATATATAAAATCAACAGTATAAAGCAACATATAACCAATATGAATATATAAAAACACAAATAAAATTAAAAATGAAAATATAGAAAATAAAATATATGAGTAAAAATAAAGAAGGAATATATAAAATCAACAGTATAAAGCAACATATAACCAATATGAATATATAAAAACACAAATAAAATTAAAAATGAAAATATAGAAAATAAAATATATGAGTAAAAATAAAGAAGGAATATATAAAATCAACAGTATAAAGCAACATATAACCAATATGAATATATAAAAACACAAATAAAATTAAAAATGAAAAACATAGAAAATAAAATATATGAGTAAAAATAAAGAAGGAATATATAAAATCAACAGTATAAAGCAACATATAACCAATATGAATATATAAAAACACAAATAAAATTAAAAATGAAAAACATAGAAAATAAAATATATGAGTAAAAATAAAGAAGGAATATATAAAATCAACAGTATAAAGCAACATATAACCAATATGAATATATAAAAACACAAATAAAATTAAAAATGAAAAACATAGAAAATAAAATATATGAGTAAAAATAAAGAAGGAATATATAAAATCAACAGTATAAAGCAACATATAACCAATATGAATATATAAAAACACAAATAAAATTAAAAATGAAAAACATAGAAAATAAAATATATGAGTAAAAATAAAGAAGGAATATATAAAATCAACAGTATAAAGCAACATATAACCAATATGAATATATAAAAACACAAATAAAATTAAAAATGAAAAACATAGAAAATAAAATATATGAGTAAAAATAAAGAAGGAATATATAAAATCAACAGTATAAAGCAACATATAACCAATATGAATATATAAAAACACAAATAAAATTAAAAATGAAAATATAGAAAATAAAATATATGAGTAAAAATAAAGAAGGAATATATAAAATCAACAGTATAAAGCAACATATAACCAATATGAATATATAAAAACACAAATAAAATTAAAAATGAAAAACATAGAAAATAAAATATATGAGTAAAAATAAAGAAGGAGTATATAAAATCAACAGTATAAAGCAACATATAACCAATATGAATATATAAAAACACAAATAAAATTAAAAATGAAAAACATAGAAAATAAAATCAATATATCAGTAAAAATAAAGAAGGGATATATAAAATCAACTATATAAAACAACATATAACCAATAAGAATATAAAAATAAAACACAAATAAAATTTAAAAGTAAAAACATAGAAAATAAAATAGTAAAAATAAAGAAGAAATACACAAAATCAGACCACAATAACATGATGGGCATAAGGAAGCTGAGATCAGAATTTATTATTTGATTTAAACGCTGTTCAATCGCAGGAAAAAACACAGAATTTGGAAGAAAACTTGGACTTTGTTCCATTGTTATAATATTTTGGTGCAATTAATTCATTCATCCTTGTTTACAAAATGTTTTATCATTTCGAGCTATAAACGATTAATTAGTATTACACGATGGAGTTTTCTGAATGATATGAAAACAATTTATTACTTGGGATATACGAATTCATATTGAACTAAATACGATAGGGTCTGAGATGAGCGTTCAAGCGATTGATTCATTTTTAATATAACAATATGTTTTTACTTTCAATTTTCTTTGGATGGATACAATTTAAAAATTAGAAATGTTTTATTTTAAAAGGGAAAGTTTTCCATTTTCCGATAATTAACCTTCAGACTTCACGACAGAGTCTCTTTACTCTTGTCGTCTCCATCTCGTCTCCTGAGATTGTCTGAGCACTAACTTCTTTAAAATTATTTTACTTGGGAATACCAATAATCTACCTATCCCCGCCTCACATATTTCATCACACCAGCTAACGTCCCAAGAGACATTTGATTAACATGCAAACTAGGTATCTTGAAGAATAATTAAGCTTTCAATAATTTTTCTAATCTCTTATAAGTCTATGACAATTTGTAATCCCCGTTTGAACATATTTGCTCACTTTATTTAAATTTTTGCTACGTTATTGTGATTGATAATATAAAAAATATCACGTCGAATTGATAATCTCCTCTATTTTTTTTAAGTCGGTTAAAAAAGTTTTATTTTTTTCTAGGATCGGTAGTGGCAGAGCGGATAGCACGCTGAGCAATCCATTGATTGCGAGTTCGAATCCTGTCACGGCCGATTTAATTCACATATGTATAGCAAAGCATTTCTGCTTTATTTTGTGATCGTATGAGGATGTATATGTACACGTTACAAGGACAAATTGATTATTTTATTAAACAAAATATCGTATTTTATAAAATGGCTTTTCAGCACAATATTTTTATTATACTTATATGAGATTATTTGATGAATATTAACGAAAAGAAGGCCAAAGAAGGGGTCGGAAGAAGGCAGGATTCTCGGCTCCGAAACAGTTGTGACTGGACCGATTTGTGGAGGAATGTGGAGGAGCTGTTTTGCAGCTCACAGGATCGAGATTCTTCCTCTCGAGTGATTATAATTTTTTATTCTTTTAAATATAGTACCTGTACATTAATTTACAGACTGCTGGTTTCTTTGTACAAATCTTGATTTGAAATCAAAATTGGTACATTGAATGAAAAAATCTTCGTCCTTAAATTTCTTAAACTCTTTTCTGTCCCCTTTTCTACCACTTCTCTTCTTCTTAATCTTTCCCAACTATTATTTATTTTTTTACCTATTTTAGTTGATTTCTTAGATTTCAAATTACAACTGTTGTTATATTATTATTCATTTCGTCGAATTTCTATTGTGTCATCGAAAACTTGTTAGTTTTCTTTAAATACATATATTTAATTATTTTTGTTAGATTTTTTCATATGCCGATCGTCATGACACAGTTGAAAAGCCGTTTAGCTTCAGTGCGGGCGTCCTGAGTTCGATCCCCAGCAGAAGAGAAATTTATTTAAATTCATTTCTAAAGCAAATACTGCTTCTCTGGGCTGGAAACACTGGTTAATTGAAAGAAATTGCCAAATGGCGATAAACTCGCCACTCGCACAGGGTGCAGGAAGTTTTTTTATCTTAATCTATATCTAATTTGTTTATTATATGGTATAGTTACTTGCAAATTTTGATTTACCTCTTCCTCACACATACTTCCTTATATATCTGTGCCCCGTTCCACCATTGTACTTTTCAACTTTTCACTTTTCGATTTGCGATTTGAGAATTCCACAAAGCGCAAAGCGTTCGCGTTCCACGAAAAAAAAATGGTCACTTTGCGGCAAACATTTACAAAGTGTTTTCAATTGACGCTAGCGACACCTAGTGATAACTTAGTAGTACCGAGTGTTTCGCGCGTAGCGTAAACGATCATTTGACACCGTTCGTTCTTGTCTGTTCTGTGATTTCGTTGTTGTTAGAAAATGAGCCGGAAAGACAATATTTAGAAAAAAATAGCCGTGTTGGAGATAATTAATGAAAAGAAAGGAGTTATTTTTGGAGCATTTTGTGACACTATCACTAATACAGTGAAACAACAGGTGCTTCACTGAATTATTTGCTGTTGAGGAGACAATCATTTGCTTCTCTTAGTGCTGTTCTGTACCTTAAAATATGTGTAAATGAGTAGTGAAATAATCATATAAACTTAGAAAAAGCGGACATAATAATCACATAAACATAGTTTAAATTACCTAAAAAAATCAGAATAAATCGTGTACTTAATCAAGACATATTCACACTGAGTGGAGTGCTATTTATGCGAAAATATTCGAGGAACTGCGTGGGTAAAATATTTTCGAAATTTATCTTTTCTCTATAATTTCTTACAACTCCGTCTTCCTAATCCCTTTCTTACAATAATTTATGCAAAATTTTATAGTAAATTTACTCAAAAATTCTAAACAAACAACTTCTACTTTCACAACTCAACGAATGGCAAATTTGAAATGTGAAAATATTCTTTTCAATTCATTCGCAAGGTTTGCAAAGTTTTTTATGAAAAGTAACGATGGTGGAACAGAACGGCTTATTTGCTTTGCAATAGGCGTCTACTTTTCGCTTTGCACATTGCAACTTTTACTTTGTGAAAAAATGTAATGGTGGAACGAAAACAAGCCGACGAATAGCAAAGTGCAAAGCGCAAAGTTGAAAAGTACGATGGTGGAACGGGGCACTGGACCCTACTATCACGTCATTTAGTGACGATACAATGCTATATCGGAACGGAGATACTATAAGCTTACGGCGATGTGTTTAAATATCTACACTGCATTTCCATACATCATATATTATGGAAACAATAAATCGGCAGACAGTCACTGGAATACACAAGATTTTCAAATATTCAATTAAAATCAGTGTTGTGTGTGTATTTTTTTACATTAATAACGTGTAAGAGAAAACACAGGACATTGGCGAGTTTAAGATACCTTCAAATACAGTTTAACTTTTTACTCTCCACACTATGGAATAGGGGAGAGTTATGATTTCACAATTTTTAAGCGTATTTTTTTACATCAATTTCTCAACGGGTATCATGTAGAGAGTGTACACTGTGAGTTTCGTCATGATGTGTTTGTATGTATGGCGTACGGCGTACGGAAAATCCTTTTTGTGTCCTCTCTACAGCCCAAACTATAAGTCCGATCGACTACATATTAACATCATATGTGTAAAGTGCAAAGACCTAGAGCTGATTAGTTTTCCATAGACAACTTTTGATTTCTTCTCTATGAATTCATCATTTACGTTGTTTTTTTTTGTGTGTCCTCTCTGCAGCCCAAACTATAAGTCCGATTGACTTCATATTGATATCATATGTGTTAAGTCCATAAACTTAGAGCTGATTAGTTTTTCATAGACAACGGTTCATTTTTTCTCAATGTTTCTTTATGATTTCATCTATTAAAACTGAAAAAATGCTCTCACGATCTGCAAATAAGAGATATTTTAATTTGGTTTCAACTATTTATACAACACCAATAATCTTCATAAAATTGTTATCAAAGTTGGTCAATGTTAAAAGAAAAATATTCAACGGTTTGAAAAATTATATTTTATTTATTAGATTTTTGTATGAAACTTATATGCAACAAGAGATTTTTTTTATGTTTGGCAATGTTCAGTTCATTGATTTCATATTGATATAAGAATATTAATAGCTTGAACTTAGAACTGATTAGCTTTTCATATATATCATAAAATTTCTTCATATGATATCACATGTCAAAATATTCAAAATGCTCTCAAATTCTTTTAAACAAAATTTATCTGCTTTAATTCTTTTTCTTCATCATACTGCATTAATAGTTTGTCTATCTTAACATAAAAATATACTATCGTTAGAAAATTTATATTTCTGGTAGTAAAATTGAGAATGAATTAAAATGTATATAATAAGATAAATTTCTTATGTATGGAAAATTCAGTAATTTGATTTCATGTTATTATGTAAAGAGCTTGAACATAGAAGTGATTAGCTTTCCATAAATAACAAAAAAATTCGTCATATATCACAGGTCAAAATTTTCAAAATGCTCTAACGCTCTTTAAAACAAAATTTATCTGCTTTTATTAAAATATTTCATACAAAATAAGCATTCTTCACCATACTGCATTAATAGTTTTCTATCTTAACATAAAAATATACTATCGTTAGAAAATTTATATTCCTGGTAGTAAAATTTAGAATGAATAATATATTTCATACAACATAAGCATATTTTACCATATTGATATTGTCAACATTTCAAGAAGAAAAAATGAACGCTTACAATGGTGTGGAGAGTTTAGTGTTAGCCATAACCCACTCGTTTTATGATATAGTGAAATACCTACCTATATCACACAATTTTGTTTGGAAATGTTCTTGATGAGAGCAAATACGATCAACAAAGGTAGGTTAAGATGGTAGATGAAAGTAAAAATAAAAGGATACAAACATAGGAAACAAGACGAAGCGAATAGTAGTGTGGTGGTGGTGGATATTCTCTGAAATGGACGACGTAAAGGACTAATGGAGTCGTGTGAATATTTGAAACGAAAGGATCAAGATTATAGACATAATATATGTTGTTGAAATAAACTTTAACTCAACATTTAAAACCAAACTTAGGAATTTTGTTCTTAGTTAATAAAAAAATATAAACAATACCCATAAGAACATTTAGACAGACAAAGAAGACATACACAATACGAAAATCTTTGATAGTTGTGAGCTTATTACCTACCGGAAATCATCTTCAACTTAATTTACTTCACTTAGCCCAGATAACTAATGATTGTAAAAGAAATCTTATTCTGTAAGCTAAGACGCTGTCACAAAAGTCAAATGACTAACCACAATGCCACATGATTATGTCTCATACATGTCTTATCGCTATAGGCAATAAGAAAACATACATTCCATTACGGCATATGCCACAATGTGGGTTAATCAGCGAGAGGTGTGCGGGTGTGCAAAAGTGTACCTACATACATTCATACGCTATATGTACTAGGTATATCCAATAAATGATTATATTGGATTGAAAATTACAAATTAATAATTACATACTTATATTGAATTTAGTAGGTGTACTATCTGACAATTATGACTGGCGAAGATGAGCTAGATAATATCTCGAAATACATAAAAAATAGCAAACGAATATGATTTGATACGTTGATAACGATGCGGGTAATATTTTCTTGAAAGTAAAAGATTTGTAGTTGAGAAATGTAAAGACGTTAAGGGTCTCCCTCTGAGGTATGAAATAACAAAGATAGATCACATAATATCTTGTGTTGGTTGGTTGAGTGACAAGTTGGACACTTGAGTGTGTGATGTATAGTGCTTTTACAGTGTCATGCGCCCCTTAACTTGGTTCCACAGTTATCTCTCGTTTGTATCAGCCCCTCTAGATGGCGACTGGATGATTTAAGGAAACAGACAACCTCTGTAACGCAATCTGGAAGGGTAAAGGTCAAAGGGAAAAGAGGGAATCAGAAAAAATGTGACAGTTTTCTAAAGGCACTTGGAAACGCTCACAAAATTATTCCGAGGATTGATGGGATTGCCTTGTCCTATTTTCTTCGCAAGAGAGATCTCAAAAATATTGTTTATTTACTTTTTATTTTACGTGAAATTCGAATGTGTGATGCAAATTGTACACTGTGCAAAGTAGTCTTATTTGTGATTGAGTCTGAAATAATTAATATTTGCAAAATTATAGCAAGAATAATTAAAAAAAAATAGAATATTGTGTAAGCTGGATCAAAGTATGTGAATTAAGGAAGCTGCTTTAACATAAAATAGCTCTTCAGAGAACTTGGAACATGCATAAAATATATAGTTTTTAAAAGTTCATTATAAATTATGACTAATAAGTACATGTCTCGTGAACTTTACTTATACCAATGATATCCTTACAAAGAGAAAATTGATAGTCAATATTACTAAGTAATTGTTTAGGAAAAAAATATTTACTATTTTTAAATGCTATGTACATCTTTAATTATTTTTTTATAGGTTAAATCAACAGGGTAAATAAAACCTATAAATATTTTAATTTACACGATTATCATTAAAAATTATACAAAACTGGGTTATATCTATAAAGTACAAAAATTAAAAATAAGTTACAATAGCATAAAGTTATATCATAGTATAAAGCATTTTCTTTTGATGGATACCACATCAGGTATCAACGAATGAATACTATGAACTCTAGGTAGAGGTGGCCCGGGTAAAATGACGAAAATTGCTATTTTAATATGCCAGTTTATAGAATGAAGCGTTATATTAAAAGCGTTATAGTAAATGTAGGTATATATTGATTTATTATTTTGTTAAAAATAATTTCGCCTTTACAGATTGTCACCCTATTCTTCTTAAATACGCCCCCTTCTTCTTTTACCGCTATCACCTCTGGTCTGCCTTTTTATAGTATAAATTAAAGTTTTATATTAAATTAATAAGTACACTTGTTGTCCTGAAGAATAGTACCTACATGGTTCTCGAAACGTGTACACATATGTCAATAAAATGGTTTATTCCAAGTGAATTTGTAATTATTATTTATACTATTACGTTATTCTGTCTACTAGATTTGGCATAGTAAATATCAAAATCACAAAGGAAAATTAGTATTACCCATAGTTTTACTTTCTGTAATAACAATTACTAAAAACATCAATTCTGTATGGTTTTTGTATGAATTAATTGTGGAAATGCATAACAATATATTTAACGGATATTTCAGAATTAATTCTATAGGACGTCATTCAAACAATGAACATATTCACTACCTAGAGTATATTTCTATGTGAAAATGACAATATTATTAAGTTGAAAATGTTACCGCTGGTTGTCTGCAGGGATGCATCTTGAAATCTACATACTTAGTTGTATCAGGATCGGTTTATGCCGCAGGAGGTAAATATCTTCCAGCGGGTTTCATCCTTTAGCCCCTGCGGCGCGACCCCCGCCCCAACCCTACCAGACATATCTTTCTCTTATCGCCTGGTATCTACAAATCCAATTTCCCAAAATACAGAATCGATCCTGCAAATCATCCTAAGCCCTCCTCTCAAAGCTGAGACACAACCGTAAGGAGGAAATATATCAAGGTGTGCTCAGACATGATTCCCTCCAATGGACGACGGAGATTGAAAAGAAAAAAATATATAAAATGAATTGCCAATCATACGGTGTTATATTGCGTGCATTTGTCACCTCACACACAGGTATTATATTATCTAAATTTATTTTAAAATTTTATTGGACAATAAATAATACTGAACTATTTCATAAACGTCAAAATAATATCTTTTTTTCGTAAGTTATAATTGCTACCCAAATTATTTATGCTGCACCATAAAATTATAACATAAATTAAGGTTTTTTTTTGACGAACTTTAACATCTCAACAGAGACGTAGATTGAACATTGTAGGAGAATAAGGAACTCAAGGCACCTACAGGACTTACAACCTGTCATCGGCGGGTTTACGTGATCACTTTCAGTGATTTCGCAACGTTCACCAAGAATTGCTTCTAATCAATTCAATTTTTGAATGTTCTTTATATTTTAATCTTGAAAATCTGTTCGATTGTAAATAAGCTGAAAAAACACCATCACCATCTATTAAATGCCATGAAACCTTTTTGAAACGCCATCTATTAAGAAATTGGTTAGTTAACGATGAAAGAATTTTTTCGCACAGATGTCACCCCTGAACCGCGCCAGAATTATTAGTTCATTTTTGGCTTGTTTACTTACTTGTACCAATGGATATGTAAATCAGATTGTTTTTTTCATCTCTATTGATAGGTTAAAATTTGTCATCAAATATTATTGATTTCCTACAAAGAAAAAATATCTAATTTTTGCGTGTATGCAACAGTTAAAATATTTTAGTTTTCAAGTTTTAAGCAGGTACCTACATAATTGTTTGAGCTTCACACAGCACATTTATATGTCGATAGTTAAACAGCTATTTAACTAAACTATTGTGACACACAACATTCAACAGATTTTCTTATAAACTAATTTTGAATTGCACGTAGAGTATTTTTTTTAAATTGCATTTACTTTTTTGTGTTGTAAAAAACAAAGTTGTTTGGATGATATACAGTAATTTATTTTACTCATTTATTTAAACTGGCAATGAATATTACCAAAAAATGTTTCCCGCTGCTGAAATATTTAAGTAAATATGTGATTTGTTTTGACAAAAAGTTTATCCGATAGCCACGAAAGTTAGCTCGTTTGACGCTGCTTTTAAAAAGATGAAAGTATATTTTAGAATATAAGCTGATATTAACCTGTCTTTTTAAATAAATATGTCCTTGTTAAAGAATTACATATGCATCTTCCTACATTCCCAAAAATAAGCACAAATGCTTGTGTTGAAATCGATCGAGGCAGGATTCTAATTCGCGACCACTAGATTATTAACCCAGCGCGCTAACCGCTCTGCCATCGACCCATCAATTTGTTTATTATATATTTGTATTTTATTTTTATAATATTTGTTATATGTATTTCTCGTGATACAGTTCTCGCGATTTGTCTATTATGGCGATATTGTTCCTGCACGATTTTAATGAATGTATCGTGTTACTTTGCAATAAATGTGTAATTTGTATTCACGGAATATTGTACTTAACAAAGTACTATTTTTTAGTAATTCATTTTATTTCATTTAATATCTTTGCAATACTAACTGTTTCAAAAGAAATCTCAAGTATTTAATCAGTCCAACTTTATTACTGAGATAACACAAAAAACACTTTTAAGATGTTAATTTCAAAAAGATATAATTAATTATAATATTTTATTAAACATTAAATTTTTACGCTTAGATCGTTTCGTCGTAATTCAAAAAATACACGATAAACATCTCAAGATAGGGGAAATATTGCAATAAGGGGTAGTTTGTCATCAGAGTATAATAATATTTAAGGTACGTAACGTTGGAAACTATGGCGAAAGTGTAGAATGTGATGACAAATATATATTTTTTTTAAATACATGGTTTGGAATGTAATATAAATTTTCTTCATCAAAATGCTTTTAGGGAACTTCGATCTTACAAAAAGAAAAAAAAATAGGTACACTAACTATGCTGTGGAGAGTTTAGTGTTGGCTACCACCAATTCGTTTTATTATTTCTTTGGTGATTTTGAAAATCGTTCGCGTTGGAAATTATATCACATATTATACTCGTAGTGTCATAATTCATTTGATTCTTTATAAAATTGATCGTCCGAATTCGCCTTGTACATGAATATAAGAAAATATTTTTGAATAGTGTTTATCTACTATACTCATTGCGTTTCATTAGAAATGTGGTAAAATTTCCTACTTTTTCATACATATGTTGAACGAATCTGTTGTTTTAGAAAAATACTTATAAACTTAATAATTTTTGAATCAATCTATGTATCTTATTTTAGCCATCTTTTTTAAAACAAAATATATTGAATACTATTTCGATATAAGATGGTCGTCTTGTATTTCATTACAGGACGTTTAATTTTATTAATACTGTCTAAATTAAACTTAATTAAATTAATTAGATTTAATTTTTTGATCGAAAGTTCTTGATGGAATTCCATTAATTTTTCAAAATTTTTAATAAGCATTAAAAATAAAAAAAACGTTATAACTTATTCCACTGTTTGAACAGTGGAATTAAGTAATAGACGTTTTTTTATTTTTAATGTTTATTTAAATTTTTTAGTAATTTTATTGAATTAAACGCGTTAGTACCTACTCATCCATTTAGTATAATATATGTATTAAGTTTTGAGCACTCACAAACGTATCTCTACGTTGATATTAGTCTAATTTATAAACAATTAAATGTTATGCATTGAATTGTCGTCAAAATAAATATAAGTGTGTTGATTTTACGTCAAATTGACGAAAATAATTTTGTTGAATTATTACTGACAAAAGCGGTGAAGCCTTCACAGTATCATTAAATTCAGTGCATCATTGAGGCAATGGACGGCAGTGAGGATTTAGGGTTTATCCAATATAAGCCGATTAACATCCCCTCAATTATCTATGGCAGAGATACATAGGTGGACGCAATGGCTCCAATATATTATACCTACCTTTGTATTAATTTTGTCATGTGGTTTGATACGTAATATATACCCACCAAAACTTAATAATTATAAACGGAAAATTGAATAACTTTAAAGTTATATCGTTAACTCTTTGGAAGTTCGTAATTTTGAATTAAATTTACTAATAAAATTGAAAAAAAACACCACAAGACAAGTGTGAATTTAATAAGCCTTAGCTCTTTTATAAGACACAGCTAGCATATCGAGATGATGATGTACAACACTAATTCACCACAATATCTTAAGAATAAGGTTATTTTTTTGTCAAATCACGGTCTGTCTATTCGATCTGCTGAACGTACCACACTAGCTATTCCCATTCATTCTACTGAATTTCTCAGTTCCTCTTTTGAAGTAATCAGCAAGACTATGGAACACATTTTTTAATTATCTCAATAGAGACGAAGTTGGAATATTTATTGTAGGAGAACCGGGAAATCAAGGCACCTACAGGGCTTACGACCTGTCATCGGCTGGTTTACGTGATCACTTTATGCGCTTGCGCAACGTTCACCAATTATGCCTTTTAATGAGATCCCTATCAATTCAATTTTTGAAAGTTCTATATATTGTAATACTGAAATTCTTTTCGCTCCTTATTTTCAAGCGAAAAGAATTTCAGTATTACAATATATAGAACTTTCAAAAATTGAATTGATAGGGATCTCATTAAAAGGCATAATTGGTGAACGTTGCGCAAGCGCATAAAGTGATCACGTAAACCAGCCGATGACAGGTCGTAAGCCCTGTAGGTGCCTTGATTTCCCGGTTCTCCTACAATAAATATTCCAACTTCGTCTCTATTGAGATAATTAAAAATCTGTTAAAAAATATCTTTGACTCCCGACAGGGAAAAAAATCCAATGTTTGCGCATATGCAATAATGAAAATATTCGATTACTATGGAACACCTTAAGTAATGATACTACGACGTCTCAATCGATACAACTTTTTAAAAAGAAACTAAAGCTGTTTTACCTGTATAATAATTCTTAACTGACACCCCATATCCATCCTCCCTCCCTCCCCTCAACCCCTATTTCCTTCCTTCCTTTTTTGCTGTGAATTTACTCTTAATAATGTTACGTATTTCTTTCCGTTTGTTATAAATTTAATGTACCTACCACTATACTATCTATGGCCTCACGTTGCTTTGGTTGGTTGGAAGAAATTGCCTTGTGGCAATAAACCCGCCATTGTACACAGTATTGTACATAAAATTTAATAAATAAAAAAAAATTAAATGTTTTTTCAGTTTTGTCTTATTTTAAGGAAAATTAATGGAAACATTCATTCATTCAAACATTCACAGAAGTAATCGATAATTTGAAATGGTTGTTGTAGAGCAATTTTAATGAATATATTCACTTAGGAAAATTCCTAAATACCCTAATGCTTATACAGTAAGATAAATATTAGCAAAAGCGTAGATTTACTTTAAGTCGTATTATATGGTATTTTATAATTATAATTTTAATTATAAAAACTTTAAGCTTAACATGAAACGATCCTGAATGTGTTTTTTTTAAAGAATGAATGTCCTTGTAACAAGTACATACATATACATCATCATACGTTCCCTAAATTAAGCATAAGCTTGTGCTTAGGTAAACGAAATCCGTCGTGGCAAGATTCGAACTTGCGACCACTGGTTTACTAACCCATCTACGAGAATCATATACTATCTACTCGTAATTTTATATAAAAGAACTAGACAGTTAATGGTAGGTAATATTGTTGAAAAAATATTTAAATTATTTAAAAATAAATTTCGAATTCAATTCAGTAATACATAGATGCTCTGGACATCTTGACAAATTGTAACTTCACGTTCTATTTAATAAGATTTTTAGGGATCCTTTGTTTCACAAATTTAATACAAAAAACTTGACCCATGTTCAGAATGAGCAATGAAGTTCCTACAATGGGTTGAAAGGAGATAACGTGTTGTTATTTGAAATAATTTTAACTCTCTTTTTTGTTTTGTTTGCATGTTTTCAAATATTTCTCATTCGTTTATCTCCGTGTGTTGGACTCTGACAATAGGCGTGATGACAGTAAGAAAAAATCATTGAAATTATGATTTTATAAAATAAAATATGTTATAAAGATTTGAAAAAATATATTTATTTTCATTTTAAAAGAGCGAATAATATTAATATTATTAAAATAAAAATACAAAATATGTTTGTCCGCCATTTTATGTGAAACACCAATCAGAGCGCATGACGTCACCATATTGTTACTGTCAATTGTGTTTGTTACTGTCAACTGTAGTGTTGTTCGAAATGGCTATTTTTTTCATAACAAGCTATATGGAATATGCTGCTTATTTTTAACATGCTATTTTTATTTATTGGGACAATAAACCAAATAATATCGCTATCCGCTCTATTGAATCGTTGACGCATCTGTTATAACACGCACCGAGTATTGTAACGTGGTGGAGAATATTTAACGTTTCAGAAATAAATAACTTGGTGGCTTTCATTGCTTGATTATAAAATAAAATGATGTTATTATATTGTTTGTGGGAGTTGTACAGTGTTACATGAGGTTGAAATGGAAATACACAATGTATTATGATGAATCTAATATACATATGGGATAATTGTTATGATTCATATACATATTATGATTAATATATTAAAAAAAAAATAGAATGTTATGTAATAGGTGTGATGACTGTAAGAAAAAATCATTGAAATTATGATTTAAAAAAATAAAATAGGTTATAAAGATTTAAAAAATGTACTTATTTTCATTTTAAAGGAGTGAATAATAATATTATAAATATAAAAATACAAAATGTGTTAGTCCGCCATTTTATGAGAAAAAACAATCAGAGCGCACGACGTCATAGTATGGTCGCGTCAATTCTTCTGATAGTCTTCAATACAATATACGCATTAATTGTCGGTCTGGACAATGTTTATTTTGGTGTTTTTGATATATTAATATTTTAATTAGGTACTTAAAACTAAAACAAAACAATAAAATAGCAATGGAACAAGGATTCATCAAAGCAAATAGTTTCAATTTACCTAGATACTCGCCTACCTATCGGGGGATACTATGGGCCGGTATTACAGTGTCAGTTTAAGAGCTAAACTCAAGTTTCACAAAAATATAGCGTATTACAGTGTCCGTTTAGGCCTAATCTTCCCTCAAATATGTCACTAAAACGACAAATATTTAACTCAACGTTTCTGGCAGATTAAGTACTTAACTGTGAGTCAACTGTCATTTGCTAGGCAACTCGTGTAGTTTCAGTTTCTATCACTAGAGGCGTTAGGCAACGTGTGTAGTTTCAGTGTTGTATCACTAAAGGCGTTAGTTGTATCGACGGTGGCGCCACACAACAAAACAAACTGACAGCCGTATTGAACATGGGCATTTAAAAGCATTATTTTGGTGAAAAAAATTAAATTTACCATGTTGGATAATAAAACAATGGTATTTAAAGTCGTAGCGTCCCGTTTTGTATTTCGTATTATTTGAGGTTATTTAAATTTGACAGATAATAACCACAGAAAAAGTGAAATATGTCTATAATTGAAGATTTAGTAACTGACATGTTATATTGCACTGTAATACGGAAATGGATTCAATCTCCCCTTAACATTAATCTTGAGTTTAACAAACTCAATGAGTTGAGGGCCGACTGTAATATCGGGCCTAAGTTTATTGTATTTTGTATGTAACTTAGTTCTTATTGAATAAATAAATAAATAATGAACGCTCGAAACGTATGGTAAACTAATTTAGTTTTAGTATTCTACAATTTTGTCACGCGATGGTGAGCTGACGAACGTTCGACATGTTATGATGCTGGTCACTGCCAAACTAAACTAGCAAGCTATATTTTTTTCATGCAATGAAGCGATTCGCGAAACGACGGCGATTACGCGAAGCATGCGTTTTAAAACATCGTTACAATTTTAGCAGCATACGAATTATTACATAGCGCTCGTTATTTGTATTGTGTTAATAACAAGCTATATTTATCTGCTATCGTTATTTTTAGCAATAGCAGCCATAGTAGTTATTTTTCTGCCTGTCTTAACTACTCTTAACTAGAATGGAACTTTTGATGGTCGGATATTTCTTTGCGTCGAACAAAGACTTTTGTTCATCAGATTTTCGAAACGTAAAAACTTAATAATAAGTACATATAAGTACTTTATTTATCTGTAATTTAAATACAACTTACATCTCGAAAATCGATAAAATATGCTCCTTCTTCTCTCTACATTATGTGTTCATAAGCTAAAAACATACGCGGGAAACGTATGATGGCCTATTTTGACGTTTGGACATTAATGAAGTTCTTTATATGCTTATTGCCTAAATAATGGTAAATATTATATTATTGAGAGCTAAAAGTGGGGGAACAAATACTGTACTTCATTGTAAACGCGTACTTAATAAAATACACTTATGTCTCGCCGTGCGAAATTTAATCACTTATTTCTCTTTTTTTTCGCGTGGGACGAAAACATATACCTCAGTAGGTGTTTTTTTTCGTCGTGTTTGTACATTTAGGGACCGCACAACACTTATGCACTTTTGAATTGATTATAAATACACAAATCGTCCTAGAATACATATATTACATATAGTAGTGATATGCAGTTTACAATATCGTGACGTCACCGTCAGGGTCGGCAGCCGCCATGATACTACAAGCGTTTTTTGGCGTAAATGTCAAATTTGATTTTAAAATGGCGATTTTTGCTACTAAACCTTTATTTTATGTAGAAATGTATATATATTTGAAAACAGTGAATGCGTAAAAACATCGTGAGATAGTTTTTCAAAATTAGTCATCATGCCTATTGACATATTACTGTATTACGGTTTTGCATGTAAAGTATACGAAAAGCGATTGTATTAACTTAAATACCTATGCACGAATGCACCTCCCCCAAACGAGGGAGAGACGGACAGACAGAAAATGAGAGAGAAATAGAGCGAACTGTGCGATAAAGCAAATCGTATGAAAGTTATTTATGACCACTGCATCAGGTCATATTTTAACTGGTGTAGGAAATCGATATATTAAATTCCACTTCATGGTATCGGATCAAATTTTATCTTGGGTAAACTGATGAGAGAAAATTATGATAAATTTTTGAGTCACAAGATAAACTCGCACGAGTGTGTCATGATCGAATAAAATCATTTTTATGATTATTTTTTTATTAAATTTTATTAATTACATATGAAGAAAAATATTATCAAAATATTTTTTGACAATCTTCTCAATACGTCAATGGATATGAAGCGGGAATACATATATTATTAGCCGTTTCTCCGAAAATAGGGCGATTTGCACGTACATATACCAACAAAACAAAAATACACAAATTTGCGCTCTGCGCACCCGGGAGCCTAGTTCAAGATTTTTGGTGATATTTATACCTGTATGTAATAGTTAAAACATTCGATTTCATCAAAATATTTAGTGTTGAAACGAAATTAAAACAAAAATTAAAAATGATATTAATGGTCGGGACTAATTTTTTTTGGTAAAATGCTCAAATCGAATCATTAAAAAAACTTTTCTCTTTAAACACAGTTTACTAATAAATGAGAATTACATAAGTAGGTACGTATTACGAATTAAAATTTAAATTGAGAAATAAGAAGTGTTTACAGCAGAAATTTGTTTTTACGATAATTTAATCACTGGACTATTTTTTCTGTTTATTTCAAACCAGAATCTGTAATCTGTATTGTGTGTAGTGAAAAACAATTAAGATAAGAATAAGTTAATAAATAATGATAGCTTTCTTAGCTTTACATATGACTTTCAAGTTATTTTATAAAAAAGGGACAGAAAGATGATGCAAAAGCTCATGCATTTATAGTATCTTTTCTATGTCGTTTCTCACAATACGCATTTCGGCTGCAGCTTATTTGAGAATAAAGCTATGCGATTTATCCCAAAATAAAGGGGTTTAAATCATAATTTTTGACGACCGTATTTCCGGCGTGGAAAAAATTAATACGCACTTCATCCGAGTCATTTTCTTTCTTCATTTTCAAAAATGACTTTTCGCCATAATAAAAGAGAAATTTGCCGCCTCTTAGGGAATGTTTACGCCTAATTTCTGTTATTACCAATTCCGATCACAATTTTGCAGCGCTAAGCTTCCGAAATCGGAAAGTTGTAAAAATAACGAGAAAAGTCTGAAGTCGGCGTAGAAAGCCGAAAGGCCTTGTCTACGCACGACCTCCACATAAAAATCACGACATAGGGAGAGTGTAGAAGTGAAGGAAGTAGGATGTAGAAGAGAAAGAAGAAAGAAGCGTAGACGTTTTACGAAAGCCATTATAGGGAAAACCAGGCACGTGTGAAATTGAAATTGTCTTTCTCTTGTTGTCGCTTTTTATATGCGGACCTTAGATTCGAGCTTAATACGATTCTCAATGAAATTAGGCATCGCCTTAGGGTTTACTAGGAGTCACTAAATTAATAATATTTTAACGTATACATACATGGTTTCATTGTATCTAAAAGGTGTTCCCCTTTACACTGAAATGTACACTGAAATATTGTTTGCAGTTTTCAGTCAAAGTTCCTTTCCATGAACCGTTGCAAACCTTTGTCAGATCATTTAAAAATCTTACCTACAATTAATTTATATTTTTAATAAATAAAAATAAAAACACTTTTTTAGAATTAATTCCACTATTTATTTAAGGACTACAACCTACGACCGGTTTCGTGCTAAGCACATTTTCAAGTAGAAACTTGAAAATTTTTCCTAGAACCTACTTGAAAATGTGCTTAAAACGAAACCGGTCGTAGGTTGTAGTCCAAAAATAAATAGTGGAATTAATTCTAAACAAGTGTTTTTATTTTTATTTATTAAAAATATAAATGAATTTAAATGGAATTCCATCAAGAACTGACGGTCAAAAAGTTAAATCTAATTTACCTACAATTTATGAAATACATAGGTACTACATAATTCAACAGATTTTTATACAATATTGCAATTGTAAAATAATAGTAGTTTTGATAGTCAACCTTAAAAAATATTTTTATTACGAAAAACTTAAAACCTACTCCTAGTTTTTACACATTTTTATTTAACTTCATCTGTATGTCCGTTGTGGAATTTTGCAATTGATTTTCTAACCTAATTCCCAACCAGTCAGAGTTCTGAAACTGTCAGTATTTGCGTATTTCCGATGACAATGCATGTCAAAATTGATTTAATATTTTGATGAAATTGAACAGTTTTGTATTTCATATAAACTTAGTGTAATTGTATAAGTATCATTTATATTGTTTCACAATAGATTATGTATGTTCTGTATTTGAATTTGTTTGCTGTATAAAACAACTGAGTTTGACATTGGCAGTATGGATGTAAACAATCTACAAACCTATGTGAAATATTTTTTTATTCTTCATTTTAACTCGAAGAAAATATTGAAAAGTGTGTCCTGAATAATATTTTTGATTAACATATTTGTTTAAAGTACTTTTATTACCAAGGTTTGTTTCACTTCTTTGTATCTCCCTAGTTCATCCGTGGTTGGCTGTTTTGGAACGCAGTCTCCACGTCTTTCAATCTTGAACCTTCTACGTAGTCAGATGTTTCTCCTTCGATTTCTTTTTCATATTTGTCTACCGCGAGGACGTTCTCTAAGTTTTGTTTGTGTAGGAATAGGAAGTCAGCTCGACTATGTACTATGACTATGTAGGTATGTATATTCATATACCTACGATATAAAATTACTGGGAATAGAAAATTAATGTTGGTTGGTATTAAAATTGCTAAATTCAAGGTAGATAAAGTTGATTGTATTAGTATAATTAAGGTATGCAAATGAACTTTTTAAACTATATTTTTGGTTTTGTTTCCAATAGCTTCACTTCACGGACAACGGTTTTTTTAGTGTCAGTGTTCACATTTAGTGGTCCCTCGACACTCGTTGGGACGGCGAAAAAGTTAATTATCCAAGGATTTATACGTGCACCGACAATGTTCTTCTTTAAATTTGATTTTTAGAGATGATCATAAACACAAAAGTATTGTAGATTGTTTTTATCAAACAATGAAACATACTATCTGATAAAAAAATGACTTGAAATGAAAAAATGCGAAATATTTTGAAAAAACCTAACACGAAGTTGTTTTGATTATAAAAATTATACTTAGCAATTGTGTTAAATAATTTTATTAGTAAATGTAAAAAAATATATAAATTTTTATTTAATATTACGTATTTGACATATCATGTATTATATTAAATAATTTAACTAGAAATATGAAAAAATAAAACTATATATAATTTTAGATTCTATTTTATTTTTTCGCAAACGCGACACCCATTCGCCGATATCGCTCAGTGCTGAACATCGACTGAATTTTGTATATAAATAAAATATAATTTCATTTTTTGTCTAACACAATTAAATTCTTGAACCATGCCTAGAAATTTTATTGTACAGAATATATTTTAATTTCTATATACGCTAAAAACCAAAAACACAATCACGACAAAACTCATAATGATAATATTATCGCACCGTTAGTGTAAAACCGACGTAAGTGCAAATACTATAGTTTGGAGAAATGGGAGTTTAAAGATTTCACATCGCTCGCAAAAATTGGGTTTTTGAAATAAATCAATGTGTTTTTGTTTATAAGTATATTAAACCATGCTTTATTCATTGAACATATAAAAAAAACATTAAAACTATATCTTCTTCTTCTTCTCAGCCTAATCCCATACACTCCTGGACGAAGGCCTCCTCCATCTCCTTCCAAGCCACTCTGTCTTGCGCTCTGAGCAACCAATTGACACCAGCATGATGGTTGATCTCACCCCTCCATCTCATGGGTGGTCTTCCAAACACCTTTGACTGTCATTCTTAGTCTCCAAGCCAACATTATCCTTCTTTATATAATTTTTCTTAAATTTGCAGTTGCTAGGTTTTAAATTTTCAGGGCACAAAAACATGTTGATATTTTTCAGTTACTTCACTATTACATTTTTTATTTTTATCAAATATGGCAAAGGTTAAGTTAAAAAGGACAAATTTTGACCTTATTTAAATAATGTGAATCTACAAGAAGTCTTCTTCTTCTTCTTTTCTAGGCCTTAAGGCCTGTCCAAGAAGTCAATTATGCAAAAAAAACTAAAATATACATCTTCTTTTGCTACAGTGACTAATACTGATTTTGTGACACAAGGTTTTTATAAAAATCATGGTGGATTTCTGGTATCACTCTTGACGTACATAGAGATATCAGGTTTTTTTTTTTTGCTTCAGATATCTTTGGTGGTTCTATAAAAGCTTTACTCAATTGCGGTTCTATTGGACGTCCACGCTGACGCTGTCGTAAATTAATACTAAAAAACTCTTTCTGAGCATAACTTGTTTTATAAAAAAATGTAGTATGGTTTTCTTACTTCCATTACGCAGATATCCATCCATCGAACCTGTAAATTATTTTCATTTGTTTTGTAATTTGTCCCCATTGTTTTAGCCAAGCTATGAAAATCATTAATCTCTCCAGTGCTCAATTCTGTAACCTTGTAAGGTTTTTTTTTGTTAGCCATTTGTATTATAGGAATCCACTGTGTTGGCACATAAATTGGCCCAGACTTAAGGGATCTCTTTTTTTGCTTTTCTATGCACGAATGCATAGAGTCTCCCTCATTTTGGGTATGCCCTATTACTAAAAAAATATGTGTTATCTTTGGAATATTAAAATTATAGATACATCGCAGCCATGAATTTATTTTTATTTTGCCCAGGGCAATTATCTGAGTAAAAAACTACATCATTTCCAGTGGACTGGTCTCTTAGAAAATTGTAAACACAGGTACCAATCTCATTGGCACCTCTATTGGCAATACCTTCGTGCCAAACGAAGCAGTAACCACTTTTGTTCACCATATTATATATGGTGAAATTAAACGTCGAAAGCTTCCTTTTGTAGTGTAGAACTGATATAATATGTGCTTCTGGTGTTGATAAAACGGCTTGCAAATCGTAACAACAAACTATTTTATTTGTTGCTGGTGCCTCTTGCACGTCTTTCGCTTTTTGCTCTCTCGATAGTTTTTTTTATTATTTTGGTGAATGTCGTATTCTGTTTGACGAATATTTTTCTCCTCATCGTTCATATTTTCAAACTTTTCGCATAATTCGCATTGGTCCTTTTTAGGCTGAAAAAAACCAATATTATATTCTGTATTGAATATAAATGAATACATCGAATATTCTTTCTTGTATACAGTCTATACATTTCTCGCACTGATAATGATCCATCAATGTATTCTCTGGTAGTCTGCGCTCTCAGGTAAAGAGATTCAATTCGTGGGAATGATTCTATGTGATTGCGAACATTTAATTTGTCATCATTAGATATATTTCTAGGCCTGTTATTGTGCTTTCCTTGAAGTGGAGGATGTACTATACCAACTGAACATTTCCTTCGAATGACAGTACTTATAAAAGAATCTCCTATGTTTAATGTTGCTTTAAAAAAGTGTTTACACACAACAATAGGTATGTTGTCCGTTTCAAAGAAATATTGAAAATTTGGTGATCGTGTACTGCCCTCTTTTACTCTCCGGTATTTAGGCACGATAGATTTCATACAATTAGCCACAAATAATTGCTGCTTATGTTTGTCCCCTATACTCCAGATAAGTATCAATCTATTAAGTTTTCTTACATATATTATTGTGTATTGGCGACTGCCATACAAATTGTATGAAGCAATGTCGTCACTAAATTCAATTTTTATAAAAAAAAATAAAATAAATTTGAGATGTACTACTACAATGTGAATATTTTTTACAGAAAATTAAATTATCTAGTTGGGGTGTTTCGGCTTTTTTCGATATTTTTAAAAACTTTGGAAATATAGGCAGTTAAACACATAAATTTATCATAATTTTTTTTTTCTTAGTAAAAAATGTTTGAGAAACTCTGGAATTTTTTTGAAAAAACCGATTTGAGATTTTGTATTCGTCTATATTCATAGTTCAGCGTTCTAGCTTTTATGGTTTCTGAGATATATGGAAAAATAAAGTAAAAATTCGAAAGTTGATAACTCCTGGAGAGACATGGCGTGATGGTATGTATGTATGTAACATTATATTACATTTTATCATATGCTAACTTTATATAGATTCACAAAAAGCAAAAAAAAGGTAAGTGTACATTTTGCTGAAATGTATTCTTTTATTAAAAAAAGAAAAATGTAAAAGTGAGTTAAATGCAAATTAAAAAAAAAGTATAATGTAAAAGTGAGTTAAGTGCAGATACTCCGGTTTTACATTAACAAAAAAAATAAACATGGATATTGTAAAACCAAATTATCTGTTTTTAAATATGAAAATTTTTGAATTTTCAATTATTTCTCTTTTACACATTCAAGATTATGAAAAAAGCAAATGTTTCACATTATTATCTCAAAAATGAAAAATTTGCACTTACGCAGGTTTTACACTAACGGTGCGATATATATAATATCAAGGTATATGAGATTTGTTGGAATGTGACTTATAAAATCATAATAATAATTTGTTTATTTATTTATTTATAATAATAATAATTGTTTATTTACTTTTTTTTAAAAAAAAATTACATTGGAACAATATTGAAAGTATACCAAGAAAAAATAATAATATTTACAATATATATATATATATATATATATATATATATATATATATATATATATATATATATATATATATATATATATATATATATATATATATATATATATATATATATATATATATATATATATATATATATATATATATATATATATATATATATATATATATATATATATATATATATATATATATATATATATATATATATATATATATATATATATATATACATATATATATATATATATATATATATATATATATATATATATATGTTATAATATTTTTATCTCGGTTTTCCCGTGTCAGTAGGTCTTGACTAAGACCATTTGTCTTCCGACGTTTCGCCTGAATATCACCAGGCATTTTCAAGGACTTAACGAAAAGCACGCGCGCGACACACGTCTACTCACACTGAAAGCTCACCGTCAAGTGACTCGTAGCGTACAAGATGGCCGCTTATGTCAAATATTGTTAGCGCGACGTGATTGGCTCCTTGTGACACGCCCACCTGCTGTCGTGTTCGTTGGTAATAATATTTTATCATTATTTTTGTGTTGTGATTTATTGTTAATTTTAGTTGTGACATTAATATTATTATTGTTGTGTTTTGGGGTTATTTTCGCTATGGTATTATTAATATTATTATTGTATTGTTTGTCATATAAAATGTTCTTCCAGGTACTAGGCAAACGAACTCCGTCGTCCCGATTGTTCATTATATCCCTTCTCTTATATATTTCTATAGCTTCCCTGTAAATTCTGAGAGGTTCACTGTTTAAACTTGCTATTATTTTTGAATGGTCAAAATCTATTGTATGTCCTTCTGTGAGCGAGTGTTGTACAAGTGAGGATGTAAGTTTTTTGTTTCTCATGTCGAGTCTGTGCTCCGCTATTCGTGCTTCAACTTTTCGATTGGTTCTTCCTACATAAGTCTTATTGCACGATCCGCACGGTATTTCATATACTCCATGAGCTTCAAGTGGAATGATGTCTTTCGGGTTTCTTAGAAAGGTTGATATTTTATTTGTTGTGCTGAAAACGGTACGTATGTTATTTTTGTTTAATAGACGGCTGATTTTATCGGTGACGCCTTTGATATATGGTAGTCGGGCTGTTGATAATGGTGTTTCATTGGATTTTTCTTTCACTGTTTTTGGACTCTTTAATGCTTTGTTTATTATATAGTCTGAGAAACCATTACAACGTAGAGCATTTTTCGTGTATTCTAATTCTTGTTTTTTATGCTCGTGGTCTGCAATTCTTTTTGATCTTGTTATTAGTGTTTTTGCGACTGAGCATATTTGTGCGGGGTGATGATTGGACGTTGCGTGTAGGTATCTATCGGTGTGTGTGGGCTTTCTATATACTGTGTGCCCCAGTTTACCAAGACCTACTGACACGGGAAAACCGAGATAAAAATATTATAACATATTTCACCCGTGAAAACATCAAATATAACATATATATATATATATATATATATATATATATATATATATATATATATATATATATATATATATATATATATATATATATATATATATATATATATATATATATATATATATATATATATATATATATATATATATATGTTATTATTAAGTATTTTGGGGATAACCCGCGTCAAATTCTGATTCCCGAGAGAATCAGTCGTCTGCCGACGTTTCGTCTGAATCTCATCAGACATTTTCAATAGGCGCCTTGTTAATAAATTTCCGTCGCGAGGGATAGTGCGCGCACGTCCGTTCGCGTCGGAAGCTTACCACCAAGTGAAAGTTTGAAAGGAAGCCGAGTCAGGTGTTAGTGGAGGGGTGGGTTTCCCCAATGACGTCATTATTGCGTTTTGTTTGGCTTCTAGTGACTCGAGTACTTAACGGTATATTGTTTACAGGTGGATTATCAGTTTTCGGTTTACTAGGAATTTTACTAATGTTTTTAATGTGACTATTGTTTGAAATATCGGTATTTACGAAATCCCTTGCGGTGATTGCACAAAAACTTACATAGGCAGGACAAATCGCAGAATCTCGGCACGCGTTTCTGAACATCGCGTAGATATTAAAAACCGGAAATTAACTTCATCTCTAGTAAACCACTCATTGACCGAAAATCACTCCATAGACTTTGAAAATTCAAAAGTAGTCGCGAATATTAACAATGAAACATTTAGAATTTACAGGGAAGCAATAGAAATATATAGAAGAAGCAACAGTATAATGAATAACAGGGACGATAGCATTCGAATCCCGACCGCATGGACAAGTGTACTTGAAAACAATATTTTGAAAAACCATAGTAATCAAATTAACCCAACTACCGATATTTCAAACAATAGTCACATTAAAAACATTAGTAAAATTCCTAGTAAACCGAAAACTGATAATCCACCTGTAAACAATATACCGTTAAGTACTCGAGTCACTAGAAGCCAAACAAAACGCAATAATGACGTCATTGGGGAAACCCACCCCTCCACTAACACCTGACTCGCCTTCCTTTCAAACTTTCACTTGGTGGTAAGCTTCCGACGCGAACGGACGTGCGCGCACTATCCCTCGCGACGGAAATTTATTAACAAGGCGCCTATTGAAAATGTCTGATGAGATTCAGACGAAACGTCGGCAGACGACTGATTCTCTCGGGAATCAGAATTTGACGCGGGTTATCCCCAAAATACTTAATAATAACATATTTTGTACTCGCGAAAACCTTAGATTTAACATATATATATATATATATATATATATATATATATATATATATATATATATATATATATATATATATATATATATATATATATATATATATATATATATATATATATATATATATATATATATATATATATATATATATATATATATATATATATATATATATATATATATATATATATATATATATATATATATATATATATATATATATATATATATATATATATATATATATATATATATATATATATATATATATATATATATATATATATATATATATATATATATATATATATATATATATATATATATATATATATATATATATATATATATATATATATATATATATATATATATATATGAATAAGTATATAATACATGAATAAAACCATTTTTGTGGTAGGTATATAGGGTGTGTTCCACTTTTTACCTTTGTCTGCCTAACTATGAATAATTCCCGTTTTAAGGCAGCCAATTTATTTTTTGTTTATTTTATAGTTTTCTTCCGAAACAAATATATGTTCTTAATGATGAAAACATTATTAAACAATATATCTAAATGCTGCACCCTTTAATAAAAAAGAAATAAAAAATAAAAAAATATTTTACTTAAGAAACAGATTGACCATAAATATCTAGTAGATTAAGTCAGATAGTATAGATTTGAAACATAATAATAATAAAAATAAAAAAAAAATAATAATTTTTTTTTTTTTTTTTCAATTTTTTAAGATTGATAATTGTGGAATTATAACTCTACCGTATGTACATAGTTTTTTCTCTATTCCATGAAAGTGGAGAGTTAATATATGGAAAATGATGCTACATATTGTTTGAACAAATCATTGCATTTTAGTTCGGGATGAACGAACAGTATTCTAACATATTCTAAATTGTCTATGTTGCGTAATTAATAAAACTATTGTTGCACTATTGTACTTTTATTCTTTTTGTATTGTTTATGTGGATTTCAAAACAAAAATAGTTTATTTTTAACGATTGTAAAAAAATACAAGAAATATTTAATTGTTTCGCCGATTTCAATACATCAACGACTCGATATTCATTTAATTTTTTGATACGAAAATGCAGAGAGGGGAATTTTCTTTTAATTGCATTCGAAGCCACAAGATCCTTGCAATTATTATTTGGGTGGGTCGACATTTTTCTTTTAGTTAAGTCTGCAAAATAAGCCTTCTTGACTTCTGAGCTTAATTTCTTAATTAATATGCATAGACTTATTTAATTTTGTCTGCTTAAGACGTTAAAGCTGGAAGAAAAATAGTTAAATGACACCAACATAATGATTGGGGAATTTTTATTTTATGAGACAAATAATTTTTTTTATATCTGCCATTTAGGAAATCGCTATTTGGTCAAATTTTAAATCATCTTACATTTGGATAAAATGTTTCTAAATTAATTAACACTGTTCAAATTATATTTATAACATAAATGATTCAAAAATCCTTCAGCCCTGCAGTACACACATTCGTCGAACTTTTACATAGCAAAATATTATTGGGAAAAATTATTAGTAAGTATCTGTGTGTTTTGATTTTACACATGAATATCAAATTTACACACTTTTAAATTTGGAATCACACTTTTAAAATTAAAATTACTTCAAATGGTTTAGTGTATCCTACGTATTTCTTTGCACACGAAAAGAACGTTTGAAAATGTATAAAAATAATTTAAATGAAATGTTTGTTACATAGGCGCACTACGACTTCGTAGAGAAAATGAAAATTTGTTGTTTTTTTTTATTATTTATTTGCAATAAAATTTAACTGGAAACGCCATCTGCTCAAAACGTGCCCCAGTGACAAGCGGAAGCGGGAAAAACAAAGCGACATATAAAATCACGTATTTGGTGAACGTAATAAAATTCAAGTCTTGGTATTGGACTCATAAACGAAAAGAGATAGTATAGCAATAAAATTTATTAGCACAGAACCAAGAAACCATCTGCTGTACGGCTTTCTTTAAAGGCAATTTCGAGTGGGTTGCGTACAACTAGGAGAATTAGTAGCAAGTTGCGATGCTTTCTTGGGGATGTTTTCGAGGCGAGGGGAACCAGAGGGTCTTTTTGTAATGGTGACAAGTAATTGTGGAGTTGGTTGAATGGGAATATAGTTTTAGGATATGCATCACGAGGGAGAAAGTGGAAATATACAAGGAGAGTAGATGTATGTTAGGGAGTATAGGGACAACACGTCTTATGTCGCGATAATTTTAACCCTCTCCCTGACATTATTGATTTAGTAGAAACTATATATTTTTTAAATATCTAGCAATTTTGAGTTTCAAGTTTATTTTTTTAAATAAGCGTGACGAACGAATGGACGTTTTATAAAACTTTATGTGGTTTTTTTTTGTCAAATAAATCATTAATCAACTATTTTCAAAGCGTTCACCGATTTATTTATCACTTCTTCAAAATAATTATTAAGAGATCAAATCGTAATCTGAATAACAATCTCATTGATCAAGATTCAATTGGAAATTATTCACCAATCCAGATACCTAACATGATACATTATCAACGGAGTTAATTTGGATTATTTGCAATTTCGTTTATTTATTTATTTCACACATTTTGTATAAAGCAACTGTTAATGAATAATGATATTCTTGAATGAATGATTTTCTTTATAAAAAAATATATTTAAGTTTTAATTTTAAGGGCTTCATAGAAGCAATTTGATAGCATACATACAATACATACATACCATCACGTCATGTCCCTTGCGGGGTAGGCAGAGAGAACCGAACGCCACATCTTTCTAGCCTAGCACGCATCCCTCGCCTCATCCACATTCATGCATCGTCTCATACATGTTCATCTATTTCTCACACTTCTAACATTTCCGTCTTTCAAAATTTCGTTCACATGGTCGTGCCATCCCTTTCCTGGGCGTCCCCGACCTCTCATTCCATTCTTTTCCGCTCTGTATATTTTCTTCGTCAGGCGCTCTTCATTCATTCTCCCCATGTGACCAAACCATCTCAATGTGTTCACTTTCATTCTAGTAATGACATCTTTCTTCATCTTACATTTTTTCCTTATATCCTCGTTTCTTACCCGGTCATACATCGTTCTATTACAAATCCTTCTTAACGATCTCATTTCAAATGCATTTATTCTACTTTCATGCGTCTTCTGCCATGTCCAGGTTTCACTTGCATACGTCAAGGTTGGCACTACGATGGCGTTATGAATGGCAACTTTGGCATCCTTTGATATGTTGCGATCATTCATAATTGGTCTTAGTGCTCCATTCACTCAGTTTCCTGCCATAACTCTTCTTTCAAGTTAAGCAATTTGATAGAATTATAATATTTTTTTTTTCAAATTGCATCACTTGTTGTAGACAGCTGTGTCTTCTATATCAATTGTTTTACTTTTCAAAATTATGTACAAATACTAGTATCTATTATAGGTTCGGTAAACTAAATATAATTATATCAATTTTGTGGTAGTATTTCACTATGGTACGTGACGGGTTATTGTTATTATTTTCTTTCTAATATGTGGAGTTGATGTTTACACCTGCTGCCTTGTTATTCCTCTCTCCTTTCATCTCTGTCTTTCACTACATTTCCTCCCCTCTTACTTTTCTTACCTATATATTGCATTTGGCACATCTTGTATTATCTGTGTTCCATCGCACTGTGAACATTCCAAGACCATTGTGTTATTCAATTCCAGGAACCACATGTGATGCTGATGAATATTTAAAAAATAAATACATATAATGATACATTGTAACCAAATTTAAGATTTAAATTTGGTTACAATGTATTATTATATGTATAAATTATGCAACCTTTTAAAAATATTCGATTAAAATTTGTATTGAAATATTGTGATATGCCTACCTATGTAGGATACTTTTTATGACATGCGCATAATGTTAATGAGATGTTGATGTCTTTAACAAAACGACGAAAAATATTGTGAATATGATTGAATATTTATTCTGTTGGCTTTTTTGTTGGCTAAAATAAATTAATTATAAAAAAAATACATCACACAATTTTCAAAAGATATTGAAAATTCTATAGATGTGAGATAAATTATACAAATTTGAAAAAATGAAAACATAGTGGAGTTTTAGGTCAACGAGGTTACATGAGAGTTATCTAGAAATTTTCAAAATTAGTTCAATGACAATAAATACCTACATGGATGATAAAAATGTTCGACAGTGTAAAAAAATTGAATGGATTGACACTGATGTCACTGTGTGAAATTGTTATTTAATTAACTTATTCACAAATAAATCTCAATGGTTCAACAAATTAATAATATATTCGGTACTTTATTCCATGAAGTATACAATTTGTGTGTATTTTACCATTAACTTGTTAAACAAAACTCCCTTTTAATGGAATTCTCAGGAATTTTTTTTTGTAATCATATTAATATATTAATGTACTTTATTAATAAAAAAATGGATCTTCACCTAGTACTTTCGTTTGATAAAAAAACTTTAATTTAAAACTTTACATTATGTTATATTAATATATTTTTCGTCATTATTTTAATAATGTGTTTATAAAGTGTATCACAAATCAAAAGTTTATCAACCTATTTATTTCCATAAGTATTATTGCAATCAAGAATTGTTTAAATGTTTAGCTGTGTGTGATTTTATATTAGTATGAGAATTGGTTTCATATTGGCTAAAACGTATTGAAGTTTATACGTTACAAATGACAGGCAATCTTCCAATAATCTTTTCCTGTCTGAAATGGCGGGTCACTAATCTTGTCTGTAGTCTGCTTTTTTTAGTTGAAACGTCACCAAACCAGCACCAGGTGTAGAACTAACTCGAGGAAAAGGAAAATTCCTGTGAAAATCCTGGATAAACGCAACACCCTAATGCGATGACTAAATCTCTGAGCTAGATGGATCGCTCTCTAAATCCTTCTTTGGCGAAACATTCCACATTTATACTTACTTCACAATATCAACGATCAGCGAAAATTTGTAGAATAGTTTTCATTAAATCAATATAATTATTTTAAGATAGGTTTTCATACCATGAGTGGTTTGATATTCAAAATTGTATGAAAATAATGAAGGCTTAAAATTTATGTTAATGGATTGAATTAAGAGTCTTAATAAGCTAATATTATTTGTATGAAATAAACAACAAAAGATGAATACTAATACATTAATTTCAACGAATACGCCTTTAGACACCATGAAAAGACCAAAGACTCGTAGTATCTTTTACAATTATTTAAATAATTTATCAGTACATTTCACTTATTAACTTTGACACCATTTACTTTGTAATATTATTTTATATTTTAAATAATAAAATTGTAATGAAATGTTTGAAATCACCAGTTGTAAACGCCTTAACCAGGCTAACATTTTTTTTGTTTTTAACGAATAAAAATAATGTATAAGTGAGACAGAGTGTTTTACTCATATAAAAAAAGGAATAATACTTAAGAGGGCGACTGCTGCCAGCGTAACTATATTTTCAATTTGAAATTGAATCATTACTACAAAACTAATTATTTTGAAAAAAAATAACCTAGTTAGTTTGGATGAAGAAAAATATACCTTAACTTTTTAATTATGTTCTGTATATATTCTTGTAGAAAAATAATAAGTACCTATACCCTGATTTTTGACATTTATCTTAAATTTCAAAAAAAACTATAAGGTATAGAGCAATATATTTTTTTATAAATTAAAGAAGAACAAAATATCTGAAAATATATGATGTGATGTTGCATTAATGCGTCAGGTTAAGTAAATAAACCAAAAAAACTATTATTTCGCAATGGCGCTGAATGGAAAATAAATATTTTTTAGGTTTATTTACTAAACCTGAAGCATTTTAATGCAACGTCACATCATATTTTTCTAGATATTTATGTCTTCTTTAATTAAAAAAAAATATATTGAAGTACGTCTTAAAGTTTGTTAAAAATACATATATGATAAACGTTGAAAATCGGGGTATGCCATTATTTTTCTACAAGAATTTATACAGAACATTTTCAAAAAGTTAAGGTTTATATTTCTTTATTAATACCCAAACTATCTTAATTATTTTTTTCATAACGATTTGATTAGAAATAATGATGATATATCAAATTAAAAAATAGGTACGTTGTAAGCAGTCCCCCCTTAATTGTATTTATAGTTTCCATTGATAAAATAATTAATGTTAATAACATAATGAAATTTAGATGGGTCGATGGCAGAGCGGTTAGCGCGCTGGGCTAGTAATCCAGTGGTCGCGAGTTCGAATCCTGCCTCGACCGATTTCGTTCACCTATAGCACAAGCATTTATTTGCTTATTTTAGGGAACGTAGGAAGATGTATATGTACTTGTTTAACAAGGACATATTCATTTAAAAAAAAATCATTCATCGATGTTTCTCTTTAATTCGTCGAATTGGTGAGTTTCGGCAAAAGTATAAACGTAAATATCTTCATTTTTGGGATAACCACAACGTGAGCAATATCGCCAATATTGCTTTATAAGATATCTTTTGTTCTTGGTGGGGAGCTTTCGATTTCGACGCTTTTATATTCATACAGCGTCGTGCCGCCTTGGGACAAAGTAGGTACCCACCACCAGGAACACGCCTCATACCGTCTATAGAATGTTTCAAAAAATCTTTATTTCCTATCCTTTAACGTGATAATGTTTATTTTGTATATAAAACATTATATTATTTTATTCTATTAAAAATATCAAAAGAAAATTGCTTCGTTAAATAATTGAGAATATCAATATATTTTTTCACGAAAAATAATTTTTATACATTAAATCAGTTCAGTTAATTATCCTGATTAGAGATATGTATATTAGCCAAGTAGCTCACAGTGAAAAATTCCATAGTAATAATATCTATTTACAATTTTTTTTATTACGAAAAAATATGTAGGTATGAGTTGGTATTATGTATAAACAAAATTGATACATTTATAAGTATTCAAAAGTTTTACAAAAATACAACTTTAAAGTTAAATATCTCATGAAAAAATCATTTTATACTTTATAAATAATCCCATTCATACCTAGCGTGTACTAGCGGTGGGAAAGTGCTGAGAAATTGATTAATTAATTTATTTTAATTTATTTTATACACATCATATAATATATAGTAATATGCTATGACCATCAAACTAGGAATTGTTGATTGAATGAAAAAAATATAAACATAATTAACATTAATAAAGATATACAGTCAATATTCGAGAATGTAAATCGAATATTTTTATAGTTGCATAACGCAAACATATTCGATTTAAATATACATTGGAACAAGCAAGTAAACAAGCTAAAATTAACTTATAATTCTGGCACGGTTCAGGGGTGACATCTGTGTCAAAGAATTGTCACCTTATGTATAAGGACTGTTGCTTTCATTGTTCACAAATCAATTTCTCAATAGATGGCGATACAAAAAAAGTTTCTTCGCCATTTCATATATGGTGATGGAGTTTATTCAGCTTATTTTCAAACGAACAGATTTTCATGATATAAAACTTATACACAATATATTATAAAACTTTCAAAATTGGATTGATAAGGAACTCAAAAGAAGGCATGATTGGTGAATACTGCGCATAATGTGATTACGTAAACCAGCCGATGACAAGTCGTAAACCGTGTAGGTCCCTTGAGTTCCTGGTTCCCTTATAATGTGAGATGTTAAAATTTCTGAAAAAATAGAGAATGCATAAGATAATTATTTAAAAAAATGCTTATCAGGTTGGCCTCCCGTTAGATTAAAAAGCAAGGCTCTTTTGAAATCCTTTAAGTTGTCCATGAATCCATTTTCCATTTACCTACGTTTTTGTGTTAATGTATGTCAACAGTTTTTTATCTCAATAAATATTAATTATTATTGAATAAATCAATTACTAATTCCTTGTAGTTTCTCTTCAGGTGTAGGTTCATATGACTTCGTGTTATTCCTGTGTATACAAGTCATAGTCACCGTCTGAGGTAATTTCCACAAGACTTAGTCGTGTTGCGGCCAGCAAGCGAGCTGAATATAAAATATATACGGTTAATGTGGAAATCTGCCGCGGAAGTTCCTTCCCATTATTAATGACAGGAATGATACTTTTGCGATGGAGAAATCTGCTAAACTTTGCCGGATCTGATCCTCACTTTATATACCTAAAGGCTGCCTTTAAATTTGAAGGATGGACTTTGAAAGAAACTTGCCTTGTTGTACCTGATAATTATTTAGAGATCGCCTACGGATAAATGCGAAGCAGAGGATATAGTATTCAGAAAAGCTGAATTAATTTTGTATTTTTGGGAAAATCTACAACTGTTGTGGAGTGCGTCCCATTTGAATTATTTCAATTTATTAAATTATGCCGAGCTTTAATAAAGGCTTACTAAATCCATTAATTAATTAACGGCATGAATTAAAGAAAACTTGTGATGTAAACAGAGATACCAAGGGGTAAATATTATTATAAAAAATAACGTGAAATCAGGCATTTAATATTTTTTTGTCGACAGTTACATTAATAATTTAATTTTTGTGATAGAATTAATAAATCGATCAATCGGTCGATGGCAGAGCGTTAGCGCGCTGGGCTAGTAATCTAGTGGTCGCGAGTTCGAATCCTGCCTCGACCGATTTCGTTCACTTATTGCTTATTTTAGGGAACGTAGGAAGATGTATATGTACTTATTTAGCAAGGACATATTCATTACAAAAAAATATTCATTATATACATAGGTACCATAATGCTCAGACTTGCAATAGTTTGTGTGGTATTTGATACCACTGAGTACATAGGTATTTACATGCCCGACGACAGTGAATGTCGGGTCATGTCGTTAGTTGTCATAAATCTTCGTTAATTTTTCGTTCAACCTTGAAAGCGTTCACACTATGCCAAACTATGTATTATCTGTATAGAATACGCGTGCGAAATTTAAGTACCTACCTAAATTAATTTTTTGTAATTATTGTAAATATATTGATTAATGTAAAATAAACAGTGTTAATTTGCATTTGTTCGTTTAATCGGTAAACCAAAGCATTTCAAAATATAATATTTATTTATTTATTAATATGTAATTTAAATTACAGACGACGCTGGATAATTGTAGTAACGTGTTCCTTTTTATCTTAATAGTTAATTTTCGTGATGGTTATATTATTCTTAGTTGTTTAATCATGGATTAGTATAAAACAAATTAATTCTTGTTTTTTATTTTATTTTCGTAAACTCACATATAAATTAAATAGTTTATTATCGATGTGATCTGAGCCAAAATACAAAAGTTATAGAATAGTCTAGGTCCTAAATAGTCAATTTCACTAAACATATTAAAAACAAGGTTGAACCAAAAATTCCTATTTGATGATACCTGATGTATTCTTCGTCTCCTTATCCTTTTTTTATCCTCTTCTTTTTCTTTTATTGCTATGAACTGTTCTTATATTCAATCTTTTTTGTCTTATTTTTTTTTTAACTTTTCTTCTTGTAATCTTTATTTGTGATTATCTTATTATCTTAGTAGGTTTTGAAAATTTTACGTTAACTTTGGGTAGTTAGAAGACATTGCCGTTTGGCAAGAAGCCTGCCAGTTTACAAATTTAAATTAAAAGGAGTTACAAACAGAAATTTTCATTTTTAACATTTAGATGGGCGGTTCAACATTGAAGTTTGTGAACAGCTCTTATAATAATATGATCCAAAACTATTTGTAGATCTTATGAATATATTATGCAATCAAACAATGGACACAGCTCTCTTGTGTAGGTTTTCTTTGCGGAAGAAACGGTTGAGGTACGGTACAAAAATTTAAAAATATTTTCAAACAAATAAGAAAACAACAGGTTTTGTTTTATATTTTCAAATATTTTATTTAAATTATTTTAATGACCAATACATTATGATACAAATTTTGACAACACATGGAATAAAATAATAATATTTAAGCTAAAACGTGGCTTTCGCCTCATGACAACATTATCAACGCTCCCTATTCATAATAAAATACAATATATTGTTCAAAAATGCATAAAAATTTTCTACTTTCAAAACAATATAAATCAAATATTGATAAAATATACGGAATATTTAAAAACTTTTATTTGCTAGATAAAGAAATTAAATGTACAGTTCTTAGCTAAACATAAATGTACATGTATCATACATTACTTCACATAACAAAGCTAACTACTTAAAGCGTAACATTAATTTACAGTTATAAACTTTATGACTACTTCTTTAACATTTTGGCGTCGAGATAAAATAAGTACAATAAAATAACAAAAGTTGGTAGATATATAAACATTTTACTTGTAACTAACAAAAAATTAAAGTTTTTGGTGAAAAATTTTAATGTGCCTCGCACTTATAGTACCTTCTGCACGAATAAATTATGTTTAAACAATAAAACAACATCCGAAGGATCTACTTTAGTACATTTCAATTTGTGGAAGTATCGAATTGATTCATTCTTTTATTATTGACAAAATATAAGTGCGGAATATTGAAAGGCGGTACTTTAATGTAAATTATACAAAAATTTGCTTACTGATATGATATGAAGATATGTAAATATTATTTGGAAGCGAATAACATGTATGCATGATTGGAAAATATTTAAATTCTTGTCCCAAAAATCAATAATCATTGTGTTTACTTGGACGCCAAATTATTTATTTAAAATCTCTTTTCTAATAATTACTTTTTTCCTTAAATTTTCTTATAGTTTGCGTCAATTTAATAATAAAATTTAGATAAAATAGATAAAGTTTTTATGTAATCTATTTTTATCGACTGTAGAAAGATAGATATATGTATAAAGTATACAATATTTAATTTCAAGGTATAAAAACTACTCCATTATATAGTAAAACATAATTTTAAATTTACATTTTCAAATAGTATCAAAAGCAGTCTCTTTATTTAAATTCGGTTAATCTGTCAGCAGGCGATTCTTAAAGCTATATAGCATAATACAATCATTTCAAAAGCTTCAAAAAATGTAAAAATCAGATTCGTATTCTTCATCGAATATATACAGTAATATTTTCAGAAATAACAAATGTGATGAAATCGCCAACATGACAATACTAATACATTTTTTTTTAAGTTTTAAAAAATATATATGACTTGTGAATTTCATATAAAATTAAAATTCATTTTTTACTTGACGGGGAATTTCTATTTGAAAGTTAATATATAAAATTACCACTGTTTTGATCTTCAATAATTTGCAGTTTCGTTTTCATAGTTGCGTTTATTCCGTTCAAAGGGTCGAATGATGTCACCATCGCCGCTGTCAAAAATATGTCAAATTATATCATCATATAACATTTTTATAAAAATTAAAAAGTAAAAAAAAACAACGATAACCACATATAGGTTACGTATTATAACGACAATGCTTAAGCCTGGTTATTAAACATCCATCATGCCACACTCATTTACTCGGAAGTTGGAAGCTATTATTTGATCTGTAACATTCATAAGAGCGGTGGGTTAACTTTTCATGCATAGGAAACCTAACAGCTGAATTGACAGGTTTTAGAAATCGCTTATTTCTGCATCGGTTTCCGAATTTTTACAAGTAAAAGGATTTCTCAGCCACGAACAAAAGGACCGATCATGCTGGTGATGTTTATATTTGGCAGTTGTATGAGCTCTATTACCTCCATTTCCGTGCGATCGATGCGCCCGACGAATCGAGTATGAATCGATACTCGAGCTTTCACTATCTCGGACCACGCTATCGTAACCAGACTCGGCTCTACGTGAAACGGCTGCCGGACTATGTTTTGATGTTCGGGGTGTAGAATCATGTCCGCTATCGTATCCATCTGGTTTGTTTCCTATTTTAGTTGTACCCATACCAGAACCGATGCTCATCAGTCGCTGGTTTGAACGGTCCAGTGTCGGTTCAGTGGTGATAGGAAGAATATTTGTAATTTTGCCTCTATCCACGTCGATTGGTTCACTAGACAAGGGACGGACTTCTAAATGAAGCGATGCTTTTTTTGAATCGTCATAAGTCTTTTCGTGTTCAAAATTTATGGCTCCACTACCGATTGATCTTTTTTCCTCTCTCAAATTTGGATTGGAAGCTCCATCAGGGTGTCTAAGCGCAGCTATGTTCAGATGCTGCTCGTGAGTCAATTTCGTAGAATATTTTTGAAACCGGCCCGTAAGAGGCTTTTCAGGAAAAAAACACTGATTGTTTGTGGAAAAATTTAATTCGTTCCAATCCAGGGCTGATCCGGGTCTTGATAAATTTTGTTTACAATTTTCGCAAAATTTTTCTTGTGGTTTGTATGCGGGTTCGCTGTATATCGAACTGTTGCCGTGAAACTCTTCTGCACCGTATAACATATCCGATAAGGACAATGACTGGCAGTATGTTTGGGGAAAATTTATATTTTGCTGCACCATTCCTCTGTATGTTGGCGAATTTTCTACATTTGCCATAGCTAATCTGGATTGATACAATTCATGAAGTTTTGCTAATTCATTAAACTTATTTTGATGCGAGTCATTTTCCTGGTAAGTCATTGGAGGTTTTTGGTTACTCATATAATCTGCTTCTTCATAATCATGATTGCTGTAAAAATTGTAAGCTTTTTTCATATATGGATTAGAATTTATGTGCCTTTCCATATCACTTAAAACAGACATTGAATCAGTGAATGTAGAAACAACTGTCAAATTTTCCTGACTTAGCACTCTAAGTGGATGTTCTTCTATATGACTTTGGTCAACTTCAGGCAAAGGATTTTCTCTAAAGCCCATACAATATGCTATATCTTCTTCTGTGACTTGTAAACAAGAATCTTGGGTTGGAACGGGTTCTAAAGGTTCTTCAACTTCAATAATTTCTAAAATTTCATCATCATCATCTGCTGGTCCTTTACTCATACCATTTATGTCGATATCTCTACTATGATTAGATATAAGTTCATCGTTCATTCTTAATCTTTCTTTGAGTCGCACGTCTAAGCTTTCCATTGATACTTCTCGACTACTAAGTGGTTGAATAAGTGGCAATGCTGGTGGTATTTCAGCCATTTCTTCACTATCCTCATCATCTTCTCCTTCGTTGTTTTGATTTTGAATGCTTAAATGAATATCTGATAATCTTTCACAAAAACCATTTTCATTTGACTTATCATTTTCTAATTCTTCTTCGTTAATCGTGTTAGGATTACAATTATTCTTTAATCCAGTTCGAATAGTTGATTCTTCAATTTGATTATTTTTAGCAATATCCTTGCATAAAGCAACTATTTTATCATCTTCGATATCATCGCAGGTTTTAAATTGAGTTAATTCTTTGTACACAGTTTGTGGTTTATTTTCAACTCTTGGTGCAACACATTTAGTTTTTTGAATTTGGGATGTTTGATTTTCAACCCATTTTCTAATCATACTTTTCTTATGGTTATCCATGTATCCATAACCAATACTCTCACCGCCATGATTCACTAATAGTTCTGCATGGAGTGTAGTAATTTTTGGTGCTTTCATAGGACCATCAACCCATGTTTCACATTTCTTAACATGGTTTGCCTCTTTCATCAAATGTCTTGCTTCAGCAACTTTTGATTTAGATATTCGTGGTCCATCAATCCATTGTTCATCACTAGTATTGGTAATTTTACTCTGCCCTTCTTCAACACTAGAATGCTTTAAAGGGACTTTTCTCAAAGGAGAAGATTTAGGAGAAGCAACATGCGTAGGAGAAGATTTAACAGAATTCGGTAAGGGTAGTGCGGTTTTACAGGGAGACCCCTTAGGAGTCAAGATTTTATGGGTTGGACTTCTTTCTTCTACAACCCTTTGTAGAGTAGGTACTCTGCCAAACTTTTCAGCATTTGAACCTTTCAATAATTTAACCATCGAACATCGGTTATCTCCTGTATTTAAATTTGGAATGTAGACTGGGGGGTGTTCTCCATCAGTTGCATCATCAGAGTGACCTACGTAAATTACAGTATCGGCGGACAAATCACTACTTGAAGGATCAGGTTCACTACTACTGGCAGCTTTTGGTGCTTCTTCACCCGAACTTCCTCCTGATCCAGCATTGGCAGTCGGAGTAAACTTAATTTTTCGTCTTCTCATTCTATGAATTCTTGAAGCTAGTTGAACTGTTGTCAATGTGTCCGTATAATGTTGTTCGTGTGGTGAAACATGAACGATCATAGCAGCATGACATGTTAAAGATCCTAGGCATTCTTTCAATATGTGAGTTACATTGTGATCCCTATATGGCAAATGTTTTTGACCATTGAAAATTGCTAAAAGAATATTTCCTAGTCCAGATAATGGGATGCCGCCGCTTGACTTTCCTCTGTCAGAGTTTCCTAAGTCTATTAAATGAAGTCTGCTTCGACCTCCAGCAACTGAAACAAATTAAAAAAAAACATTTACCTATGTACATTAAAAAGAAGTATGCCTTTTGGAAAAATATGTCCAAAATTTTTTGTATAAATATTTTCTTAATATATGTAACTTTTTTACCTGCTCCTTTGCTTCCAACGCTGTATTGGTAAACATGAAGTGTGTATAGCAAATGACTATCTCTGCCTTCGTCTTTTCCAGGTCCTCTGTTGGCCATAGCAGCGTCCAGGTAAAATGCTGCTTTTTCTGGAGTTTGAACACGAAGTTCTGATTGGTTTTGCAACTGAGTGCCAAAAAGTGGATCATCTCGAAGATACACGCCAGGAGATTGCTCAGAATCTAAAAATAAAAAATAAAAAACAAGGAGTTAATCCACAGGTATAAAATAATTTATTTACGGCTATCCACTCGTCTGCTAGTGATCCCAGAAAAATTCAAGATATAAAAACTAAAATAAAATTTGAATATTAATAGGATATGAAAGAATAAATGTTGCTAATAATTGTGATATATATATATATTTTTTTCAAAATATGTTAGTAACCACAATAAATCAATATAATACATCAATAAAATTTTATTCATAGTTATAATAAACAATGTTGCTTTATACCTGTAGCATGAGCTGCTAGAAGATCTCTCATCTGGTTTGTGTGACCACACAATTCCACTGCAGATGCCCTAACGGAGAAGCGAGTTCCATGTCTGGCTCGGCGTTCAGCAATTCCTCTGAACAACCAAGATATAGCACACGGTATGGCACCAAGTCCACTACTGGATGGGCTGCCTACCATTGTGTATGATTTTCCTGTTCCAACATAAAAGGAATATATTAGTAAACGGTGAAGACAAGTGCTTTGCAGTTAGGCGGGAAAATATGATATAATCCTTTTTTATTAAAAAAATAATTGTGGTCTTTCCGCACTTAATGTTTAAATATGAGAGCTGTAGTTAGGGTTATAGCTATAGTCAACACATTTTGTAAGAAATATTAGTCCTATTCAATGTCATGTTTGTGCATGATACACATTAATTAATCTACAAGCAAAAAGTTAGTGCACGGAACAAATTAATTAATCTACAAGCAAACAGCTTCATCAGATTGACATGATTGTCTTCAAAAATGTTGCATTATTTATTTTGATCCTCTAATTTAGGTCCGAGATATTAGAGTCCGAGGTTAAAGTTTTGAATCATTTCTAAGTCTCTGCTTTAAATAATGATCTTTTAATGATATTTATATGTATAGATCTTTGAAATCAAATTGTCTTCTGTTTCTAAATGCAACCAAAAAACAGCCGAAACTTTGATAATCATGCTAAGACTATTCAGTGCAGCCTGTATGAAAGAACCCTCAAAAGTCGAGATGAACTTGATAAAAACATTAATTGTTACTACTGTGGTGGTAGCAGTGGCGATATTTTTTGGTTACGATATGTTTATGATAATTGTGATTGTTAACACTCAAGATATTTAACACGCGCACCTGAATAGCAATTTTGTGGTTCACTATTTGCCGTTTGTCTTGTGGTGGTGGTTCTATTTCACCCTTCTCATTCCCTCCCTTGTTCCCATCTGCCCGTTTTCAAACCCTCATCCCCCGTTGCCGCCAGATATACGCTGTGCGGAAATTCAATCTGAATTGCCCTTAAATTTAGACTTAAAGATTTTTCAAGTGGGTAATTCTGGGTAATGACTCACTTACATTTTTTACTCTTTACTTCTTTGTTATAGTGAAAAGTTATCATTTATAAATTTTCAAGCACATTTTTTGTTTATTGTGTATTTATGAGTATTTATTGAAGGTTTTGGGTACCTACATGTTTTTGGATTTTGTGGGCGAACTTTCAAATGTTATATCATGTATATCTACAATCTAAACAAATACATATAAGTTTTTCTAAGATAAAGATTTATTTCTCCTTTGTAATTTCATATGTCATTATTTTATAATAATAATTTTAGTAGTTGCTAACCTTTGAATAATTAATAATTAATTTGTTAAGTTTATGCATACGTTATTTTATCACTATTTTGAAACTATAACAACTGATACATCACAAATATTAAAAGCGGAGATTTTCATATGATTCGAAGTCAAATGCAAACTTGCTTGAGATTAAGAATGCAGTCAGTTACAATTAAAAAGAAAAAAAATATCAAGGAATATTTATTCTTAGATGCACATATAAAAGATTTTATATGAAATAATACTTCATATTAGACTTAACTAACCTAAATAATCTCAAAAACTTATAAGAAGAGTTACCTTAAGTAAATGTTATCTGTCTGGTAATGTATTATGAAAACTTAATTTCACGTCCAATATTATGTGGTAAGAAAATTCCAACTAATTAATTCATCCAGTTTTATAAAATTATAATAATATTCACCTAATTTATATGGAATCTCTTGTTGGAATATTGTTTGTAGAAAATTAAATACTCTTGAAAATAACTCATTTTCCTTTAATCTTATTTGAATTCTCAGAATTCATTATAATCAATTGAATACTCTCAACATATAATTATAATTAATTGTTTTATTTAAGTTTTAAGTAAATATTAATTTATATTAAGTATGACAATGATTAATATGAACACATATATAATTCCACAATTTATTTTATTTTTCTCCCGACGACCGTTTCGGCTTATAAGGCCATAATCAACTGATTATGGCCTTATAAGCCGAAACGGTCGTCGGGAGAAAAATAAAATAAATTGTGGAATTATATATGTGTTCATATTAATCATTGTCATAATGGAATTCTACAAATTAGATGCCGTCACAATCGAAAGATTGAAAAGTGCTTATATTAAGTAATTTTCATTTCTAAATTAATAAAGGTTTTTCAAATATTAAGCGATAGTTTGGGAACAGGATAAGAGATACCATTTAATATATTTAATAAAAATAATTAATTAAAGAGATTAATATATTTAATAAAAAATCTGACATGAAAAATATTTTTATTTAGGTATTTACTTATAGTACAAAAGAAACACAAATGTATTGCACATTGGAGGTATTATAGCTATTAGGCAAGTTCACTTGTATGAGGATATAATTTTTTTCAAAGCATTCTTTGGTAACGTCAAGCAAAAAAAAAGAATACAAAGTATCTAAATTTGTAGTCGTAGCTCTCAAACTGATCCAGGTTATCAAAAACTGAGAGTTTTATAAAAGTGTCGTTATCTCGAAAACAATGATATTTTAATTAAAAACTAAATTAGTTAATAAGTGCCCTTCGAGCACTTTGACTTTTGACATTGGTTTTTGGGACACCCTGTATAGTGAAATTAAACAAATAACATTAATTTGTATTTACCGGATTCTATTTTGAGAATAATTAATCAACTTCATCTCTATGAATAAACTGTACCTACATACATTTAAAAAATGGTGTCAAAATCGAAAACCCTCGAAAAAAAAAACCAATACCATGTTTCTGTTATTTGTCGTTTCAAAAAAGATTAATGAAATTACGCAAATAGAAAATCTTCAGCCAAAAAACATTGTAAGAATCTCAAGTTCACACTTGGCAACTGCGGGGGTGCGGTTCAAACCCGATTTAAAATTAAACCAAGAGTTTCTCCTCGCGGTTTGGGGTTTACAGTGGATATTTCATTTCATTTATTCATAGACCTAATACAATAATTTTCACTAAGAAATAGTCTTCAACAAAATAGAAAATAAACAATATTTTAATAAACTACCTGTAATTATGAAAACAACACCAAATTATCATAACTTCGAAAAGAAAATCAACTTTTTAAAATAACAAGTAATTTTAAATTTTTTTTTAGATAAACTTTAATTAATGCTATATATTCCTAACAATAAAAAAATAACTTTAAACATCGGTATTAGCTGTAAGTTAAATTAAATTTTATGCAATTCATTAAATAATTTTCGTGCATGTAATATATGTACGTAACTATAAGTACATATGTGAATATAAATATGTAAAATCTATGTAATTTACTTCTGTCCTAAACACAAGTTTTTAACTTTATTGGGACAGTACTTATTTGAAAAAAAAAAAATTTAAATGTTTGTATTAATTCATTTTTATATTATAATTAACAAAATAAATAAAAAAAGTATTTAATGTAACGGTTAGATTTTTTTTGATGGTGCGTAAAAATAATTACAAACACCTTTTTCAAACGAATTGACTAAATAATATTTTGAGAGCATTCAATGCTTTGAATAACTTCTGGCACGGTATAAGATGCAATATTTATATCTGAAAATGGAACAAAATAGATGGCACATCATATTCAGGTCGTCCATATACATAAACAACAAGAAAGAGAGACAAAATTCACCAGCATACGAATTATGTATTTTGAAAATCGTGTGGAAATGAGAAGACAATAAAAATGTGGCTATCGTGCTATTCTTTTGGAAAAAGAATGATCTTTGTTTCACAGAAAAAAAAACAGAACAAAACAAACATTTTTGTTGAAGTGTGTGATATACCTACAGGTTAATATTAAGCTTGAAATATCGTACAGCTTTTATCCATTTTCAACATAATCTGTTTTCTATACATTTTTTTTAATTGAAGATGTATTTTTTAACGAAAGGGAATTGAATTAAAAGAAATTATGGTTAAGTAACGTATTTCGATACCTACACAATTATAATTGATTTGTATGTGAATATCTGTCTCTAAAGACGAGAGAAAATCGAAAAAAGATTTTTTATTAAGTTGAACCGCATCTTAAATAAGATCGTTCTTAAAGAGAGAGACATGATGTCTGAATCCAAATTAGTATATAGATTGCAGGTAATTTTATGTCAGGTATCTATGGTTAAAATATGATCGGAAGTCTCATCGGAATCATTTCAGAGTCAACAATTGAAAAACTTTGGCAATCTGACCTGAAGTAAGTACAGTTGGAAGATGGGTACAACAATGGAGCCGAGAGCAAGTTTGAACCGAGAAGATAGGACAAGAATTCGCGATTTACATCTTATAATCATCAATTTACATGCAAACTCGGTTTGTCGAGAACGCGAAATCTCAGCCAGAACCGGGAATATGATTATTATTAGGTATAGACAAGAGATGGGTTTTCATCACTTTCTTATTCTTCAGTATTATGATTGAAAATCAACGTAGCAACAATATCACTAATGATACTAAATTGCCAAATGACGTCACCAAAATCAAAATAAATATTGAAACCATTCTTTTTAAACCAAATGAATAATAAACACAATAAAATATATAATTTTCCCAGCAATATATTTTTAGTTTACTATAAAACTTATATTGAATCAAATATATAATTTAATTATGTGCCATATCCGGCTGTGCCATTTATAAACTTCCCCAAAAGGACTACTAGCTCGATATGTAAATTGTTATTTATTTTGCAACAAATATGAGAAAAAAGATGGGAATATCAAACAACGATTGGCAATGATTAATAATGTACCCATCCATTTGTTTTTTTCTAAAAAAATTGTGTCAAACAAGATTATCAGGACTCGTGTGTTATTTACGTGTTTTTTTCTGAGAAGTCGCAATGAATCCCAGAAGCAGTACGTAATGCGTGAAAATAAAACAAAATATTCTTTAAATTATACATAAGCATTTTTTCAAGATCGAAAAGAAACATTTTTTAAATATTGTTTAATTAAATATTAAATACCTATTGTTTATTTTAAATATCGTTATTTAATATAGCAAAATCTTTACTTCTTAATAATAACAATTAATTCTGAACATTGCGAGCCGAACCAAACAATCGTTATAAGTAAAATATCATTATTGTTTCGGTGAAATAATTATAAACTCTTTTGGAGTGGTTTCGGAGTTTCTAAATAATGTTTGACAAAAGTTTTGCGCGGCATTAAGTGTTGGAAATGCAAATTTTCATCTGCACGGATCGTGCAACCCAAAGAAGGAATGAAAAATAAATTAACCGACTTAGTAGGTGGCTTAGTTCACCCCATCTGTTCTAAGTATTGCAGGTTTCCACCTCTATCTTCATGAAGTCGCTTTCCTTTCCTTTCCTTTCTTCAATAATAAAGGGGTTTTGGTTTAAGCGTTGCACAACTATTACATCCATACTGGATAAAATACACAATTGTATTAGGCTCCGCAAAAGAGACATTTTCGACAAAAAGGTGATTTTATTATAATTTTTATAATTAAGGTGATTTTACTATGGAATTTATTATAATTCAAATAACATTTATTTATGAAGTATTGCAGTCGTATTTAGTTAGTATTTTGAAAAATATTATATACCGTTTTTCCTTATTATCTGAAGACAATGTATTTATTTTGGCGATGCATTTGGCCGCATATATCACAATTATAAAATAGAGTTAAAATTTGCTATTCACAAGATAAATTATGCCAGAAGAAGAAGATGTATCCACTTCATTTAAAATTGGCAGAGTTGGTTGAAAATAAAATAAATGTAGCAGAATTGAGGCTTTGTAATATGGCAGAAATCCTAATTAACTTTTTGAAATAAAACTTGAAATTCAGGTTTCATCATAACGAGAATCGGTTACAAATTGATCAACGACCAGAAAAGAAAAATATATATGTTTTTTTAAGAAAAAAATGTTTTTATTATCTAATAAATATTAACCAAAATATAGTCATAGTCTTTTAAGAAAAATTGTCAATAATTTATTTCATTAATAAACAAATGATACGTAAAAAAATATCGTAAAATATTTTCATTTGTTCTTGAATATCTAATTTATCTATACACGTAGGTAACTAAAATATTACTATTTATTGAACTTAAGTTCATTTCCGTTATTAATTATTATTATATTATTTGATTAACCTTCTTAGTGAGTTGCAGAGACAGAAAAGTTTGTTATACTTGAAATAAAGTATTAACTTATACACAACACTGAAACCTTTTTCAGAAGAGCCATTCTTACTGCTTCGAATAAGTCGGTGAAAACCAGGTCTTATGATCCGCTGTGTCTCCTGGAGTATCGTTCACTTATTGTGACTCGTTCACCGTGTAAGATGAGACGAAAATCCCTTCTTACAAGGGTTTATATAAGGATTAAAATGGAAAACAATTACATCAATTGAATTGTGCACTGAGGAAGAATATAGCCCGATTTTAATTAGAATAACTCTATCAAGGACAACATTTGCTTCACTATTATACACCTACCGTAGGTGCACAAGTGGATACATAAATTGATAGTGAAATAATTCCACCAATATAATTTAAAGACGCACCAAAAGATATATTTGAAATATAGGTATACTTCAAATATAACTATCTTTTGGTGCGTCAGTAAGTTATATTGGTGGAATTCATTAAATGTAGCGAAATGATTGAACAAAATTATTTTATGTGTGTTATGTAATATCCTCACAATTTACTTGTATTTATTATGTGTGTGTTATGTAATATCCCCACAATTTACTTATTTATTGATCGCTATTCGGTCATATTATAATTTTTTATTGATCGCTATTCGGTCATATTCTAATTTTTCGAACAACAATGTTACAATGATAAGTACTTATTTTGACTTTGAAAATTAACTGAAATATTGAGATAGTATAAATGAGGGAAATTATAAAATCAAGATCTCAGAATATTCAAGACAAACAAAAGTGAAAAATACTCAGATACAAACGGAATTGTCGATATCATAAAAGTGAAAGAGGATAATTATCTCCAAATATCTTGAAATTAACCCAACCAACAACCCAACCCAACCAAGCAAAAACCTCAAATTAGTGATATATCTAGATTGTTAACGATAACTTAACTTCAATGAGATTAGAAATAAGTCAATATAATTTTATAAATATGAGGAATTATAAAACAATTACAACGAAAAGGATTGTACGTATTTTAAGAAAAAATGTATCTTTGAAGCTAGTGTAAAATTATTTATTCTAATCTAGATATACTAGATTCCTAGTTAAACTTACTAACCGCTCTGCATCTGGTTTATCTACATCGACATTCATGGTGCAAGCAATTTAAATACATAATGTTCGTAAATACAGGGCGTTTTTGAGTCAATCGTACAACCTAAGGATATTTTCCCACCAGACGAAAACATGAGATGTAAACCGAGATGGTGGAATAAAAAGAGAGATGTGGAAATTGTTACAGACCTAGTCCTGCATGGCCAAAGCAAAATAGGCAACCATCAGATCCGTTGATAACGGCATGAATAACATCAGTCAGGGCGCTGGCAGATATCTCGGCCTGGAAAAGAGGAAAACATTACAGTTAGACATATAATAAAAAGTGGTTGAAAAAACGTGTTACCTTTTGTGATTTAAATTTCCACCGTGTATCAAGTGTTTTACAAAAACAAGACTAGGGGGGCATGTCTGGTCTAACCGGCGAAATCAAAATCCTCACGATTACCCATATCATAGATATAATTATTATATGGAGTTCTATGACATATAAAGATATTAAAGAACTCCATATAAAAATTATATCCATGATATGGGTAGTCGTAAGGGTTTTGATTTCGCCGGTTGGAGCAGACTTGCTCCCCAGTTGTCCAATAAATTTTAGTATTTTGTTAGTTGATCTATTTACTTGAAAATTAGAAAATGTCGTATATATACCTATAGTTTATAGTTTGATATACTATAGAGATCGTTGCTTTCATTTTTTAAGGATCAATTAATGTATAGATGGCCTTAGAAAAAACTTTCAAAGTCAATTCCATAGATATTCAAGAATAACATAATATTTTATTTTTTTTTATTTATTAATTTATTTATTTAACAAAATAATTTCACAATAACAAATCAAGAGATAATTCACAGGTTATAATATTTTTACAAATTTTTCTTTGCAGTGCCTCATCAAAAAGATTACAATCTTGTGCTTGATGAGGGAAATCACTTATAAAAAAAATAAAGAATATCAAAACAAAGCAATTAAACAAAGTCAACAACAGAGTAATTAAATTAAATCAACATGAATAAAAAATCAAATAAACATTAAAAAAGTTTGAAAGTTATATGAAAATGAGAAATATACAAAATGAGTAAGCATATCTAAATATATATTCAAATAAAACAAAAGGAAATACATGAAAATAAATTGAAAAATGAGCAATATAGACTATTCAAACATACCATAACACATATTTAGAAATAAAAAAAGAAAATACTGGCAATTGAAACAAATCCAACAAACAAAATCGAAAACTAATATTTTAGAAATTTAGTGCAATTTTAATTTCTGTTTAAATTTTTAAAATTATTTTATCTGTTTTAATATATTTGGGAGGCAATTGAAACATTTTATTCCCAAATGAATGTAGTTGTTTTGTAATTGTCCTGTATTACATTTGGGTATTTTAAAATCATTTTGGAATTGCAAAGACTTATTTTTTTCAATTTTTTGTAAAAAATTATCTTTGAAAATTTGCAAAATAAATACTTTTTTATAAATATTATCTACTTTGGGTACTTTGAATATGTCAAATAGTGTTGTAGTGGGGAAAGTGCGTGTTTTCTGAAGTATAACCTTTATGATTAATTTTTGTACAACTCTAACTTGGTTTAAAATATTGTCATATGCTCCTTCCCAACCAACGATTCCATAAATAAGCAAGGAATGGACCGTGAACTTTAAAAAATTGGATTTATAAGGGAACTCATTAAAAAGGGCTTAACTGGTAAACGTTGCGCAAGCGCTTAAAGTGATCGCTTTTCACGTTTATTGTTAAACAACCAAGTGGATAAATACTTACTTCTAGCAAATGGTGCAAGAAAATATTCTATTGTTCAATATAAAGTAGTCACGTTTCTTGCAATCTGAGTCATTCTTTATGATATTATGAAGTCTAGATGACCTACGAAGAACATCGTATAGGTCAGGTATTGAAAATGTATTTTACATTTCTGTTAAGTTCAAATAGCCGTCATAGGATCTCAAGAATATTAGCAATACAAAGAGTGGTGGCGTATTGTGATTATTCACAAACTTTCGTAATACTTACCCCAACTTCATTATGTTTTAATAATCGTCTGATAAAGGCCACGTGGAAACGAGTAAAGGTTTAAGTAGGAAGGTAAATTACCCCTTGAACTTTAAATGCCATTTGATTTGTAACAATCCCCGCATGAATACTGTTCATAGCGCGTATCGAACCTGGTATCTGTCGACAGACAAGTAGGTACAACAAGTAGAGAAACTCCACTCTTCATTGTGCAGGAGAGGAGATGGTATCGGTGCAGGCTGCCTTCAAGCTCAGCCCCTCGTGGGACATTTCAGTCCCTGATTTAGGAGCTTGTATTGTCACCGAGGCTGTCCCATCTGATTTGTTACCAAGGAAGAGCTATTTAAATAACGACTACCAACCAAGGAAACACGGACTGAGGCATTAGAGTAATTGATTGGCGCTCAACCAAAATTCAAATATACAAGAATTTTTAAGTTTTTTTTGTTTTAAAAAAATGACGTTTAATTCAATGTATAACGTAAATACAAACTAACTTTAAAAATCTTAATTATTTATAAAATGAATAACGCAGAATATAAAAGATCACTGATACAACCTCTTAGGACCTGAGTATGGTTGGAATGCACTGTTGAGGAAGTGATGTTATAATATGAGTGATTTTTTTTATAAAAAAAAAATGTATAAAAAATATAAATATTTTTGTGTAATCCAAACTGCACAAAATACATCATAATATGTTTTTTCAATATTTATAGAATTTGTATATTTTATTATTTTTATCTCTACCTTAATCTCTAAGCACGTCTATGTTTACATTGTATGTATCTTCTCTATGGGAAATATTGTGACTTCACATATAAATTGCACATACTACATATATTCTTTATAAAACAAAAATGTGAATGGGTGATGTGTAGGTAATTGTTTTTACTCTCAATAAATAAATAAATAAATAAATAAAAAAAAAAAAAATAATAAATAAATAAATTAATTAATTAATTAATTAATTAATAAATAAATAAATAAATAAATAAATAAATAAATAAATAAATAAATAAATAAATAAATAAATAAATAAATAAATAAATAAATAAATAAATAAATAAATGAATAAATAAATAAATAAATAAATAAATAAATAAATAAATAAATAAATAAATAAATAAATAAATGAATAAATCAATAAATCAATAAATCAATAAATAAATAAATAAATAAATAACAAAATAAACAAATAAATAAATCAATAAAGATATTTATGTTAAGTATAAATGATTAAAGATCAATTTTGTTGATTATTGGTCATAAAATCTACATATTGCCAACTACTGGAATCGTCCGGTTGTTGTATTTTTGTAACAAAATTAATTAAAGATGTAGGTTAGTTGCAATCACTGTCCTTGAGAAAAACTTGTATTAGTTAATTTATAATTTGTATAATTAAATTTGACTAAAAAAAATATTGTTTAAATTCAAAGTGGAAATGCGAAAATGATTCAGTAATTATTATTTTTTCAAATCCTTACAATGATGGTTACAAAACAATATATTATATGACAAAAAAAATAGTACATGTAAGGATCCCACCAAGGGGAATCCTGTGTGAAAGGTCATAGGTTTAATTTTTGACAGTGGAGAAATTATTAAGATATATCTGACACAATTCTAGCTTTTCCGGTACATATCCTACATACTCATTAAGGAAGGTTTTTGAACAAAAAAATATTATGATAAGTGTTTTAATGCCTTGTAATGTAACGCAATCAATTATTCAATAAATAATTGAGTAAATAATAATCAACGACAACCTGTATTCCCATTGAATAAAATGTAGCTATATATATGTAATGCAGCTCTCTCCCTTTCTCTCTCTATGGGCTAGTATAGACGGTAGACGTCCCCTGATTGTTCAGTGTCGATGAGACAGAGAGATTTATAGCGAAACCAATGCAAGTGTTAACAAGAACCACCCTGATTAATAGACCAGTCCTATGCACTTAATCAGACTTTATCTACAAGGTCCACGGATGGCTTATTGCTCAATGCTCAGACAGGACGTTATTATGACAAACATTATACTCAAGGACAGTAAATTAATTTCAGAAATACAATGGATGTTGGAAATGGACGGGAATATCATGTAAATAATATATAGAAACTTCATAACAAGAAGTATGATCATATTTATAAAGATCCCGGGTTAGATTCCCGGTGGAGACACAATTTTTAATTGTGTTTTCAGTCTGGTTCTATGATACGATAAATATCGTAAGTTTCCATAGTATGGTAATTTGTTATTGGGTGCGTGTTAAATTAATATTTGACATAGTACCTGTTAGTTGCACGAGAAGCTATTCAGAAATAAAACAAATTCCCTAACAACTTGTGCAAGGTAAACCAACACACCAGTTGAATGTAATTATGGAGTTAGCAAAATTATGAATTATTACGTTAATGAACATTGATTTTCCCCACAAAACGTAAAATGGAACACGAGTTTTTTTAAGTTTGAAAATAACAAGAATATACCGCGATGTCCTACGTAGGCGATTCAAAGCGAACGCGATGCGATGCGGTTACACGCGAATTCAATGCGATGCGGTGCGACGCGGCGGTTTTGTCCTACGTGGGCGCGAATCGCGCTTCTGACATTATACTTAACCAAAAAAATCTATGGCACCGATTCCAATTCGCGCGAAAATATCAAACCAACTGATGGCGTTCGCTTCGCATTGCACCGTGCCGCATCGTACCCTCCTCGCGGTTGGTAACGTAGGACACTTCGATAGTTACCGACTGTTTGTTATTTTCACCTCACCCCGCGACGCTTCGCGTTCGCTTTGAATCTTTATTTATTTGTATATAACATTACTTTTTTGGCAACTAGTAGCCACATTCTGGGCCTAGGGCCTAGGTTGCGGCTCTAAGGGCCTAGGCAGTAAAGGCGGGGGTGGGCGGCCGACGCTGTTGCGCCCTCGTCAATTCTGTACTTAGAGAAGAGCAGGACGAACGCCTTTAGTCTCGCTCGGCAGTGACTCGTCAACTGTGGCGAATGTTGTTGTGTGGTTCGGGCACACCGCCGGCGCAGACGTCGGGTCAGACATCCTGTGTTGACAACTAGACGTCATATCTGACAGGTGATGATTGCGTCGGATGCCCCCGGTGTTAGCCCGCGGAACCTTCGGACGCCAACACGAGGACCGATGCGTCGGAATATAAGCCTAGGTTGCGGCTCTAAGGGCCCAGGCAGTAAAGGCGGGGGTGGGCGGCCGACGCTGTTGTGCCCTCGTCATTCTATACTTAGAGAAGAGCAGGACGGACGCCTCTAGTCTCGCTCGGCAGTTACTCGTCAACTGTGGCGAATGTTGTTGTGTGGTTCGGGCACACCGCCGGCGCAGACGTCGGGTCAGACATCCTGTGTTGACAACTAGACGTCAAATCTGACAGGTGATGATTGCGTCGGATGCCCCCGGTGTTAGCCCGCGGAACCTTCGGACGCCAACACGAGGACCGAGGGGTCGGGGTACAAGCCCCTCCGACTTGAAACGGAGTGTACTTAGCGGCCGATTTCGAGACCAATCGGAGGCCCTGACGTGTGTGGTTGGATTCTCGGGGGCAGTGGTTGAACCCGATGGATGGTGGATATTTTGTGTTTGTCCGATGTTGCGGCTGCGTCCGGTGGTGAACAGGGCCAATGAGCTCTATAGCGTCGCCGGCGTGGAAGTGGATCGCGATCTCCCTCGATTTTCACCTCACCCCGCGACGCTTCGCGTTCGCTTTGAATCTTTATTTATTTGTATATAACATTACTTTTTTGGCAACTAGTAGCCACATTCTGGAGACATACGATATTAATCGTCTCACAGATCCAGAATGAAAACATAATTAAAAAGTGTGTCTTTACCGGGAATCGTACCCGGGACCTTTGGATCAGCAGGCAGATATACCTTACCAACTGAGTGACGAAGGCGCTTTTAAAATATTTATCATAGAAAGTACATACATAATCATCGAAATATTTTCGTTTCATAAAAATAGGAAAAAACGTTTGTTGATCTAATATAAGGAAAAAACAAGAACAATATAATATGAAGATATAATAAACAATACAAAGCAAACTTAGAACAGGCAGAAATTGAAATAGGAAATACATAAAAACACCACAACATGGATCCTATAGTAGTACCTACATAAAAAAACTAATAATTTAAATATTGATGAATATGCTACCTGCTATGTAAACATTAATTTATTAAAAATCTTCAAGTTAAACATATTTTACCTTTATAATTTATTACGAACGGAATTTATAACGAACGTGTTATATTCAGTGAATGATTGGGCCCATGAAACCCTGAGACGGTGAGGGTAGGTGAGATCTCTCTCCCTTATATTACACTAAGGGAATAAATTGAAAAGCTCTATGGATGGACAACGGACAGCTAGGGGACATTAAAATACTAAAGCCCCGGTATTAATCTACGTTAATCCCGGCGATATTCTAAAATCTAAATGCAAATCCAAAGACCGAAGGTTTGGGTGGGGTGTACAATGGAAATCCTCGGACGTCCGAATGTGTGTCATTTCTAATTAATTCGTGATCACATAATCCTTCCGGGATAATTATTTACATAGGTCATTTTCACAATCACCAGATTAACCGATACACAAGGTGGACAAAACTCTATTGATTTGATCAAATATGTTGTTTGGACATCATTTTGAATAATTCCAACTGAATCTATACAAGGTTTTAAAAGGGAACTTAAACTAAAAATAAACATTCATAATTTATTTTGCATTCACTTTTTGAAATCGTTTAATTTTTGTACTATTTTAATTAACTTCACTTTTTTTTTATTTAACTTCACCACAATCACGAGCTATACCAGCATAGACGTTGGAGTATTTATAAGGATTGGGAGACTCAGATGGCTTGGAAATGTGGAGAGGATGAGTGAGCAACTGCCCGCCAGAAGAGTCCTTCACCATAGACCAGAGGGTGTGAGGCGTAGGGGGAGACCCAAGTTGAGATGGATGGACTGCGTCCAGGGGGACCTGAACTCTTTGGGCGTGGTCAATTGGAGACAAGGAGCCGCTGACAGATTAGAATGGCGAAGACTTCTTTTGGAAGCCAGGTCCCATCTTGGGATGTGGAGCTGATGATGATGATGATGATGATTTATCTTCACCTGTCTGTCCGTAGTGGAATTTCCCAATTTATTTTTAACTATTTTCTCGTTAGATCAATTAAATCTCAGAAACTTACAGAATTTGTATGTATGTATGTTTTTTTTATTTAGATATTAAATAAGTACAGTTTCACTCATCTAGTATAAACAAAAAGAATATAAACAAGTTAAAAAAAATAACATAGTAGGTATTACGTCTATACTAAAAATAACAAACAAAATATTCCGATATACAAAACAATAGAAGCACACTATCTTAAAATATTTTTTCCTTTCTGTACCTAGGCGACGAAAAGCAGCAAGACCAGATGCTTCCTTAACACATTCTGCTAAATTCAATTACCGATGTGAATTGTATATTTTGATAAAATTGAACTATTTTTTATTTCATACAAAATTAGTGAAATTGTCTAAAATACATTTATGTCGTATCACAATAGATTATCTATTTGAATTTGTTTGTTGTATAAAACAACTAGGTATAACAGTAGGCATCATGAATGTAAACAACCTACGGACTTTGAAAAGTGTGTCCTCAAAATTTTATTCGTTTTCTTTCTTACCTGTTTATGTAATAACAAAAGTAGTTTCAAAGAAAAAATACTAAATTAAGAAGACAAAATTTGATTGATATTGAATCTGCCCTCAACTGACATATATTTTGATGGAGTCTTAAAATCACAATGAAAAGTGTTAATCTATATAGTGTTGAGTCAGTAGTACAAAATCCGATGAATAGCCAGAGTGATTTTGAAAGTTTTGTCAAAAGCAATGTCAACAAACTTACCGTTCTGAAAAATACATTCGCTAGAAATGTTTGTTATATTTCGACAAGACAAAATGTTTTATATTTAACGTTCGTTACTCAAAAATGGAATACCCATATGAATGAATAACGATTTATGAATTTATATAACCAAACCCATAGATATACATAATTATGCAGAATACAGAAATGCTATTTAATGACTAGGGTGAAATGTATATTTAAAGAGTGAGTGACGTAGGGGGATTCGTATTATGAAAAAAATAAATGACGCTCGAATTTAAAAATATATAATTTGATGGAAAAATAAGAACATCAAAATGTAAGTAATCCGGTTTTTAGAAAGGTAGGGGGGTAGTGATGCTACAGCAGTAACCGCGATAGGCACTCTGCAGGCGGTTTTAAAACCTACTAGAGCGATTGACCGGGTTTAGTGCGCCAATACGGAAAACGGTGGGGGAAAAAAAGAAAAACAATACTAGAAATCCCCTTTACAGCGCTTTCGGCGGCTGCAAACTTTTCACTGATTCAAAACATTCCAAATCACGTGCGTACACAGGAAGTGGAAGTGTCTCTTCAGCCCCCACCCTCCATCCACATCCTTACCCGCCGCTGGATCAACTCAGATAATTTAATTCTAACACCGGGGGTTGTTTTCAAACTAGAAACTGCCAGGATAGGAATAGTATCCTTTAGGGATGCCAATAATTGCATGGTTTTGTGATAGAATAACTTTTACTACCGGTAACAACACTCCGCGACGGTTGAATTTTAGTGTGAGTGTAGGGAACAAAAACACGATTTCTAATTGTCACTAGGTTACAATATTAGAAATGGTATTTTTTAGAAAAAAAAAAATGAAAAAAACAAGAAGTATACATACATAATTGTTAACACATTCAAATCCATAGAATGATTTATAAAAAAGCACATTTCAGAAAAAATGTTTATCAATTGGAATGGGTGGTCAAGAATACTCAGAAAGGCTGCAAATTAAAAAAAACCCAACTCTGCAGGAATGCCGGAACCGTGGGGATATGATCGAGACATAGAAGATCTTATAAGGCTGTAGTGTTTTTGATAACTTTTTTACAATTAATCACAATCCACAACTAAGGGGTCATCACTTAAAGTTGAATAAAACATCCTTTTCCCTGAATCCAAGGAAGCACTTCCTGACCAACAGGGTGGTGGATGCCTGGAACAATTTACCGGATAAAGTCGTGAGTGCTGGAGCACTCAATAAATTTAAAAAGAGATTGGATGCACATTACACAAAACAGCACATGATACAGGCCCATCAGCAATAGCTGCCTGCCTGTTAATTAATAATATATTTTTTTATGAATATGAAATTATACAGTAGCTTAGTGTGCTTGAGAAATATTGTCTTTAATGTAGTTATTTATTTGTCTAGTTTTATTTCGCAAATTAATGATACAAAAGGCAAAATGTACCCCAACATATATTTTAATACGTAATTTGATAAGCAATGAACAATCAAAAATCATTTCAAGTGGTAAAATTTAAACATTGTCTCATAGCGCAAAATGAAGATGTTTTGAAAATCTCGGTTAATCAGAGTGGTGTTATTAGATTTAGACGTATGCAATCAGAAATATTTTAAGCAAGTAAATCAACATTGTTTTATGTCCCTGCCATCTTGAACAAACTATGTATGTCCATAGGTACTTTGCAAACGTTATACGAATTGATTGTCAACAAATCTCCTCACGGTTACTGGGGAACATACGTTATACCATATTTACAGATATTGACAACTGAAACATTTGAACCATATTTTTTTCTTAACAACTTTGTAAAAGAAGAAAGTTATGATTTCGCTATTTTGAAGCATCGAGCAAGTATTTCTTAATCTTTAAGTTATGTATATTGAATTTTCTTTTCTCTGTATATCCAGGACTTTATGTAGATTTACAAAATACGGTAGATTTTTTTGCGTTACGTTAATTATTATCAATAACTGTTACCTCGACTAGATGTTTAGTAGTAGATTCTCCTATTATTAACTTCATAAGCATTTTTATTTTAAATAAACTGTTTCCTTGAAAATGCAAAAGTGAAGACGTATTGAATATAGAACTATTTTAAAAAGGTTGACAATTTCAGATTTTTTCTTGGAAACTTTACCTTTTTATACCTACGTTCTGTACAGAATATGCGAGATAAATTTTGCAGTCTGCACTTTAATTCTACACAACTATTTTGCACATCGGAGCTCCGAACAAAATCGAAGCGAAAACCATTGTTTGCCACCAGATAAAATTGAAAATGAATTAAAAAAAACCAATCTTATAGAATTATTTTAACATATTACTTCAATATTCAAAATTATCAGTATTTCTAACGTCACACATTCATCTTTTCCATAAACTTATTGTTTTTTGCTTGGCTTTTAACGATTATTTCCTATATCGATATATCTTATTTACGCTATAAGTAAGTTATTAGTATTAATTTTATATTTTCTGTTAGATTATCATATTATGAAAACAACATTGACATAGTTTAGAATTTATTGATTCCCATTTATAAAACACAGAGAACAAATTATTCGAGTCTGTGATTAACAGCATTTTACTCGCGTATTTTGCGCTTAGTAAAATAACACGGAAATTTGTAAAAAAAAACATAGTTATACATTCATCTAAAAGGCAGAATTAAAAAAAATAATTATTGCAACACAAATTTCTGCTGGTGAAATCAATACAGTCAATGAACAGTTGTTAATTTAATATACTGAAATAAGACAACGTGACTATTGTTTTTTGATGACTTTTCTTTTCAACGTGAAGGAAAATACTCGGTGGCGCAGCGAGGTGCAGGAAAAGCCGTAGCCACACAAAAAGTAAAGTAAGTAACGTTTCTATAAGAATTTGTAAAGAAAGAATGAATAAGTCCTTGTAAAAAGTATATATTATACATCCTCATACATACCCTAAATTAAGCATGAATGCTTGTACTATAGGTAAATGAAATCAGTCGTGGCAGGATTCAAACCCGCGTCCACTGGATTATAAACCCAGCTCGTTAATCACTCTGCCATCACCCACCTTATTTAAGCATATGTATTTATAGTGAAAAACGAACTTGAAAATGTAAATCACGTGGTGATTTATCTTAATTTACATTAATTTGTAGGAAATAACATCGAATTCTTAAAAATGGCACCATTTTACTGAAAATAACACCGCAATTAATGAATACTAAATTTGGGCAAAGATTTTTTGTATTTACTGCACCTCGAATTTATAATAAACTGCCATCGGACCTTAAAGGGTTAACTCAATTCAAAGCCCGTGGTACCAAGTGGCTATTCGATGTGGGTATAACCCAAAATGAAAGTAACGTTGCAACAATAATTTCTTAACTTATTATTTTTTGTTGTCTGTTTAGATTGTGTGTACCTATTTCACTTTTAAAACTGTATTTTTTAATTTAAAATTATGTAAGTATTCCTAATGTTTATTTTTATAGCTTTCTTATTCTTTTGTTTTTTACTGTAATGTAATAATTTCACAAATGCACAGGTGGCTGCTTCAGAACAGATTTATTCTAGTGAGGCGGCTATCTTATATTAAAATAATGTATATGTTTATATGATCATAAATAAATAAATAAATAATAAATAACTAAATAATTCATAAAAATAATACCATTTTCCTACCAAAATAACATTCTTTTTTCAAAAAAAATAACCCGAATAATAATACCGCTTTTCACATTTCTTAAAAAATAGCACATATTTTGCAAAAAAAAATGTAATAATACATTATATATCTCTATAATGTTTTTTTTCGTAACCTTGTATGATTTCAAGAATAATTATGCTTTAAATTAAATAAATGACTTCAAAAAGCCAAAATCAACATACTTATGTTACCGAAACGAACGTACCTAAATATGTATGTAAATATTATAAAATCAAAAACGGTAAAGGTGAAAACGAAGTTTGGAGTAAATATTAATGTGCCAAAACTTAGAACAAATATTTCAACATTGTTGAGTCATCGGAGCGAATCGAATTTATAGCTTTTATATTATTATTCTAGCAATATGTTCAATAAATTGGCAAAATTTTGTACCGTATTGTGAGTTTATAGTTTGATTCGGCCCATAAAACTTTTCTAGTTTTAGTTTGGGAGAATTCAATAATATCCACGCTGAGGAGCAACTCGTGGGAAAAAAAAACTTTGAAGGAAATCCTCATCCCAGAAGCTTTTTGCTGTCGGACGTAAATTATATTAAAAGTTTTTAAGACAAAAATTTAACAATGCGATATGACTAATGTGAAAATATATATTTAAAAAGTTTAATGACTGTAATAAGTACGTAGTATTAATATAAAATCAAATGGAAGAAGGTATATAAACAAAAATTAAGATTAACATTTAAAAAAATACATCTACAATAAGGCTATGATTTAAGTATTTTGATAAAACATAAGTAAATTGCAGAAAAGTTATCGCGAAAATTTATTTATTCAATCAACAGTTATATATAATTATACGCTGCTTCAGAACAGGTTTTTAATCTAGTGAAGCAGTTTACGTTCCACATCTAGTCCATAAGTATCTTTTTTGTAAAAAAAAATTGTATTGTTAAACTTTGATGTAAATAAAGTGTATAATATTTTTTAAACAGATTTTGTAATTATCTCAATAGAGACGAAGTTGGAATATTTATTGTAGGAGAACCGGGAAATCAAGGCACCTACAGGGCTTACGACCTGTCATCGGCTGGTTTACGTGATCACTTTATGCGCTTGCGCAACGTTCACCAATTATGCCTTTTTAATGAGATCCCTATCAATTCAATTTTGAAACTTCTATATATTGTAATACTGAAATTCTTTTCGCTTGAAAATAAGGAATTTTTACTACAGCCATCTATGGGTGAAATTATGAACAACAATCTTATTATTTTTTATTTATTTTGTTGTAACGCCATCTATTGAGAGAATTGGTTTTTTGTAAATAATGAAAGCTACAATTCTTATATGTGAGGTGACAATGCATTTTTCGCATAGAAGTCACCCCTGAATTGCGCCAGACTTATAAGGTCATTTTTGTCTTATTTACCTACTTGTACCAATGTGTAAGTTATCGAATATATTTAATGTATAATATTATTTCTAATGTTACAAATAAAAAAAAATGAATCAGTATCTTATGAATATTGTCATTCCGTTAATTCCGTTAATAACCGTTGTAGTTTTATTACTAAAATCATAATTTTCTATATAAAAATATATGATATCGACTAAAATTGCTTTGTCAAAATTTTAGTCATGTAGATCAGGGAGCGTAAAAGAGTTGATTTGAAAATATTGATTCATATTTTAAAACCAAATTTAGTGATAAATGTTTTGTTTTCGTTTATAATATCGTCATTATATATACTGCATAATATATCTATAAAATATTAACGATTTCGTTGTTGAAACAAATTTTTCACAATAATATGAGCAGCCAATGAGTTGAAATATTTATTGATACATAAAAAAGGTGTATTAGTTACCTGTGGGTCATCGTGCGAGAATATCGCATCAAATGCAAACATTTTGGGGGCGGCCACTCCAACCTTCCTGTCTTCTGGAGCTGTACTGGCTGCGTCGCCACACAGAGATGGATCGTACAGAGTCACCTGCTTCTTCCGCTTGTCCAGACTGAAGAACTGGGTGGCACCAGTTTGCGGTTCGGCTATCGGGGAAGCTACCTTCAACATCACTTTCACCTGAAATGAAGGAAAATATTTTTTAATATACCGTGCGATAAAAACGTATGATACTGATTTTATACTCATTGTTTTTAAGTATTATATCATACTGGATGGTTATTTAAATTTTGTATTTAGGAAATTTCTTCCTACTAAGCATATAAAATTAAGATAATACAGTTCGCGTACAGTTAAGATATATAAACATATGCTTTTAAATTCACTTGTATGACATATAAACATGTGAATTTAAATGCACTTGTTTATATGTCTTAAAATAATCTTATTATTGGTCTGGATTTTTTCATTTCATAGTGTATTTTCTCTGTTTATCTTATAAGACTGTATTTGTCCGTTAAATAAATAAATAAAATTAAAATTGTTTAAAAAAGAAAATCATAGAATAAATTAAAATTATTCATAAAACCAAAAGGAAAAACACGATAAATCGACTGAAAGGAGAGAAGATTGGAATTAAATGTGAACATATTAATATTTTAGATTTAGTCTTTATGCAACGTATGAGTCTGAACCTCAACATGGACTTAAGACAGAGGATGAAGAAATGTTAAGTTAGGTCTGTGTTGTTGAATGGGTGTGTGAGTTGCACACTACGAACAGATTGGAAGCTTTTGAGATGTGGTTGCATAGCACAATGCTCAAAATTCCTTGAACAGATCTGGCTACAAACTCTTAAGTCGAGCCACAAGATCGCATATCTAGGTCACATAGTAAGTGGAGAAAAATACCACTTGCTTCAATTAATACTGGGCAAGATAGAAGGTCGCCGAGGGACTGAAAGGAGACAGATATCCTGGCTGTGTAATATTAGGAGATAGGCGGGTTTCAGAACTGTGGAGCAGATATTCTAGGCAGCACATGACAGAGAGGGATTCACCAGAGTGATCGCCAACGTCGGAGTTCCTTGACAGGGCACCATAAGAAAAAGATTTTAAAGTTTGAAAAATATAATATTTATGAAGTGTGTTAAACGAAATTCATTTAATATATACTGATATATAACTAACAACGTACAAAAAAGGAATGTAAATACATTGAACGTTTGAATTCAAAGACCTTATATACCTACTAGTTTGAATTATTAGGTGTAGGATTATTAAATTGACATTTGACATGGAAACTCTTGATGTGTTGAGTTTGACGTTTTTAAATTTATATGATTTATTATAAGCTGGAGTTCATAGAGTGGAGGAGCTGTTCCGGTTAGCTCAGGACAGAGAAGCCTATATCACAGTCAAAGCCGACGTCGCGTCGGTCGGGGAGACCTGACCAGGCGCGGTGAGTAGAGTATTTATAAAACAATAATCAGCGTTGAAACGAATCAAATCAACAAATTTACCAACTATAAAATAAATAATGAGTGAATTTTGATACAATCAAAATAAATTTTCAATTGTAATATTGAGAGGCAAAACAAAATGTCATAATTATTATTACTGTCTGTTTGGTTAATTTACGATAAAAGCTCCACGCAATGTTTGTTCAGACCAAATATTTTCGTTAACTAATTCACATAAAAGACCTGTTGGAAAATTCAACCGAATGTAAAACAAACCGAATAACAACAATAATATTATTACAGAACAAATAATTACGGTTATAAAACTTAATTAAAATTGCCTAACATCGTGCACACCGAGCGCCATATTTCCATAACGATTTAATATACTATAACGTAAGTTCAGTATTTATATTGTATGCTTAATTTTATTACCAGTAAAAATAAACAAGGCGATCTACCAAGTTTTTTACATTTTTTGTCAAGTTTGTTCTAAAATTGTAAAAACCCAACAAATTTTGGATTTTCGTTCTTTGAATCAGGTAGGTATAAACTCTTTTCACGAGCACGCGATAGTTATCCTTACAAATACGGATCTTCATAGTGTATTTGGCGGTTTTTATGTATCATATTTTCGGTCACTTCTCGGTCCTCATAAACATGAACTTGAAAATATTTAAAAATATAAATCTATTAATAATAATTCTTTAATAAAGTTTCTCATGTGTCCTTCAATTCCCTTCTCGTGATCAGTTTGTTTTATATTTTTTTAGTCTTCTGTTTTAGAATTGTGCTCTTATTCTTTTCTATCATCATTGTTTCGGGGCTCCCGTAACGTCGCTGTAATCGAAAATACCATCTCACATAGTTTAGCAAAGAGGTACACTTAATTGTCGTGCTGCCTATTATTAGGTTATACAAACCCGCACATCTATCGCTGGTAACCTATCGTTGCGGGATATGCCGTGATGATATGAATGAATGATATTTTATATGAATAGTGTGTCGTTGAAAGATTCCCATAGGTTTGTTTGTAGATGTGTTGTGGTGTGTGTAATGTAGTTCATTAGTTGATTGGTGAACGGTGCTAATTGACTGTAACACCCAAGAGGCGGAGCGTGACGTGTAGGATAAATCAACGCTATCTCTTGTACACTAGGGAATATAGTGCGGTGTGGTGTAGTGCGCAATGGGTTAATAGGGGAACCAATATCTACCTGCCCATTAACCCCAGCAATCATGATTAATAAAGAACTTTTAACAGCGTTTGAAAGAATCCCATTAAAACTTTGTTTAATAAAATATGATACATAGATATAAATAAGTCTACAGAATGTGGCAAGTTGTTATTGGGTGCAAGTTATATTAATACTTGACATAGTAGGTACCTGTTAGTTGTCAGAAAATCAAAATAAAATGAAAGTAAGAAATTTCGATACTTAATAATGGGCAGTGAGTATTTTTTCTTCACGTTGTGTAGAAATTCTATTTATTTTTTGATCTACAGAAAAAAAATATTTAGGTTTAATATTGTGTTTAAATGTTTTATTTAGGATGATTGTGTAACCTTCGAAAGCGATCACGTTTAAAATTATAATTCTTTTTTTGTGGATTTGCTCTGTGTTTATACTCGAAATGATTTCAAAATATATTCGTAAGTATATTGCAAAAATAACATAAATAAAAGTAAAGTAAATTGTTCACACCCTTCAAAATTAACTAGTGCCAAATATGTAGTTAACCAAAATAAAAAAATAAAATTTCTGCAAATTATATTCGACATATTTTTAATATGTCTAATTTGTGATAGGGAAATTAACATATTTTATATTTTGCATTTATTTTTTATTTAACAACATTTATTGTTACAACATAAATGTATAAAAGATCCCACTTACCATATATGACTATCAGTGGGTGTCTATGGCATAATAATATGAACTTAACTAGCAATGAAAAAAAAAATAGACATTGTTTAGGAAAAAAATTACACTATAAAAGAATTAAGCTAATGAAATAAAATGAAAAGATATATGTAGAAAAAATGAAGGAAAACACACTGTTCGTTAAAAATGAAATTATTGCATGTTATTTTAATATTAATTTTGTACACGCGATTTTATTAGATAATTAAAACAAAATGAAGATTATGTTGTTTCAAATAGTTAACTAACATTCTTGTCGAGATTCTCAATTAAAATATCTGTCAGGTACCAATCTATAAAAAGTAATTTCTGAATTCAACACATCCTGTAAACGATCAAAGGCGATGCATGTGGTATATAAGTGGAAAAAGACATTATTTTAAAATGTGCGGTATCCAAAAAATCTTTTAACGATGTCCACTTTTCATTTCATTCGAATACAAGTACTTATATATAATTCAAAGCAGGCAAAATCCCACGAAATTATTATTAGGTACTCTAGATATGTAGAAAATTGCATAGAGCCATTTATATTTTACTTCCCTTTAAACAACATTAAAATTTTCTTATTGGGTCCATAAACTACCCATCGTTATACTCGGAATAAAGATAAGTCAGTTTATGCCACCCCAGCACAATTCTCCAAATACTATCGTCATAAATTCGATAAAATACTCGTTCAAAGCCGGCGATCACGAGCGAAATATTAAGCGTTGATTTCTTTTCCTTGGAAATAAAATCTCCATCGATGAGACAATTCTGGCAGCTATTCTGGAATCTTATAGAACTATGCGATGATCACATACTGAGGTGCATTTTGTACTTACGTACCTATCGAAAGAAATGCGATACTTCAAAGGAACAAGGTTCCATGTACTTTTAGTGTAACATAAAGAAATAAAAAATCTTGAATATTTCTGTGGTAATACAATCTTGCGGCCTTCATTCTGTATAAATTAGTGCTTAATTGAGGGAATGTATTAGAATTATATACCTACTTGTTACAACGACATACTCGTTCGTTTGTTTTTTTTTTGTTGAATTACATTTATTATTTATTTGCTAATTATTTTTCTTAGGAACTTCATATTTAAATTGTATATTTATTCTCTTGTTATATGTTAATCCTTTGTTTAATTTTTATTTTTTAGACATGTAGGTATAATTCAATGTTGGATGAAATGTCTTCTAATAAATGTCAATCAACATAAAAACAAGTCAGTTAACAAATAGGTAGGTATACGAGAACTCGATTTTCGGTCATTTTATAAAAAATTGAGACAAGTAATAAATTGAATAGTTATGGGTATTTTAAATTAAAAAAATGATTTGGTCTACATATATATTTTTTCCTGAATCCAGGACGACCGTTTCAGCTTATTAGGCCCTTATCAAAAAAAAATTAATGAATAGTTATTTGGGACTTGTATCCGTGTGCATGTAAATTTAAAAAGGTAGGTATCGAGCGAGTACAGAACGGGGGTACAAGGAAGTGTGTATGGGGAGGGGTGTTCCCCACTACCCACTCCACCTGACTGTCTGGGACGACCACATAAAGGGTCAGTTAAGCCCGCAGCGGAGATATATACTCCCGCATGGATCAGTTAAGGCCAATCACCGACTTGTGTCACGTGCACCGAATGATTTTCAATAGATTTTATCACCCACTCCATATAAACACGAAAAAAGAGACACAGACAGGACGAGAAGGATCAAATGCGGTGCGAATAGTACAATTTGTATACTAATTTATTCGTTTTATTGCCGAGTCTTTAGAACACAAGGATTTTTTAGGGTTGCAGTTTGCGGTTTGGATATTGGACTGTAAAAATAAGGGTAAGTTTATAGTGCATTTAACAGTATGTAGGTATATATTGAAACAAAAAAATACTGGACATTAAAAGTAACATATTGGTTTCATTGTAAAGTTTATAAATATAATGCCGACTTTCTAGACCTCTCGGCTACGGCCAGCTATAAAGTTTATAAATACAAAACAGAAGTTCTCAGCCCTTCTTTAAAAGTACAATCATCTAGACATTCTAGACTATGGAACGGCCTAAGTGATGTAGTTACGTCATCTCAATTTATACAAATATTTGAAGGTAAACTAAACAAAAAAAATTGACAAATAGTTCCTGAATATTCTTTCTACATCCTTCCTTTCTATCCTCATTGCCTGGGTCGGCCTTCGTAGCTAAGTTGGTTGGGTATCTGACTTGGTATTTCTTGCGATTTATGTTTTCAGTCTGGATCTGTGAGGCGAATAATATCTGCCAGGAGTCAAATATATTTAGTTGATAAACTTTTAATGATAATATCTCGAAAGAGACGAAGTTGGAATATGTATTTATATCACGTAAACTTACCGATGACAGGTCGTAAGCCCTGTAGTTGCCTGATTTCCCGGTTCTCCTATTAATATTAATCTGTGATACGATAAATATCGTAAGTCTCCAGAAAGTGTGCAACTTGTTATTAGGTGCGTGTTAAATTAATATTTGACATAGTATCTTTTCGCTGTCCGATAAGTAAAAATTGCTATGATCAATGTTATTAATATTATTTTTTTTCCTTTCTTTTTAACGTTTTTTTTCTCTTTTGAATGTACCAAATTGATTTTAGTGATTTCACGTTGCTTAGGTATAAATTTCCACATTGCAATAAACCAGAAGATAAATAAATAAATATATTTATTCACCAACATAATATTTAATTATAAGTTTTAAAATGCACGATTATATAATATAAATAAATAAAATTAACAAAGCATAAATTAATATTTTATTTGAAAAGGAAGTAAATCATATGTGTAATAACATTATACGGAGTACACCCTTAAGTAGGTACTGCTAATTTAGTGGTTAAATAATAACTAGCAACCACCTCGGTTCAGGCATGGCCTAGTGAGGCCTAGTAGTAAACAACTAAAAAATTGTACTAATAAATTTATTGTGTAAGATTTATAAAACGATGTATGAATGTTGACGAGGCAATGTATGTGTGTCAAGAAAGAAATAAATGGCGTTCGGTTCTCTTTGCCTTCCCCGTGAGGGACATGGCCTGATGGTATGTATGTATGTAACATTTATTGAATTTTGGTTCTTGATAAAAAAAAATCATTATAGATTTATGTTCCAGATCAGAAATAAAGTAGACATTTATAAAAAAACACATCGAATGACAGTAAAAAAAACGATATATTTAAATATTTTATTTCAGACAACAAATTATTGAATATATTGTCAACAAATTCTTTATAACAATCAAAATGAAAAACTGTGTACAGAGATGCTACGATATTCTGGTAACTCATTTGTGCTTATACATACATTGTAGAAATGACTGTTTGTAAAAAATGAAAAAAAAAAACAACGATAAAATGAAAAATGAAAATGAAACTTGATCAATTTTAGCGCCCTCCTTGCCCTTGATATATCACGAAAACAGCGCTGTCCCAAATTATGATTATTATAAAGATCTTATACAAATTTATGTGTAGGATCATCTTTAGTTTTACATACAACAAATTTGTACCAAATCGAATTTCATGAATTTCTTTCTCGAATGAAATACAAATCAATCCGATACAGAAAATGAAACTGAACACAAAAATAGAAAAGACCAATAAAAATAAACGATAATTCGACAGACAGTCTTTGTTCCTTTGAGAAAGTAAACACTGTTCATCAATAGTTTAAATAAGACGATGTCATCCTCGGCCATAGTTAATATCCGCAAACTTTCCGAACGTTGTAGACTTTTTCCTTTTCGATCCGTTAATCAAGTTCCGGATCCCATCAAACTTTAAAACACCATCGGATATCTTCGGTCCGAAAACCCGACAGGAATCCTAATGAAAGGGTAGTGGTTTGCTCGATATATTTATATTATATACCTATAAAAACAGTGACATGTCATATTATTATACTGGCTGATATATTAGTTTTGAGAAATATATTCGAAGGAATGACAAATGTATCAAAATCACTGATTCAATAAAATATTTAATGGTCGCATATTTTATTCATATTTTTACACAATAAAATAATAAATACGAATGCCACAGCTTCCCTTTCCCTTTTTTTGTCATTTTTCTTCTGAATTTTGAGTACCTACTATTTATTATAGTAATTATGTGCGTTGTCCTAAGGACAACGGAGATGAAGGTCCTAAGGTCAATCACTGGTAAAACTCTTCGAGATCGTGTTCGCAATGTTCAAATAAGAAAAACATGTGGAATACAGGACATCGTTCGATGATGTAGATCCAGAAGAAGACATTGGAGGGACCACATAACCAGGATGGACAGTGATAGACTTGCATATATAGCAGCGAACGAAATTCCTTCTGGCCGCCGCCTACCCGGTACACCACACAAAAGATGGAAGGATAGCTGGACTTCGCCATCCCAGGAGGCATAGTTTCTGAAGAACAGACCAACTAGGTCTACTAAAGGAAGAAAATAAAAAAAAAATAATGTGCAGCTTAAAAAAATAATGTAATATCCGCAAACAAGGTCTATGGTATATTTTTTACATTAAATTTGTTGTAATATTTGTTTATAAATACCCAAATATTGGATTTTTTTCCAGCCGGGTGTCAAATATATTTTATTGGTAAACTTTTTATGATCATATCTCAATAGAAAAGAAGTTGGAGTATGTATTTATATCACGTAAACCTACAGATGACAGGTCGTAAGCCCTGTAGTTGCCTGATTTCCCGGTTATCCTATTAATATAATATATTCCATCTTCATCTCTATTTCAAAAAAGTTATATTATTTCTTACATTTTATGGCATTATTTTTAATGTCATAAAAATAATGGAAACATGTAAAATAAGATAAACGTGCATTATGGTGGCAGAACGGTTATCGAGCTGGGTTAGTAATCGGTGGTCGCTATTTCGAATCCTGCCACGACCGATTTCGTTCACCTACATAATATCACAAGTATTTATGATTAGTTAAAGGAATGTATGAGGATATTTATGTACTTGTTTCAAGGACATATTATTTTTTTATTTCAAACTAGCTGAGAAGCTTCGCTTCGCTCAGCTTCTAAGCTAGGGCTTGCAGCCGGCTTTTACCGCTGCGCGGTAAATGACCGCCTCCGGCGGTCCATAGCACTGAGGGGTCTGAAGGTACTGAACGGTTTGAAGGTACTGAACGATCTGAAGGTACTGAGGGGTCTGAAGTTACTGTCTGAAGGGATGAAAGATTCGGGAGGAAATGAAGAGGGGTATGAGGCATTGACGGAACGGGAGGTACAGAAGGACCTGAAGGGACGGGAGACACTGAAGAGACGGGTGGCACTGAGGGACAGGAGACATTTAAAGGACAGGAGGCACCGAAGGGACGGGAGACACTGAGGGACCATTTTTAATTATACAGGCAATACGAAGATTGCTGAGTTTCAACTAAATCAAACTCATATAATCCGCAAAGTGGTTAAAAAGGTTGCAAACCCTATTGTAGAAGTCAAACGAAACTTCTCTTTTAGTATCTTAATTTGCGTTTCACAAACCATGACACGGAGCAAGCTTTATTTTTCGCTGCTGTGTTTGTCGCCTCCGCACAAAGACGTTATTCTTATAAAATATTAATTTACAAAATAATAATAAATTGTTTAATTTTAGAAAGATTGATATTTTAAACTCCTTGTAAATAAACATGTAATAAATATTAATATTTTTTCATGCAACTCTCCAATAATAATTAGTACTTTAAATCCTGGCAACACCGTGGTTGACATTTGACTTGACGTTTGACAAATGACCGATAAATTATGTTTGCAAACTCAACATGTAGTCTAAATCTAAACTAAATGATATTACTTAAATGATCACCTATTGTGTGTTATGTGTATTTAGATTGTATAATTTTTTATGCTTAAATAAGGATATTCGCCTTTTCAGTTAATTTAGCAAGCATTCGCAGACTCTTATTTTAACTGCAGACATTAAAGCGGTACTATAGTTTGGTTATGGACATTTTATATTCAATTCACCAGAATTTGATGTATTTCAGATTAGCATTAAAGTAGCGAGATGTATTCTAAGTGCAATTTTTTTAATACTATAATTTATTTTGCCAACTGTAACCACTAAAATATAAAATCATGTATGTTCTCTTCGGTGATAATTTTTTTTTCTTGTTTATGTTTACCTCCGTTTCACGATGAAACTTTATCTGTTACAGAAACATATTATATTATTATGTTATATTTTTCAACTTGCAACTGACAGTATAGCCAATCAGCGGAGACTTCTAATTGGCTGTTAAATTATTATATTAGATGTAATATATATGCTGTTAATCTTCCAAAAATTTACAAACAAATAAATATAATAATTTTAGTCTAAATTTAATACTTAAACTTTGTCGTATGTCTGTTGAATAACAAATGAGAACGTATCAGGCCGACTTCAAAATTATTTACCAGTTAAGACTAAAATCACTCTAACGCGACGTCTTACGTAGGCGATTCAAGGCGAACGCGAAGCGGCGCGAAAATAACAATCAGTCGGTAACTATTGAAGTGTCCTGCGTTACCGACCGCGAGTAGGGTACGGTGTGACATGGTACGATGCGAAGCGAACGCGATCAATTTGTTTGATATTTTCGCGCGAATTGGAAGCAGTGCCATAGTTTTTTTTGGTAAAGTATAATGTCAGAAGCACGATTCGCGTGCCCGTAGGACAGAGCCGCAGCGTCGCTCCGCATCACTTTGAATTCGCATGTATCCGTTCGGATCGCTTCGCATTCGCGTTCGCTTTGAATCGCCTACGTAGGATGTCGCATAACTCAACAACACATGCTACCATTACTTGACTACGCTGACGTTGCCTACGCTGAGATTCAACTGAAGATCAACTTAACAAACTCGAACGGTTACAAAATGTCTGCATTCTATACGTGTTTGGACTCAGGAAGTTCGACCACGTATCCGAGAGCAGGCAACGACTGAACTGGTTAAAGATCCGTCACCGAAGAGATTCCCGTGTTCTTTCCCTTTATATATTTTGTATTTTTAATACTATAAAAGTCTTTAATTATTATTATTATTAGGTGATGTATGTATGTCGAGTATCGAGACGACAATGGGTATATGTCAGAATAGGAAAATGTGTTCGATTCAATATGGTTATATAGTTTTTATAGTTCGATTCAAGTTTTTTCAATTAAGTTTTTGACAAAGATATACATTGTTAAAGATATTGAGAAAACTTACCACGTTAATAAGTTTTGTTGAATTTGATAGTAATATATTTTTATCGGATACCTACCTGGATATTAACAAAACACGATGAAAACAGAGTGGATGCCTTTGAAAGAAAAATCTTATGCAGAATATACCTATGTACCTATTAACGACTGTCAAACATGGCGTAAAAGATATATATCACCGAGCTTTATGATCTTTACCAGGACCTCAGCATAGTCATGAGCCATGGGGCAGCAGAACTGGAAGGTGGCAGCCAACGATAGAACAGTATGGAGAAGATTCTTGGACACAGATAGGACCCATCAAGAGTTGTGACGCTAAGAATAATGATGATGATATTTTTATGTGAATAAATTAATTGATTGTTGGCAATTATTTAATTTTATTTTCTTAAATTTATCTTCATAAATTTGAAAGTAAAATAATTTGTTAATTAAATGAAACATACAGAAATGTTTTGAAAATATAGATTTCTTCTTCCTTGCCTCTTCCCAGTTCATCTGGAGCGGCCCTTCTGGTACGACCTTTCCTTTCTTGCCCTTCGGAGATCTTTCCATCTTGCGTCATTTCTCTGGTTAGTTGCTCCTCCCTCAACTCCTTAATATTTGTCCACCAGGTGGCCTATGTACGGCCTCTATTTCTGGACTGAGTGCGTATATCCTGTGTGAGTTTAACTATATGAACCTCATTTCGTCTGGTAATGTGTCCGTACCATCGGTGTCTGGCCTTTAGTTTCTCCGGAATAGAGGCGACTCCAAAACTACCTCGGACGTATTCATTTCTAATTTGATCCTCCTTTGTAACACATCTAACTCTATCACTCATAATAATAACTCATAATTCTTTAGTTTATTCCTAAAAATTTCATTTGAAAGCAAGCATTACATACATACCATCACGCCATGTCCCTCGCGGGGTAGGCAGAGAGAACCAAACGCTACTTATTTCTATCTCGACACACATCGCCTCGTCGACATTCATACATTGTCCTATACATATTCATTTGTTGTTCATGCTTCTGACATCTCCGCCTTTCAAAATAGCGTTCCCATGGATATGCCATCCCTTACTTGGGCGACCCCGACCTCATTCGATTCCTGTCCGCAATGTATATTTTCTTTGTCAGGCGTTCCTCATTCATTCTGCCCATGTGGCTAAACCATCTCAATGTGTTCACTTTAATTCTATTAATGACATCTTTCTTTATCTTACATTCTTTCCTTATGTCCTCATTTCTGACCCTCTCATACATCGTCCTATTATATCTTCTAACATGACTTTTAAAACACTTAATTCTATAATGACATGCATTTATAGAATTACCTGTCAATAATGTATAAAGAGGCTCTGGAGGATATCTATTGCAGGTATGTGTACTATTCCATTGTTACAACACATTCCTGGGTTTTCTCCCTTCCATTTCAAATCACCACAATATGTACAAATTATAGACATTCTACCAAAAGTTGATACTGGCTCAGAAATAAATTGCAACTATAGGTTAATATCTATATTGCAACTATAGGAAAAAGCAGAATTTTCCTTTTGTCTCCATGATTCATGTTTCAATGTCACTTCTGTTATTTTACATACAAAAAAAATAGTGTTTGGCGATATTGTTAAGCGTTTTCAATTTGACTCAGGGGCCTTATGACTTGAAGACTTAGAGGCTGTTTTATAATTTTAATGCTGCTAAGATGGCGCATTCAAGTGCAGTAATTTCTATTTCTTCAACGTCTTGCATATTCATCTGATCTATTGTCATTAAATTATCACGACTCCCTACCTCTATCCAATTACTTGAAGACTGAAAATCTGTACTTCCTCTTTCTTGCTGCAGAAATTGTAATACCCTATACGCCGTCATTCGTAATCTACTGGCTTCACATCTCCTTTCTTGCTGTTCTTTAGATTCGTTTGCCCTAAGTGCAACCATTCGCAACATGTTATTTTCATGTGCCATTCCTTCTGCACCCTTTCACCTACTCCTAGAAGAATGACATAACCTGTACACCGAAATACAATAATCACCAACTCATTTATGAAAATATCTTTAAACAAATACCTACGTTCTTTCCATATGTGAATGTTGATTTAAAATTTACCTAAATTCATCGAGAATTGAAATTTCAACTTACATTTTTTTGTAACTATATAGGCTAAAATTTGATTCTGAAAGAAAATAAAATATAAAGTTATTAAATATTGGAAAATAAACTAAATCAATACATATTAATTACGATAAAAATAAAAAGTAGCTAACTTTCGAATATTTGACAGCTGAAAGAATGGTGGAACAACGCGAGGAAAGCAAATCTGACCCACAATGCAAAAGAGACCATTTGATCAACGTGAATTGCTCACTCTCCCTGTGTCGGATTTTATTACTTCGTGCCATTTGAGGTCTAATTACGATAGGGACGCATATATCAGAATGTTGGTATTTTTGTCATCTTCAGGGTAAATTCACATAAATCAATTTTGGCGACTCGGCGAGTAAAGCATAAAAGCATTCTTTAATTCTTATTATATAACATTTAAACATACTTTCTTTTGAAAATAATAAAAAAAAAACATATCAGCTTGTGAGGCTTTGTGTTTTTATACTGTTTCAAATGTAATATTATAAAAATGTAATATTGTAAGTTTTTTACTCTACTGTAAAATTCCCGATTTCCACATAGAAAGATTTCAAACGAATGTAAGAATAGGCAGCCTTGGGCAGACTGACATGAATATAGTCGTGCACAAACATTCGCAAATCCAGAACGACAATCTTACCAGGTCTACTTTATTTATATGCAGATGCAGATAAGAAAAAGAAAGAAAATAATAAGAAAAAAATTATTTTTCAACTGTGATTTTTTCGTAAAAAATGTGCTAAAAAGTATCTAAAATTGTTTACAAATGTCATTAAAAGTCAAAAATGAGTGATGACAAATATTGTACGTTCGTTACTCTAAAAATGTAGGTACCTACCTTCTAATTTACTGCAATTGGCATTCTCACGAATGTTTTTCACATGTGGATTTGTATTTACCAAATAATCTTATGATTCTGTGTCTAATAATATGGTAAGCCTCTGTAATATCCCATCTGGTATACATAGATAAGTATCCATATACTGACTTATATTAGACCATGATGAATTTAATACAGAGGAAGTATGCCCAATGAGAATATTGATGAACGTAAATAAATTTCAAAATATGGGTTGTTTATTTCGTGAAAACATTGACCCAAACGTACGTAAGTAAATTATATGAGTGTACTACAATAATTATTCCACTCGTGTGTAATATTGGCTCGATAAAGAGATTTTAGTTACATTTATCTATCGAGAGAAAACATCTCAACTCTACATAGGTGTAGCTTTACTTATGAATCCAGATTTCTAAATGATATTTCAATTCTCATGGAGGTAAATATGATGCTAGAAACAAATAATGTTGTTTTATTTGAATAACCAATTAAAAGTTTACATAAATTGTCCAAGAATAATTAAAATTAAAATTTTAACAAAAATAAATAACGGTTACTCAAATATTTGATAGATCTATTAAAAATGAAATATTTACATTGATTAAGGCAAGCGTTAAATTCTTCACTACATAAAAAAAAATATTTACTCAATTATGTGTGTACAGTCTGTTTACATGAAATCAGAAATGAGTAAAAATAAAGATCATTGAACAGTACCTATCAATAGAATTTCCCGGACGTTTTCAGATTAGATATATGTGGAAGAACGTGTTTTTATTACAAATCGATGTATTTTTGATTTCAAATAAGTCTATATAAAGAAGTTCATATATCTATCTACTATCTATCTTCCTATCCATATAAGCCAATATTTACAGAGTAAGGTATCTTATAATCGAAGGTTTGGCATTATTTTTCATTATATAGAAGGAAAAGTACGTTTACTTATATACATTATATAGAACCATGTAATATGCTTCGACTTTTATGTCGATGATTTCTCATACAATGAGGATGTCCGAAATATGAAAGACTATGGTAAAAATTTGATAGTTAATGAGTTTTAATTTTACAAAAAAATACATTTTATTTGTACACAAAGTAAATAAATTAAATATTCATTAACGAAAGAAAAAACTACACTACATTTTTAACAGCATGACAGTGAAAATAGACCATTATTAATAATACACGTACAAAAAATATATCATGTGAAATAACATTATGTAGATCGGTACTTGTATGAAATGATCGAAGTTTTTAAAGTAGGTACCAACGAATTTATAACGTTCGTAGGTATATGGGTTACGAATAATCGTTTTCCGTTAAACGTATCAGGAAAACCCTTGCGTGGTGAGGTAAAAAAAAATCAAGATATAAAAACATTGGTGTGTATCGAAATACGAGGAAAATGTACTTTGTGTCTGTATCACACGCCAAGGAGTGTGAACAAGGTGCTAAGTGACTAACATTTATTATACACATAGTAAAACCGGTGTGATTTAATACGATTCACTCATGGCGTAGCAGCATCTCCAAACTAGGGGGTCGATATGGTCCCGAATCTCGCAGAAATGGGGTTGTCATCTCAACTCGGGAGCATTCTTGCATAAAATTAAATCCAAGCGAATGTTTTATGATATTATCTACATTGGGCGGGGGCACGGGGTGGATTTGTCCCACCCCTAGATTTATTCCGCCGTCACATTGGGCAGGTGAACGGAATTATCACGTTTCGTTAGCAATATAAATATTGGAAAATGCTGCCACGGTGCTGGGGTGACAACCCTGTAATCGAATGTCGGCGCTGAAACAATTTTTCAAATGAATTTCTCTCTCTTGGTTCCTGGCGAGATATTTCGTTTATACTTTTGGATGTTATAAATCTTTGCCATTTCTCTTATATAATGTCACATTTTTATGAGTTGAGCCGGTAGAGAGGTACACGATCTACACTTTCTTATCACATTACAAGGATTACTCTTTATTAAACTCTGTAAAAAATCACGGCATTATACGCACTTTGATACTGGAATTTGAAACAAAGTTTTAACGTAAAATTTGATAATGCGGAATATAAATTCGATATTAAATTCTTCGAAACAACTGTAAAAATATCCACTTAAAGTTTTCTTATAAAGTTATTATTCTGGAAGCAAACTCAATTTACATTGAGAAATTCTTTTTGCGTAAGTATTGTTGGTACCAATTCAATTTATTCTAAAAACATAATATAACTATCTCTCGGTGAATATAAAAAAGGATAATTTGTAAGCAACAGTGGAATAAAATACCTTTAGATATCAATAAAGGTTGAAAACAAATTACTGATTTTAGTTGCTTGTTTTTTCTTGATTTTTGTTTAAATGATTTTTTATCGTGTTATAAACGTAAACTGTCTATAGTACCTGGTAATAGAGCGTGATTAACGAAAAAGTTTACTTATACACCGTGACAATCATTATTACACCTTTATTTAGCTGACGTCAAGTTAGGATGGGTTGAGAGGTTGTTTAACGCTTGACTATCGCGCCTACCAAATATTTTAAAATCTCGGATCTTTTACATTTGATCCGACGCATATTTGAGATTGACAGAAAATTTTATTCCTTATAACATTGTTTTGTTATAAGGATTAAAATTTTCTGTCAATCTCGGTGTTTGTTTTTATTTTTCAATGTCATTTATTCAAAGATTACATGCATATAAAAACTATTTTTTGCAATCTGTGTAGTCAATGCGGCCATATGAAAAAAATTAATGAGGGTGTTCGTAAACAATTCGGTGAACTAGTTTGTCACATCATAGTATACGTTTATAACTTTTATAAGTTAGAATTTTTTAATACCGATCATAACTATTTTAACCGTGGTAATCTAGTTAGTTGCGCGTTCAACGAAATCGAATAAGTAAGACCGTAATAGCATTTATGAAGCTTATTTCGTATATATGTATTTATAAATTTGTAGTTTATAGGTAGCTGTCTATGGCCCAGTATTACAGTCGGCCCTCAACTCATTGAGTTTGTTAAACTCAAGATTAATGTTAAGAGGAGATTGAATCCATTTCCGTATTACAGTGCAATATGACATGTCAGTTACTAAATCTTCAATTATAGACATATTTTACTTTTTCTTTAGTTATTACCTATCAAATTTTAAATAACCTCAAATAATTCGAACTACAAAACGGGACGCTACGACTTGAAATACTATTGTTTTACTATCCAACATGGTAAATTTAATTTTTTTTACCAAAATAATGTTTTTAAATGCCTATGTTCGTTTCAATATGGCTGTCAATTTGTTTTGTTGTGTTGCGATTGAAATCTGAAACTACACTCGTTGCCTAACGCCTCTAGTGATAGAACACTGAAACTACACGCGTTGCCTAGCAAATGACAGTTGACTCACCGCTAAGTACCTAATCCGCCAGAAACGTTGAGTTAAATATTTGTCGTTTTAGTGACGTATTTGAGGGAAGATTAGGCCTAAACGGACACTGTAATACGCTATATTTTTGTAAAACTTGATTTTAGCTCTTAAACTGAGACTATAATACCGGCCCTATGTAGCTGAACTCCGTTGCTGATCAAAATTATTAATATTGTTTTTTTGAAAAACATTCAGATAATTATTTTTAATATTTTTACAAAATTATTTTCATCCTGTTAATTTTAATATTTTTTTTTATATTTGAACTCAGTTTTGGTTTGTTGATTTTTTAACACATTGGAACAATCTATTTTTAGTTAAATTACTGTGAATTAATTGTTGTTTTTCCATTGATTTTGATATAAAGCTTAATTTATTTAAAATACGTGCCATAATATACCTCATCTTCTCCATATTTATTTTATTTTATGCATCTTCTCGGATAACTAAGAAGTGCTTTGTCAAATAATTATTTAACACGCGCCCAATAACAAGTTGCCACATTCTGGATACTTACGATATTTATCGTCTCACAGATCCAGACTGAAAACACAATTGAAAATTGTGTCTCCACCGGGAATCGAACCCGGGACCCGGGACCTAAACAACTGAGCCACAAAGGCCGCCATTTTATTGCTTTGAACTGATATTATAAAAATATTTTTTCTTTTGTCTATTTTTGTGCACTTGTGTTGTCTTTATTTTTATTATTTAATTTTGGTCATGTCTTAATAACCCTATTGCCATCGTACCTAAACATTATACTGTATACTTATTAAAATTCTCAACTCAACTCACTAGGTAGGTTGGAAGAAATTGCCGTTTGGCAATAAAACTGTAAGTGTACAAATTATATGTACAAGAATATACAAATAAAGAAAGCGTGTTAATTAAAAAAAAAATTGACTAAAGTATTTATCAACATACTTTCGAGATAAACTTGTTTCGATGAAATCGGTTAAAAGAATCAATTTGTAGGTTCGAAAATCAATCTATATTGAATTATAATAGTAGATTTGTAAATAAACCAATATAAAACGCGTCATTATTTCCCTGTCGAGAAGAGAGAGAATGAAAGCCATTAAAAGTCCGCTGTCATCGGTGTAATCTCATTATTCCATCCATCCATCACATTTCTCTACAGTGTTTGTTGTTTGGAAAAATGGGTTGATCATAGGACGGGACAACATTCGTTAATGGAACCATAAAAAAAACAAAATTCGTTAAATAAAAAATCAATTACCTAATATCATTAGATAATATTGTTAAAAGCAGTATTTGATTAATAGTAATATGTACTTTGATTTTTAATACCATTGCATGGTATGAAGAACTTTGTTAGAGTATTAAAATGATTCTGATCACAAAAAACGTACGAAAATTTGAAAAAAAGTGTCAAAAGAATTGACATTTCATTATTATTGTTATTTTCAAATCATCAAATAGATAATAATGTGTGCTAAGCCTAAAGCAAGAACAAATTATTTTGCAACATGAAAACAAAAATGTTTTGCAAGTCATAGACAAAAAAAAGATAGTGGCACCCTTGAAATAATTCATTATCACCAGAGAGAATATTAAGCACCGTACACCTATATATTTGCAAATACAAACAAATCAATGAAGTGTGTGCAATATAATAAAATAAACTTTCCTTTCACATACAATTCAATATCAATATTATTGGTAAAAAAGTTCTTTCACAAAAGAAAAATAATTTGTTTATTATGTAGCACTATTTTATAGTGCTACATATCTACATCATACGATAAAATATGATATTATAGATATTACGAAAAATATCTATAACTATGTACATACTTACATACGTACCATCACGCCGTTTCCCTATTTGGGGTGGGCAGACAGAATCGAACGTCAGCCTCTTTTATTTTGACATACAAGTTTTGCCTCATTTACATCCATTTATCGTGGCATACATGCTCTCCTGTTATTCTGACTTCGTATATTACTATCTTTCAAAATCTCATTCACATGATCATGTCAACTCTTTCTCGGTCGGCCCCTATTTCTCATTCCATTCTTTTCAGCCTTTTATATTTTCTTTGTCAGGCGTTTATCGTTTATTCTCTCTACATGTCCGAACCATCGCAGATCATTTATTTCCATTCTACTCACAATATTTAGTAGAATCTTACTTTAACGTCTGATATCTAAATTCCATATCGTATTATAGATTGTTTTGTCACTCATACTAAATCTATGTGAGTTTAAATTATGAAATATTTTTTTGTTAATATCTTCTTCTTCTCAGCCTAATCCCGTCCACTCCTGGACGAAGGCCTCCTCCATCTCCTTCCACGCCACTCTATCTTGTGCTCTGAGCAACCAATCGACACCAGCATGACGGCTGATGTCATCTCTCCATCTCATTGGCGGTCTTCCAACAGCTCTGACTGTGATTCTCGGTCTCCAAGACAACACTATCTTTGGCCATCTGTCTTTGGGGTATCTAGCCACGTGGCCCGCCCATCTCCACTTCAGGGTAAGAATGCGGTGGACGACATCAACCATTTTTGTTCTTCCCCTGATGGTGTCGTTTCGCACCCTGTCTCTCAGACTTAATCCTAACATGGCTCTTTCCATGGCTCTTTGGGTGACTCTTAGTTTTCAGCACTTTTATAAGTCATTGTCATAGTCTCCAAGCCATAAGTAGCTACTGGCAGTACACAGGTCTCATATACCTTCCGTTTCAGATTGATGGATAATTGGGGATTTTAGAAGATTTGGGCCAATTTTGTAAATATAATGATTTTAAATATGAAATATTAATAATCAATAAAACAGATAACCTGGTAAGTGAACCTTGTCATGTAGGTACAAAGAATCATAAATTCAATGGGTTTTTGATTTTGAATCAAAGTGCTGACAGAGATTTTCATTTGAAAGTTACTGCAAGTAATATAATATTAATTTTATGTTAATCGAACATCGTCATAAACATGACGCGAAGGATATGCCTGTATCAGGATTATTATATTGAAAAGGTGCAAACACATAATTATTTTATGATGTCGTTTAATCAAATGTTCGTAATATTATTCCGTGTCACGTGATAAATAATATATTTACAATAAACGATTTTACGAGTTGAGGGTTGCGGGTACGTAGGTACTTACCGACTAAATTTCATGAAAATTTAGTCAACGTCATATCACTTATACAGGTAAATTTGTATTGACTATTCATGATCGTCAATTCACCGTCATTAGTTTTACCACGTTATGTTTCATCGCCAATCGTAAAAATATCATCTTCAACAAAAAAAAAATCAAAATCAAAATTGTTGGATACAGAGAGAAGGGAATATTGCACATACCTGGTGGCGAATTTCTTTCTTCGTCTGGGAGTGCTTCACGGAAGGCACTCACTAACCTCCAGTATCACAACACAAAATTGGTAAAAGACACCACTTCCAAACACGGTTTGGGTATATTAAAAGGGGCGCACGGCGCGTAGTTTTTAGTTGATCAACACGAAATGTATCGAAACTTATTTACTTCAACTGTGTGTGACGTACATGACGACGAGTTGTAGACGATTGTAGATTAGCTTGTATTGTACAGCTAACTACACATGTAGGTAGCAATATTTGGTAGAGGAAAAGGTTGGGAGTGTTGCCACATTTATCGAACAAATATAATACAAGAATATTTGTGTTAAGCCATAAGTTTGAATAAAATAAAATTGATGATTTATTGTTTGAATCACATTAACATACAATACACTATAACCAGAGAAAAATCGTGTGTACAAGTGGAGTTTTTCATGATCTGTTACATGCAGATTCCGATCAGTGCCTATTAAAATATAAATGCAATTGAATAAAGTGTTTTTATTTATAAATACACATAATAATTTATTTTTACGCGTCTTTTTCATTTTTTTTTAGTTTAAGGCAATTCACCCTGTAAAGAGTGCTATTTGCCAATTATTTCATGTCAGAGGAGAAAAGTTAATTTTATTATAAATTTATGTCATTCAATGAAAGGAATTTTGAAATAACGGACAGTACACGTGAATTATTAAGAGACAAAAGATGTTGGATATTAAGTGGAGATTGGTGAGTGATTTTAATTAATTGTTTGTATATATTTTTGAAGGCGGAATTATTTTTACAGTTAAAAAATACATGATCAATTGTCTCATCCTCATCACCACACTGGCAAAGTGGGCTATTTAGAACTCTAATTCTATACAGGTGGGAGGCAATTGAACATTGGCCAATTCTCATTCCAGAAATACATGATATTAATCGTTTAGATATAATGTTTCTATTATAAAACCATGGTTTGGAGGAAATTTTTTGTTGGATACCTGCATGATAAGCACCATTATATTTTTTGTTTTGTACCAATTTTCATCCCATTTGAAAAGCATAATTGATTTAAGGCGGGATAAAATATCTGAGATTGGGATTATAAAGTTATCTGGAATTGTGCCCGAAGTAGTTCCCAATTTTTTTTCCCAATTTCCCAATTCGAAGTAGTTCACAATTGTCTTTTTCAGTTGATATAATTCGATAAAAAAATACAAGATTATCAAAATTTGTTTAATTGATATTATTGCGTATAGTTGAAAGAACAAATCTTTGAAAAGATTTCTTATATACAATAAAAAACTAGTAAAAAAATGTTCACTTTTATACATACATACATACATACCATCACGCCATGTCCCTTACGGGGTAGGCAGAGAGAATCGAACGCCATACCTTTCTATCCTGGCACACATTCATCAATAATCAATTCAATGTATGGCTTTGTTCTAATTCTCTCCTTGATCCACTGCAATCTGGTTTCAAAGCAGGTCATAGTACCACAACTGTACTAGTTAAGATTACGGATGACATTAGACGTGCTATGAACAATAAACAACTTACAATTCTCACACTACTCGATTTCAGTAGCGCGTTTAATTCCGTTGATTTTGACATTCTTCTTGCTAAGTTGTCCTCGCTAAACATAGCTCAGCCAGTATTGGAGTGGTTCACCAGTTATCTTGGCAACCGTAAACAATGCATTAAGACAGCTAACACTACTTCTGATTATGCCACCTTGCTGTCTGGAGTTCCGCAAGGTGGAGTTTTATCTCCACTGTTATTTTCCGTATTTATTAACTCTATCACTACAAACCTCAGATGTAAATATCATCTTTTTGCAGACGATCTTCAATTATATTTCCATTTTAATATCTCTGATATTAACAATGCAGTCCTTCACATGAATGAAGATCTTAAATTGATCTCTTCTTGGTCATCGGATCATGGTCTTCTTGTTAATCCTACTAAGTCCCAGGCAATTATAATCGGTAGTCCTCGTCTGCTGTCATCTATAAGGAATTTGCAACTCCCACTGCTGTATATCAATAACCAATGCATTCCTTATACCAGGGTTGTAAAAGATCTTGGAATCTTCATCGATGATGACCTTTCGTGGCATGAACAGGTATCGCATGTTAGTAAATCTATTTTCTTTGCCCTACATTCACTTAATAAACTTAAAAATTTCCTTCCATTCCGTTGTAAAATAATTCTTGCTCAATCACTTCTTCTTCCATTGCTTGATTATGCCGATGTATGCTACTTGGATGCAAATGAAGTGCATCTCAATAAACTTGAACGTCTTCAGAATATATGTATCAGATTCATCTTTGGGTTGAAAAAAATTGATCGCATATCACCTTACCGCAATCTCCTTTGTTGGCCCAGGATACGCCAGCGGCGCAATATACACATTTTGTCACTATTGTACAATATTCTCTCGAACCCAAACCTGCCACAGTACCTCAAAAGCAAATTCACTTATTTATCCAGTCATGGACTTCCACTCCGATCTGCTGAATGTACAACACTTTCCATACCTATCCATAATACAGAATTTCTCAGCTCTTCGTTCGAAGTACAATCAGCAAGATTATGGAATAGCCTTAGTCCGGATATTGCGTCGTCTAACTCACTTAGTATTTTCAAGAAAAAACTAAAGAAGGAATATTTATCCTTGAACACCTGATCCCGATTTCCTCTCCTGTCCTTACCATATCCTTTTTCTTGCTATGAATTATAATTTTTTTTTTTGTTTTAATAGTATTTAAGTGTTATACGTATTTTCTTTGATTTCTTTTACTCTTTTTTATTTGCTGTTGTACATACACAATGTTGTCATACTTTGTAATCTGGTTGGTTGGAAGAAATTGCCTAATGGCAATAAGCCCGCCAGTGTACAATTATATTTGTTTATATTATGTACAAAAAGATGTATAAATAAATATAAATAAATAGATAAATAACATTCATCGCCTCGTCAACATTATTGCATCGTCTCATATATGTTCGTCTATTGTACACGCTTCTAACATTTCTGTCTTTCAGAATATCGTTCACATGGTCGTGCCATCCCTTTTTTGGGCGGCCCCGGCCTCTCAATCCAATCCTATCCGCATTGTATATTTTCTTCGTCAGGCGTTCCTCATTCATTCTACCCATGTGGCCAAACCATCTCAGTGTGTTCACTTTCATTCTATTAATGATATCTTTAAACTTCACTTTTTTATATGAAATTTAGGTAGGTATGAATTATTTTTAAATAAGACTAATTACAATGAAAAGCCATGGTGTTTATGCGGTAAATTATCGCAAGAAAATAAAATATCTCATAATTTCTAATAAACATATATGTATACATCTATAACTCCATAGATATGAAACATGAACTTATGTAAGTGAAGGTGTAAAGCCCATATTATCGTTCATCCACGTGTATTATCATCAAATAAAATTCCAAGTTTAACTCGCATCAATTTTTACTACGAAGGGTTGATCTGCTTTCCGATATTAATTGAGTATAATTTGTATGACACCTCAAGGGTTCGAGTTTATAGGTAAAGGGAGAGATTCTTCATTTTGAGGTAAAATTGGAAATGGCTTATATCTTTGGTTGTAAATCAGTGTAAAGTTAAAATCAAGAAAATACGCACAACTGTTCGAAATCTAATACTGTTCGCGATTAAATACAAATACTTAATTGTAAATGAAATTTTGAGCCAAAATATGATATGAATGAAATTATTTGGTAGGTATAGTAAAATAACCAAACATAAGAATGCTTTTATATTAGGTATTTATAAACCATTTGAAATGACGCAACAAAAAATGATAAACGGTCAATGCTCCCGAAACTTAATACAATAATGTGATGTGCAACGAAATAATAAAAAACGAGTGGGTTGTGGCCAACACTAAACTCTCCACTACATAGTAAGTGAACATTTTTTCTTCTTGGAAGATTGACAATCCTAAAGTGCAAATAAATATTAGTTTACCACAGGACGAAAGTTTTAATAATACACTATACACACAAAAACATTGTCACGAAACTCATAGTAAGTAACCTTAACACGATAACTGTTGAGAAATTGTTGAGACGATGCATGAATGTTTGTGATACAATGTGTATGTGTCAACATAGAATAATGTTGTGATGTTTGGTTCTCTCTACCTACCCCGTGAGGAAGATGGCGAGATAGTATGTAGATGTAGATGAATACTATAGCAAATAAAATTAGTGGAGAGTAAAAAATCATTAAAATGTGAAATCATATATGAAGAAATTATGATATCAAATTACTCAACATTGCTACATATAAAAAAATCTTCATAAACTCATATTTTTCACATAAAATATCCATTGTTATGAATACAGTTTCTCAAACGGTCCTATATTTTTTCTTAAGGTTGACAAACTATGAATGCAGTTTTGTGAAGATTGTACATTATAATAATTTTTATTTTACATATTTCTTTAATTTTATTAAATAATTTAAACAAACTTAAAATGTCTCAAATTTCCTGGTCGTGAGAGCATTTTTTTCAGTTTTCTCAGATGAAATTATAGAGAAAAATAAACCGTTGTGTGTGGAAAATTAATCAGCTCTAAGCTAATTTACTTTACATTTATGGTATCATATGAAGTTCATCGGCATTATAGTTTTGTCTGCACACAGGACACAAATTTTCATATTATAAGTTTACGGCATAGACTATTGATACGTCCAATAAACATGATTCATGGCACTTTATTTCTTAAAATCAAATAAAAAATTTACCATCCGAAATAATAAGGTGCTTACAACATTTTTGTATCAAGACTATACTTAAAATTTTTTAAGCAATTTATGTTTTACGGATTGAAAAATATACCTATTCGGAACAGAATAATCAATATATTTTGAAAGACATCTGAACGAAGAAATTTTTCGTAGGTGTTATGGATTGCATTAGCAAAGAATAAACAGGCATCTTGGAAAATACACACTTGGTATCTCACGTGGAAGTATCGAACATCAATCACTTGTTAATACTCAAATCAATCATATCAAAGGGGAGAAAAAGTAAAGAAAATGATGGAGAACACCATGTTTTAAAAATATCCTTCTGAAAAGTGTGGACTGAAATAGTTACAGGTTCCTGTTACGTCGATATATTTTAAGAGCAAAGTATTTTTAAAAATATAAAAAAAAATTCTTAGCAAAATACACTTATTATTTGGAATTATTTTTTTGACAAATTTTTAACATCTCAATAGAGACGAAGTTGGAATATAATAGGAGAGCCAAGAACTCAAGGCACCTACAGGGCTTACCACCTGTCATCGGCTGGTTTACGTGATCCCTTTATAGATTTAAGGTTGAACCGGCAGGATTGAAGCACAATACTACATTTCTGACCACTGTGATACCGTCCCTTAAATGCATATCTACATAAATGCATACAAAAAAAACAACAAAAGCACCAAAAATAGTCCCAGTATAATAGGTGTTAAAAAAAGAGTTTTTTATATTTTTTTTATTCAAAAGTTTGTCAACAGCTATGAATAATTTTACAAAAAGCCAAAAAATGTATATATGTATGAAAAAGAAAAATAAATAAAAGTTAGTGTGTGCATGTATGTGTGAGTGTGTATGTAATTGTGTGCATGAGTGCGTGTATGAGCGTGTGTGTTAGATAAAAAGAGAGAGAGAGAAAATATGTATATTGTATTGAAATTAAGGAGAAATTATTAAAAACAATAAAAATAACAAAAGCTAAGATAATTTGGAAAATCAATATGATGGCCATGATTTTATGTTATTTTATGAAGAAATATCAATATAAAATTCATTCCACTGTTAGGTCTTGATATTGTTGCATTACGTAGTCTGCATGTTGGTAATAGAGAATGATTTTATTACTTGCATATTCTCTCATTGTATCTTGTTTTTTTGAATAACTATGTAAAGTATATCACAATTGAATTTATGTATCACTAGATATGCTCTAATAGTGTGTTTCTAATAATTATAGTTCAATATATGAAGAGGTACGTAAATACATTGTGTAGGATCTACCTACTTCTAATATATGTGACAAATAACAGAGTAGGTATTTCCTAATGAATTTCTGTGATGATAATGAGAATAATACCATGAAATAAGTCACTTTGATATGCAATACGTGTCAACATGACGTAAAATTAATTTACTTCCATTTTCTTGATAGATCTGCATACCTAACAAGCAAATCACCAATACATGTAATATAATTTTCTAAACGTCTAAACCTGTATCAAACAGTATACATTTTATCAAGGAATTTATTGTATTTTTATTTTATTTTACTGTACTTTTCGGATAACATTCAGGTATTAGGTATGTCTAATAGTAATTAAACACGAGTAGCGTCTAGTACCAATTCTTCTTTTCTGCATTCTTAGGTTGGGTTTAAGTTTGTTTATAATAATAATAGCGACTCACGTGAGCGAGTTGCTTTATGAATTGAATTTTAAATTAAATTATTTTTTATTTCATTTTTTTCATTTAATATAAAATTTTACAGCTCATTTGACTCCATACTACGAGATATATCAGAGAGCCAACCGGGAATAGAATGCGGAATGGTAAATGCGGATTGTAGACGCTAGTTTATACACGTACCCAATAACAAACAATTTCATCAGATAAAATATTTTATTTTTATTTTACCTTATTTTTGTATTGCTTCTCGGGTAACATTCAAGTACTATGTCAAATAATAAATTAATACATACCCAATAACAAACAAATTTTATCAGATAATATATTTTATTGTTATTTAACTTTAATTTTGTATTGATTCTCGGGTAACATTCAGGTACTATGTCAAATAACAAACACATTTTGCCAGATAATATATTTTATTTTTATTTTACTTTATTTTTGTATTGCTTCTCGGGTAACATTCAAGTACTATGTCAAATAATAAATTAATACATACCCAATAACAAACAAATTTTATCAGATAATATATTTTATTGTTATTTAACTTTAATTTTGTATTGATTCTCGCGTAACATTCAGGTACTATGTCAAATAATAAACAAATTTTACCAGATAATATATTTTATTTTTATTTTACTTTATTTTTGTATTGCTTCTCGGGTAACATTCAAGTACTATGTCAAATAATAATTAAACACATATACAATAACAAAGAAATTGCTACATTATGGAGACTTACCTAATTTAAGGGGAAAAATTTAGGATGAAAATAATAATATAACAAGTTTTTATTCTTAAAATAAATTAAACACTTGTTTTTCTTTCTACATTTATTTTTACTCTCCAGAACGACCGTTTCGCCTGGTGAAGGCCTTTTCAACTGGTGAAGTACATGGTGTGGTTTTTTCTTATATACTATTACATTAGATGGAATTTATACAAAGCAAAAAAGGTGGGTGGTTGTTACAGTTTAAGAATTATATCCATTTCTAATATCTTATTCTTACCTGAGAATTTTTACCTAATTGCAGCTGTGGGGAATTGTCATCTTTGGGATATACCCACATTTATTGCCTAGGTATCTACTTACTAAATATGAGAAAAAATACACGTTGAAATAATATCTTATATTATGCATTAATTGCTTTGGGGTGGGTGGTTGTTACAGTTAAAATATTATATCTAGTCCTAAACAATTAGGTCGTGTTGCAGCTGTAGGGGATATTCATCTGTGGGATATACCCACTTTTGGCAATCTAGATACCCATTTACTGAACATATAAGATTAAACATATAAGATAAAATATACACTGAGATTATATCTAACTATACATTATACATTATTAGGTTTGAAAATATTAAGTAAGGGAGAACTATATGTGTTAATCTGTTCGTTGATGATATTATTATTCAGATTCTTGTTAATTTCTAATTGTTCTAGTATGTTTAATTTTAGTCCTTTGTTGCAAAATTGTAGCGGGGTTGGTTTATTGTTGGTTTACAAGAATCTGAATAATAATATCATCAACGAACAGATTAACACATATAGTTCTCCCTTACTTAATATTTTCAAACCTAATAATGTATAATGTATAGTTAGATATAATCTCAGTGTATATTTTATCTTATATGTTTAATCTTATATGTTCAGTAAATGGGTATCTAGATTGCCAAAAGTGGGTATATCCCACAGATGAATATCCCCTACAGCTGCAACACGACCTAATTGTTTAGGACTAGATATAATATTTTAACTGTAACAACCACCCACCCCAAAGCAATTAATGCATAATATAAGATATTATTTCAACGTGTATTTTTTCTCATATTTAGTAAGTAGATACCTAGGCAATAAATGTGGGTATATCCCAAAGATGACAATTCCCCACAGCTGCAATTAGGTAAAAATTCTCAGGTAAGAATAAGATATTAGAAATGGATATAATTCTTAAACTGTAACAACCACCCACCTTTTTTGCTTTGTATAAATTCCATCTAATGTAATAGTATATAAGAAAAAACCACACCATGTACTTCACCAGTTGAAAAGGCCTTCACCAGGCGAAACGGTCGTTCTGGAGAGTAAAAATAAATGTAGAAAGAAAAACAAGTGTTTAATTTATTTTAAAAATGGAATTCTACATAGTAAACGCTGTCAGTGTAAACAAAATTAAAAGTGCAAGTTTTTATTCGTTTATAATATTTTAAAAACCTCCCGAATGCCTAAATTTTCATATTTGTCTCTAATCTGAGTGTTAGTTTAGAATTTTGAAAGATGGAGACGTTAGATATAAGAATAATAAAAGTGCCTAGTTATTATTGCATGAGCATGAATGAAGCGACAAATCTATGTTAATAGAGAGGAGTCTGGCGTTCGGTTCTCTCTGCTTAATAGGGAAATGGCGTGATGGTATGATGAAGAAAAATTCATTTATATAGGTACTTATGTAGGAATTTATGTAGAAAATGAAAATAAATATTAAAAAAAAATTAAAGAATGAACAAGATGAATCATCCGAATACATGATTTAAATAAAATATATCAGTATATTTCTTATTAAAACATATAACTATCAAAAGACACAAATAGAAGAAAAAATATAAACTTCCATACTTTTTTTGCTTTCGAATATATTTATTAGGATACATCATGTCTATTTATCTTTTTATGTTAATTTTATTATTAAAAAAAATGTATATAGGTATATTGGATTTTTTATTTCTTATTGTTTTTTTGATTAATGTATTTATTTACTTGCTCACTTATTTGTTTCTGTATTATATTTTTGTTTTAAGAATTATGTACATTGGAATTGTCAAACTGAATTCGTCAACCTCAGATAAACCCTGAGGGTTTCGATGATTGACTGTATGAATTGTTAATGTCATTATATATATATATAAATAAAAAAAAAAAAATGTAAATGAGAGTTAATGACGATGAGCACGAACTGTGATATCAAAACACTAGATATGAAGGTAAAGTAATTTGATATACCTACCTACAGATATAATGATTTATTTCGGATTTAGTATTGGCAAATGACTATATTTGGTCTCAAATGACCAAATAAGGTTTTTTTAAATTATTCATGTCTCCTACCTTATTATTTATGTGTGAAAACCTCCTGCGTCATCTATATTCAATGTAAAGTTTAAAACAATAAAAAGCGATAATAAAAACCGCTTAATGAGCAAAGTTGACAATTTCAAGATAATCATAACACGGGGGTTTGAGGGGATGGAGGGAATGTTTAATGAAATACTTAAATCTAGAACACTTTATGCAATTTCGCTCACGACAATGTTTATTAAGAAGCTCTTAATTTAAATATCAAAACAGCCATAAAAACTCTCGCCTTTTCCCGCCCTTCCTTCCTATCTCCAAGGGTTGGCATGTAGGTCTATCCTCAACTACCTGTCTACCCTCTCTCTCTCTTATGCTATCCTTTCCCATTCCTTTTCCCACCCCCGCGAGTCGTATTTTAAAACGCTTGCCTATAAAAACGAGATCGTAATAATATAAAGTAGATAGAACCACATTCTCCGACAGAGAGTTGTTTAAACGTTGGATTCTGGATTATTTTAGGGTGCGATCAAATATTATTTAATTTGCAATAATACATTTGTGTGTACAAAGGAACATTTTATTCGTTGTGTATTTATTTTCATGTTTTGTATAAAGCCATTATGAGTTAATTTAAAAATTATTAGAATTAAAATATTTTTTCTTACCAAATCTACTTTTGAAAGATCCAAAGATATATTTTTGGGGATGTTTAAATTTTGATAATTATGTAGTGTGTATATTTTTAGTATATATTTTTTTTGCCGAGAACAAAACATTAGAAATATTATGCAAATAAAAGATGGATAAAAACCACCACACAATGATAACCTGCGTCCTATTGATGTGGACACACATATAGTGGAATTGGTCGACTCTTTTTGCTATCTAGGCGCTATTGTAAGTTATGAAAATAATTACAGTACTGAAATTAAGGCAAGACTGACCTCTGGCAATAGGTGCTATTATGGTCTGATAAAGCACATAAGGTCCAAAATGCTAATATGGAAAACAAAAATCCTGATATATAAAACTCCTCTTAGACCTGTCGTAGTTTATAGAGCTGAATGCTGGTTCTAAACAAAAAGAGACGAAAGTAGTGAAAGGAAAATTCTGAGAATGAATTTTGGCCCAGTACCTAAATGATAATGGACTTTGGAGGATACGATATAATTACGAACTACATGCATTACATGACGAACTCAACTTTGTACAAGTCATAAAAGTACGTAGACTGCAGTGGTTGGGACATGTCAGCCGGATGAATGATGACCATACATATTTCCAAAAAAGGTTCTTAATGACAATAGAGAGGGCAGAAGAAGTAGAGGCAGACCTAAGCTAAGATATCTAGATAATAATAAATAAGAATGATTTTTATAGCGCCGTTTTTGTGATAACCTCACCTCAAGGGCGCTGGATGACACTGAAGACGACATAAAGACGATGGGAATAACAAACTGGGGGAGAGTGGCGAAGGATAGGGACGTTTGAAGAAGGATTCTGGAGGACTGTGGCTCCAATGATGGTGATGCAGATTTTGTGTATCAAAATTCAAACAGTTGATTATTAATTATTGACTTGAGTTAAGATAATAAAATACTCTAGTTCGTAAGAAAATAAAATAATATCAGTTGGATCTGTGGCAGACTTTTTAATACGCTGGATTTTTTTTACTAATAGCACAAGCATTTGCTAATTTTTAAAATTTGTGTGAGGATGTTTATGTACTACATGTTACAGGGCTCTTAGTAATAATTTTTAAAACACTAGAATATGGACGGTTGCTTATACAAAAAATCCTTTTTTAAAAACGTTTTTTTGATACTGAATTTCATATATCTCTTTATAGGGGGTTTGAATTTTGTATAAATATTTTTAATAATAATAATAATAAGTCATTTGTATAGCGCCGTTTAATGATTCGAGATCATACCAAGGGCGCTGATAGTTTACATATAAATGTAATTATTGGAAAAAAATATGAGATGAAGTTTGATATTCTCTGTGTTGATAGCTCGAGGCTAGTGCGAGATATTACGACTTGTATGTCCCGTGACATAATGGTGGGGGCTTCTCAATGCGAGGCCCGCGGGCCAAATGGTACATATTTAAAGGAGCCTCCTCTTGTAAATCATGGATGGCGGGATAGGCGGGGAAGATGCACGTGCCGTGCCGCCTGGCGCTTCTTCTTCACCAAGATACGGAGACTGGAGAGGCCGCGGGACATACGACAACTATTTAACTAAATCGTACCCCCTTTGTTCACCTATAAAAGCCATATTTGTGTGAGCGAAATGCTCAGGTCATTTCTTCCGAGCGAAACATTTATATAAGGGTACCGGCGTAGTCCATCATTGGTTTGTATGTAAAGCACCTACATGAAGATGCAAGGGACAAAAATGTTTTTTATAGGACTGTATTAAATTACCAAAATAATAGGGACAACTTTCAATGTGGAAACCGACAGCACAAATATAACGTGAATATAGAATATCTTTTGCAAATGGTTAAAATAAATGAAACTATAAAAAATCTTTGAATAAAATGAAGTTGAAAAGAGAACATACAGTTTACATAACACTGAATAATTAATTCGAATGAAAATAGTAAATTTGACTTATTTTTCAACTTACAAACATATTTTATAATGAAGGTAAAAAACCAAAGATTTAGGCTGTGTTTCTCGAACAAAGATTAAAGTAAAAGTATAGTTAAAATACTTTGATTTCATAAGATTAATCAAAAGTTTTGGTTGTTTCATTGAAATCATATGCCGTCAAACAACGAATTTTTGAACAATTTCACGAAATTAAAGTATTTTAACTATACTATTACCGTTACGTTTGTTGAAACAACCCAGCCTTAGTAACCAAAGTAGTTACTAATTTTACTACTGCTAGTATGTTTATTTTGTATTCAAAAACAGTAGTAAAATTTTGGTTAAAACATAGATACCTTTAAAAACGAGACGCAAATAATATATTCCGATTAAATGTGTAAGAAACTTGATTTTTAAAGTAATTTTGATTACTTTAAGATAGCTGTAAAACTAATACTAATATTATATAATATATTTTTTTATAAAGTCTATGTAAAAATACGATTTTGAAATCAACTTCACAATTTTACTGATTAAAATATTTTTTATGGGAATTCGATTCGAAAATTTTAAAATAAAGTAGTTTTTCCACAGTTGGCAACACTGCTTGCTAAGCCACCGAATAATCTACACTGTTCAAATATATATTGCGATTTGCATAAAATACATTTATACATACGTCGAATAAATGTAGCTAAAGATAAAAACAAACAAAATTAAATATATTGTGATTGGAATTTCCATCAACGTAGAACTGCTGGAAGGTAATGTGTATTTCCAAGGAAGGAAAATCATAAAATGCGAATAAAGTTGCACGCGGGCGATAAAAAAATGCGAAAAGAAAAAAAATCATAAACATGCATTTTACGATGCTGTAAACCGCGCATACGATTTGTCCCGTCACTCATCTAACCATTTCAACGCGCAATCTTTTTCATTCCATACTTTTTCTCCTCAAAGACCACCGACAGATATGCGGTCTTGAATGTGAATGGGCCCATTCACATTCAAGACCGCACTATGCGAAAATGTATGAAAGGGTTACTTATTTACCCTGAGAAACTACAAATATGCACTAATATTTCTTAAGTAATGGTATTTCGAGATTCATATATGTACTTACAATAGATATATGTATTTATTAATACACACACTGATATACAATACAATAATTATTAAATCTGCAATGCCTCACTAGGAAAAACTTGACTGGTAGGAATTGCCTGCGGGAAATAAGTCCGCCATAATGTTTATCACAAAAAAAGTTTTTAATTATTAAATGAAAAAAAACACAACTTTGTGCACACTACTACAGTTATAAATAAATAATAAATAAATAAATAATTTATATCACTCAAACAAAAAATAAAAAATCATAATGATTAAAAAAAATCAAAAAAATAATACAACAAAAGAAAACAACAATAACTAAGATATACATAAAACGAAAAGAAATAATTTAACAATCATTTATACAAGTAAACAAGAGAAATCCCACCAGGCAATGCCTGTTTATGGGCATTACAAAAATCTTTATTTTGATAAACTTACCTATTCATCTTCAGTGCACAATATTAAAGTTATAACAGAATAATAAAAAATGTATAAAAATATATGCATAATACGGAAAGAATATATATTATAAGAACACACAACAATACAACTTGTCGCGTATACTGAGTATACTATACATGTTACGAGAACAAAGTTCCCTTCCTTAGGAATACTGAGTATACAACTTTGTATCCTCCTGAGGAAGGGACGTAACATGTAGAGGAATTTTTATTCATTTGAATAAAAGTTATAATTGTAGTGGTGTGCATAAAATTGTGTTTTATTTCATTTAATTAATTGCAAAATGATCCCACAAAGTAAAAAACAATCTACGCACTTTTCAATCTTTCGATTGTGACGGCTTCTAATTTGTAGAATTCCATTATGACAATGATTAATATGAACACATATATAATTCCACAATTTATTTTATTTTTCTCCCGGCCAGTTGATTATGGCCTTATAAGCCGAAACGGTCGTCGGGAGAAAAATAAAATAAATTGTGGAATTATATATGTGTTCATATTAATCATTGTCATAAAAAACATTCGTTGGTAGATGATGTAATTTTAATTATTATCATAATATTAGTTTGTGATTGTTAAAAACTTACATGTGGCCGCAATGTGCTCTTGTAGATACAAATATCATTTGGTTAAAGGTAGATCATACAGGCCAAAGTTGATTTGTTTTGTAATTAGGTACATTCTTTTCCTAATGTTTTATCGACTTGACGTTAATTCCGGTACTTAACATTTTTAGTGTGGGCTTAAATAAAAATGTCCCACAACCTAGCCTCAAAGTTACGTTTTTACGAACTTTCGCTCGAATCAATTCCATTGTAGTGTACTTATATGTTTGTTTTACGATTTTGTCATAAACACTAAGGATTACGACCGGCCGCAGTAGCCTTTGGGAAAGGAACAATAGGCGGCACAAACTCATAATATATAAATACGTATATTATGTAGGTACATATTTATATTCTTATCATACTGTTACACAAAAGATACCAAGTGATATTTCTTGTGTATGAAACATATGAGAAAAATACATATATGGAAAACTTTTTTTGTTCAACAGTGTAAATGGCACAAAAAGATTAAATACATTATTAAAGTTTCCACTTTGCACCTCTCATACCAATTATTCCCAGATATTTCATGACACAAAAATGGCACAAAAAGATTAAATACATCAAATACTTTGCATCTCTCATACCAATTATTCCCAGATATTTCATGACATATACAAATAGACATTTCTAGAAGTTTGTAAGATTCCAAAATTTTACTCGAAATTAAGGTTTACAATTTGTGTGTCTGTCTGTATTTATTCTCTCTACTGCTATGGTGTAGAAAAATATTTCCGTGCATCCCTTCCTTGCCATTATCCGCTCACCGATGTGTTCGAGAATTGTAGCAATAATTTTGGGTAACAATATGTGACAATTGAAAAAAAATTAGTGCAAGTTTGATGATCACCGCGTGTGGATGTTTCGACCAGTGTACAGAAAAGAAAGAATCACATTGAACCAGAAATAAGGCAAGCATCGCGATCGGTGAAATCGTTTATTATACAGTCCACTACTCAACAACAATAATACCCATCACCTGATGTTTTCTACATAGTGAAAAGTTATAATTTCACAAATTTTAAGTGTATTTTTCATATCGATTTCTCAACAAGTATTATGTAGAGAAAGCATAGCATGAGCTTTGTAATTATGTTTTAGTGTTATGCTACACAAACCATATATTTTACATACAAAATATACATATATCATTGAAAGAAGAAAAATCCTTTAATTAATATAGATTAATATTGTGTTCAAACTTTTTCCAGTCCCGCCACTCTCAAAAATATACAACAAAATCGCATTGCTACAAATACATAAAGAAATCAGAAACAATGTACACACAGACACAAATATTAGTACTAGAAATAGCACCATAGGAGGTCTTACGACACCTTTATTTCGAACTATTACAGCACAGCATCATTATATATAAAGGCATTAAATTATTTAACAACCTACCAATAAATATTAGAACAGAAACAAATTACAAATTATTTAAAGATAAACTCAAGACACTTTGAAACACTCTCCCTCATATTCCATTCCATTCTATAAAATTGCTGTTTTTGTGGTTAATTTTTATTTTTCTATGTACCTATTGTAATTTTAATGTTAGTGTTTTCTTGATTTTGGATATATTTTTTTTATTTTGTTCTGAAATTGTGTCCTTTTTTATATATAATTGTTAATTGATTTGTTTTATACATTTTATAAGATTAATTTTATGTATTTTTTGTGATGTATTCATGTAATGATAGCAAAGAGCTGCTACTTTCCTAAACAGCTTTTAGCTTAAATCAGGAAAGGAAATATAAATATGTTGATAAATGTAACTAAGTATTTGTAATCATATATATTGTATAATGAATAAATAATAAAAATATATACCTATAGATATAGAGAAAAAAATGTAAATAAAAAAAAATAACAAATGAGATATCAATAAAATAATAGGAAAATATTAATATAATAATAGTATAACATATACACACATGCATACACATACGAGTACATGCACATATATAAGTCCACACATATATACAAGAAAGAGTAATAAATACATATGAAAAATTATCATAGAAAACAGTTTACGTAGACTTATATTATTATCGTCTTTGATCTAAGATTTCTGCCAATCTTTGTGACAGTCTCGGATATTGGTGCCCCTGTACAGTATTTATGATCATAGTGATTAGGTTTTTTGTGTCTTTTGTATAGTCCAAACTAAAAGTTTGTCCGAATGTGGGTATATTGATATCATATGTGTTATTTACAGAAACTAAGTATTAATAAGTTTCAGGTATATATTATAAACATTATTAATACAATGTTTAAGTTCGTATCACAAGAGCTATGTATGTGTTAAAAAAACAACACATTTTGCTAAATAATTTAAAAATCTCATACTGGTGAAATGTGGGTCACTAGGTTATGTCAGGTTGTCGATTTGTCCTTATCGTGATCCATGTCTGTGAGAAGAAATGAGCTGAGCAATCTTTACATAAGAAATATTCGAGCTGTCGATAGAAACGGTCGAGAAAAGCGGTCCTAATCTAGTGTAAGCCCTTCTAACAATACTGCGAATGTTTCAGCTACACCAGATATAAGTTAACTAAGGCCTGCGAGCCACATTAAAATAGTGAAATTAATTAATTGTTATGAAAAAACATGATATTTTTTAACACTTTTAGATCATGATCTTACTATAAAGAAATACATTTGGACAAAGTTTAAATATTGGTCTTTTGTGTTTGAACCGCTTGTCGTTGTGGTAAGCGTGACTGCCCGTTGCCACTTGTATTGGGGTGATCTAGTGATATTTTAAATGGAGCTGTTCACACTTACACGATAACGACAAGTAAGTGAGAACGGGGTCTGAAGGTAGAAGGTCCAAATATCGCTCAGTGATGCAATGTCCTTCGACCTGTTCAAATCCGTCTCGTGCGGAGGCTGACCATTCATCGAGTGATTGAGAGTAACAGTCATCCTCAGTTATGAGGCCAAAGAAGAGGAAAACTAAGATAAAACTTAAAAAGTACATGGAAAAATGTAAAAAAATGGTCTGTTTGTCCCGGGTAGCAAGAAATCCTAGAATGTACCAATATAGAAGCTATGTTTGTCAATGAAGCTCGCTTTTTGGCTGGTTAACATTTATAAAAAGTGTGCTTGAATCATTTTTCGTCTGATTTGGTCCTTCACAACACGCGTTGTGTGATCCCTGTGGTATATAAACATTCGATGGATGTAGAGAAACTGGTTGAACACTCGAATGGTAAACTTCACGTTACAGATTATGGCCTTGGTTTACGATCCACTAAGCCTTCAAAATTGAGTAGCTGGGATTTTATTTTGACACACATTTCATGTGAGTTCACCCACCTACCTACTCAGTGTGTTCATTTCTTCATCCGCATTGGATTTGGTGATGGAATCGATCTCACAAAATGTAGGTTAAATTAAGTTGTGTTTCAAACATTACCTCTTATTTATTTAGGTATCTTCTCTGGCAACTAACAGGTACTATGTAAAATATTGATTAAACACGCAATCAATAACAAGTTATCACATTCTGGAGACTTATGTCAATCGATATCAATCGTCTCTCAAAGATCCAGACTGAAAACACACTTATAAATTGTGTCTCCCACCGGGAATCGAATCCGGGACCTTTAGATCAGCAGTCAGATACTTTACAAACTAAGCCACGAAGGCCGACAATGAAAAAATATTCGATGGAAGAAAATAAATATGAATATGATAAAAATAGAAATTTGGACCTATTTCATAAAACATTTTTTTTAATAGCAGAAAAAACCGAATAAATAAATATAATATAATAAATCTGGTATCATTGAAAAAAAATAACACAAATGAAATTATACTATATTTTATGGACTTGTATTTCAGATGGGTCGATGGCAGAGCGGTTAGCGAGCTGGTCTAGTAATCCAGTGGTCGCGAGTTCGAATTCTGCCTCGACCGATTTCGTTCACCCATATAATAGCACAAACATTTATTTGCTTATTTTAGGGAACGTAGGAAGATGTATATGTACTTGTTTAACTAGGACATATTCATTTAAAAAAAAAAACGATCTGAAATGGATATTTCTTAGAATACTCAACTTATGTCCCAATTGTAATTTGAGTTGAATTGTGTATCTATGTACTAAAAGAAAAAAATATATTTTGGAGTTGTTGATTCTTTGTTTTAATTTTTAAGTGTTTTTATGTGTGTATTTGTACAATGGCGTGAGGCCGTATATGTTGAAATAAATAAATATCGATCGAGTTAATTTGAATTTTTTCAACACTCATCAATGCACTATTTAAAATAATGTAAACATTTTGAAAAAACCGTCGTATTGGTAATAAGCATGTTTATAAATCTATAATATCACCAGTGACTTATGCACCAGATAACTCTCATGAGCGCATCTTAATAGAGACAATATAATTTAATACACTCGAAACCTCTGCGAGCTCTCTCAGTGCGTTTAGAACAGCTGTCTCCTCCTATCTTTCCTAGTACTTTGATTTAAGCAACTGTCATATTTTAATATTTTTTTTACGTACTAGTAAATTAATTATGTGCTTTTTTATTTTTTGTAATCCAACTATCGATTTGTTCAATAGAATTCATTTCTCTTAACACAAGCCAAGATACGCGAGATTTGTATGCCAGGTCTATATTTTTCACGGCTTTTTGGATTTTGATGTCAAAAAACATAAACTTAGAGGTTTCGCAGTATATATTATGTTCTATATGTATATGGGTTTACTTAGAATTCGGAATAGAACATTTGGTGTGTCTGTGTGTCCCCTCCCCTTATAACTTTTGATCCTCTCAATTCACAGAGTCAAAAAAATTCTGAATTTATAGATAGTTAGACCTACATATATATAAATAGTTATAGGCCTACAAAACTTTTATACTCAGAATTTTGAATTTTCGTTTCACTTAGGGGTTATCAACTTTTGACTTTTTACTTTATTTTTCATATATTTCAAAAACCATAACAGTGTTATTTATAAAAATAAATTTGGTTCAATTGAACCCGGTTCAAAGTCTTATTTTGAAATTCAAATATCCTCATACAAGAATTATTTATTCTTATATGAGAATATTTGAATTTCAGAATAAGACTTTGAACCGGGTTCAATTGAATCAAATTTATTTTTATAAATAACACTGTTAATGTTAGAACGCTGGTATAAACATTGACAAATACAAAATCTCAAATTTTGTTTTTTTTAAATTCCAGAGTTTTTTCCGAAACACCACAATTTTTAGTTTAATTTGCTATAAAAAATATCAACATTGTATTATTACATCTCAATTTTTTTTAACAATTGTTATAAAAATTGAATTTAGTGACGACATCGTTTCACACAATTTGTAAGGCAGTATACACTACACAATATCTACGGGGAATCAATAGTTTGATACTTAATCTCCAAACATACATACATATATACCATCATATTGTTTTCATATTTTGGGTAGGAAAAAAAGACTGACCTCCATACAATCCTATCCTGACAAACATAGTGTTTATAATTTGGTTCGTATTCTTCAATTATACATACTATCGCCATCGACAGTTGGATCTCCTGTGGTACATGAAATTAGTTGATATTATATGTAAATTCTATTGAATAATGCATGGAGTTTTCTCTGGTCCACTAATAAAGCAATGCAACATTGTTTGTTTTATAAACTGTGTAGATTGTATACTCTCTTCCAACCAATAAATAAATACGATCTAAATATTTTGCATAAGTCTCGTTACATTGTTCAGATAACATAATGTCTTGTCATCTTGTGAAATGTTTTCAACGGTTTGATAGCTGATTATTCATTTATGCAAAATGGCAGAGGGATTGGGATCGAGTAAATCTGGAATAGAAATAGAAAAGGGACGGGAGTTAGAGGTTAGAGGATAGGAGGTTGTGGGAAGATAGCTAAGTCCTTAAATAATAAAGGTAGAATTTTAATTGCAGGAACCGGTAGTAAATGAAATCGCAGTAAAGCGTGTCTAGTTTGGACGCGTGACGCACTTTGCAAATTTTTGGCATGAATTGTAATAATAATATTATTATTAAATGTGTGCCGTGGTACAAAGGTATAAAATTATCATAAAGTTAGAATGTATAAGTTATAGGTTAAGTTTGAACATGAAACTTCATCTCATAAATATTTTCGTAATCTTCGTTCACCTAATATTGTTTTAAACTGTCATATAAATTTATATAGTAAAATTTTAATTTATGCCGCTGTATAAATTTTAGCATAAATTGTGTTATAATAATTCTATTGCACTACCGAAAAGTTACAAACAGTGAAAAAACATAAAAAACAAAAGACAATCAAATATAAAAAATCATATAACTTAAAAAAATAAATCAAAGACGTGATAGCTGGTAGCATGCGGCCTTTGGAAAAGAAAATGTTTTTTATTGAGTACCATATTACAAAAAAAAAAATTAAAACCGTTAAACAATAAGGGCCTTACTTACTATTTGCACTTTGTGTTGAAGCTGATACTTACCCAGTTTTTTGTATGGCCGAAACTGACTTAGCCTTGGATTAAACTCCTATTTTAAATAGTAAGTAAGGCCCATTCAGACGTAATTGTTGAAACAAAAATAATATTGAAATATTTCAACTCTACTTTAAGTTTAATACTAGTTAAAACACTACATCGAAAGCTTGTTTTGGGTTGGAAAAAATAATGAAATATTATAAAAAAAAAACTACTAAATGTTACTATGAAAGAATTTTGAAAAATATTTTTTTCCATAATTTATCGAGATTTGACTGTAATTCTGCAGAATATTTCGTTTTAGTGCGATATTCGTGTAAGTAATTGCAGAAGCATGATTTTTTTATTATCTACTATTTTCATATTCATAGATCTTATACAAATTCACTTAAAGATATTCGTGTGTGTTTAAAATTCGATTTAATTCAGCCACCCATTTTTATTTTTTTCTCAATTCAAAAGCTCTATTTTAAAAATAAAAAAATATATTAGCAATTATTATAACATCGATCAATGTGTTGACGCGTTACGCACAAACCCTAAGTTTGTACCAGTAGAAAAGTTCCCTTCTTTTGGAATCTTAACGAAGCTTTTCCTATTTGAAAAGTTTTCACGATACGTTTGTTGGTTGTGGCGGTGAGCGTAGATCTCTCCCCTAAGTTCCGAGGTACCTAACTGCGTCGTGGCGCACTTTCATCTCAGGTAATTTATTGTTATTTCTTCGGCAGAAGTAAATGCAAATATTTAATAAAGGTCGCTTAAACGCCAAAGGTAATTATGGGATGATTTATTGACAAAATACCAAAATACATATTTGAACTTTGGTTTATTGTAATAACTGAGGGGTGCTCGAATTTGAACGCTCGAAACATTTGTGCGGCGATAAAAAACATAAAAAAAAACAATTGTAAGAATTACGTCGGGGTCACCACTTTAGGTATCGGGCTACCTACTTGGTGGAGTGAAATAATGTGTGTTCCGATTGTAATATGTTTATTAGACAGCGGTTTGGTGGGGACATAGACAAGTTAGAGGTGCTGCTACCTCAATCCCCAACAAACCAAAATGAATAAAAACCTAGGTATACACAATGATTAATATGAACACATATATAATTCCACAATTTATTTTATTTTTCTCCCGACGACCGTTTCGGCTTATAAGGCCATAATCAACTGGTTGATTATGGCCTTATAAGCCGAAACGGTCGTCGGGAGAAAAATAAAATAAATTGTGGAATTATATATGTGTTCATATTAATCATTGTCATAATGGAATTCTACAAATTAGATGCCGTCACAATCGAAAGATTGAAAAGTGCGTATCTAGGTATACACATTACAAAAAAATCAGCTCTTTATATTTATTTTTTACTCCTCACTTACCTAAGGGGATATAGTGGGGAGTTATGATTTCGCAATTTTGAAGGCTATTTTTTATTGCAGATTATCAACTAGGATCATGCTGAGATTGCATTCTGAAAGTTTCATCACAATGTGTGTGCTATGTGCTGTGTGCTATGTACGGTGTGTTTATTTTCCTTTATCGATTATAGACTAAAGTACTCATTCGATTCTATTCAAATTTTGCAAATATGTATATCTAATACTCGTTTAGACCCCATTAGATTTTGAAGGATATCTGAATAGTGCTTCTTAATGATTTTAACTGACAAATATTCAGTGACCCCAAGCACAGGAAACTTAAATTTTTTATTTACAAATTGCTAATAAGGCACATCACTTGAAGAGTTATCATGCTCCTCACTAATAAGAATTCAAAATTTGAATACTTATTAGTGAGGAGTTTTGCGTTGGCCACAACCCACTCGTTTTATTTTGTAGACCATCTCCATCTTCAAACAGAGATCAGCTTCATTTCATAACTCTTACACCGTTCCACAAGACACAACTGAGTACATAAAGAGTCAATTGTTTTCAGCCTCGACGAAGTAAAGGTTGACTCTGAACCGTTTTTTATACATGATTTTCAATATTTTATTAATCATTATATTTATTATTTTAACGCATTCGTGGTTAAAATAAGATGATTTGTAGTTGTAAAATTTACTATAAAATAAACATGGGATTTGCCAAAAGAAAGGTGTTTTCCCGTGATATATGAACATCAGAATGACAGCATTCAACAAACGTGAGAGTTGAACTCGGGAGTGTTGAAGAGGAAAGACGGTACCTTTTTGTACCCAACGATAATTTCCGTGAAAATCCGATTGGCGTAGTCAAATGTTGCGGCAAGAAACGTATGTTTGAATGTTGAATTAATGTTTTGCGCTTAGTCACGTAATTGCACTTGGAACTTTTCACCCGACAGACAGAACTGGGTAGATGGGACCTTTTCAGACAAAATTAACGAAAGGGGGGTGTGAAGAAGGTAGCTGATAGTGATGGACAAGTCTTGTTCTTAAAATTTTAACTGGCCCGTAAACAAGTAAAAAAAAATAATGAATTCGATCAAGGCATTTTAATTAAATATGAATGTATAGTGCTACTGACATGTAATAATAAATAAAAATAACAATCAAATTTGGCATTTTCTGAAATTTTGAATATATTTTCTTAAATGAGTAAATAAATTCTATTGAATTAAAATGTATAATTTATTTGTATGAAAATAAATTATACATTTACGTTGCTTTTTTTCAAATTAATAAAAAAAGAAACGCAAAATAAATAAAGGTTAATTTGTAAAAATATTGAAAATGGATTTTTAATTTTACGCCAATATTTAAAAAAACCCATTGAATATTAAGTACCTATCTATTTACATACTTAATTTTATATGAATAAATTTAAAACTTATGGATACGCGTTATAAAATAATAAATGTTAACATTGACCGTAAGATAACAAATAAAAATATAACTGTGGGTTGTGGCCAACGCTATACTCTTCACTACCAAGTCACTATATAAAGTATTCAAATTTTTTATGGAGTATTTTCAGCATTTTCAGTGGGTTCTATGTGAGTAATAGATATACGCACACAGATACATTGTGATGAAACTTACAGATAACAATCTCAGCATGATACTGGTTGAAAATCTACAGTAAAAAAATTACCTTTAAAATTGGAAATTCATAAATCCTCTATATATCCCCTTGGGGTAGTGAGGAATAAAAACTAAATTCATGCAAATTGTAATGATTTTCTTTTGTAACATATTTTCTTTTGCATCTCAAAATAAAACATTGAATTTTTTTATGTACCTCACTAGATAACTTTTTTCTGTAATCTGTAATAATTTATAATATAATTGACCGAAAATAGTCTTGCACATCCCTATTTAGTGCTGGGTAGTGAAGTGTGCCAGAATAAGCAGCCATAATGGGACATTTATTTTCCAAAATAATATACAGTCCAAAATTCATCCATCCAAAATTATAATCATAATTTGTCCCACTAATAGTTTATGTACGTTTGGACTTAAATGTAAGAAAGAGTAAAACTGAACTTGAGCCTTTTAAAATACCACATTTTTAACCTATCACACATTTTGCACAAATATGATCAGAATTTACTTGTTTTTTTCTTGGAAAAAATTGTCAGTGGTTCTTTTCAAAAGTTTTGGAATAAAAGTAATAGATTTATACAAAAAAAAATTTCATTGATTCAATTACAGGTACACAGAATTATGTCTCGAATACTGATATAGGCAAAGAACCAGTCTCTGAGTAAATTAAAAAAAATCAGCAATCATATGTGTATATTTCATGTTTTTACAGTGTCGAGTATTTTAGTTGTTTTGTAACAAATTCTTTTTCAAACTGTTAAAAAAAATATAAAAATAAGATTATTATTATAGCTGCATAGATTATATCTGCTCCATGCAAAGCAGAACACCACGTCACACTGTACCTCTGTAAAATAAGATATACGTTTGTATAAGATGCACTTTGTTATTTCTCTCTGCCTACCCCTTGAGGGACATGGCGTGACGTTACGTGTGTGCTTACCTATGTACACATTTTTTCTTATAATTGTATTAACAAAAAGCACTAACAAGACTGCTATAAATATTTATTTTTTACAAAAAATACTAAAACAATTGTAACGAGAAGAAAATTGTTTTGAAATATAAATTGAAAGCATTGGTATTGATTAAACAAAAATCGGCCTAATACCTTTATACAAAATAATGAACTTGGTATAATTATTTATAAATATATTTAAAATATAAAATCAGTGAAAAATATAATTTTTATTTTTAGTTAAACTGTATTTAAGTGGTTCTGTGTGCATTTAGAATTCAGTTCATAGATACTGGGGAAGCCATAAACATAAATCAGTGCAGTAAACAATTTCACCACATTGAAATTCAGCCAGTTTGAAGAAACCACAGGTCTCCTCGGTGTAGAGTGGAATGGAAGTGAGAACATGGACAAATATTCAGTGTAGGTATATAGTTGAACGAAAATTTATTACCGAAACCGAATCGTCTGGCCTTTTATCGCGATCTGAGCTGATGCAGAGAATATTTGCGTCTGTTTATTGGATAAAGACAATTTCTGGTAAAAAGTTTTCAGATCTTATTTATTTATTTACGGCATAAACGTGAAGGGTGATGAAACTTTCCATAATATTGATCAATCATTTAGCACAGTGGTAATTCATTGAGCTTCCATGCTGGGTTCCTAGGACCGACACCCAGAATATGAAAAAAGTATTTATTTATTTAAAATTATTTACTACGCAAATCTTCCTTCTTTGCAATGGAAATACTGGTTATTTACAAAATATTGCTCATTGCAATGGAAACACTGATTAGTTGCAAGTTAATGCTCTTTGCACTGGAAACACTGATTAGTTGCATAATATTGCTCATTATACTCGAAACACTGACAAAATAAAAGGTATTGCTCTTTGCACTGGAAACACTGATAAGTTGCAAGATATTGCTCTTTGCACTGGAAACTGATTACTTGCAAGTTGCAAGATATTGCTCTTTGCACAGGAAACACTGATTAGTTGCATAATATTGCTCTTCATACTCGAATCACTGGCAAATTAAAAGATATTACTCTTTGCACTGGAAACACTGATTGGTTGCAAGACAATGCACTTTGCACTGGAAACACCGGTTAGTTGCAAGATATTGCTCTTAGCATTGGAAGCACTGGTTAGTCGCTAATTGCACAGATTGTAAGGAGGTATTTATGAATGAATTTATATTTTTTTAATATTATCCCTCCCTCTTTTTTTTTTGTTTTAATTTAATTTAAAAATACCAACAAGAAAGTGAATATTTATATGTTGGTATATGTATGTTCCTGTATCTGAAATTGTCTATTTATGAATGGGACGTAACGGATATACTGTGAGGACAGGACAGCCTCAGGCACAACGTTACATTATACCATAGAGTCTCCACTGTGTGCCTATGTAGGTAGGTCTGCTGCTACCCCAGTTGAGTTGAAACTTTTATCAGGGATATTTGGGATGGCTTTGCGGGATATATAATATATAAAGGGAACTAAATATTTGGATGCATTTAAAAGGGTCTTCTAAAGAAATCTCTTACCCGTATCTGGCGCAACTTCACCTTTGTAGATAAGCTAGCCACCCAATTATTGGGAAAATATATTGATGTAGTTATTTGCAAACATAGAACAGATAGTTGGAGACGTAAGAAAAATAACAAATAAAAATAAATCGGATTTAGTTACGATAAATTGAATATGCATTAGGTTGGAAATAAATACGCGTCTTTTGGAACTTACCTACAATGTAATTAGGTAACTATAGTCAATACAGTATATAAATTATTAAAATTTATTAATTAATTTATTAATATTTTTTCTCGAGTAACTAACAGGTACCAAGTACATCAAACATTAATTTAACACGCACCTAATAACAAGTTGCCATATTCTGGAGACTAACAATATTAGATGTGGTGCTACAGACGCATGGCTAAAGTTCACTGGTCAGAACACATCAGCAACGACGAGGTACGTACTAAGTAGGGTTGGAGAGACAAGGCAAATTATGAAAAGAATTGCCCAACAGAGAACAAATTGTATAGGCCACAACTTCCGGCACCCAGGACTGCTTTATACCATCGTCGAAGGAATGATAGATGGGGGTAACTGCAGAGGTCGCCCCAGAAACAACTATATAGACCAGATAATCGGTGACGTGCGCTGTAGCAGTTACAAAGAGATGAAGAGACTGGCAGACGATAGAGTTAAGTGGAAAGATGGAGTGTTTGGTGCAGACCAATCCTAGGATTGTGACCCAGAAGAGAGAAGAAAAGAAAAATATTAATCGTCTCACAGGTCCAGACTGAAAAAACAACAAAAATCGGACTGCTGATCCAAAGGTCCCGGGTTCAATTCCCGGTGGAGATACAGTTTTTAGTTGCGTTTTCAGTCTGTATCACTGAGACGATAAATATCATGAGTCTCCAGAATGTGTCAATTAATTATTGACACCGGCTTAGAAAAGTGCTTCCAATATTTTGTATTATCATCATTTTTGGCGTCCCGTGAGAGTCGTGTGTGTAGTAAAAATACAAAAGACAAAATTTTGAAATGAGATTCACCTCCCAGATAGATTTGAAGGTGAGACGTGGCTGAGGTGAGGGGATACACGCAATGTGCACCTGCACACCTGCCGCTGGTTATTCAACATTGTGAGATATGCCGTGATAGTATTATACAGCATTTTTAAAATATTTTTTCTTATAAATAAGATGTTTTCTTATATCGTTAATACCAAATGAAGGGCGATATATTATCTAAGGGCTAAACCGATCCGATTCCGTATTGATTTGTCTGGTGACCTATAAACTGGTCAGGAATTTGCATTTTTATCGTAGGTAGGTTCTCCCAGTCAGTCTATTTCCGAATACAGAATTTCATCAATCTAAAAACAATGTTATTTATTGAATATGAAGAAGAATTATTATATTTTCATTCTCAAGTAGGTACCTTTGAACATTTAAAAGTAAATAATATTTAGTTTTATTTGTTTTTTACTCCTAACTACCACAAGGGGATATAGTGGGAAATTATGAATTCGCAATTTTTAAGTCTGTTTTTTATTGCAAATTATCAACTTTTATCATGCTGAGATTTTATTCTCAAAGTTTCAAATGTTGTGATATTTGCTGTGTGATATGTGCTACGTACGGTGTGTTTTTTCTACATGATCGATTATACACTAAAGTAGATATTATTTTTTAGTTTAAGGCAATTCACCCTGTAAAGAGTGCTATGTGATAAAGTAGGTACTTATTCGAATTCAAATTTGTATATTAAATACTGGCTTAGATGCCATGAGATTTTGAAGGATATCTGATTAGTGTTTCTCATTTTTTTTAAACATCAAATGTTAAGTGACCCCAAGCTCAGGCAACTTAAAATTTGATTTTTTTAATTTTCAAATTGGTAAAAAGACACATCACTTACATAAAATGCCATTGAAGAATTATAAAGTTATAATAATAAAATATTTAAATAAAAAAATAATTGAACAAACTCATTATACATTGAGAAAAACATGGTAGTTTTGTAGGCGTTGTTTGTCTTTTCTTTAAATATTTTTTGTATAAAAATAAAATTTATATAAAATTCTCACGTCGTCAAATGGCACAAATCGACCTTAAATGGTCGTATTGCCTATATTAAAATAATAATAATAATAAATATTTCAAAGTGTCCCCAAACTCAGGAAACTTAAAATATGTTATTTTTATTTTCAATCTGCTAAAAAGGCACATCACTTTCATTAAATGGCATTAAAAAATCATTAAGTTTTCATAATAAATAATTTAACAAACTCAATTCATGAAAATACTGAAAATTTTTCATACAAAATTTGAATACTTTGTGGGGTGACTTGGTAGCGAGGAGTATAGCGTTGGCCACAACTCACTTGTTAAATAAAGTGCTATTTTTCAATACGTACATTTTTATAAATATATTATATTGATTTTCCTTGGATGTGGTTGGATGATATGAAATATACCTATGAGAAATAAATATTGTTCACATTGTATCATAATACAGCTAGTAGGTAGTATCATATTGTGATCATGGAGCTTGTTTATGGTAAAATAAATGATTCGAAAATATTTCATGAAAATATAAAAAAAAAACTAAAAGTAATAAAAAACAAAAAAGTACTAAAATCTGTAATAGGATGATGTATGACAGGGTCAAAAATGAGGACATACGGAAAGAATGTAAGATAAAGAAAGGTGTCATTAATAGAAAGAAAGTGAACAAATAGAGATGGTTTTGCCACATGGGGAGAATGAATGAGGAACGCCTGACGAAGAAAATATACTAACATTGCAGACAGGAATGGAATAAAAGGTCGGGGCCGTCCAAGGAAGGGATGGCACGTCCATGTGAACGGTATTTTGAAGGACGGAAATGTCAGAAGCACGAATAACAGACGAACATGTATAAGATGATGTATGAATGTCGACGAGGGGATGAATGTGTGTCAAGATAGAAATAAGTGGCGTTCGGTTCTCTCTGCCTACCCCGCGAGGGACATGGCGTGTTGGTATGTATGTATGTAAATATTTATAAAGTTCTCTTTTGAGTTTTTTCGTTACTTCAATAAGTCTGCATATTAAAGACGTATCATTAATCTACCGTTGTTTTGAATAAAAATTACTGGAATCAATTTACTTGAAGCTTGAAAGAGATCACCTCCCTTTGTTATCTTGAATATACATAAATTATGTAGATAATTATAAAAAAATGATGTGTAAAACTAGTAGGATTTAATAAGTCTTGTTAACTACAGCTGGCTATCAGTGGGTAAATGTGCCATCAATGATTCATAGAAAGGTAGTTTTATATATGAAAAATGAAAGATAGTTAAGTAGGAGAATATTACAAAGAGCGGTTATTCAAGGCGAAACTAGGTAAAACCCTTTGTATAAGCACCAACGGCCATCCGTTATCCAGGTTTTCATACAATATTCACCACATTCAGCCTGGCCTCCGAGTAGGTGTAACCCACCTTACAAAGCCATCGGGGTAGTTGTATTTACATTCCCAAAGGAAATTTTACAAAATGCACTTTGTTTTTTTTATGTCAATGTTTGTTCATGTAAGACTAATAATAATTTTATTATATCGAGATCGTGATATTGCAAATTTAATATTATATATTTTCATCTGTGACAGACGAATGCCAGTGACGATGAAAGGCCATGTCTACATACAATATAATAACCAGACCGGTGCTGAAATATATATGGTAACGAGATACGAAGACAAATTCAGTTAGTACAAACGGATGAAGATGGATGTGCGGCGTCACTAGAAGAGTCAAAATCCTTAATGAAATAGTTGCATGTAACACATGGGATAATATGTAAAGTTGAAGAAATCATACCAAACTATTTATTTTATTTTTATTTATTTATTTTTCACACCTTTATCACAAAGACTTTTATGAAGATTACTGCTGCCCAACTAGGTAATCCTGTTCTAGGGCTAGCAGTTTACAATTTTACCAAGCCAAATATTTGACATTTTGGTTATGCATAGTTACATAGAGCGGACACCAGACATCACAACACAGTAAATTACAATATTACATAGTTACCAATATCTTAAACACAAAAGTATAAACTGATACAGTAAATTTTGATATGTTATTATTCTAATATTATTTCTACCATAATATGCACACCCGTTGTTGTCATTTATGTTATGTAGCAGTTTGACATTAAAATTTGCTCTGTGGTCTTCTCAACGTATATACTCAGTAACAATATTATTTGACTTGAGTCACAAATCAAATAAAAAACAAAATCAAGATTTCTTCTTTGAAATAAATCTAATAAAAAAAGAGAAATGTTTTAGAGTTTATTTGTCTTAAAATAAGATGCAATGTAAAGACAATCCTCGAACCAGCTTGTGTAGCGTGTAGTCTATAAACCCTTTAATCCAAATTAGACAATATTTTAAGATATTCTGTTTTTTTTGTTTTCTGTTTTTATTTTTCTATTCTTCCCCGAATATGTAAACAGCTTAATGGTATGTTTGTATATTTGGAGATTAAGTATCAAACTATTGAGAGTCCCCGTAGGTATTGTGTAGTGTATACTGCCATACAAATTGTATGGAACGATGTCGTCACTAAATTCAAATTTTACAAATGTTGTTAAAAAAGTGTGAGTTGTACTGATGTAATGTGATGTAAAATTAAAATAAATAGTTTTCGACAATTTTAAAAATATCTCCTGGCCATATAAAATTTCGTGTCTAGGCTTGAAACTATGTCGATATGATGTCGAACAAATCAACAGTTAAAGGAGCATAATCAAAATAAATTTGTATTGAGATTTCGAATTACACAAACTGTATATGAAATAGTATCAGAACCCACAATACAACATATTATAAACTATGAAAAAATAATGTACATTTATAAAATCAAACATGACTTGGTTAAACACAACACACTCCTGGAAACTGTTAGTGACATACATAACTACGACACTAGACAAAGAAACAACCTAAGAAACATTGCCAATAGAACAGACAGACTAAACAAAGGATTATTATCCACCAGCATTAATTTGTACAATCAACTACCAGAAGACATTAAGCACTGCCAAAAACTCCATTTTTTCAAAAAAAAAGTTAAAACAACACATACTGCATGTTAGTGCTTTCAAATAGATTTTCCTGTACTCCCGGCTAACTGTTTTGGGCTCCACTATGGTTGAATTTTCAATTTTTTTTTGTAAACTTCATTGTAATGTTATTGTTCACCACATTGTATAACATGTATTAATCTAACAAAATGTCAATATAAACCAAAATGTATGTCAACACTCATACCAGCAAACGCTGTCTGTGTTGAATTTTTAAATAAATATTAATATTAAATAAATTCATGTCCGCAAAGTAGTATGAGTTCAGAACTGGGTAACAAGCATTTTGAATCAATTGACATGATTCCACTAAACTCATTCAAAATGTGCTTATGTTATTTTCTCATAGATGCAACATTTAATTTCGTTTGATGATTAAATAAAATCGACACCTGAGCTTGAATTTTCCGGCAAGGGATAAAAATGTAATTTTAAACCAGATAAACGAACTGCAAACTCCACTGTTTATAGTGAATTGAAGGTTTTATTACGTCTCTATATAGCTGTGCAAATTTGATCTCTATGAAATGAAAAATTCATTGCACCAAACGGTGAAGTGAATAGGCGAAACAATGCCAATGGAAGTAGGAAATAAGTTTGTTTTGGAACAAATCTACGTATATTGTAATGAGTTAAATTCACAATTCAAGCATAACAAATTTCCCGTTTAGTAAAAACAAAATAGACAAATATGGAAATGTATTTGATGAGAACTTTTGATTTGAGTGAGATAGGTTTAACTATTTTTTTTTTTATACGGCGCTGGCCGATTTACTAATGATATTAATAACAATTAAGCACTACAAATAATAACACTCAATTATTATTATTACCATTATACACTTCCTCAAAAGAATTAGCAGATCAATGCGTAAATTGTAAATTATTTAAAAGAGCAAAATAAAATGCAACAAACGCATCATCAAGCTTTCAATTGGGAATAGTTCACCCATCCAGATACTTAACATATCAAAGGATTAGGCTCTGAGGAGGTCTCTATACTACCTAACAACCCTACTGATTCCCGAATATTAACGTTTAAAAAATCTTTAACGATTCTACATGTATTCATAATTACCGTTTTTTGCATTTTTATTATTAAATTTTTCGATAAATCTATAATTTCTAAATTACGGATTAACGATTTTGGAATAATGCCAGTGGCTGAAATAATGAACGGTACTATTATTATTTTACGAGAATGCCAAAGTCTTTTAATCTCATTACCTAAAGCGGTGTATTTTCTAATTTTTTCATCAAAAGTTTTTATAATATTACTAGAATTTGGAATAGCCACGTCGCAAATATATGTTATTTTTTTAATTTTATCATGTATTATTAAATCGGGTCTGTTATGTTGAATTGACCGGTCAGTTAATATTGTTTTATCGTAATAAAGTGTAATATTATTATTTTCTAAAAATGAAATCGGATCATATTCATAATATGGTTTTATGTTTATCGCGTCAATTAATTTATATTTAATAGCTAAATTTTGATGTATTATTTTTGCTACTTGGTTATGTCTAAATGTATATTCTGATTGCGCGAGAAAAGAACAGCCCGATATTATATGATCGATTGTTTCCGGAAAAGCCAAACATTTCCTACAACTATCTTTATTATTATTTTTTTTATATTATGTTTTACTATTCTAATAATAATAAAACAAGGATCGACTTATTTAAAGGAATACAATTAACGAATTGAACGTGCATTCTTGGTGGAATTATTTAAATAATTTAATTTAAATGAAACAGTTAATTTGTTCTTCCACAATGTTATTTGACTAGTTTCGTAGGGCACGTCCTATATGGTCACAGGCGACAAAGAAACTGTGACGATGTAGGACGTGTCCTACGAAACTAGTCAGGCAAATAAAATTGTGGAGAACAAATTAAGTTTCATTTAAATTACCTCAAAGGAATACATTTTTAATAATTATAAACATTCCTTACACCCTGAACAAGTGGCGAGTTTATTGCCATTATGGTAATTTCTAGTGTGTCCAACCCAGAGAAGCAATATTTGCGTGAGAAATGAATTTAAATAGCACTTTTTTATTTTTTCAAACTGATAGCGTTGACTATGTAGAATTTCATTACAAAAATTAAATATTGTTTTTTTTTCTCTTACAAAAGTTGACGTTTCTCTGCTGGGGATCGAACCAAGGACCCCTGCGCAGAAGCCGAACGGCTCACCTACTGCACCATGGCGGTCGGCATGAATTTTTGTAGAACATTTGGTTGGATTTTCATCACTTTTATATAGATGGATAAGCAGTACAAACAAGACTGTCTAAAGAACACAAAAACAAAACACATAAATTAAACAACAACAAAAAAACAGTTATTCTGATTCAACAAACATGAAATAAAGCATAAGGATTAGTCGCGTTGGAATTATGGAAAAAATAAATGATTTTGAACGATTGTAATTAGTGGAGGTAAACATCTAAAAGATCTTATATTTTGTGAAATAAATTTAGAATTCCTAGAAATATTAAGAAACTCACAAGATTAGAGCGTTGAGGGATTGAATCCAATTAAATTTTTTAGCGCACCTTCGTATCTTTAAATATTTTTTTTCTGTCCAAGCTAAGTCAACTACATAGTTAATGTATGTAAGTTTAAATACTTAATGTCTCAAATCAAAAATATACGAGAACGCTTGTAAATATCAACTTCAATTTAAAAGAACGAAAGATCATCCGAAGTTTCTAAATTACTTCACAAATTTCCCCCGTGTTCCTTGCGTTTTGCTCTCGATAAGGAGGAAGGTTAATTTTTAAAATTATCTGTACAATTAATTACACGCCACGACTTAATTTATGAAAACTTTTTTTCCGCCTTTTTTTCCTCTTTCAAACGGCCAGTAGCGAGCCTTAGTTGTAAGAAACAAAACTGTTAAGGCGGCAATTAAGTTAGACTTCATTAGAAGGTATAATAAAAAAGTTTGAACCAGTAAATTGGAGCAAATCCTACAAGAGGACTTTGCCTTGTAAGTTTCACTCTAGACTCCTTGTTACACATTGAAAGTTTGACTTTCACCGGAGCGTATAAATATACCTATGGGAGTTGTGATATACATTTTTAAAAATGAAATCTCGGTAAAAACAATCGTTATTAGAAAATTTATTGTTCCCTAAAACACTTTACAATTTTCTATAAAGTTTCAACTATGAAATGATTGTTTTAGATAGTTAAAAAATAATTATAACTCGCCGAAAACGAAGGCATTTGGTAATAGCGATGCTGAGTTTCCAATACGTTTATTTGATTATTTAAATGCTTGCGAAACTTTAACTGCATTTATGTATACATATTTTCAAAAATCAATACATTCTGTGGATTAATTTTATTTTATTGTCCTTATTACTGCCTAAAGTTTTTTTAATGTGTTAAATGTTTATGATAAATTAAAATATTATAATTTTCAGTACAAGCGTACTGTAGCAGATTGTTTTAACATATTAACTCGAATAATTCAACCAATTTTATCTACATAATATGTATGTATTTACTGATGACGGTAAAAAATGTTGTAAAACAAAACATTAAAAACCCTTTTATTTAATTAAAAAAAAACTATTTATTGCTTGGTAAACATGTTCAATAAATGATGATCCCACACGAAGAAAATAATAAAAAATTAAAAAAATATATTAAACGGATGGTATTCAAACAAACAAGAGATAAACCTCGAAACAGTGAGGTTAGGATAGTATTAATAAATAATGTCCTAGTGAGGTTAGGTTATTATTTATAAATAATGTAATAAATATCGAGATGGTATAAAATAAAATAAATAAATAAACATATTCCTACGTACAATAATTTAAACAAAGTATTATTTTCATAGTTCTTACTTTTTTGTACAGTTCCTACTTTTTTGTTACCTATCAACAAATAATTGAGCTGTTTAGCGCAACAATAAAGATAATTTTGAGTTAAGGTAAGCTTTGAATATTTCATATCTCATATTTCACAGTGCAACAAAGACCCAATCGAAATTCGATAAAATTCCAAAGAAATAATTTGAACATATTTTTTTTGCATTGAAAACTATTTCATCAAATAATACAACAATAGTCCAAAGGGTGTAAGACTGTTGTTGCTCTAATAGTAAATAACAAATAAAGGCAGCAGTTCGTTTTAAAAATTTAGCATACGTTTTAAATTACTATTGTTTTTTTTTTTTTGAAAAATGACAATTTCTTTTTCCTTAATTATATCAGAACAAACCGAGAGAGATTGAGAGGGATAGGCAGTGTCACACTGAACAGCTCATTTTATTGCATTATTTGTATGTATATAAAAAAAAATATTTAAAAATATACAGTTTAGAAATGGTGTTGATACCCATATTGACGCATGAAAGTGAAACTTATGCATGGTAAAAGACGAATAAAATAGAATAAATGATGCAGAAATAAAGATTAGGTGATATAATTAGGAAGGTTATACCTTATAACAACCGACATTATGTAATCGTATATCAACTAATTTTGAGTTTTCTGAGAACACTAACAGACTATACTCTACCAATGAGACACAATAATCAATCAATGAGACACTACATATATTAAGTTTTCTAATATCGCATAATTTGTATGTATTACATCCAAATCAAGACCAAAAGTCAAGAAAGATTTTGAACGCCGGCTTTTGTAACTATCAACGCAGGAAATTACGAACCTACTTAGTTTTATTATAGTTTTTATAAATAAAATCCTTATAAAATAAAAAAAAGGTACTAATAACGTACGACATTAGTAAGAGTTTTTCAGAGAAATATCTCACAGCGGCAATTTCAACGGAAATCTGTATTCCTGATAATTTTGAAAAGTCCACATATATTTTCCTATTTACTTAATGGCATTACGTATTGCTCCCAGCGGGATTCAAAATAATAATAATAATAATAATATAATATATCCCCTATTAAGTAAGTAATTTCTTGTTAAAGGGAGGGGCGTGTCGAGCAGCTAGCTATCCACAATCCACAGTGCGTGACATACGAATATAACATTTATTCTGTTTTTCATAAAAGAAGTTTATGCCCATCAAATGGGCGCGTTATAAATAAATACGACTATTTGATTTGATATCTAACTAACTAACATACCTCCAGTTCATTCATTCCTAATGCCGTTTTATTTTTTTAATATTTGTGTAAACGCCGCACCAAAATTATGATAGTGGCAAACGGAATTGTGTGACGTTAATTGTACTGAACCATGCAATTTGTATTACTTTTCATGTTTGCATTGGTCATGATAATATTATATGTTTTATATTCGGTGATTAACTTTTATTTGATGCAATTATAACATGCGTATTGATAATAATTTCAACGAGTTTATTGGAGTAGGAACGTGAACGCCTCAATCAAATAAATATTAATGTGTTTCTGTGGCACACTTTATGTTGGATATTTTTTTTAGTTATGACTATGCGTACCTATAGGTACGTGAATGTAGTAAATATATTTTGTATTGATAACTTAAGAACGGCTGGACCAATTTTAATGATCTATTATTTGTTGGATTTGTCTCCGACCCGAATAGCAGAAAAACGATTAAAATATCGGAAAATAACGGAAACGGAAATTAACGGAAAAAATAGTATAATTCACGTAAAAATACAGAAATTCAATTTTTAAATTAAATAAAATACACCGCAATGCGAGCGTGAAAATGTAATTGAATTTTTATTTTCCTTATATGCATTATTATTGTTATATCCTAATATACATACTTAAAACTAAATATTTTTTTTGTATTCATTTTATTACATTAAATAAATCCTTAAACAAGTCATCACGACATTTATTGACTGTTAGGCGGTACGAAGTTCGCCGGGTCAGCTAGTAAAATATAAAAAAACGAGTGGGTTGTGGCCAACGCTAAACTCCTCACTAACAAGTCATTCTATAAAGTATTCAAATTTCGTATGGAAAATTTCCAACATCGTCATGAAATGAGTTTGTTAAATTATTTTTTATTTAAATATTTTATTATGAAAACTTGATAACTCTTCAATGCTATTTTATGAAAGTGATGTGCCTTTTTACGAATTTGAAAACAAAAATTTCAAATTTTAAGTTTCCTGAGCTTGGGGTCACTTTGAAATATTTGACAGTTAAAAAAATTAAGAAGCACTATTCATATATAGTTCAAAATCTAATGGGATCTAATCGAGTATTTGATATACATATTTGCAAAATTTGAATAGAATCGAATGAGTACTTTAGTCTATAATGGATAAAGTAAAAATGAACACGCCGTACATAGCACACACACACACAGATACATTGTGATGAAACTTTCAGAATACAATCTCACCATGATACTAGTTGATAATCTGCAAAAAAATACCCTTAAAAATTGCGAAATCATAACTTCCCACTATATCACCTTGTGTTAGTGAGGAGTAAAAACAACTTTGTATCATTTATACACTAGTCAACTAAATTAAATCTTTGGCCTGCCTACCCAAAGTGTGGAGGAGTAAATCAAACAATTGCCATTAGGTATTTTACTTAAAAACGCACCTATTGACTAGAGAATATTGAAATTTGATTTTGAGAATTTTCGATATTATCGGTATAACATTTTTAGTCTAAAATTAAAAAAAACTGAAACCTCATCTGTAGTCGAAACCGAGGCTCACTGCTCTAGAGTCAAATTTCTACCAACTAAGACACAAGGGTTACCAATAGTCGTTCGTTTATATAAGAAAGGATTGTTCAAATAAATTGAATTTATATGACGTGAAAACTATCTTCGGTAAAATTATCACATCATTATCCAGGAATCGATATTAAAACGCGATCCCTTTTGTAAACAAGTCATAAAGTTTAATGATAATAACAGTGCCTAATAATTATAACAACAAATCAGCCAACATACTGACTTGAGGATTATTCTGTTTAAGGGTTACAGCGGTCTATCACGAATAACTTATTTATCCCCAGTTATTTCAATAAAATATCTTTAAGTAACATTCTACGACATAAACAACAATAAGCCACACAAATTCATTGTGTGTATAAATTAATTGTAAACATCGGATCACGCCACCAGGAAACACAGAAATCAGAGAGAAAAATGCAAAATACATTATTGTTTCTATTACATTTATTAATTAGATACAGTGAACGAAACACTAATTTAAAAGTTTCTAGTGATTTAAAAATATACAATTTAAGAATGGTGTTAATACCTATAGTTATATTATTGACGCATGAAAGTGAAACTTTTGCAATATGCATGGAAAAGACGAATAAAATAGAATGAATGACGCAGAAATAAAGATTTGGTGATATAATTAGGAAGGTGACATCTAATAGCAACCGACATTATGTAATCATATAGCAACTAATTTTGAATTTTCTAAGAACACTCACATACCAATGAGACTATAATCCACCAATGAGACACAATAATTTATTAATGAAACACTACATATACAAGTTTTCTTATATCGCATAATTTGTACGTATTGCATCCAAATCAAGACCAAAAGCCAAGAAAGATTTTGAACGCAGGTTTTTGTAATTATCAACGAAGGAAATTAAGAACCTACTTAGTTATATAATAGTTTTATAAATAAAAACCTTAAAAACAATTGACATTCAATATCGAGACTAGTATTGGTATGCTAGACTAAGACACGTCATGTTAATACAAAATAACACTAAAATTGGGAAATTCTTTCATCACCACTACTTAGTATGTCATTTTTGATCCCATGACTTAAAGTACAGTTTCGTTATCGAATATATAAAAGTTTCAGTTTTCTTTAATGTTTACTATTTTATTACAAAACTCGATGACCAACTGAAATGAACGGATTTATTGTCGGCATATAATTCAAATACAAAAGTAATATTAAGTTGAGGGAATAAGTACGGCACAGTAATTATCTCGAGGCGGGGTAAATTGAGTACAGACAATTTTGCATAAGTTAGTGAAGGATCATTGTTCTCAGGCGTTTATTGGCGAAAGTTATATGAAGCATCAAAACAACAAAATGAAGGGCAAACAAATACTTGATTAATTGAATTTCCATCATCCGACTGCTAACGAACTCCCTAACTCTCCCCACCACCCCCAGTCCCTTGGGGAGGGCTCTCCAGAACCTAAAGGATCATTAATAACCCGCTAATGACCTTTTCTATTTATTGTTTTTAAAACAGACCCGCCACGCCCACATAACACCGTGTGTATTGAATTTGTGAAATATTATATTTTCACTAAATATTTATGGGGGTAAATGAAAGGAAAACGCTTTTACGGTGTTTGAGTAGGTACTTTTCATGATTTTTTTGTCGATAAAATTTCATATTTTTTTCAATCTTCATTTTCAGCTCTACGATGTGTTGTGAGTTTATATATTGACTAGCAAATATATCTGTTTTTCAACCTATTATTTATTTACAGGGTTTGTAAATATTGTTTGTCATTCTTTACACTTTCTTCCTTAATTGAAATAAGCTCACTCTCCTACGAAATATTGTATCAATGTTTATTTTTTTGTCATTTTTTGTTGATATACTGCATTGAAAAACATAGTGTGACAGACCGCGTCGAGAAATTTCTGTCGCGAGCGCGCCTAGTGACAACAAGTATATTTGTTTATCGCTAGGCCGAGTTCATCGCCCTTGGTGTCGAGCGTGCAACAATAACCGCAACAGCGGAATATTTCTACAGCGAAAGATTCGAGAAAGTTCGCGGACATTGAGCTCACCAATCCTTAACGCCAGCACTATATAAGGGAGTTACAACCACGCGACCACCGGTCACTTCACGACCCCACGAGCACGCCGTCACTTCGTCACTCGACCACCGGTCTCTTCACTACGCGAGCACGCCGTCACAACGTCAATTTACCTGTGAGAAAACTGTTAATTGTGATCAATATACTCGTTATACTCTTGTAAGTTGAAAATAATTCTTTCTTCTTCATATTCTCTCAAAACCACTGTCCTTGTATCTAAATTATATCAAATCCGCGCATTCATATTCACTAATTTACCAAACTGCTTCAATAGATATATAGAAACAAAGAAAACAAAGGCCTCAAAAACGCTGGAAAGGATGAGACTGCTGGATTCAGTCAAGGCCCACCCAGGGCTGTCGAGCTTATGATGATGAGGATAATGAATGAACAAACATAACCCAGAGTACAGGATCACCATACTGACTTCAGTAACATTAAATATGTAATATATGACTGTCAGTGTTGCAAGCAATCATTTTCCATTATATTTTGGGTGGGGAGGTTAGCTAGGTTTTTACTTTACAGTCAGTATGCACTATTATCATCGCGTTTAAAAGATATGAAATAAAAAAAATCAAATTAAAGGATTCATAAAATAGGAGCATCACCAACTATTAATGTGGTGTCTCGCGGCTCAAAAAAGAAAAAGCTAGGGTTAAAAATAAACACTACTGGTTTCCAACTGAATGCGGTTGTGAACCCACCACAAAAAAGAACCATACCTACCATCGCACCAGGGTAATTAGCAAATGCAACTTTCGTTTTGTTTCACCTCGGAAAATTATTCATTTATATTAGCTTGACATTTGAACTTTCATATAAAACGAATAAAAAGGTTGGAATGAAAAAAAACCTTTTGAAACAACAGTGGAACAAGAGTTCGTGCCAGGGGTAGGAAATTTTGTTTGTTTAAAAATATAAAATGATAACTCTAAGAAATTATTTTTATAAAAGCTTTTGTCCAAATTCAATGTTGTATATCTACCTAAATGAAAATTGACGTTCTGTAAGAAAATCGTTTGGAAATTTTAGAAAATAGAGTTATGTATCAAAAACACAAATAAGAGCAAAAATTATCTTTCATTCATGCATACCATTACGGTATATCCCACATTGTGGCGTAACCAGCGACATGTCTGAGGGTGTGCACTAACTTATAAAATGGAACACAACACATGCGTGTATAAACATACAACGGCCTCGTCTCACCTGAAACGGCACTATATTCAGAATGGTTGGTGAACCTCATTGCTGAACTATGTGAGATGTTATTGTTGCCTGTTGTATTTTTGATAGCCCGGCTCTTACGGGACACCCGAAAGTGGAAGCACTATTCTAAGCTTCGAAGCTATCTGAATTGCAAATTTTGTATTTCCATTAAAACAAATTTGTATTGCATATAATGTTTTAGGTAAAAAAAATCAGAAAAAAGGGAGTGTGTGATCGGTTTGATTTGGTCTAGGTTAAAATCGAAACTATTGATAATTATGATAAATTAGTCAATGATACTTTTGGTAAGTTCTAACAAGAATTATCTGCTGATAAGTCAAATAAAGGAACTTATATTTTCAAATATTTTAAAAATAAATCTTTAGACCATTTTTTTAGGTTTTATATTACATATAATACATAAAAATAGCACGAACTAAAATTAAATTTTTCACTGATTGTTTTGATAATTTCGCATTGCTAGTAGGTATCAAATTAATCTGAAATAACTTAGCCAATAACTATTAATTTGAATGTTACGACAAGAAGGATATTTTATGATATTTTAATAACTTCCCCGGAGATAATGTCGGCTATATGGTATAGCAGTTTACGAGTAAGTACCTATACTCGAAGTTGGTTTCTCTGGGAATAAAATCTTGGGAATTATTAAAGAGTATTAACTCTAAGTATCAACGATTATTAATGTAATATTGTTCTCAGGCTGAAATACCTAATAAAGATTATCTTGGAAATGTACTAAGTAAATTACAATTATCTAAGGGACTGAAATAAAAAAAAACATTAAAATAAAGCACTACACACATTGTATTGATCACAAAGTGGCACAAAGGAAAATACATAATTTTAATCGCAAGCTAAAGCTTCTGGGTTCAATTTCTATTGAAATCGTTTTTTTTACTGTAGATTTAGTTTGGAGAAATAATACTAAATTTCACACCAATACTTTGTTATATCATAATACGTTATACGTTACATTTTTTCTCAGTGAGAAGCGAGAATAGAAATAAACAAGTTTAATGGATGTTAGAGAATTGATAAATGATAGGAATCCATTACTGGTTAGTTCAAAGATTTGTCATATGGCAATAAACTCGCCACTTGCACAGGGTATAAGGAGGTGTTTATTATTATTTTTACTAAATTGACCTGAGCAAACGGCATAATGGATTGTGTGTGCATAATTTTTTAAAACGTTTATCAATAACCAAAATAAGTCAATTTTAACGTCAACAGAGTTAAAAATAAGTTAAACAATGTGTCAAAAGTACAACAACAGTTTAGTGTCAACAGTGAACAGTTACACAAAAGTGTAGTGTCAACAGAAATAGAAAAAGTTACACCAATACGAGAATATAGGCTCTGTATTACATTCAAGAAATTCTATTTCTATAGAATGTGTCATCAGAGATTGTTAATATGTAATTGTAATTCAATTGAGTGGATTCAATTGAGAAATTGTGTATTGTTTTAAAGGACTTAAATATAAATAAAATACAAATAAAATATATCATTCTTCATTTAACTTCAAGAAAATAAAAACTAGCATTGAGTATTCCAGCTGAGTGCAGCAATCAAAAATATCTATATATGATACATAGAATTTATACTTCTATGATATGATACTAACAAGGATATGAAGGGAAAACATCCGACCCCTTTTTAGCAAACTGTGTGCACGGAAGAGTTTGATATTTGCAAGAGTGATTTTTTATGTATATGAAGGAGTGTAGAAAACTAAAATTTAAACTTATTATTTGTTACAAATACATCCAATAAAATATAAAAAATATTTCTCGTCAAATCGTAGATTGTTTTATTTTCGAACTGTCAATGTCAAACGCAGTTGTTTTAAATTCAAATATAGAATACAAATCTATTTTGAAACAATATGGTATATCAAAAATAAAATTTGTTTGAAATATGTTAAAAGACCGACCGCCGTGGCACAGTTGGTAAGCCGTTCGGTTTCTGTGCAGGCGTCCTGGGTTCGATTCCCAGCAGAGGAGAAATTTATTTCTCACGCAAATATTGCTTCTCTGGGCTGGAAATACTGGTTGGTTGAAAGAAATCGCCATTCGGCAATAAAATCACCACTTGCGCAGGGTGCAAGGAAGTGTTTATTATTATTATTATAAAAAAGAAAACTATGTACCTCTTTATAAATAAATGATTTGTTTTATCATAAATCAGGTCCAATGACTTATCAAACTGAATAATTTAATGAATAACGGTCGTATTTTGAATAACCTCTGAACAATCACTAGTTAATATTAAATGCTGGTGATTTTAAAAGAATTGTATGAAAATGTAAGGACTTGATTATAAACTGCGGCTTAAAATTGAATAAATATTAATATTCAAAGAAAGCTTTTGATAAGCACTGAAGACGCTAATTGAACTGAAAACGATTCTTTGTAACGTTTGATAATTGAATGGAGTTTGGAAATGAGGATAGTTCCGCAATAACCGTTCTTCCAATATAAATATTTTGAGAGATAATTTTCTTCTCCTTGTCTGTTGTGTGAGATTTATTTATTTTTCCAATTTCCGTCTAGCCTCTGCTTCAACCGCTACTGGATGGAAAAATAGATTAATGAATAAATGAAAGAAGCGACGAATGAACTCAAAAATCCAATACAAAAAGATTGGTAATGTGAATATCTAGCAAACACTCTTGTTATATTAGGAATTATTTGTAACATTCACTATTATATGGAATAAAAACAATTGAGTTATAATAACAAACCATACTCTAAATAGAAAAAGAAACGATAAATATTGGAAAATCAATAGTTATATTTGGTATCATTTAATGATTCGGCGGATATTTTGTGGTAGTTAATATAAACCATTTTTGAATTATTAATTAGCTATAAACCACTTGTTTTTTGAGTCACTTCGTGACATGTTTCGGAAGCGCTGTCCTTCCATCGACCAAATATATTAAGTATTGGAGAGGTGTTATGAAAGGCATGGTTATTTATAAGTTTATTTCCCATCAAAAACAAAAACAGTTCACAATTCTCCCCTCCCCCCACTAACCCAACCAACCCTCAACCGCCACCCCCCTCGCTTCACAGACAGATACACACAAATTCAACATGTTAGTCTCGACACGCCGGTCGATGGAAGGACAGCGCTTCCGAAACATGTCGCGAAGTGACTCAAAAAACAAGTGGTTTATAGCTAATTAATAATTCAAAAATGGGTTATATTTGGTGTTCAAAATATTTTATGTCTTAAAAATAAAAATATTGCATCTAAATAAGATATTGTTATTATTTTCAAATAACTCATTATTGCTTGAAAACAAATGAAATTGTGTTATACATAAAATTGCTAAGAAATGGACGAAGGAGTTAACTCAGAAAATATTCAAAGAACGATTATTTGTTTTTTTGGAATTTAAATACACTATTTAACGCATTTCTGTTACGTCGTGGGTATAGTGAATAATCACACGTCTATTTAGTATGACAAACATTTATTGACTAAATAACATGTTACAATATCAAAGGTAGGTAGCTACCTACACGACACTACAATTTCTCAATAAGTACATTTTTTTTTCACCATTTCCCATAATACGCAAAACGTCATAAAAACAATTTTACACAACATATGTATTCCTGGAGGTTTATTTCCTGTATTCTAGTGGGTGGTGTTTTAACAAAAGTTAAGCAAAGTATTCTCGGAACGCATCCGTTCAACAAGTAGTCGCTAATATTTCCATAACAGAAAAGGATACGAGTACCAACATAAGCATTCGAAATTGGCCATTTCATAAACTGATATGGGAAATGGAGATGGTGTAACATTTATCAGCCCAACCACTGCAGCTACCCCTCATTGTTGGACGTTGGTATTATAAACTTTGGCAAGAGGCCAGACAATCATCGGCCAACGTTACCTGCCGTATGGAGTAAGTAGTATACGGGGAAAAAGGCCACCAGATAGACATGGGCCTTTGCAATTTATAAATATCAATGCCGCTTCTCATCTGGAATTCAAAAGCACATTTGATGATCGATATAAATTGGAATTATACATTTCATTTCAACTGTTTAACTTACTAAACTCTAGCTATTACACTCTTTATAACCGACTGACTCTAGTAATACTTGATCATATAAACTCCAATACATTCAAAATGACGATGTCAGTAATGAAAAAGGATTTGATTAGATTATTAATGTTTGAGATCCTTTGACTTTTCCGAGTTCTTCGTCTGTTCTTTCAGAGTAAAGCAGAACGAGTGGTGGTGGAAAAACAGTTGGATTTGTTAAATTAAATTGATTTATCTTTGAAAATTTATATACGTTGACATATGAAGTTTTATTAAAAAATGAATATCTATGAAATAGGATAGATGGGGCAGTCGCTCAATCCATACAAATGTTTAAGATAAAACCATAACTATTTTTATCAAATTATTATTGTTAGTATATCATTTTTATTCTTTGAAACTAAATATGATTATTTTTTGAAACTATGATGCTTGAATTGATTGGAAGATATTGCATTAAAAACTCGCTTTTGTGCAGATTGATGTATTAAAACTAAAGAAATTGGCAATGAAACTGAAACAAAAAATGATTAAAAAATGCTCATAAAAAATGGCAATAAAGAGAATGGGAATTAAAGTAAAGCTGGATGTCATAAATAAACGGTAAAACATATGTTTAAATTCCCGTAGATAATCCACTACGTAAGTGTTCATAAAATAGGATCAATTGTAAGTTTGTAACCCAGTTCCCTTTATAATCTATTATGGGCCAAGGATGTGAGTATATCCTTTTCCCCTGTTTTCTTTTTTCGGCTCGGTGAAGCGTCGCTCAAGGAAAGGGTCCGGTAATCAATAAGGATTCTAATCTCAAGGGTCCTCCTAGATTGGTCTTATTGGTCCATACAAATTGACGAAAGAGGATGTGTATATCATAAGGCGTTCTCGGTGTTGGGAAACATCCAGCGAGAGATCACCAGTGCCGTATTGAGGCATTGCCTTAGACCGGCAAGCGAATAGGATGCTCAAATAATAAGGAGGATGTATTTAGTAAAATTTGATTCAGTTGTGAAAAATTGTTAATAAAAGGAGGATTTATAATTTATTTAGGATTAGGTAATCATAATATAAACTTCGTAAGTAAATGAAAGTACACATGCTTGAAAAATATAAATATATATATATATATATATATATATATATATATATATATATATATATATATATATATATATATATATATATATATATATATATATATATATATATATATATATATATATATATATATATATATATATATATATATATATATATATATATATATATATATATATATATATATATATATATATATATATATATATATATATATATATATATATATATATATATATATATATATATATATATATATATATATATATATATATATATATATATATATATATATATATATATATATATATATATATATATATATATATATATATATATATATATATATTATAATATTTTTATCTCGGTTTTCCCGTGTCAGTAGGTCTTGACTAAGACCATTTGTCTTCCGACGTTTCGCCTGAATATCACCAGGCATTTTCAAGGACTTAACGAAAAGCACGCGCGCGACACACGTCTACTCACACTGAAAGCTCACCGTCGTGTGTCGCGCGCGTGCTTTTCGTTAAGTCCTTGAAAATGCCTGGTGATATTCAGGCGAAACGTCGGAAGACAAATGGTCTTAGTCAAGACCTACTGACACGGGAAAACCGAGATAAAAATATTATAACATATTTCACCCGTGAAAACATCAAATATAACATATATATATATATATATATATATATATATATATATATATATATATATATATATATATATATATATATATATATATATATATATATATATATATATATATATATATATATATATATATATATATATATATATATATATATATATATATATATATATATATATATATATATATATATATATATATATATATATATATATATATATATATATATATATATATATATATATATATATATATATATATATATATATATATATATATATATATATATATATATATATATATATATATATATATATTAACAAATGATGTCCCAAGATATTTGTCTCAATAGAAAATTTGACGTTCCTTTGCAGTGAGTTTTATATATGTACAATTGATGCAGTATTCGTTTTGAAATGTGTTTGAACATTTGCGGTGCATTGGGCATCCAAATATCTGCGGACAGCCCCCTGGGCTGATATAAATTTTGGTTGGTAAATAGTGTACCTACTAAAAAGAAGAAGCACAAGGATGGGAAACAGTTCAATAAAACTATCCCCCAGGGTTGAGGGTGGGAGCAGTCTGCCCAAAATATAAATAGGCTTAACGTATAGAGAAAGCGTTTGTTTTTCGAGTTAATAGGGAGGAAATGTGTGATAAGAAAATATTTTGAGGGAGCTAACTCACGTTAGTTATTGGGCGGATTATGAGAGCACGTCCAAACATAATGTCCAATATGGGTTAACTTTTATTTCGGTTTTTTGTTTAACACATTCATTTTCGAGATTTGTGGCTTGTTTTGTTATCACCTTTCATGTTTATTTGTTTGCGCCGGCAGTTTGGGGTGAAATACGAGTACGGTATTATGAAAATAATTTATAGAGAAGATTAAAGTTTAGTATTCGGTTCTTGTGATTCAGCTAGAAAAATAGTTGATTACTGAGCCAATATTTCCAAGTTAGATTTCTGATTTCACTATTCTTCTATCGGAAAAATTACCTTTTTTCAATCATCGACGTAGGGTAAAATTTAAATTTTGTGTAATCTGTATAAAACTAAAAATAGGATCGCAAAAAAGTAAAAAATAGGATTGCATTAAAGTAAAAAATAGGAAAATATCAGGTATCAACTCTAAACGTAGAAAGATGTATATGTACTTGTTTAACAAGAACATATTCATTTTATTAAAAAAAAATAATAAAATAAAACAGGTGGAGGACTAGCATTACAGTCCCAATATTTGAAAAAAAGGCCAAAAGACAAAACCAGATAACTATAGAGGTATATCCCTACTGTGCTTAACGCTAAAAATGTTCACACAAATCATTTATACAAGATTATAAACAAACATTACTTTAGTTTTAGAAGGAACCGATCCACTACAGATGCCATATATGTATATCGTAAGACAGATAAAAGAGAAGGAAATTGAAAACAAAACTTCTGCCCTAGTCTACTTTGGGGATTCAATGAAGGCCTTCAAAAGTGTTACTCAAAGGTAGTATCAATATGTAACTTCAGAATTAATAAACATCATAAGGGATATAAAATAATATGGGAAGCAATGCAAAAATACGAAATGAAAACGAATTAAGCAATCCCTATAATGACGGGTGTCCGACAAGGAGATAGTCTAAGCTCATTACTGTTTGATCTAGTAACGAATGAACTGATTAAGGAAGTTTCAGAACTTCAGAAAAGAGGACACTGTGAATGATAGCAGACAAAACCTTAAGAGACCTAGTAAGGAATGCCAGAATGAGGGAAATATGTGAGGTTGATGATATCATCAGATGGAGTAGGCAGCGGAGGAGGGACCGGTATGGTAAGGATGAACAGCACCAGACTTTCTCATATCGTGCTGCACAATCAGTCTCACGGAACCCGCCCTCGCGGTAGACCGCCTAAAGGATATAGGGATAGCTGGGAGTCTACTTCGTCTACATAAAAGAAGAAGATAATAAAAACATCCCATTAAGGACAAATCAAATCTGTTTTGTTAGGTTTTTTTAAACTATTCTTATAAAATTATTAAACTATTTAATAAAAGTCATACCGGAAATATTTGAAAACAGTCAATTTTACCTATCAGTGATCTCGAAAGAAGATTTGTAGGATGCTCATCATAAATTATAATAATTGAAAGTTAAAATATTTTGTAAATAAGTTTTAATAATAATTGAAATAATGATTTATTTGCTTAAAAAAACTTCATTTATGAACACAAATATACGTAAAAAAATAAAAAAATACATACAAGACTTATTAAAATTTTTAACAATAATTATAAAAACTTCCTTGCACTCGGCACAAGTGCCGAGTTTATTGCCATATGGCAATTTCTTCCAACTAACCAGTGTTTCCAGCCCAGAGAAGCAATATTTGCGTGAGAAATGAATTTAAATCAATTTCTCCTCGGCTGGTAATTCTATCTTACTACAAAATATGATATCTTCATGTTCTTATACGCTTTAACACCGAATAAATTATTATCATCATTATTAAAAAACCGATTTGAGGCTGTATGGGTACACCGGTAGACTATAAGTATAAATTCTCTTACTGTTTTGAGTGGGTCGTATAAAAGTTTTCGTAGAGTTTCGGTTTATACCTGAGAACTCTCAGCAATATACACTCTTGTCCCTCCTTTCCTTCACCACACCTCTCCTTTCAATTCAAAATAGTCAATCTGAATTGCAAATGTCCCCGGGAAGTGAGCGGGCTGGGCTACCAAAGCTTCGCTCACTCTTGTTTCTATTCCCGATTCACATTTCAATTTTACCCACAATCTGAATATCGCAAGTGAGGATTCGAATCAAAAAGGCTTTTGATCTAGCGGCGAATTGGAGATATAAATGTATTTTTGACAATTTCGACATTAATTTTTGCAACACTTTTGACGGCGATGCCTCCAAAAAATAATAAACTTGCTATCAGTATTTTTTCATGCCATAGTATGTACATTTGAAGCAGTGTTGACGTTTAAGTGTAGAATTTATTCGATAAAACTAATAGTATATTTTACTACCGATACTAAAAATATGAAGAGTGAATTTATACGAATTGCATTTGAATTTTATGAGATGATAATATATTTAGAAAACATAAAATATTGTGTCAGACGTGGTTTAATTGAAAAAAAGAGAGGAAACGAACTAAAAAAGTACACCTATAAGTATACCTAATACCTATAATTTTGCCTCACCTATTTTATTGCGGGTTTTTCGAAAAGTGGACCACTGATATACAGACAAAAACAACCCACAATAAAATCGTCCGATCTTCACCCTTTCGGTAAAGACTTTATATTATTTTTAAACAGCTGTACTGTAGGTTTTTTCATTACTTAAACACCTGCATCGACGTAATTCCCAACATAAACTATAATACAACTGTTTTGAACAATTCATAATTGCAAAAATGTACCGAATTTTAGTATATAAGAAAAAGCAGAGTTTCTATGTTTACCAGTTGATAAGGGCCTAATAAGCTGAAACGGTCGTCCTGTGTCCAGGAAAAATATATATGTAGACCAAATCATTTGTTTGATTTAAAATACCCATTATTAAAAAAGTACATTTATAAAAATATGAATAAAATTATAAATGATATAATATCTAATACTTTCTGAGAATGCTAGCTGTGTTTAGCGAAAGCGTAAGGGTTTCCATATATATATTATTTTTAATTCGCTTGTGAATAAAACTGTATTTATTATTAAAACTTTAGTGTTTGTGGTCCTTCGTGGCTCAGTTGGTTAGGTATATGGCTACTGATCCAAAGGACCCTGGTTTGATTCCCGGTAAAGACACATTTTTTAATTGTGTTTTCAGTCTGGATCTGTGAGACGATAAATATCGTAAGTCTTCAGAATGTGGCAACTTGTTATTGGGTGCGTTTTAAATTAATATTTGACATAGTACCGGTTAGATGCCCGAGAAGTAGTATAAAAATTAAATAAAATACATTATTTTTTTATTCTGCGCGATAGGCCTATTTCGCCTTGTTAGGGCATTAACTAGCTTAATAAGCTAGTTAATGCCCTAACAAGGCGAAATAGGCCTATCGCGCAGAATAAAAAATTAATATAGAATCAAAAAGTCTTTACTTTTAATTATAGATAAAACTTATAATGGAATTCTACCAAATAAAAACTTCGTCGATAATTAAATAAAATACTTATTAATTAACTATAACTGTTTTAACAAAATTAATTAAATTGGTTATAATTAAATTGGTAATATCATCATTATAAAGATAATATACCTTAGTAAACATGGCGTATGGTGTCAATAAATAATCATTTATTGATATGCATTTTTTATGAGAGTTTAAGAAGGTTGAATGTAAAGAGATATTTCTATAAATATTTTACGAATATGATTTTCAACGTTAACTCGGGCCATTCAAAATGTTTTGTGAGGCATAAAATATACACGAAAAAGGAGAAAATTCGCTTTATTCCGTAAATAATGCTTCATAAAGGAATGTCAAAAATATCAGATCCTTTGACATTGAAATGTGAAAAGGCATTTCGGATTATTAAATTTGCATCACAACTTCTGGAGGCATCAGAACCCATTCAGGGGCTTCTGCCTTTTCGTTCTTTGATTTGTTTTATGGGGACGAACGAAATGAATCATTTTAAGGAGATGATTGGTTGGTTCATGTCAAAGGAACAGGGAAAGTTATTGCAACTTCTTTCTTTAAGAAGTTTTCAATTAACTTTGTTTACCATCACGGCTAGCTACCACCGCAGACTTAACCATGTTCTTGAATTTTCAAAATTTATTCAGTGATAAATAAGTTCCAAATTCTCTTCACATTCTCAAAAAAACCCACGAATCGAATTTATAAAACGTCGTTTAAAATATCCAGATAGTAATAATGAAATAATAGATTAATATTTTCAGTGTTAACTTTGTGGTACATTGTGGTGTGTTATTTGATAGACCTACTCTACGCGACCGCATCTTAGTCAGGATGACAATTTATTGACTTGTCCCATAGAAGTGTGCTACGAAATGATGTCGAAATGTGTTGGAGAAAAGATAGTTTGCCATGAAAGGCCTTTTCAACGGAATATCGTTGTGTTATAAAGAAAAAAATAAGTATAAAAAATTGGGACCCATAAATCATATGAATAAATTTTGAGAGTCCCAAAGTATAAAACCTATATGTAAAACAAACTATCGGCCTTCATGGCTCAGTTGGTTAGGTATCTGACTGCTGATCCAAGGGTCCCGGGTTCGATTCCCGGTGGCGACACAGTTCTTAGTTGTGTTTTCAGTCTGGATTTGTGAGATGATTGATATCGTAAGTATTTTGAATGTGGCAACTTGTTGGGTGCGTGTTTAATTAATATTCGGCATTGTATTAGTTAGTTGCCAGAGAAGCAATATTAAATAAATAAATAAACTATTTACAGGGGATTGATTACGTCGGGGTCACCACTATAGATAAGTTGATCACGTCAGGGTCACCACTATAGATAAGTAAATCACGTCGGGGTCACCACTATAGATAAGTAAATCACGTCGGGGTCACCACAATAGATAAGTAAATCACGTCAGGGTACATGTAAGTACATGTACATACATACGCATTCAAACATATGCGTCATTATTTCTCTCTTTCTAAACACAATATTTTATTTTAAGTCATGCACACACAACAAAATTGAAAAATAAATTATTTGTTGAAAAAAAATTGATTGATTAAAAAAAAATACTTATTTTTCTTTTTTAACTGTGGATCTCTTTTTATTTGAATTTTTTGTTACTAGCCCCTCACTAGGCACAGCCTGTGCTAAGGTGAGCTAGTTTAATGTTATTGTCTATTCTGTTGTATGTAATAGTGCATTTTACATTTTATTTGGTAGAATTAAGACTGTACGTTTACAAAATAGAAATGAAGGCGAAAAATTGTACCTTTCAAGATAATGGCTCAATTTTCTTAAGTAAGCAATTTGAATAGCGTTAGTTGAGTAGGTATCGTTAGCTACTAGTATTAAATTCTAGATAGGTACAATACACAGGTATAAAAGTAGAGGATAATTCGCAATCTTACTACTTGTAGTTAAATTTAAAGTAGCTTTCGACATTTGTACCAAGGTATATAAAGTTAAGTAGGCATAAGTAAGCGCTGCATTCCGAGAATTTCAGGGTTAGTTAACTTTGAATAGATTATCCTCATTCCGCGTGTGTCTCTTGTGTATTAAAGGGGCAGTGATTTAGATTTCTTTGTTTGAAAGAAGGGAAACTACTATTGTTGATCCTGAAAATAGGACACTAAAGTAGGTAACAAAGGAAAGGCGGAGACTTCTACGATATTCTTTAAAAAGATGTTCCTCTTCCGTGGAATAAGAAAATACACAAATTTACCAGAATGCCTATGTAGACATGTTTCAACGTTGAAGGGATAACATGGCATGAAACGTTGTTAGACGTCAAGAAAGGAAATGTCGACTTTTCAACAACACTGACAGAAAAACTAAGTTGAATTTTATTTTACCTATGCTTATTCTGTATTGTACAGTGACACAACTCAATATTGTAAAAAAGTTTTTATTGAATTCAATTTTAAATCTTTTGAATTTAGGAAAAATATTTGTTTTTCAGATTTTAAGATATTATAAAACGAGTGGGTTGTGGCCAACAATGAACTCTCCACACCATAGTAAGCGTTCATTTTTTCTTCTTTTTTTTGTTTTTTTTAACATTTCTACGTAGGGGACGCCAGCTATTAGGATTTGGGTCCATTTTACTCTTCCGAAGAAGCGCACTACGTAGCGTCGGGAGGGGTTTGCAATCTAGAAAAGAGTTTATTAATTCGGATTTTAAAAAGACCCGGGTTGTACGAAGGTGGAAACACAGAATTCGGAAGATCGTTCCACAGTCGGGCTGCTGTATTAATAAAGGAGTTTGGAATGTTAGAAGGTCTTCTTGAAAGGTTGACAATCTCTAAATGCATTTTTATGAAGTATATAGATTCCCAGAGGACAAAAGTTTTCACAATACACACAAAAACATTGTCACGAAACTCATAGTACCTACCTATGTATTTTCTACATGATACCTGTTGACAAATTTTAAGTAAAATTGCATTACTATCAAGATGATCATGAATGAGACAGTGTATCAATGTTGATGAGACGATGTATGTGTCAAGATAGAAGAATACGGTGTTCAGTTCTCATTGCCTACCCCTTGAGGAAGACAGAAGTGGAGAGTTAAAAATATATTTTTAACATCTCAATAGAGACAAAGTTGGAAAACAAACCAATTTTTCAATAGATGGTGTTACAAAAAAGTTTCTTGGTCTGTTCATAGATGGCGATGGTGTATTAACTTACTTTCAAACGAAAAGATTTTCATGATAAACATAATATATAGAACTTCCATAAATTGTATTGGAAGGGAATTCAATAAAAAGACATAATTTGTGAACGTGGTGCAAGTGTATAAAGTGATCGCGTAAACTAGCAGATGGCTAGTCATTTGCCCTGTAGGTGCCATCAGTTTCTGGTTCTCCTGTAGTAATATTCCAACTTCTTGTCTAAAAATAAATAGTGTTCAAAACCATAAAAGTGGGTAAAAATAATATGTTGACATATATAAATTATTTCAAAAATGTGACCAAATGGCTTGACGAATACGAATACATAATTAACAAATTATTAACCTCAAATGGCAAAGGTGAAAATTTTCCTGTAACCAACTTTTATTCAATTAATGAAGCAACTGGCTCACGCGAATCGCTATTATCATTAAAGCCTAACTAAACCTAACCGAAAATTATACGGGATGTAATAAAATACCGTGATTGGTGGGGGTATATATGTATGCTACCTCGTATCCCCCACAGATAAAAGTAATTTTCATACACATGCGATAGGTTGATTTGATGATATAATGTGGCGATTTTCTTTAAGTATATCAATCATAATATCTTGAATGAAATGTTGGATATTACCTTTCCCACTCCGGTAGCTTCCTTGGCTCCTATCCTCCTGAGTAGGGCTGGCGGAGGGGCGGGCGGCGCCCTCTGTAGGGCGGCACTGAACCCGCCCTGTCCCGGGGCGCTACAGCTACCGCTGCTTCCCGGGCACTCATCTTCTCGTCTCCGCCTGTGGGGCGACCCATTCAAATTCAACTTGGCTGCGGCTCTGGAATAAAATATAAAAATACTTGAATTAACGGTAATTTCTAGGAACAATATTTTTCTTTAAATAAACGGGTTAAAAAATTCATTCAATCACGGCATATCCCACAGCGACAGTTGTGCGGGTGTGCATTGGTTAATAAAATGTAGCACGACACATTATTATAAAAAAAATACTTTCTGTTGCCAAATGGTCATTTCTTGCGAGTAGTTAAACAGTCTTTATATAATTTGTATAGTATTTTATATCAATATTGTTATGTAATTATGACGTATGTATTTCTTTTTATTTGCTAATAAAAAAAATCTTCTCGGGTAACTAACAGGTCAATAACATTACCAAAATCAGATGAAGATGTTCTTTTTTTTTTTTTTTAATAAGGCACAGCCACCAATAGAGGCGGATTTGTGGAAGATGTTCTTAAACTCTAATACACAATACAACAATCCCCTCCACATTCACTAAAGATACCTCCTCCCCCTCCTCATCCTGAAACATACATAGGTACTCGTTTACTGTATTTGTCTTTATTATTTATTAATTTTTTACCTATCTTTTTAAATTTTCTTTTATCTTGTATTTTCTTATGACCTTCTCAACTGTGTAATAAATTACTGTATAATCAATAGTTCAAATTGAAGAAAGCACTTTTGGCTCAACTTTTATACAATAAATGTAATGTAAAATAAATAAATTATAACTGTAGCTTTCTGAGAGAAAATAAATAAATAAATATACTTAACCAATTATTTGTTTATAAATATTTATTTATTTCATTTGGCCGCATACATTACAATAAATAAAACAAAACCTGTATGTTATTTGTAAATATATAAAATGAAAGATAAACGCCGCCCACGCCGGGTCTAGTTTCCTGCTTGTCAGATATTTTATATAATTATTATTTTATATAATTGATTTTATATATTACTTAGATTTTTTCATGTAATTGATTACTTAGTCGGTGCGTTCCAAAAAGTCTGATGAATCGCTACTATGCAGTCTATTTATTAATCAAATAATATATTTCACCAAAATGAGACTTTAAATTTTTTACAGAATATTTGACAGAAACCCTTTCAACATAAAATTATTACGAAAAAAATATTTCAGTTTCGTGCGTTATTGAAAAATTGATACGACCAAAATTTCCTCGAGTTTACGAATGATAAACGAGTTGTACGTGATGAAAATGCAATAAGAGATAATATGCAGACATGCAGCTGAAAAATATTTTCTCGTTTCCTTCTCTTCAAGCTATATTTTTCTTCTTTTACAATGCTTATATCTAGTCAATACCAAACATCATAATATTGTTTTTTATTTTTATATTTAATAACGATCTGTGCTGAGAAATTGAATAAAAAAAGATTATAATCCAGGATTCCGTCAAAAAATTGATAATGATATTTTTTGAATATTATTTTTTTGCAGTGTATGTTTCATAGTATAATCTAAAAAAAAAATAAACACATTTTTTCTTCAAAGCAACATGTATGTAGGTAATTGTATAAAAAAACAATAAATTATTTATAATATAAACAAGAAAAAATATTTATAGAAAAAAATATATGGTTTTAAATATCGAATCAATAACTTTGTGGTACATTTTAACAAAGTTTAACTGTATTTTTTTAATATGTAACTGTGTATTATCCATATAATGATTGAAATTATGCGACCGGTTTCGGAAATAACCGTTCCTTCTTTAGTTTAATTTTCAACTAACTCAGAATATGACGATGTGCTTAAAAGAGTATAGGATTTGAGGTTGGAGGAGGTTATTAGGGGTGGATCTTGTGTGGAGTGGGTTTGATTGGTAAAAGGCCTTGAAGAGAAAGGAAGCATATTTAATATTATTCAAAAATATATAAATGACAATCATATTTTTCGTTCCCTGCCTCACTAGGTAAACCTGTTCTGAGACGGGTCACTTAAAATATTTTATTGATTATTTTTCTTTTTGAATTGATTCCTCCTTTTCTTCTTCTTCAGCCTTCCTCCCTCCACTGCTGGTTGTAGTCATCTTCCATTCTTTCCCATTCATCTCTCTCTCTCCGCCTTCGCATCCAGGTCCTTCCATCTTGCTGAACTATGTCATCGGACCACCTTTGAAGGGTCTTCCGACACTTCTATTTTTGGTCCAGGGCCTCCACTGTAGGATTCTGGGTGTCCACCTAGTATCCCCTGTCGTGCCATATGCCCAGCCCATTGCCACTTCAACCTTGCAATTCGATCCATAATATCTGTGACTCTTGTTCGGCGTCTTATTTCTTCGTTTCTTAATTTATCACGAAGGCTCACGCCGAGCATCTGTCTCTCCATGGCCCGCTGCGTACATTTCAATTTTTTTGTATGCTTTTTGTTGTTAGTGTGGTCGTCTCCATGCCATAATATGTTAACATCGGTAAGAGACATGTATCGAACATCTTTCTTTTCAGGCATATTGGGATTTCTTTATTTTCAAATAAGTGTTACAGTTTCCCAAATGCGGCCCAGCTCAGACCTATTCTTCTTGGTATTTCTGCCGTTTGGTTTGTCTTTCCTAGCCTTATCTTATGACCGAGGTACACGTATTCGTCAACTGTTTCTATTTCCCAACGTTCTGTCTATTTTGAATTGATTGATTTTTTTTATTTCCAGTGACTATTAATTATCCAAACGTAGATCTACGTTATTAATATGCAATGTTTTGAACCAGATTCTTTATTTTTTTGTTGTTTTTACAAAGTTTTGAAAATTAAATACAAATTATAAAAAATATATATAAAATATCCATTCTTTTAAATAAATAATCTTTAAAGTGTTATATTTTTGGATATTTATTTCATGGCAACAAATATTATGATATGAGATATAAAAAAGTTAAATGTGATGTACACACTAAATAATATTAATTTATCCATTTGGTTAAGCGCAGATAATTTTTACTGCATTTATTCACTTTTTCGTACTGCATCAGCTTTGATATAAATAATATTTTCTCATTTATTTGCTGAAAATGATATTTGTTCTTTCAATATATTATCTTAAAGGATTTTCTTTGTAAAATAAAATAAACTTACAACAAATATTCAATAAGAACATAAATTAATAATAAAACTCAAGAATTCCCATTGATAACACGTTTTCTCCACTGCATAAAAGATATCTTTGTGCACTTATTTTGGGATATTCGTCTCCATACTAGTAAAACCAAGTCACTGCGAAGGGATATTTCATTTCGCAGTTCATGTGGAAATTATTGCTTCCTCTTTTGTGCTTATCAATCGTTTTTTCCCTCTACAATAAGAAAACGAGTAGGTAGATGTAAAGCCTGCATCGATAGGAATGGTCAAAAATATGCTCAAAAAGACCGAGACTCAGTCTTTGCTTTGTACACTCGTACATAAGTTTGCATTTGTAAAATTAAATGCATTTATAAATGGGAATACATCAAATTGGACGATATTTCTCAAGACCAAAAAAATAAATAACCACGGAAAATCCTTTCCAGATTAACTTAAAAAAAACAAAACAATCAAATTAACATATCTCAAGTTTTTTTTCATTAGTATGTAAGTTATTTTTTTTTATATATTAAGATTTAATTTGCGAAAATAATGCTTACTTAAAAAAGTATTTTTAATTAAAATCAGTTGAAAGGTTTGATGTTTAATTTTATAATTCAATTAAAACAATGATATTGAGGATTCATATATCTATGAATGATTCTAGAATAAATATGGATGTTGATAGCAGTTCTGAGTTAATTAAGGTTAAGTTAGTTCTTCGAGTTTTGGCTTTGAGCACAGCGGTTTTATATATATATTTTTTATAAATAAATATAAATATGTACTTGTTAATCAAGTAGGTACCTATACATCTTCCTACATTCCTTAAATGAAGTACAAATGCTTGTGCTATAGGTGAATGAAATCTGTCGAGGCAGGATTCGAACTTGCGACCACTGGATTACTAGCCCAGCGCGCTAAACGCTCTGCCATAAGCCACTCGAAATTAAATGTCAAAATATAATAGGTAATACATAAAGTAGGTACATAAAGGGATTATCTCTAGCATATTGGAGAGCAATAAAGACTAACTGACAACAAAATGTAAGAGAGTATCGATGGTCTGGATGTCTGCTGTGTATGTGCATCTTTCCATTGTCTCTATTTTAAATATCATATTTACTTTTATTAATGTTGTCAAACTCCTCTTTCTATAAAAAAATATGTTTTTCATAAAAAAATAATAATCATAGGTACGGAACGCATGACTGGATCTGTTAATGAAAGATCGGTCTGAGTATGAATGTACTATGTCCCATCACTATGCGTGTAGGAAAATCCACACTAAAGCGCTGCCCCCTTCCTTTTATTTTATGTCCCGTCCTAACGATAAGATTTTTAACCCTATGAGTCAAAGTTGACATTTGCACCTGATGCCCTTTAGGGGTAAAGAAAGGAAACATTCTTTTGGGAGTTGGGGCTTAAGCAAACCTTCTCCTTAGTCGCAGTATGCGTGCTTTACCAAATGTACCTTACTTTGTACCCAGTGCAGTGACATGATTTATATACAAAAGTCAGCTTGTCTAGACGCCCTGCAACAATTATAAATCATTTGCACAAAGAAAAATTTCTTTGGATGGTACCTGAGACATAATTTAGAACTGTCTTCCGTTTAAGATTTTTAACAGGAGGATTATACAATTAATTTTCTCCAACAGTATGTTTTCTTTCTTAATGTCGTCCTGTCATTTTTAGTTTTTTTTTTGTTTAAATTACACAGCTCTTTTCAGAGATAACGAGTTTAAAAAGTGTATAATGGTCATTCAAAAGCTCTTCACTATCTACTTTTATTTAAAACAACTCCTTTCCAAAACATGTACATATATAAAAAAAAAATTTATTATTCACCAATTTTTCAAATAATTCTTATATTTTTGGAGTATAATTTGTCGGCTTTCATGGCTCAGTGGGTTGGGTATCTGACTCCTGAGCGAAAGGTCCAGGGTTCGATTTCCGATGGAGACACATTTTTTTAATTGTGTTTTCAGTCTGGATCTGTGAGACGTTAAATATCGTAATTCTCCAGAATGTGGCAACTTTTTATTGGGTTCATGTTAAATTTATGTTTGACATCGTACCTGGTAGTTGCCTGAGAAGCAATATTAAATAAATAAATAAATAATTTGACAAAATGTTCGAAATTTATTTTTATTTTGACATTATAATAAAGGACAGAATGTGAGCAAGCGAAGGACAGTTAATATTTTCGATTTGAACCTACATATTATGTACATACTATGGATTCTTTTCATACTATTGTAACTTATTTAAAAATTTTGTGCTTTCCCAGTTATGTAAATATTTTTAATGACTAGCGTGTAAAATATTTAAAGGTAGATGAATGGTCTATGAAATTTTGTTGAATGTTAATACATTTACCTTAAGAGTTAAACAATCCAATGGAATTTTCGCAATCAATTTGTATTCATTGATGAAACCCAAATGTTCATGTCTACGGATATCTTCTCAAATTTTATTTATTTGAGCTAGCGAGATGAAAGAAATTTCTAATGATATAAACTCTTTGGTAAATATGAAAAATTGTCAACAAACAGTTATCACTTAATAAGGGTGTTAACGCCAAAAAGAGGTGAATATAACTGTAGCATTTTATATATGAGAATGACATATAATTGATGCAATCACTGCTCGCCCCACACCCACAAATCAATTATTTCTTTCTATATCAAGTCCTGATAAAACCATCATACCGTATCCGTAATTTCTACCCACCCCCACACTTACTATATTCACCATTAAAATTGTTTCTCACCGCGCGCGTGTGATCAAAGTGACAAGTTGTGACCATCCAAACAAGGAAGAAGACATAGGAATCATCAAGTAAGTGAGTGTTCCATCTATATCTTTCCTTCTACCTTGCAGTGGTTGCAACAAACCACCCCTGTGATAAAATACAGTCCACATGTTTATAATTTCATATACGCTTCATCCAAGGGCATCGCTAGTTAATGTTCAGATATAATATTTATTAAAACGGAAATGACTTTTGAATCAAATGATTTCTATGTTTAATGAAAACTATTTACAGAAACAATCGACAAAGACTCACATAAAATAATTTTTCGTGTTGAAATAATTAAGATATACGCACCGATATTTCTTTGTGATATAGAAATATTTAATAAAATACATTTGATTTATTCACAAATAACACGAAAATATTCAATAAACTTGGTGTTCAGATGTTTTTATAAGCACTGAGTGTAAAACTGACCCACTAAAATATATCTTTTCCGGGGCGGCAATGAAACGTAACAACCATAATAATATAAAGCAGCAGTGTACAAACTACGGGCCGAGGACCGCACGCGGACTGTTTATTAAATACCAGAAAATAAAAAATCCATTGTGTTGTTTGACGTATCATATATCACATTTATTACAACACATAAACTTTAATAATTTTATTCATACCATCCCACAATGTGGGGTCACCAGCGATAGGTGTGCGAGTGTACATTGTCTGATAAATGTAAGTACGACACATGCGTGTATATCAACACGCCAGTCTCATTTCACCTAAAAAGGCAATATTCAGAATGGGTGGTGAAAGTCATTATTGAACTATATGAGATGTTATTTTGCCTCTTGTATGTATTTTCGACACCCAACTTTTACGGGACGCGAGAATACAGTGGAAGCACAATTCTTGGCCGGAACCTTACAGCAGATTATGAATCAAAACTATAATTTAGTATGAATCTTCTAAAATAGGTATTGAAGACAACGGTTGAACATAAATACAAACGTAATCAGGGACGCGCCTAGGAACTTCGGACCACGCAATCCCTGAACGAAAATTGGGACATTTTTTTTAGTTTTTACATAATTAAAAACTCCTTGGCCAGTTATTTTACGCCTATAAACGAGGTCATATATGTTATTTAATATAATAACACTTGTAAATAATATTGTTTGTTTTTAATATCATTTATCACCACAAAATTATACAATTTTTATACACGTATATTTTTTATATTGAGTAAAATATATTTTTTATTGCTAAATTTGCAATATGAAAAAAACTAACACAAGTAATAGTAAGTATTAAATGATAGGATAATTGATTCAAACAAATGAAAATAAAATTAAATAGTAGCCTATATTATCTTCTTAAAAACTATAAGTCAGTACTGCGTTATTCATCTCTCTTGTCAGGAGCAATACTTGGCAACGTCGACCGCTACGAGAAAGTCAAACTAATATAAAAATAAAACTTAGATATTAAAATATTTTTTTCTATTAATGCGCACATTTTGGTGTATGTACTTATCTTGTTCAAAACTGCAAGCCGGGTTGCTTTACTAGTAGTTCAATGATATTTGCTATTTGAAGCCGAAAATCTAAAGTAATAAAGCAATCAAAATGTTAGTGTATGTGTGTGTGTGTGTGTGTGTGTGTGTGTGTGTGTGTGTGTATGTGTGTGTGTGTGTGTTTGTCTCACGCCTTCTGAAAAACCAAGAGCATCTAAAAATCTAATTTATGTGCGAACGTGTACCTGTATACCTGATGCAGTGTCACGCTAAAAATAATGCGATAAAAATGCTGAATTTTAAAAATATTTCAATAATTATTTTTTTCATACAAAATTTTCCAAGTCGTATCTGTCAAAAAAGTGTACATTTTGCACGCATATATCTGTTAGTTTAAAAGTTAGAAGTACGTATTTACACGAAAAAAATTTACTTTCAAGTATAACTTAGCGTTTAAGTGAAAAACATGGTGAATATTTTGTATAATTATAATGTTTAACTTATTTTTAAAGTAAGCGTTTTGTACATAAATGCCGCCATTTTAATATCTTTTCATACAATATTTCATTTTCCTACCGAATGAATATGTTCTTGAAAATAATAAACCTTTGAAATAAATATAAATATGAAATAATAAAATGAAACACAAGACATTACAGCAAGTTTTAAGACGTATATTGTAAAAGTCTGTTAATTATTAGTAAAGATATGGGCATAATAAAATTGCATAATTTGTATATAATATTTGATATTTCGGACAATTTTCATTTTTATGGCATCGAACAAACCAATGTAGGTACCTACATATTCAAAAAATGTATCCGAACCATTCGATATTACTTACGTGTTCGAATCGTTTCCATGGCTACAGAAAGAATGTGATATTCAAATAAAATTTGTTAGGAATCGAATTTATTTAGAAGGTTGTTGTAGGTAGGTACCTACCTAATACTATTTACTTACAAATCAACAATAATATACCTATACTGATTTCCTATAGGAAAATTATTTTATTTATTTATTTATCAACCGTTTGTCCGATTATAATGAAACTTTGGTGAATTGTCGAGCGTATGCCCAGGATGGTTTTTGGATTTAAACTTTTTTCTTATTCTTCTTCTTCTTCGTGTATTTGGTCGTTTTACCTATGAAGGGGGAGTATCCTGGGAAAAGAAGGTCCGACTGTCCCTCCATCTCTTCACAGGTCTTCCAGGACGGGTTCTGCATATAAACTTTTTTCTTCTTTTTCTTCAACGTGTACTTGGTCATCTTACCTATGAAGATGAACTATCCTGGGAGATGAAGGTCCAATTTTCCTTCCATCTCTTCGCAGGTTTCTGGATTTAAACTTTTTTCTTCTTCTTCTTCATCGTCTATTTGGTCATTTTACCTTTGAAGGTGGACTAACCTGGGAGAAGAATGTCCAATTTTCCTTCCATCTCTTCGCAGGTATCTGGATTTAAACTTATTTCTTCTTCTTCTTCTTCATCGTGTATTTTTGGTCATTTTACCTATGAAGTTGGAGAATCCTGGGAGAAGAAGGTCCAACTGTCCTTCCATCTCTTCGCAGGTATCTGGGTTTAAACTTTTTTCTTCTTCTTCGTGTATTTAGTCATTTTACCTATTAAGTAGAGCATCCTGGGAAAAGAATGTTCTTTCATCTCTTCGCGGTTCTTCCAGGATGGTTTCTGGATTTAAACTTTTCTTAACCGACTGATGGGACGGGATGTAATGAAGGGAAGGGATGCACTAAAGGGCCTGAAGGGACGGGAGGTATAAAACTGCCTGAAGGGACGGAAGGTAGTGAAGGGTCTGATGGGAAGGGACGTAATGAGGGATTAAAGGGACGGGAGGTACTGAAGGGCCTGAAGCGGCGGGTCCTGGAGTCTAATTCTGTTTCTTCTTAATTTTATGTAGACCTTTAGGGCAGTTTTTATACAAACTATTTCCTATTGTCTAATTCATCTTCTTCTTCTTTTATGTATACATTTGGGTCATTTTTTTATAAAAATTATTTCCTTTAGTCTAATTATTATTCTTCTTCATTTAAGTACGTAGACTTTTGGGAGAGTTTTAATACAAACTATTTCCAATAGTCTTATTCATTTTCTTTTATGTAGACCTTTTGGTCAGTATTTATACAAACTATTTCCAATAGTCTAAATACTCTTCTTCTTCTTTTTTGTAGACCTTTGGGTGAGCTTTTATACAATCTATTTCCAATAGTCTAATTCTTCTATTAGGTATATGTATTTTTACTTATTTTATGTAGACCATTGGAATAGTTTTTTATACAAACTATTTCTTATAGTCTTATACTTATTTTTCTCTTTTTTATTTAGTCTTTTGGGTTAGTTTTAAGTCTAATAGTCTATTGTGCAGAAATACTTTTAACGATATGCACACTTGATGAAAATACATATGAAATGAATGGGATATGGGATGTGACGATATAACCTGCACTAGAATCTTTTCAATACTTTTGTTTAATTAAATTTAAACCATTTATATCATCCTATTTTGAATAGTTTTCAACACCTAATATTTAAAGAATGGGGGTTGTGGCCATTACTGAACTCTTCACAACATTTATATTCAAATTAAAAACTATTTACTATAGTTCAAGTCTTCTTCGTTAATGAAGACTTTCAGTCAAATTGAGCAAAAATATAATGCACACTTGATGAAAAAATATAAAAACGAATGGGATGTGACCAATACTAGATCTTTTCAGTACCTACGTTTGTTTAATCAAATTTTAACCACATCCCAACATCCAAAATTACTAAATTTTCAATAGGTACACATTACAATTTGTTTTCGATGATAATATTTAAAAATGGGGGTTGTGGCCAAACCAATCTCTTTACAACGTTGATAAACAGTCATATTTAAAACCATTACGCATAGTCCATGCGAGCAGAAATTGTATAAATATTATACTTCATTCACACTTTATAGCAATATATAAAAAAGAATGGGTTGTGGCCATCACTTGAACATTTTACAATACTTAAACTCAATCAAATTTCAAACCACTTTTCATAGTATGATATTGCAAAATAATTGGGTGACAATATTATAAAAACGATTGCTTTTTCTTTCACAATTTTACATTCTTGGCCAACGGCGGGACATAAAAGCTAGTATAAAATATAGAGTGAAACTAAATTCCTATAAATGAATCCTACTTGCGTGAAACAGAAAGAAATACAAGCCATTTTAGTAAATATCGTACAAGTAGCGACAGTATAATATTATATTCAAATAGACACGCGTTCGGTACATCAAATGAAATATTATTTTATATTTGACCTGGCGCACGTGATACTTTTGATATTTGTATTGTAATTTTTACCTGATTTTTTTTTCTTATATATTTCTTTACTGTATTTGTACAGGAATGCCCGGCTTTTTGGGTTCTAGAATTAAATTTGCTAATGCGTATAGAAACGTGAACAGATAGTAATGAAAGCTCACATTTCTGCCACACATAATACATAAAAAGTACATTTTTTTGGTGATATTTTAAACCTTTCATTTCATTCTCAATTTATTTGTTAAATCTTATTGTAACCGTTCATGTGTCGGTGGCTTAGTTGAGGAAATGTACGAGGATGCATGATTTTGATGATATATTTATTCTAAAATAAATGATGTCATCATGACATTTTTTCACCATAAGTATATTATGTTAAGTTAAATATAATTGGAACGTTGTACGAGTGTGTAAACTTTTATAATGCGGCCCTCAATTCAATGAATTGCTAATCCCCGAATTACGTATGATACGTATCCAATGAAAAAGTAATCATTCTTCTGTTCACTTCAAACGTCGTGATAAAACATCGCTTAACTAAACTAGTTATTATCCATCAACCATTTTGACATAATCTGTAAACAAATCTCAATAGAGGGTGTTGGGTTAAGGATATTTATATTATTTTTTTCGTGATATGATTCCAACTTTTTTGGAAATTTTTATAAAATTTCTAGATGGCTGAAACGATTGAATTACATCTAAAAATAAATAGTAATATTTATAGTCCAAAAAACTTACATAAACAAATAAGTACATCTATACTAACCACTTTTTATTACGAGTTATATTATTTGATTCTACTTCGAGAGGTAGATCTAGGTGTATCATTTTCCATGTCAATAGGATGAATGGTCTCCTGAAACTAGTAGTGGTCAATATAACTCGCTTTAAATAATAGGAACAGTATTGACGCCAAACTCAATAGTAAATTTATTATCAAATCTCAAAAAATATTTATTTGAACTATTGAAATTTTGTTTGTAATAAACCGTGTATTTATGAAAATATATTTTAAGATAATTTTACGTTTTTAATGTACCTGCTGTATTAATTTAATAGTGCATTAAATGTAATCTGGATACAAAAGATCTGAACTTCATCCAAAACCTATATTGGCACCAAACAGCTGAGATCAGACGTGGAAATGTGACATCAGATGAAATACCCATACAGCGAGGAGTACGGCAGGGTTGTATCTTGTCTCCTCTACTTTTCAACTTATACTCTGATTATGTATTTAAAAGAGCTCTCAACAACACCGAGAGGGGTATAAAAGTCAACGGCGTAGTAATAAATAATATCAGGTACGCCGATGATACTGTACTACTGGCGGATTCTATTTCTGATCTCCAGGAACTGTTAAACAATGTCAATGTATTTGGTGAACATTTGGGTTTATCTATAAATATAGCCAAAACAAAGTGGATGACATTTGGTCGATGTGAATATCCTGGTTCTTCCTTGCAATTAATGGGCAAGGTTATAGATAAGGTGGATAAATTTAAGTACCTTGAAGGGCAAGATAGAAGGTCGCCGAGGGACTGGAAGGAGACAGATGTCCTGGCTGCGCAACATTATGGAATGGACCGGCTTCAGGACCGTGGAACAGATATTCCGAGCAGCACAGGACAGAGAGGGATTTGCCAGAGTGATAGCCGACGTCGGGGGTTCCTGACATGGCACCGGAAGAAGAAGAGAAATGTAATGTCACTCAGTAGGGCTGATAGTAAAGGGATGCTTAAGAATCTGCTCCATCCAAACTTATGTCAACTACTAACATCTGTTTTGTTTTCACAGATTTATGTTGTGCAACATGTTGGAAACTGGTTATGTATGTACTTACTTTGTATATGTAGATTGTCAAAATCCAATAGCCATATTTTCAAATATTGTCAAATAACTTCGCTCAGTAAGTTTGACAATGTTATTTGAATCAGCTTCGTACTGACTAACTCAAATTCAATACTAATTTTAAAATATATATTTTATAAAATTATTTATTGCTCTTTCAGGTAAACAAAGAGAGAACGGAAGGACCGCAGGACTTGGTGAGAGTAGGTACTGGGAGTACCGACCCCAGCTAGGTAAATGGGACAAAGGCTAGGGCAAATAAGAAGAAGAATATTGCAGTTAAGCGAAAAAATTCCTGCCAAAATAAGGCGAAAAATTAAAAAAAATCATTTTTAATTATTTATGTTTCCCATTAGTAAAATTCTGGTATGAATTTCTGAAATAATAAACACAATAATGTCTCCAAGGTGATGCTATTCCATAATGCAAAAAAAATACATGTGTTTTGGACGAAATTTCAAAACAAACTTTATTGGTCTTACTTACTATTTGCAATTTGTGTTTAAGCTGATACTTATCTAGTTTTTTGTATGGCCGAAAATGACTTAGCATTGGATTAAACTCGTATTTTAAATAGTAAGTAAGGCCCTATATGTTTCCAAAGTGATATATGTATCTCGTTATTAAGTACCTACTGAAGTAACCCGAAACATTGAAAAAAAAATGATTCTAGAGTTATATCTATAATAAAAAGTAAAGACTTTTTGATTCTACATTAATTTAATTGAGCGCGATAGGCCTATTTCGCCTTGTTAGGGCATTAACTAGCTTATGACTATTTTGACAAATTTTACTTATATTTATAGATTAATTATGTAGGAGGAGCTTACAGGTTCTTGTGATTGGTCATTTAAAACTATTGATATTATACAATGCAAAAAAGAAATAAATTTACTTTACTCTGGTTGGTTGAGACTATTTATTTTTTGACCAATCGCTATTTAAATAATTAGTGAAATTGAATATAATGAATTGATTTATGGTAATGGCTGGTTTTTCGGTGTAACGGTACATGGTATTGTGTTCTAATGGGCAGTGAAATGCATTAAGTGTTTACAATATTACGGATTATTTCTTAAGCTATTGTTGATATGTAGGTATTCTTGGTGGAGTAGTATGATGGGTGTATCTGAAACAATTAAAAAAAGTTTGCGGCAGAATCAAATCAAATAACTTATGGTATATTTTTGTTTATGGAATAATATCTATGAGCGGTGATCTGTGTATGTTCATTTGTTCATTTATGACAATGACGTTAGGATTTTTTAAGTGCTTGGAAATTTCTAACTGCTCTAATATATTTAGCCTTAAACCTTTCTTAGCAAAGTGTAGAGGAATAGGTGAATTTGTTGGACTGATTGTATGATTATTTTCTATGAGGTGCTTGGCGAATTGAGAATCTGTTTTGTTTTTTTGCCACGATTTTTTATGTTCTTTGAACCTTTCTGCAATATTCCTACCACTTTGTCCGATGTAAATTGAGTTACAATCATCGCAGGTCAATTTGTATACACCGCTCTTCTTTAGTTTGTCTATTTTATCTTTTGAATTTTTTATTACCATTCCTATGTTTTTGTTTGTTTTGTAAGTTATATTTATACCTGATTTTTTCAAATTTTTACCTAGTCTTTGCGATAAATTTCCTGAATAAGTTATACATTTATAGTTTTCTTTGTGGTTATTTTGTTTGGGGTAAAATTCTTTCAGTGTGTTTTTTTGAATTTGTTTATCAAACAGTTTTTTAATCGTATGTTTTGTGTAGCCATTATTCATAGCAATTGTTTCTATGATTTTGAATTCTTTATCAAAGGCTATTTTATTTTGTGGGATATTGACTAACCTGAATAGCATAGAATTATAAGCTAATTTGTGTGACCATGGATGCAATGATTTTGCATGAATAGTGGTATCTGCGCTCAATTAAATTAATGTAGAATCAAAAAGTCTTTACTTTTTACTATAGATATAACATATAATGGAATTCTACCAAATAAAAACTTCATCGATAATTAAGATTCTAGAGTTTTTGTATTATAGAGTGCAAAAATCCATTTTGAAATTAATAAATAAGTGTTTAATTTTTTTACGTTTGGTCGTTATTATAAAAAAAAATATTGTGGTAAATACAAATTTATTTATTGATTAATTAAAAAAAAAGTTTTCTCTACGACAGGAATGAATTGAGTACGCCGCTATAAAAGTCAAACGACTAACCACTATGTTATGGTGCTTGGCGAGTACCTAAACAATATTAAATGTACCTAAACAATATTAAAAAAATGTTAAATTAAGCATTTATACAAAAAAAAATTATTCAAGTAAACAAAATTCGTGCCTTGTGAAAATAAATGAAATTTTGTAATTTCAATAATTTACAATAAAGATAAATTAATATGTTTTATTAGACCGATACAGAACCGTGCTTGGGTCACATCAAAAACAAAAGATTTTTAATTTTGTGTTATTTTCATTATTTAAAACGATTTATTTGCTTCGGGGCCCATCTTAATGGTCTTTTCCGCAGTTGTGACATTCTTGACCCACAAATAAAGTTGATAAAAATATTTGAATTCCACGCAAGGAGCCCCGTGTGAAAAGGGAATTACCCATCATAATGGTTAATTAAAGGAATACTTGGATAGGGGTCCCGAACAAACGTGTGATGCTTTTTTACAACACGTGACATACGAAACGACCGACAAAGAAATTAATTATGCCATTAAGTCCAACATTAATATAAATGGCCATAATATTTTCACAGAAAACAAATGCCTCTGATATTAGTCAAATACCGCAGCAGCCATTTCATAAGTCCAAAATTATTTTTTAAAACGGCATACGAATGTTTGTTCATATGATATATATTTAATATGAGGGTTGTATTAATTGACCAATGCCACGCGAACCGTCACTAAATATTCGACTTAGATATTCGATTCGAGTAGGATGACCTGTAGTTGCTTTGGGAAATCTAGCTGCTAGAGGCAGTTTCTCTTATTACTAAAACGATAAGCGAATTCCCCATATAGCTGTTGAGATAATACATTATTTATGGCACGTGTTCTCTATGTGACCAACTAATTAATGTAAACCTAACATTAAATTATAATATACATACATAGGTACGTGTGCATCTCACTTATAATTTGAAACACATAATTATTTTGTAATACTTACTACTCTACCACCATCCAATAATAATATTTAAAGAGAAACTACTCAAAAAACTTCAAATAGTTCCAGTATATTCCTTCTATATATATCCTTCCGTAAGCTCCTTTTTTCCTTATTGCTATGATAAGTTAGTGTTGTTTTTATTTATTTTTTCTCTCCATTTTCTTTTTTGTATTGTACCAATTTAACTTTAGAGACTGCACGATGCTCGGGTTGGTTGGAAGAAATTGTCTTATGGCAACAAACCCGCCTTTGTGCACTTGTATATAAATTTTACAAATAAATAAATATAGTTATGGCTCGTTTTGTAAAATTATAAAAAAATGTTCTTGACACCGTTTTTCAAAATATAGTACCTACCTACAAATAGGAGATCACCGACCTCTGATATATACTTTTAAAAAATTTATCTTTACAATTGTTATTAGATATTGATAAATCCGCATAACCAAGAAGACATATTACCAACCCATGTAGGTATACACATGTTATCTTCAAACTAACACAATGTTTTACACCGAATCATCAAACAAATTATCATCTTCTTCCATTCTATGCACTAAGTCACCTAGGGCATGTCTGCAGTTGGTTTTATCTTTACATGATCCAAGGATCCCTCGGTATTCCTCCGGATAGTAAGTAGAGAAAGATTCCTTGGTTTACCATGGGGTCTGCGTTCAACGTGCTCGTACCATCTCAACTGTCTTTCCTCTATCTTACTATGTATATTAGTAACGCCTAGGCTTTCACGAATGCGTGAACTATTTATTTTGTTCCATAAAGACACACCAGCTGCCCATCTTAGCATTCTTCAAATCTTCGTTTCTATCAATTTTTAAATACTTGTCAAGGTAATTTCTCTTCCGCTGCATCAATTATATACTCATACAAGGTTTTTGCCATGTGTATGTTTTGATACATGGTCGGGTCAAATTTTTAGCAGCAAGTTCAGCAAAACAAGCAATAGAAGGGTTATAATTGGTTATCGTCCAACATTTATTAAAAAGAATGCTGGAGATGTTGGATGTGGAATAGTGAAACTTATATTGGCATCCATCACATTGAAAGAGATTTCATTTGGTAATTCTACTGAATTTCTCAGGTCCTCTTTTGAAGTACAATCAGCAAGACTATGGAACGACTTAAGTGCTGATATAACGACGTCTCAGTCGATTCAAGGATATTATACCTGTCTAATAACTCTTAAATGACACTCCTACCCCATCCTCTCTCATATCCCACAACCTCTATCTCCCCTCTTTCTTTTTTGTTATGATTTTACATTTAAAAATGTTTATCATTCTGTTTGTTTTATGTTATGATTTTAATGTACCTCGCACTACACTATTTATGGCTACACATAAATTTGGTTGGTTGGAAGAAATAGCCTAATGGCAATAAACCTATGCTCAAAGTAACTCGCATCTCTAGTCCCTCCTGCTCCAAAAACCCGGAAATTTTCAAGGACCGAATTAACATTTTCTTTAGCAGATTGCAAACACTCCCCAACGAATCCATAAAAATGAAAAAGGCAATAAAACCTAAGCAGTGTTTGCAGCCCAGAGAAGCAATAATTGTGTTACAATGCCACTTAGCATTAAAATATTATTATTATTATCATAAAGAAATATAAAATTAAAAAAAATACAGTATTTAGTGTATATATTTGTTAAATGTACAGGTATAATGTTCATCACGATCCTGGCAAGTGCAGATTCGTTATAGCGCAGTGTATAATTTTTTTTTCTCAACGCTTTGTAAGAATCGTTATTATGCACTTCTCCAATCGTAAATTTGCGAGTGTGATTGACAAATAATTTAAAGGCCGCACTACATTACATGATGGTTTGCGAATGCTAGGTGTGGAGCCTTATACTGTGGAGTACATAATACTGTACATGAAGTAAGTAAATAAATAAAGATGCTTTTCCGAGACAGTTATCTTAGTCCACTTTGTCGTTCTTTATGTACTTTTGTACGATAATTCTCTCTAACAAATATACACCATTGCGATGAATATATTGAATCTTCCAATGAATCATGATCACGAAATGTATGTGGCTGTGTGTTGAGTAACAGAAAGTGAAGAAAAAACCTGACAACTTGTTTAAAAGTATGTAGGTAGGTACGTACAAGAAGCAATTTGAGCGTGTCAGGATAAGAACGTTGGCACATTGCAAGTTGATAAATTTGCGTGTAAATAAAATATTTCACAACGAAAAAAAACAAACAAATGAAAGGAACAGAATAAAATCTTATGTTTAGGTGTCTAAGTCGGAGTGGAGAATAAATGGGATAGGAAATAAAGCATTACACGGGATAGCTGGGTTTTGCTTTAATTTACTTTTGAAAAATTTAACAACGCGGAACTTAAATCGGAGGGGAGCATTTGTACCGCAGATATCAAGGAGAAACGTTTAAGAATCGAGTGTATTTTTGTACAATTTACTTTAAAGTTACATAGATAGAAGAGTCTTGCTAGGAAATAAAATTTCCCTTTTCGTTTATCTACCTTTCTCAAAACACATGATTCAGCTCAGTTACTATGTACAAAATAAAGAATTCATTTTTGTTCACTTCATGCACGTATTTTAGAGTAAAAAAAATATTTAAATTCATTTCTTATAAAAATATTGCTTCTCCGGGCTGGAAGAACCGGTTAATTGGAAGAAATTGTCATATGGAAATAAACTCGCCACTTGCGCACGGTGCAAAGAAGTGTTTATTTTTTTATATGCCTAAAATAGAATTGCTGAATATTGAAAAAAATGTAATAATTAATGACTATTAAGGTAGGTACTATTAAAAATTACTTTTGGCGCAGTTTAGTAGTGACATCTAACGGCTGCAATAAAAGGTCAGTTGATCTAATTTATTTAATAGTAGTTAAATATAATGGCCACAATAATATGGATTGTTTTAATTTGTTATCATTTATTTATTTCTACTACTTACGACAAATAAAATCTATCAATATATTCCTGCGGAAGCAGCGTGATCTCTAGTAAGCGCATACTTTATTTCCCGCCTGGACTGCTGTAATGGTATCTACGCAAACCACATCCTTTGGTGAACGTCTTTTGCTGTGGCTGGACCAGCCTCGTGCAATATTCTGCCACCGGAACTAAGGCGGATCGAAAACTTAGCCCTATTCAGGAAACACCCGAAAACTCATCTCTTCTGCGAGTCTTACAAAAACCTGTAATCTATTCAAAGCGCCCTTGAGGTGTGGTTTTCACAAAAACGACGCTATAAAAGTCATCTCAGTTTATTATTATTTATGACAGTAAATCTAGTAATACAAACGATGGATTTTTTTTCTTCAATTTACTAACAAATCTATGGATATTAGTTGTTGTAATCTAACTGTTATTTCTGTTAAAAAATAACAAACATGAATTGCGGTCAAGCAATTAGTTCGCTAATTCAAAAAAAAAGTAGTTTAACTGTAATCGTTTAATTTCAGTTAATGGTTTTTTTCGGGCGTCGGCAGATCGAAAGATAACCTAAGGAGATGGGGAATCATATCAGACGACGACTACCTCTCGTGTGAATGCGGCCTGCCGCAGACCACTGACCACCTACGAGATTGCCTTGCCTGCCCTGCTACCTGCTCACTCGAGGACCTACTGCGCTGTAGTGGCGCAGCAGCCGACGTTGCCTAGTATTGTTCGAGAGATGTTTGATTGCTGCTGACACGAAGAAGAAGAAGAAGAATGGTTTTACACAATAACTTTTAAATCGAATATCAAATCAAAACATTACAGTATGTAAATGAACGACACTGCGATGATGCGAACACGCCATTAGAGAAAACTCTACTCACAAATAGGGATGTTCCATATTTAAATGAATAATTGATTGCATAATTATGGTATGCAATGTCAAAACAAATAAAGCAATCGACACATATAAAACAATGACATCTTTGTTTGTTTTCCAAAAGTATAATTTATTCGCTAGAGAAGTATAACGACGTACCGAGAGATGTCACCACTGGAATGTAGTTAAACAGAAATAAACGTATGTAGATACATAATATTATGTTCACATAATAATGTTATTTAATATGCATATTATGGCACGTGTTAACCGCCTATAAAGTATACAATGTGCATATGTTGGTATGTATTGTATACTATACCTAGTATAGAGTGCGTGAATGGTGCACCCCATTGCCCGTCTGTGTTTATATTCAGTGGTTCACAAAAGTAAAAATCGTCTGAACAAATATTGATTGAATGCATATAGAGTTAGTGATTGTTTGATTTTTAATATCATATTAAATCTCAATAAATTATATGATCAACATAAACATCATTGAGGGGCATTGAAATACGTGAAAAATGGGTGGGAGTGTTATGAACGTCGAAAGCGTTTGGAAAGAAAAATTCAAGATAGTTTGAAAATTCAATACAACTCATTTCGTATGGTAAATTATATAATGAACTAAGAATCGTCAATAAAATAGGCATCATTCTATGAAAAACACACATAGAAGATGAGGTTGTCGGATAATAAAATAAGAGATGGAATAAAACGAGTAATATCGATTTTAAATCGTTAGTATTTAAATTTATAAATGAAATATATTAAAATAAAGTACCTACTGTTTTATAATTTTCTTTCACTTGATTTAATAACTAGTTTCGCTCTAAGCGAACATCTTCAGAGTAGTGTGATGCTCGTCTAGAGCGAAACTACATAGTTAGTCTATTAAATCAAGAGCAAGAAAATTATGAATGTTTTATTTTAATATATTATTATGGAATTCCATCAAGTATTGTCGATCGAAAAAGTAAACAAAAAAATAAATGTAATGATGATTTTATATATTCAGGATTAAGCAATTACAATGCTCTGCCAAAAAAGTGCTTTGCAGTTTGGCGGGAAAATAAGAATTTATTACTTTTTATTAAAAAATAAATATCTTAAAAAAAAAATAATAATATAAGTAATGTCCATACTCAATATTTACCTCAGATTGATCAATGATGATCTAATAAAACTTTCTGTAAGCACTTTATATAAAGAATAATTTTATAATATTGAGGATCAAATAATAACTAGGAGTACAAATAAACAATTACAAACAAGATCAAAAAATAAAAGAAAATAATTCTGAACAAAAAAAAGTTGTTGAAATGTCCGATTTAATAATAATTTTCTTATTGTATTTCTTGTGTTAATCCAACAAAGATGAATTATTATTAGTGATATGTAAATGGACGCCATCTTATTACTATTCACATAATTTAATATAAATATTGAGAAGCATGTTTGTTTCAGTATTCCGCAGTGCAGTGGATTAATTATGGTGTCTCCCTCACAGCGTGCGAATTGTTCTCATAATGTATGAATTATATAAACACAATCAGGTAAGCCGATGTAATTCTGACTAAATAAGTTATAGTTGCACTATCCGCCCCAACTGCACCCACTATAGGTAACTGATAGGTATATCATAATGTAATGTATATGAAGGTATATAATAACCCTGATAATATATGTATATCAGGAAAAGTGCCAAGGCCATTATAGGAATGTACTCGTATCATAGAATTTCATTATTTTGTATTATTGTATTGCATTAGGTACTTCTCGGTCAACTAACAGGTACTATGTCAAATATTCATTCAATTCGAACCCAATTACATGTTCCCGGATTCTGGATATTCGTGATATTTATCTTTTTAATTATAAACTGTGTCTCCACCGGGAATCGAACCCGGAACCTTTAGCTCTGCAGTTAGATATCCAACTATCTCAAATCTCAACCACGAAGGCCGACGGATAGTTTTAAAAGATCGAGGAATTCGAATTTAAACATATGAAAGATTTATTTATTTATAAAAATCTTACAATCTATTGAGTGCAAATAAAATGCAATATAATTATTATGATTGAAGACATTGTATTGTTATTGAATATTTTAGGTATATGAAAATAAGAGCTAAGAAACTCAGTAATGTGGATAGGAATGGCATGTGTGTAAAGTTCAGCAAAGATGACAGGAAGGTCCCTACATTAATTTTACAACAGTTTTGATTCCACACAAAGGAAATATTCTCTATGGACATCAAGGAAATTATGTATTTCTATATCAATACAAGGAATGTACGGTATTCATCTATAAACGATAATATATGTAAGTTGTCAGTATGAGAATGGAATTATATCTGGCATATACTTTGTACAATGTAGGTACTGTACAGTATTATAAAAGCCTACGGATATAACATTTCCCTTATACTAAAACAAATACCTTGTGTAACGAAAGTAAAATTAGGAATGTAATATTATAATATAATATACATTAAAGTTATACCCGTTTATGATTAATAAATATTTCAAAATGTAGGTTTGCCTAAACAATTACTAAAAATTTATAGCAGTCTGATCCATTGAAATGAAAATCAATATGAATTGATATTGAGAATATACTCGAATAAACTTTAAGGGTTAATCTAAAATATAGCCGGGTTTAATGTTGTAGGTACAATGATGGTATAAAATAATTGAAAATTTATTTTACTTACTACCCAGGTACTTTTGTTGCTTGGAGTTTGGTTTTGGAGCTTGTAATTTTTGTCTCATTTACTCCATTACCCATTAAATGATAACATGTATTATAAACTATTTTAAGTAAGTAATCTATTAAATCGTATGATCGTATTGAGTCAAAAATATCTCACAATATATTATATTCATGTTGCGTTTGTAAGCTTTTTGAGAAGTTATGAAATTATATTTTTAAAGTGATCAGTAAATACAACACAAATTAGTGAGGTCTTGCTGCAGCAATCCTGCAAATCTTACAATTTCAAAAAATAAGCATACCTGATATTATCTTTCTGTAAAATGTACAATATTTTTATAACATAAATCTTAAAACGCCTGTTGTATACAATGTGAGTAGCATTAATATAGTATGCCTTGCATACATCATAACAGGCGTTAGTAACAAGGCAAATGATTATTTAGTCAAAATATGTGAGGTGTAATTATGTCAGTATATATTTTATTTTTATTTTACATTACTTCTTGGGCAACTAACAGGTACTATGTCAAATATTAATTTAACACGCATCCAATAATAAGTTGCCACATTCTGGAGACTTACGATATTAATCGTCTCACAGATCCAGACTGAAAACACAATTAAAACTGTGTCTCCACCGGGAATCGAGCCCGGGATCTTTGGATCAGCAGTCAGATACCTAACCACCTGAGCCACTCAGGTCGACAATACTTATGTATCATTAAACAAAAGTATACCTACCTATATTAACGCTTTGAATGCGATAACAAAGAAAAATATCACGTATTACTAGAAACCAGACACTAGATATGAAGTAGTAAACCTATTTAAAGAGCGTTTAACCACACGGTTGCGATGATTTATGATTTTAATTCTTTAAAAGCACCGGGATAAATCATTGAAGTCGGTGAGCAATCATAATAAATTATAGATGCAATGTAGAAGTTTTGGCACAGAATCCACCCCCAGGATAGGTAGAGGATATTCACCAGGCCTATGATTCACCAGGCACAGACACACTTACTAGAATTGGAATGACAAGGCGATAATTGTCCTATAGATATATCTCTACCTAAAATCTCTAATTCACAAAGTAATATTGAATATGACTAAGAATAATGAAACGATTATCTCAAAAAAATTTTCATGACCAAACATCTTATAAAATATATTATAAGTATTATTGGTAGTTGATTGAAAGATACCCATGAAATAAATAAATTGTACTTCATAAAGGGTTAAGAAACAGGTAAAATGATGAGTTTTTTTTACTGTACGATTTTTGGACGTTTGATCCAAAAAAGTATTGTTAAACTAAAAATAATCGAATATTTTTATGATCGCACAATAATATACGCAAACATTGGATTATAACCCTGTCGAGAGTCAATGATTTTTTTTTACAAATTTAATATCTCAATAGTGACAAAGCCTATTTTTATTGAAAAATGCTGACCCGTTATAATTTTATTTTTTTTAACTTATAATATGTCGCTTCAATAAAGCTTGCAGGGTGTACAATGCTTTCTTTAATACACTCGACGTCTCTGCGAAATCTCTCAGTGCGTTTAGGACAGGTGACTCCTATCTTTCCTAGTACTTTGATTTAAGCATCTGTCTTATTTTAGTGTTTTTTTAAGTATAAGTAAATTAATGAGGAATCATAATTTTTTTATTTTATATTAATAATCCTATTGAATAATGCATGGAGTTTTCACTCGTTCACTAATAAAGCAATGCAACATTGTTTGTTTCATAAATTGTGTAGACTCTATCAACCAATAAATAAATAAAATTATTTTCATGCTAATGAGAATCAAAAACACAAATATACAATCAACTATCTAAAATTTACTGTCTAACAATGGAAAAAATAATGACGTTATATTATATACACAAAAATAATAAAAAAAAAATAAGATAACAGAACAGAATACAAACAGTAGGTAACAAAAACAAAAATACTTTAAAAGAAAAGGAAAATATAGCAACATTTTAAAAAAATAGAATCAAGAATAAAATAGAAACTGAAAGATGAAGGAAAAAAACATTATTCCCTAAAAATGTACTTTTTGTATGTTAATTTGATCTGAGAGCAGGCTAAACTAGTTGGTATTGATTACTTAGGTGTTCTCTCACTGATTTACTTATATTTTTTATAGTATAGTACATGTAGTAATTTGCCGAAAAAAAGTAATTTTTAAATTAGTAGTAAAAAAACAGAAGTTTTCGTAAAATATATACCACAGTTCCACGAAATTAAAAAATTTTTCAGTTTAAATATTCCTGCTTTAATGATATGCGAAGAAAATTCATTTACCTAAATTTTTCCAAAAATTTTACCAGGAATATTAAGTTCAACGCCCAATTAATTATTTATCCAGGGTAATGGAAACCCGTTTTGATTTACATTTTTCAAAAGGACACAGGGAAACCTTAACAGTAAAAATTTCAAAATGAATAAAGTTTTAATTGGTTTTCGAGAACAATAAAAATCAACGTTTTTTTTTTGATAAATTTTCTTTTGGTGTTATTTTAACCTGAATATAACCCGTGGAATAATCACATTTCTCGGTTAGCAGGTAAAGTCATGTTGTAAAGAAGTTATAATGTTGTTATTACGGCTTCAATAATTTTGTACGGGGACGTTTGAGTAAACGACGTATATAAAAGTTTGTTGAAATGCACCTAAAATAGGTGTTGGCGCAATAAGCTCTATAGGCACCGCCTGCAAAAGAAACTTTTTTAAAATCAAACTAAGGGGGAGGCGAAAACGAGTAAAGGGTAATAATTTATTCGGCAAATCTTTTTCCTCTCGACTTGCACAAGCTTTGACATGTATAAAATACGTATCTTAATCTGAGTTACTGCTACACGCCCCATTCCGGCATCTGGATACTGTAAAGGGAGGGGGTTGGAGTGTTTTGAAAAATATCCGTAGAGATTGCTACGGCGGCGTAGTGCGGGTGCACGGATAATTCCCAATACAAATGTTGCAACACAAAACTTTAAATTATTAAAAACTTTTATATCAAAAGGAAATATATTTCACATATTACGTTGGTATTTGATTTTTATCTTAGTATAAATAAGTCACTTGGTGATGTTTTGTATAAACATGTTCTAATTTTTGGCCTTCGTGGCTCAATTGGTAAGATACCTGACTATTGGATGCGTGGTAAATTGATATTTGATAAAATACTTGTTTGTAACCCGAGAAGCAATTAGAAATAAGAAATAATTTCAAACTCCAATAGTATTGCATTTTTTAAAGTGAAAAATATAATGTAAAATAGCAATTATTTTCTATTAAAAAAAAATTAAAAGTATGCAAACACGATATGGTAAAGGGCAAAAAAAATGCTGAATAATTTAAATCATTACAAGACGTTGTACATATGAAAAAGGGGTAGAGTTAAAAAATCCTCGAATGAATGTGAATGACATGGGGAGGTATAAAAATAAACAAATATCTATAAAAATAAATATATAAACAAACTAAAACCCTGGACAAGTTTATATGAATATTTTTAAACAGTAAATATGATAGAATTCTTCTTCATAAAGGGACTGGATAATTTGATTTACTTATAAAAGTCACTTATTATATTTTATTTATTTTATTTTATACACATGCACGCCTTCAATGGGTCATTTACATATTGATTGGTATATATTTAAGTATGTAGTGTTGGTACAACAAGAACAAAACAATATTAATTTATAAAATAATATATAGTAAATAGACATAAAAAATAAGAAGAAGAGAAAAAAAAGCAGAATTATTATATGTAGACAAAAAAAAATAGTAAAGCAAATTAAAGGATTAAGGGTCGTATTACAGGAGTTATTAAAAAAATATAAGATAAAGGTAAGGACCCATACTGCGTGAAAACTGCTTACGGAATCTTAACGATTTCTTATATTTTACCCAAATAACTCCCGTAACACGACCCTTATTGTTTAGTTTCTTTGAGAAATAAATGATCAAATATTATTAGTTCGTTTCTGGGATAAAGTGTACATATTGCAGATGAATAAATAATATTATATTGATTGACATTAAAGACAATTATACCAAAAACAATTAAAGTAGGTACTTTGATGTTGACATAAAATGTGACGGAAAGAAGCAAAAAAAAACAACGTCATGAATATCAATATGTCATTTAACTGCGCCTCTTTTGGTTGGGATTGCAGCCTTGCTCCTGTGCATCGTACGGGCGCGCTTCTGTCAGTAGCGGGCCTATTCATCTGGGAAGCGGGGCGGAGAGAACACACAAAAAGGCAAAACAAGCGGAAATGAGAGAAACCATATTCCCTCTTCCTTCCTATTCAGGGGGGTGGAGGAGAGAGGGACAGAAGAGAGGGGAAGAAAGAAGGAATCACATGATATTTTATTTCTTGCCACAATTTACATAATACCATTTTTATAGTGGAACACACCGCGCACATTTGAATGCAAAGATTTTCGGGAGCCGTTGTAGAGGGCACGCGCCCGGTTTATATATTCCCTAAAGCGGCTTGTTTTATTAACGAAACGAGAAATTTAAATAAAACCATTGTGTGGAAATGTGAACATTGTCACATAAGAACACACAGATACATAGGTACCTACACCAGCATCCTAGACGCAGTTACTACTTCATACACCAAGTAATATGAATGCATATTTGATATACACACATAATCAAAACCAAATAATCAAAAACACTCTTAAAAATAAAGAATTAAGTGAATAAAAAAATTAACTTATAAAAATAGTAGTATGGTAGGCTAGTTTCAACAAAGATTTATGATTAAATAATTGATTAGAACATTTTGATTTTGTACAGTGCGTACAAAATAATAATCTTATCGGAGTCGAAAAAAAAACACGAGATAAGAAAATAAAAATAATAAGAGGAAATCCTTTTCAAAGATTTCTTCACGTTAAAAAGTAATTTATTTAAACTATTCTGGTTTAATACAATATTGTTGCAAAACAAAATTGTTCAATTTTATCAAAATATCGACTAAACCAAGCATAAAATTTTAGCATGATTTGCCGTCAGGAATATACAAATTCTGAAAGTTTCAGTGCTCTAAATGTTCAGGAAGTTTGTTATAAAATCGTTTTCCGGTACAGACAGACACGTGAAGTTAATTAAAAAAAAATTAGAATTTGACATCACTTTGCTTTTCTTGTATCTCAACTTCTCTTTTAACAATTTTATTCATAACAATTCACTATTTTTTAATCTGTGAGTGTTGTTTTAAAAAATGCTGCAAAGTAAACTACGTAAATATTAAAAACATGTCAGTAAATCTTTGTTACACATTAATATCTTAATTTACTAAATTTATGTAAAAAACTACTCAATTTAATGTAAACGGTTGTGGCGGAACCGCCGATTGCGCCGCGTAGCTGAGTTACACCGGCAGGCGCCATCTTGCCCTGCGCCGTATTCACAGCCCGTCTCCTATTTAAGGGGAAGCACAGCGCGCCCAGACCATTCCGTCATCCAGATCTCGAAGCTAGGCATCACGCTGCCCGACCGCTCGTCGTCGTTCAAATCGTCCGAGTTTCAAATTTACATTTATATTCATTAAATAATAACTCGACATTTCTGTACCAAGTAATATTAGTAAGCACCAATTGTAATCATCAACTTGATAAATAAAAGAGTAAGTTCAATTTCCTGTTATATCTTTCAATCTGTCAACCATTCCTACCTGAGTAATATTTGATAATAATATTTAATCTATTGTATAAGGTATCGCAGTTGCTTGGTCGATCAATCTGTGGCTCAGCTGTCGGGACTCTCCGAACAGACGGCCTCCAGGTTCGAACCAAGCGGTTGAGATATCATTTGGGTTGTATGTAGCTGAAGGCGGACAAACAGGTAATACCTACACGTCCAACTGACCGACCTTACCACCTCAATTACAGGCGTGTATACCAGCTCACGCTGGTATGCAATCGCTTCCAACCAAGTGACCACTCTGGCACTTTAGTAAGCTCTACATACTACAAATACCTTTTCTAACCCCAAACGGTTATAAAACGTGCATATATTTCTAAAAGCCAAATACAAGATAGTTATATTCAATTAAACCCTTATCAATGATTAACCAATTGTAACTTAGCAACTAATACAATCGACCTAATTATACGTGTCTCACTTACAGAAATTTAACGCGTCAATTTATGTGTAGGGAATTAAACTTGAGCTTGTCATTTACAGAATAATTCATGTTCAACTCTGTGTGAGGAACTGAGATGACTTTTGAAGTATAAACTTGCGTGGAATATGTCAAAGAGGAGAGTGAAAGCTAAATTCTTGTATGTGTATATGATAATAGTAGTGAAATGATTGAATATATACCTAACGTGACATTAACAACTTAGACTCGTGCTCGGCAATACACTAAATGTCATTTTCAGTCATATAACATTAATCTTGTGGCACGGTTTTAGGAGATTGTCATACAAAGTACGATAGATATAGTTAAGTACATACTTAGATAAATCAAGTAAGAAAATATTTTATCTACAATGTATTTAAGTTCTAAGTTTTTTGTTAATAACAAAATGAATTTTCATCTGAACCAATACATAATAAATTTGCCGAAATGAAGCAAACAATGAGACAAAAAAAACGCAAGTATTGTGTCTCAGCCGGATTATTGTAATTTTTTGTTGGTTTGCCCAAGTTTTATTTATAGTATTTCACGAAAAAAATCATAGCAGTTTCATGAAACCAAAGTATTTTAATTATACTGTTAATTGAATCTTTGTCGAAACAGTAGACATAGCTAATAGGTGTGAACTGTTTTTGCACAGCGTATCCAATTTTAGGGATTAATGAAGCCACCCGGTTGAATTTCAGTAAGTATACTCCAACGACAGAGTTCTTTTGATAGAAATAAGTAAGCTTCATTTGACTAATTATACATCCTAAAATAAGAAAAAAATCAGAGTGATTTGAAATATATAGACGCCTTAATAGAAAAAACATAATTCTCTTAAACTATGCTTAGTGGATACATTTCACTGTGTCAAATGAAATAAAAGTTAGACGTCTACAATCATTAGATACAATGGTGTGAAGAATTAGGATGATAATCAGATTCAATTCAAATGTTTCCAGTTATCGAAACAACACGTGACTTAGCATCATCTTAAAATTATGCAGGAATGTCAGTGAAAATATAATCAACTGAAACAAAAATTATCAGAATGAATCGGCTGCACAGTACCTAATAGGTTGAACAGGGTTGTCCTCAAAACACTTTCTCTTTACTGGTTAATTTTTTTTTTAAATTGTTTTAACTATCTCATACTTATTTTCACATTTTTTCTGAAATGTATGTAATGTTTTCTTGGAATGGTCCAAAGCTATGTTGGAAACCGCGTGTGTCAAGAGGGTTTAATAATTGATGCAACATTGATTTAACTAATTTAATGTTTTCATAAGAAAACATTGCATTGCAGTAATCTAAATCAAAACTATCCATGTTTACCCTTATCATGGATATAGTTATGTTATGGAGTTCTATAATATCTTAAGATGTTATAGAACTCCAAAATATAATTAAATATCGAGATGGTATAAAATAAATAAATAAATTATATCCATGATATGGGTAAACATGGATGATTTTGATTCCGCCGGTTGATCAAACTTGCCCTTCAGGTTTGTTCCGAAAATGTAAAAAAAAATAACAAATTTTGGTTAAGGATAATTTTACTATGGAATCTTGTAGGTGCCTTGAGTTCCAAATTAGTATCGATTGAGATGTTAAAATATTTGTCATAAAATATTATTGTCTCCCGACAGGTAAAAGATCCAATGATTGCTTATAAGCAACTAAAAAAATATTGGATTAATAATAATAATCTCGAAATTAATTAAAAAAAAATTGTTGTAAAAACATTATTATTTTCCAACTGTCGATTCGTTCATGAGAATTCAATTCTCTTAATGAATCGACATTATTAAGCCAAGATGCGTGTACGAAGGAAAATTTTGTATGGTGTAGTGGACTTTTTGCGAACTAGAGGCCTCGCAGCATATATGTTCCCATACATGGATTTACTCAGAATTCAGAGTAGAACATTTTATGTGAGTTTTGTGTGTCTGTGTGTGTGTGTGTGTGTGTGTGTGTGTGTGTGTGTGTGTGTGTGTGTGTGTGTGTGTGTGTGTGTGTGTGTGTGTGTGTGTGTCCCTTATAACTTTTGATCCGCTCAATTTACAGAGCCCAAATTTTCAGAATATATAAACAGTTATAGGCCTACAAAATTTTTATACTCAGAAGTGTGAATTTTTGTTTCGGTCAGGGGTTATCAACTTTTGAAATTTTGGTTTATTTTTCCATATATCTCAGAAACCATAAAAGCTAGAACGCTGAAATTTGTTATAAACATAGACAAATACAAAATCTCAAATTAGTTTTTTTAAAAAAAAATCCAGGGTTTCTCTAACATTTTTAATTAAGAAAATATTTTTTTTATGATAAATTTATGAGTTTAACTGCCTATATTTCCAATTTTTTTTAAAAATATCAAGAAAAGCCGAAACACCCCAACTAGATAATTTAATTTTCTATAAAAAATATTAACATTGTATTAGCACATCTCAATTTTTTTTTGATAATTTTTATAAAAATTGAATTTAGTGACGACATTGCTTCATACAATTTGTATGGCAATCGCCTACACACAATATCTTAGAAGACTCAATTGTTTGATACTAATCTCTAAAAATACATACATACCATCATTCTGTTTTCATATTCTGGGTAGGATCAAAGGACTGACCTCCATACTATCCTATCTTGACATACATACATATTATGTAGGTACATGTGTATAGAAAATCAAATATCTTAAAATATTAAATAATTATGGGATTATAGTTTGGTACTTATTCTTCAACTATACATACTATCGCTATCGACAGTTGGATCTCATGTGTTACATGCAACTAGTTTTATAAAAATGAGCACGATGTGGAAGACTAACCGGATGATTTGAATGTAAGTCACTTAGAATGGTGAATGAGCCTCATCATTATTAATTTTTTAACAAATATTATTAATAATTTTTGGCATCCCTATGTGGTGACATCTCGTGGGTTGCAGCATCTCATGATTTTCATTAGTTGGCTATGTCATCCGTTATTGGCGATGAAAGGTTAAGTGGCTATAGGTAAGATAAGAGTGGCTGGCTGGAGATTAGGGGCAGGTCGCTATATTGTCTGGCGACCGACACCCCGCGGTGAGACTTCCCATTATTATAATGTACCTCCCATAGTCAGTACCTATTCTCTTTATATAACACTTGCCTTGCCTTGACTTGACATGCCCTTCCTTGGCTGCATCACCACACCTTCAATCATTTCATAGATATATTCATATTTCTTTTGTAACTTCAATGACAAATTGAGACATCATTATTATTTCAAAATAGCAATGATATTGAAAGAGGAATTCCATTAGGAAATATTCCATACCTGGATACGATACTATAGGCTTTTGCTTATGTAAAATTATCTTTGTAAACATACCTACATCCACGGTTCATAATATGTAGAATAAAAATGTTCCTTGCCTAAATTAAACCAACACATCTCTTCTTCTTCTTCTATTTAGCTTATATGGCATTCCATCAAATCATTAGGTTGATTTCTGTCAGTATAAAAATGTTATTAAATTATTTTGAGACTAGAGGTTATTGCATTATTGATTAAATCCATTAAGGTGTAGAAATTTTGATATACTTTAATTAATATGCAGAGAATTCACCTAATAACTAATTTAATTGAATTTAATGTCGTTTCCGTATTAGGAATGTATGCAAAAATAGAGGAGTATGGCGCTCGGTTTTCTCTGCTTACCCCGTAAGGGATATGGCGTGATGGTATTTATGTGTGTGAATGAGTGGCTTCTAGAGATCCTCCCACTCTCGAATCTCTCGAATGAACTTTAAGATCTTCAGTGGGCTGACTTCTCTGACTTGTATTAATTTGAACATTGATTTTAGAGCAAAATATTATGGCTCTAGTCTGAATCAGTGGTCTACGTTCCTTGAGCAGGTGTTGCGGAGTTTCGTGCTCATACAGGTAGAATCTGCATAGATGCAAGTCTGCTGAGTTCATGTTTGTTCAATCTACAATGCCCAGTCAGTGTCCTGATGGGAATTCCAATACCTTATGTATTTAAGGCAAAGATTTGAATGGATATATTATCTGTATAGCCTGAGGTTAGTGTTTTTGTATGCTTCTATATTGGTAGGTATTGTTTTGTTTTGCTTTTTGTTGTGTTTTTTTATTGTTGTTTTAATGACACTATCGGTTAAGAAACAGTGAGTTTCTGGTCCATAGGTAACTGAGGCTCCCATATTCGCAAGACTGTTTGCTTCTTCATTACCTTTATAGTTTGAGTGTCCTGGTATTTGCTTTGCCAGATATTCGTTTTTACTGCTACTACTACTACTGGATGATAAAGGTTTATTTTTTTGTCTTATAACTTCCTAAAATGGTCAATTGACAATATAAAATTTGCTGGAAGAAGACAAGACAATGCGGAAGAGTCAACACAAAAATATATCTTAAAATTGTTGAAATATTTTCCTCTTCATTGTACCATAATATGAAAGCTTTAGTTTTGTATATATGTGTGTGTAAAGTTTCGTGTGTCTTTATATGAATTGTAGGTTTATTTATTTTTCTCTCTTATGTAAATTTAAATAGTCATTTTTCTGAACTCAGATGTTTTGTGTGCCTTATATGAATTATAGTTTTATTATATTGTAAATTTTCTGCTAAACTCCTTGTCGAAGCACAAGGTTTCTTTCATTTCGGGGAGAATGTCAAATTTAAATTTGTGATATCTTGTATACATTTTATTGTCATGGCATTTTCTGTATCCATTTTTACTGTACATTACCTACATATATGTCACGGCTTGTTTTTGTTCAATGGGAAATAACAAATAGGTATATGCAATTAAAATAATTGATCCTGTGCGAGACTTGTATTAATTTTGTATCACTTGATTTATTGTTCGTGTTCTTTGAATAAAATATAAAAAAAAAATTATTACATGAAAATAAAGAACGAAATTATTTAATATTATTTACGATAGTGTCATTAGAGTTCAGTGAAATAAGTGTAGGTACTTCTGAACGAAATAAAGTACGATAATTCGTCGATATATAAAAGTAGCGTTGGACATAGTTGACATACGATAGTGTGTAAGTGTATTTAGTCATTAGAGTTCAGTGAAATACGTGTAGGTACTTCTGAACGAAAGGGGTGGAAAGGGATCCCTTTTCAACACTCAATGCGAGAAAACCTCCCCAAAAACCTCCATAACTCAACTCGGCGCAACTCTTGAAAGCTCCGAGGGAGACCTCAAGCCTTATTGCTTTAATATTTCTACTTTAAAGTCTAGGCTGCACCCCCTCACCCTTCCATACAGCCTATACTTACCTACCATAGCCAGCTCAGTCAGGATCGCGAATATCACGGATTACTACTTCTTCTCACTGGGCCACTCCGATCCAAGTATTTTGACTCCAAGAGAAAGTTTCCATCAAGTGTTTGACATCTGTATAATTAATTTCACAATTTTAATCAAGAATTTTCGTCAGGGGTTGTTACAAACTGTAATAATAATATTCATAGCTATACTTCATGAATATCACAATACATTATATATCCCTATACAATTTGTTATATTTAATAACTTGTTATTTCCCATATCGTTTAATGTACTTGATAAGGCTTAAATAATTATATAATCATTTGAGAAACATCAAAAGATTAATATTGGGAGTTTTTGTTGGTAGCGTTACTTTAAATGGAGTAGGTATTGCAAATTAAAATTGACAGTAAAACTAATGAAACATAGTATTCAAATTTTTTTAACAATAATATAATATTTATTGCAGTAAATATACCTACAAAGTTATTGATATTTGAAATCATAAACACATTTCATTGGCAATACGTAGCCATCACTAAGAAATATGTAAAAAAAACACTTTGTAAGTCAATAAAGATAAATATTGATTATATTGTAGAAAAAAAGGCCGACGTTAAATCAGTTTAGTAAATATTTAACTATCAAATATGCTTTTTTGTTCTGAATACTGTTCAATAGACCTTACGTTATTATATGTAAATTTTGACGAACTTTTTAGTGAATTCTGTTATTTTCATAAAACACGATTAGTTGTAAAATAATAAATATTATATGAATGCGTTCAGCGTATATAGCTGTGAAGTCAACATTCAACATTATACTTGCATTTAACACGATGATTGCTATTTAATAATTCTATAATATCACGACTGGTGTTAATGGCATTCAGCACGAATCAAGAGGTAGGTATACATTATGATATTATTATATTAATAAGAAGCTAAATCATTAGAAATATAAGTATGGTTATGATACATAAAAGGACTCGATGTAATGGTGTCTCGTTAGTGAAAGCGTGCAGAAGAACCAAGAAGACGATGAAATTTAGTTATTTAGTTGTGGGAACTTCTAACAGGTCAAAGAGATTCCTCACGCTACTGAATCACGACTTCGTGTATTTCAGAACATTAATTTCATAAAGCCATAGTAAGGCGCGCACATTTATATTAACTCATTATCGAACCCTGGAGAGCATGCTTTCATCAACACCACATTAAATGCTCAATGATCGTGTTTGATATCAAAAGAAATATATTATTCTCCTTCCTTTTCCGTCTTTTGGGAGATTTTCTGATCTGCTTGTCACAAAAATTAAAATATCTTGAGATGATGAGGTTCAGCTGTCCCTCCATGTTTTGGGAGATCTTCCAAGAAAAAGAAAATGCCATTGAAATCTGAGACCAGAACATGGACTTAAAAAGTAGAATAAAAAAAATAGATAATCTATACAAAAATAAATAGGGATTTGTGTAGTAAAAATTTAAGAATTTATTTATTTTGAACGAGAAATTCTATTGATTTTTTCCATGAATTTAATTAATAAAATTCATCGTTTCTTTATGACAAATCAAATTGAATAAAGTCCGCGCAGCGAGAAAAATCGCCAGAATTTATGAGACGGTGCTCAATTTTTATCATTTTATGGTTGTCATTTTTAATTAAATTTTTTTGTAAAGTATGTACCTATGCGTAATATCTTGTTTTTTAAATTAAAGAATGTAGAAACTATACAAGCTTCGGAACACGCTGTATACTGTCTAGTAAAGCAGTTACCATAAATAATTTTAAGGACCGTGTATGGCGCTTTGTTCTATCTGCCTATTTTTAATAAGTGCTCTTAAATAACATAGTATTTTATAACTTTTGAAATATTGTAATCATGAGAGTGATAATAATATTTTATTGCAATTTAATGTTTCTTATAATAAACTTTTATTGCCTCTAATACTAAATAAATTACCTATTTAACATAAATCACAAACAAGCTAAAACTTCAGCATTTTTCATAATAAAATGTAGAGATGTAATGCTGCACTATTAAAATTATGAGCTTTTGTAAATTAGCTACGGCCGCTGAAATTCCGAATAAAATGGAACCGCTCCCAAATTCAATCCGCAGCATAAAATTGTTTGTAAATTGATTTATTTCATCTACCTATTACTAAAAAATATATAACATTGAAAGCAAACCAAAAAGAAAAAAAAACAAATAGGTACTGTTTTACAAATTCGTCAGCCTTCGTGGCTCAGTTCGAGGTTCGATTCCCAGTGGAGACACAGTTTTTAACTGTGTTTTCAGTCTGGATCTGTGAGACGATTAATATCGTAAGTCTCCAGATTGTGGCAACTTGTTATATTATAAATTAATATTTGACATAGTACCTACCTGTTAGTTGCCCGAGAAGTAATGTAAAATAAAATAGTGTTCATTGCGATGTCGAATGTTAAATTGTCAAGGAAAATTTATCTTGCTTCAGAATACTTCAAATTATTCAGAATTCAGAATAATTTAATTGGAAAATTTATAAAAATGATTTTAATCATGGTTTATAATATGTTATATTTTGTTTTACATGGTTTGGCCAAGTAAAATAACGAAAGAACCTCGACAGACATAGAAAAGTATGTGTGTACGATATACATTTTATTTACATGTAAACAGTAAAAAGTATTACATCTAGAATTTTAAATTTTAAAATATCCTACAAGTATATTTGTTTGCTGAAACCTATAAGTATATTTTTTTCATAATCTTCTCGAAGTATGTTTTATCCGAAAAGACACTCTGAGTGTTTATAAAAAAGGCGTGTACCTACATACACGTTATATTTTTGTACCGGTTTGAATCTCTGTGGTCCGATGGGAATAGTCCGATGCAGCGGGTGATCGTAGACTGCGATTGCGCTTTGCCCCCAGACCTCGGCCTCTACCACAAGCACTCCTGTCACTACAACACGTACATACTTCCTCCTGCAACCGCCTCTGTAGCTGTCTCTGATCGCACTTTATTGTACTCCAACCAAGATCTATTACCAACCAACCAGCAACACTACCTTTATGCATATAATGTATATTTTGTACCTATATCTGTGACCAACAGTAGCACAGGTATTAGCTTCGAGATCCTTGTTTACATACATACATAGTTGCTGAATGATCATTGTATAAAAGAAAACATATGTCAACTGGAATAGATAAGAATGGAGAGAGTTCATCCAGCAGTGGACATTGGCATAATGGTAAAAAGTGGCCGCTGTGCCGGTGTTATGGGTTTAATTCCCAGCAGAGGACTAAATTAGTAACTCTTGCTTTTCTGTACTGGGATTCGCGCTCGTTTATAATAATAATATTGCCAGGCAGATAAGGAAGTATTGAAACGGTAATTTTTCAGAAAAGGAAAAGGAGGCAGATAATGAAGCATAGAAACCATGCTATGTCCCTATTATTGAGGCAAACAGAGAGATCTGAGCATCATAAAGTGCTGTATTTCCACACATTCATAGAGTTTATCTGAATGAACCGAATTTAACAGCGTGCACACCACTTATAATTGGCGATTGTGTTTTGCTATAGCATTAGAAGATTTTCGCACTCATTGTCCTCAATCCACACTGAAAAAAAAACTCTGCCAATACGCTGTATCATACCAACAAAGAAACCAAAAAATATATACGTCTTTTACAATAATAATAATAATAAAAAATTATAAAGCGCCGTTTAGTGATACAAGATCACTCCAAGGGCGCTGTAGCTTATTTGTTGGCTCTACGAAACAAGGCAGTCTTAAGAAGTTTACCGAAGGTGTCAATGCTCTGAGCTCCACGTATGTCAAGAGGCAATTTATTCCATTTTAAAGGCCCGTTCACACTAAAACCGCGATCATAGTAAGCCGCTATATTGGCTTACAAGTAGGTAATGAACTCAACAGGCACTATTTTATTTATTTATCTTTTTGTACATAATTTTAATAAATGTTTTGCACACTGAGGTGCTTATGTATGTACATCATCAAAAGAATGAAAGCGAAAAATCAAAGAATCAAAGATATTATATTACACTAAGATAAGATTTAAAAAAAAAGTGAAAATACTTCAAAGCAAAAAAGGATTTGAAAAGTACAAGAAGATGAAATCGAAATCAGGTGTAAAGAGATAAATATTCCTTCCTTAATTTTTTTCTCGAAAATACAAAATGAGTTAGACGACGCACTATTCCTGTATTCCATAGTCTAGCTGATTGTACTTGGAACGACGAGCTGAAAAACTTGTCAGAGTTTAATGACACTGATGCACCGATTTCAATTGATGTATTCGCGATAATGGTGCTGTATAAATAATTTATTTTTCAAGCTCAAAAGGTCGTTTTAAATAGTTTTTAAAATTAAACTCCATAATATACATAACAGTAGTGGATACAAAACACAAATGTATGCATAAATAGCAGAATATGATAGTTTCCATTGATAGTCCAAATACCGATTAAACATTACTATGTTTGGTACAGTTGGAGTATTTGCATGGTCTAAATTCCATGAGATCTTCCTACGCTTTGGGCATAGTGGCTTGGATTGGAGATAAGTGATGCAGGTGCTTTAGAAGAAGATTTTTATCGGCTTATCAACCTGCATTGAATTTGCTAAGGAATTATTTGGTCTAATCATTAATATAACTAAAGACGTAAGTACAGATTATATTATAAAGCGATATTTTTTTTTTTTTTTTTTTTTTTTATTTTAAATGAATATGTCCTTGTTAAACAAGTACATATACATCTTCCTACGTTCCCTAAAATAAGCAAATAAATTCTTGTGCTTAGGTGAACGAAATCGGTCGAGGCAGGATTCGAACTCGCGACCACTGGATTACTAGCCCAGCGTGCTAACCGCTCTGCCACCGACCCATCTAAAATGACTGACGAGTACGGTATAAACTTACGGTAATTGTTTTAGTAGGTACGACTGGATTGAGAAATAAAATTATATAATAATGATCAAGGATTCCTTCTCTAATTCCCATTATTTTCACATTTATCTATGTTATCTTGGATGTTTCATGTTTTTAAGGTTCTCATACTCCATATTAGGTATATATTTTTAAAATGTTATATATTTTTTCTCAAATAATAATATTTTTGCTTTCAATTTTGAACATTAATTTTTAATATAAAAACATTTTAATAATTTTATTGAAACCTAAGCGATTTATATGTCAAATATTAATTGATACATTCTGGAGAATGTGATGTTTACTGTCTCACAGATCCAGGCTGAAAACACAATTTAAAACTGTGTCTCTGCCGGGAAACGAACCATAGCCTTTCGCGCAGGAGTCAGTTTTACAGCTAACTGAACCATAAAAATGTGTTTGTATTTAGCCGCGGTTTTATTATTAACGTTGCTAGTAAACATTGAACTTTTTTGATAAAAAAAGTACCTACGATTATATATACTTGCACAAATTAATAAAGAGTTCAATATTTATTATCTTTTTTATATAAAAACTATGAAGTAATTGTATTTGACAAATCAGTAGATACATATTTAAAATCCATAGAGTATAACACTAAACTAATTCAAAGGAAAGAATCACAGATACGTAAATATAGGGATATGTATTTAAAATGTCAATAGCGTTAAGAATAAACAAAGAAAAGGTAAACGAACCAGGATTATATTATCGTAAGGTAGATCTAGTAATCGGAATGTAATATTGTATACACAGCATATGAACAACATATGGATTGAAGGAAGTGACTTATTTATCATTTCACGGGAGCGTGTCTTAGCCTATAGAAAGTATGTTGTTGGGAACAAACACTGAAAAGATGCACGAAGGCAAATAGGAGGAAAAAAATCCACACTAAGTATAGGAGTAAAGAAAGCGGACGTCATTAGCCACTTCGGGACCATTCCGGAAGTTTAAGCTCCATTTAAAGTTTACTTGGTGGAACGGTCCAGAAAATAATATCGTTCTTTAAGATTTTTTATAGACAAAAAATATAGCTTTATAATATAATGTAATAATTATTATTTGAATGAAAAAAATTGAGTTGCAAGGATTACAGTGAAAATATGTGAAGTTTTACTACTACTTGTATAGGAAAAATTTAATTTTTTAAAAAATAATACTCAATGAAAACTTAAAATATTATTCTTTGTACGATACTAGTGAATAATCGTTAGTGAATCAAGTAATAATAATAATAATAATAATCATTTATTTTCCATAACAAGATACATACAGGAACTAAGGTTTTTTGAACATGCAATTTATGATTTACTGTGTATAAAATAAAATAAAAATAATATAAAATAAAATATTTGTTGGGAAGTACCATGTTTTTTAGTTCCTCCAATAAATCTTTGTCTATCTAACTAGGAGTAATTCCTGTTTTAAGTAAGGACAATTTTACCAAGTGGAAGCACATATTATTCTTTTTTGAATTTTTTATCATACAGCATAAGCATGAACGTAATTTCACTTTTGCCTGTTGCATTGAATTATATCTACATATATTGAATATCTTTTTAGACCCTTCGTGGCTCAGTTGGTTAGGTATCTACTTAAATTTTGGAATCGATTTTTAACTAACTTCCAAACCAGGTGGAGCTCTGAATAATTCTGAATTTGTGTATTGCCGATGACAATGCATGTTTTCAGCTTGATTCATTTGATATTTTGATAAAATGAAACAATTTTTTACCTTTTTCAAACAAAGTGCACAATAACGAACTGATCGCAAAAAAACCAGGAGTATTTTTATGAAATTTTTTGACAGTAACATCTCTACGTAAAGAAAACTTTGAAAGGGGTGACCTCATACTTTTTTTCCATTTTCATGTTGGAACATAAACATTATCAATTGTAACCATTTTGGAACATAAATATTTATAACCCTTTTGTAGTATGCACCGAAGTTTTATACCACAAACCATTGTAGGAAACACAAACAATATCATGTAACGGTGTGAGAGGTCTACGTACATTTTTATTAATTTTATATGTTGTATTAATATAAAAATTAAATTTATATTATTATACTTATATTATGAATGTAAAGTAATAATTAAAACGTATTTTTATTCCGTAGGATTTTGGTGAAATTGTGTTTTTTATATTGTAAATGTTTTTATATTGTATTATATTATAAATGTTTTTATACTGTAAATTTGCTTAAATCATTAAAATAAAATATAAAATCTCTTACCGAAAAATGAAGACCTATTAATACCTCATTTGATTTTGAAGTGATAAAACACATACCTGAAAAAAAAGAAAAACAACATATTAGTAAAAATAAACAATTTTATACCTATTTCAAACAAAGTGAACAATAACGAACTGATCGCAAAAAACAAGGAGTATTTTTATGAATTTTTTTGACAGTATCGTCTCTACTTAAAAAAAAACTTTGATAAGGGTGACCTCATACTTTTTTTTTATTTTCATGTTGGAACATAAACATTATCAATTTTATTGTAACCATTATTGAACAAAAATATTTATAACCATTTTGAATACCATCCCAATTGTACTAATTAAAAATAACAAATCTGGACTGAATGAGATACAACAGTCGATAATAATTATAATGACAAGCTTTGAACAGTGTTTTTTTTATTTTAACAGTTGCTTTTTACCATTCACATTTCATACAATTTTGCACAAAAGGATTTGATTGAATATGAAGGCTAAATGTTTGATTCGCATTCAAATAATTTACATTTTTATTTCTCTGAATATTACAAATTGGCAAAATATAATATAACCTACACACTATGACAAAGAATAACGAATTATTCATAAACGCAACACACATTGTACATAACTACAACAAATATTCCAATTAAATTAATGCATCGTTTTGAACATTTGTGTACAACAGACTAATTAATTTCGGTAAAATGCCTTTTTGATACATTATATTGATTGATTAAAATAACGGTTGCAAGCAGCGATATATATATTTTTTTAATGATCAGACATCAACATGGCATACGACCTATAATCGGTTGGTATCTATGTGATAAGGTTACCTATGTAGATACCTGAGTTTTAAAGGGCCAGAATCGGCAGTTTTGTTTCCTACTAATAATTACAATGTTGTTTCATTCTAATAAAAATGAAGAAACTCGTTTTTTTCTAATCATTTTTCTAGCTAAATCAAAGAGATGTTGCCTTTTCTAAATCATTCAGTATTATTTTTCTCGATTCAACAAAACAAAAACTCGGACTTTTCGCCCTTTAAAACTCAGTTATCATATGATTCCTTCAACAATGAATTCCTATAGGTTCTTGCGGTTCTATTTGCCATGGGGTGTTGTTGCGTTTGTACGTATATAGATTGAAAACGAAAGCATCGAAAGAACTCTGGACAACGCAAAACTGGGTGTCATTATGGAAAAAGACAAAGAAAATGCACTTAATACAATAAGGCTTCTGAATGATCAAATAAGAACAGAGGAAGAACAGTCGCTAAACATCACAGGGCCTACATATAAAACCATTAGGGATGATAGGTAATTATCAAAGGCTGTATTTAAGGAGGCTAACATTAAATGGGCATTCAATACTTTTAAACCGTTTAAATCATCAGTTAGTGATGAAATAATACCTGCATTTCCCAAGAAGGGATTAGTGTGTTGTGTGCTTCACCACTTTGCCACAAATCTAAGGGCGTGTGTCTGGAAATCGAAATCTGGAGACAAGTAAAAAAGTTGGTTTCATCCCAAAACCAGGCCGAGAAAATTATATAGAGGAAAAGGCTTTTCAAATGATCGGCTTTAACCTCTTTGATGTTAAAACTCTAGCACCGACACTATTCTTATCAACTGGAATGATCCATAGAAGCAGCACTACATGAAATATTACCGAGAATTGAAAGGCTCTATTTGCGTATTCCGTGAGAGACATGGCGTGTTAGTGGAATGTATAGATGTAGATCGAATTGTTTAAAATTTTACGATGAACTGACGATACATATCGTAAAAAAATATTTTTGCAAAGATATAATAAGGTAGGTACCTATGTTTATATGTTATTTTCTGCTGAACATCCAACCTCAATAGTGGTCCACAGTGAAAGATGAGTCAGCGAGATAGAGGCAGTGTTGATCATATCTGGGTTATGTCGGCATCCAATACCTAGTCAGATGGTACCTACCTACTACAGCGTGCGATGAGTGAATAGATCGATTATCCTGTCTGTGCCTTTGAGAATGATAAACTGCAGATGACATTAGCATGCTGCAATATCATCAGCATCATATTATTATTTGTTTATGAATGCATATCGCAGATTTCCTCTCGAGACAGCTAATTTTGTGAATATCGAATGACCTACATCAATAAATAAACATTTTAAGGGCGGCCAAAAATCACGTTATTATTTTACGCATATTATAAACATGAGAGTACCTACCTGTATATAAAAATAAAACACGATAATGTCTTGAATATATTTTGAAAGATATTTCATATCTATTGTTTCAGTCAATGAAAATGCAAACAGTTATTCATTAACAGTAAAATTTGTTCAAATTATGGAATTTTAATTTAAATCAAACCTGTTTCTGTATATTTTTCCATCTTCAAGAGGTTTTTTAATACTTTTTAGGTATTAAAATTCTAAATGATTGATAAGATGCTGACCTCTGCGAAGAAATTCAGACCTAAGTGAATGAGGCAGCAAAAATGAGGATGAGGCCATAAAGAGCGAAATGAGAATTCAAAGGCATGCGTAAGACCAGTGATGACATATTATAGTGTGGAGACACGAGCAGACACAATCAGGAAAAAACAAATGCTGAGGAGATCAACAATGAGGACACTGAAATGACAGCAGGCGAAACCTTGAGAGATCGAGTGAGGAACACCATAATAAAGGAAATATGTGAGGTTTGATGATATCATCAGATGGAGTAGGCAGCGGTGGTATGGTCACCTCCAAAGGATGAACAGTACCGGACTTCCTCATATCGTGCTGCAGAATCAGCCTCAAGAAACCTGCCCTCGCGATAGACTGCCTAAAAGATGGAAGGATAGCTGAGAACCCAATTCGCAGGAGGAGCAGACATCTTTAAACAGACCAAAAGCCTTTATAACAGAAGAGAAGATTTTAAATATTCAACAAATATGCTATACGTAAGGAGACGTTTACTTTTACTAGAAATTGTAATATCTACGAAATCAACAATCATAAAAAAAATGTTTAAATGTTGACATGCCAGATGTTGACAGTTTTAGTCTACCTCAACCCATGGTTGTTTTTAAATTTTAATTAGATATTTAAGTGATATAAAAATGTTGCATAACACTAAAAATTTTATATGACATGATTGATTCATATTTTTATGCGAATTTTGCGGTTCAAAATAGCGCATATTACTAGTGCATTTATTTCAGAAAAGCACGAAACTGAAGAAATTTTGTTTTCAAAACTGTCACAAAATGACCGCTATACAAACCTTAATAAAAATTGTTATACACTATACAATATTATTTTAAACAAACATAATTATTTTACCATGAAAATATTACCAACATATATGAATTAAAAAAAAAGTCATAAATTTAAAGACGATATCTTCCCATTATTTAAAGTCTTTTCCCCAATCGTTTATTCCTTAAAATCTCATGTTGGAAATCACTGACCTAGATGACAAAATGTAAGGATATAAATACATATGAAACAATTGTTGCGTGAGTTTAAGACAAACACCTCATTATTTGACTTGTTAAGGAGTGTATAAATGTATGCAGAAGGAGCACAGTAGAAAGAGAGAGAACATAACAGAAGGAGCATAGTAGAAAGAGAGAGAACATAACAAATGGGGATATGAAAAATTATTATTGTTTGGTTTAAAATAATGTAAGATCGAGAAACAATGTAAGCGTGAGAGAGCTGAGCCGATGTTTACAAAGACTAAAGATCTAGGTATATGTAATCTAAATAGACACTTAAATTTGATCTAAATATAGAATTTCAGTCACAGGAAAGGGGTACCTATACACGAATGCTTGATTTAAAGACATCTTACTGATCGACGCTTTGAAATAAGTATGTATATACACTTTATGTACAAATATATCAAACGAATCTCAAATTAATAGCATTAAAAATTTAATGTTCAACAAAAAAATACGTAAATTTCTACTTTAAAAAGTAGAAAGTGTAAAAACGAGTGGGTTGTGGCCAACGCTAAACTCTCCAATACACAATGAAGCTTCCCTGCTAATATTGCACTCTAAAAGCAATATGAAATCAAATAATTAAACATTGCCAATCATAAAAAATTCTCTTGTTATATACATATATTTTTCATACAAAAATCAATTATTATGAACATAATTTTTCAAACGGTTGTATGTTTTTCTTTTAACGTTGACCAACTTTGGATGCAGTTTTTTGAAGATTATTGATATTGTATAAATAGTTTGAACGAAATTAAAATATCTCAAATTTCCAGGTTGTGAGAGCATTTTTTCAGTTTTAACAGATGAAATCATAGAGAAACATTGAGACAAAACGAACCGTTGTCTATGGAAAACTAATCAGCTCTAAGTTTATGCACATCACACATATGGTATCAATATTAAGTTCATAGGCCTTTTAGTTTGATCTGTACAGAGGACACACATTTTCATATTTATGTACGGCATACAGTATACAGTACACGGATTACGGATAACGGCATACACACAAAAACATCACAACGAAACTCAAAGTATGCACTCTCTTCATGATGGCCATTGAGAAATTGATACAAAAAAAAATTCTCTTAAAATCTCCTAACAATCCGATACTTATATAATTTCTTTTTGACCAACTTTTTAACATCTTCATAGAAACGAAGTTGGGATATTATAGGAGAACCAGGAACTCAAGGCACTTACAGGGCTTACGACGTGTCATCGCCTGATTTACGTGATCATCGATAAATAAATTTATTTTCATAGATAAATTAATTTAATTGTTGTCAATTGGCAAAAATCAAGTGAGACATTGATGGGCTTTATGCGCTTGCGCAACGTTCACCAATTATGCCTTCTTTTTTTTTTTGTTTTAATTGAATATATTTTTTACCGAGTTTTTTTTGTATGTTCCAATTATTTTTGATGTTTGATTTATAACTTTAACCTTAAATGTGGCATAGTGGTTATTGCAGTTGCTACGTGATTTGTTTCTGTCTAAATGAATTAATGTCGTTCAAAGACGTTGAGAGTAGATCGATATTATCCGCAAAATAAATTTTTCTATGAAGTTTTTCTTAGTCTATGCAGAGTATAAGCCAAAGTCAAGGAGTTGAAATCGAATGAATCAAATGTTTTACAAGCTGTTAAAAAAATGTCAGGAAAATATACAAACAATTGTATGTACGCGAATATTTTGAAATACGAATTTACGAATAACCAAAGACTGTACAATAACTAAGACTTTAATATCTCAGTTTAAGTGCATAAAGGCATGGTGTCATAAGCACATAAAGACATGGTGTCATGCGCACATAAAGTTTTGCTACATGAATGATTGGTACTTACCTATACCGATTACAAATATTCTTTGCCACGATATGTCATGGTCGTAAATGTTACACTTCAATGAGTACAAAAATATACGACGAAAAATTTTATACACCGCGACAAATTACTACAACATTGTTATGACTGCAATATTGACATTTGTGTAGTTACCTACTTACAATGTAACTTTTAAGAATCGCAAAATATACTGTGTCAAAATGAATGGTGCCTTTAGTTTTTAATGTTTTTCAGAACAATACAGGAACTAATGCTCACATCATGTGAATAGACTTTTTTTTCAAACCATTTTTATGTACGAAATTGCCATTTGCCAACAAAGTCTAAGGCAATGATAATTCTTCATGGTATATTAAAGTCATTTGACCTATTTGTGAAGGTGGACTATCCTGGGAGGGGAAGATTCAATTGTTCTTCCATATCTTAGAAGGTCTTCCGACTGGACGTCTATTGTGGCGTATTTCTATCTTGAATTATCGTCCATACGATCGCCATGGTCTTTCCTGATTATAATTAATGTCATAAAATTAGATGGTTCATATCGAGCTGGCTTTGTGAATATCACACCTCAAGAGCGCTGAAAGTTGTCAAATTTGTTGATGGCTGTTTTTCGGAAAGATTTGTGAATATGGTGAATTTTGAGATCCTTTATAAGGGAGGAAATATTTATAGTTTGTCTGAGAGTATTTGGGAGCCAATTCAATGCATTTAGACCTGCTACATTAAACGCATGATCGTCGAATTCAGCAGCATGCATTGTTCCCTGTTAATTTCGACATTTTTTCGGAACACGGCTAAAAATGCTGAATAAAGCGACGTTTGCCCGTCGTTTATAACGTAGATTTTAATTTGAAAATATGAAGATTTTAAATGATGAAGTTACATAAATATATAAGCAGATATCTAGGTATATTGCATTCGTCGCAATGACACGGACCCGTCTGAATTTAATCAACTCACTGGAAAGTTTGATGACATCTATCAGTATGGAATTTAAAGTTACGAGGTATAGAAATGTATGAGAACGATGTATCTATCCTAGATGGCAAGATATTATACCTACAGATAAAAAGGCATTCAGACAGCGCGATGTAACTATCCACCGACAAAACGTAAAACTATCTTCGTGAACCATGCGTTTCAAAACTTTTTAACAAATTGATAAATGCGAAAATAGAGCAAAACTCGCATTTTTTATCGAAAAAATGTGAACAGATATACCTACATCTAATTAAAAAACACATAGGTTTTCATATTTTTTTCCAGAAATAAAAGAGTTCTACAAATTGAAAGTCAAGACTGCAGAAAACTCGCGTATCTACCTACTTGAATTAAACTAATAATAATAAACTAATGTATTTTTATGATATTTTAATAAAGTAAACACATATATGTATACATAAAATACATGGAAAGAAAAAGAAAATGAGAATTTCATCAGCGATCAATCAAAAAAGAAGGTAATTTATGTAATTTATTTAAACCCTTTATATCAATATTTACCTATATTACTTGATTTCATTTGAGTCACTCAACTGTTCTAATCAAATGGTAGTGTATGAAAATTAGGGGTCAAGTTGTTACGAATACTAAATTTTGTATAGAAAATGGCAGAGTAAAACGATGCAATAAAAAATCAAATGAAAATCAGTAGAAAATTCAATATTTTTTTATGTATTGCTTCTCGGGCTTACAGGTACCATCTCGAATATCAATTAAACAATTTCCCAATTACAAGTTGCCACATTCTTGAGACTAATAGTCTAGACTGAAACACAGTTAATAACAATGTTTCAAAATAAAGTTATTTGTTTTTTTTCCAAATGATTCAATGAAACACATTTTTTGTAAGGATTGGTCCCATACCGGCAAGGTCATTATATTATATATCTCCAGTAAGACGCATCAGAGACATAACAAAATTGTATTAATGGTATGACAGGTTAGAAAGGTTGACAACGTATGTCATACGCTGACAAGGAGAGTATTTTGCACATTTTGTAGCCGAGCGAACTTATCGTGGATACTTAAACGCTTTCCTTCCTAGTAAAAGTTTGACGGGAGCGTGCCCGTTAAACATTGCAAAGGGAACGACAAAAACTTTGCATACCTAAACAGATATTGCATGAAACTGTTCATATCAAATGATTCAAAGCAAAATTTGATTACTTTTAAAATTCATAGCTTGATTTGAACGAGGGTTAAGGATACTCAATGTTTGGAATTAAATCAATAATAATTTATATATTTTTTTATCACATACAATCTCCATTGTAGGGATTAAAGTAAATTTAAACCTGTTTAATTAGCTGGATATTCTCCAGTCGCCATTCTCCTCTGTCGACAACTTTTTTTTCTTCCAGTTTTTAACCTATATGCAGCTAAGGTTTCTCTCCGCATAGTCTAGCCATCTAAACGTAACGAATAGGAGCAAATAAAATGTCTTTTTCCAGCAATATAAAGAAGGCTGATTAAGAAAAAAAAATCATGAAGTATTATAAAAGGATTAAAAGTATATAAAATTTTTAAGATCTTTAGAAAACAGCTATATGCACAAGGAGTAGAGGATAGTATGGTCGTAGATGTACTATCAAAATTTTAAATAATAGGCGCCTAAAGACGAGGAAAAAAGCAAACAAATCCAGGAGAAAAAAAATATTCATAAGAATTTCTTCGCAATGATGTCATAGGAAGTAATATTTAGAGACAAGTTTAACATACATATTAACAGAACTAGTTGATGTTTCCTAATAAGTCACCGTTTCTCTTGGTATGTGAAACATGACAGCCTCTCCCTACACCAAGTAGTGTTTAATAAAATTAATGAAAGTCCTGACTGTTTTGGCGCGTATGAGTATAGTGTATGCTGTCGACAGAATAGGAACTCATCCATCCATCTCGACGTATGTCACTACAAGTCTTTAATGGGTCGCTAAATGATTTTATAAAACATCCGTGCGTATTTTTTTTTCAAACATGACGCATATCGCAGCGTCTGTTTTTTAATGCTGCTGTACCGCTTGCTGTTCCGTGCAAAATTTAACGACGCGTACAATATAATGGGTGGAGGAAAACAAATCGTTGTCATCGAGTCATTTGATAAATGGTCGGGCAGGGAGCTGTCTGCGAGTATTTAAAACATTTTCATTTTTAATATTCCAAAAGGAAAATTTACCTTACTCATCTGGTAAAAATATTATGACTATAGATTTTAAAATAAAATATTTCACTTTTAGCTAAGGGATATCCATATCAATATCTTCATAACATAACTGCATATACCGCAATGTGGGATGAATATTATCGTAGTAGTAACATATTTAATTCTTTTTCCATCCTTTTTTTCTTCCCTTCCCTTCCCTTCCCTTCCCGCCACACAAACATGCAATAAGTGTAAGCTATATTTTTATTTATTTTTTATTGTAATGTGATTTTTGATAATCATTATATGTAGACAAATGTAATTGGTCTGTTTTTTGATTATTCCATAGTGTATGTTTTTTTGTATATTTTATAAGACTGTGTTTGTCCATTAAATAAATAAAAAAAATAAGGTCTAAGCTCTTTCGCCGAACACAACCGACATCCTCAGAGACAAGAACCAAACTAGGATCTCATTTGTGGATTAAAACTATGTGTTTTAATCTAAAATTGGTTATGCTTACTTTTATCGTATGACCAAAAATAAGTATGCAAAGGTGCTATTGTAATAATTTTGTATCATCTAACAGCTGTATGTAAATTTACATATAAAATATGCCATTAAAACTCTACACATTTACATCTTATACATTTCAAAAATAGTTTTAAAAGTTATCAAATTCGGTCGATGCAAGATTAAAACACGGGTTCTATATACTTCCAAGTACAAATAAATCCTTGTACACTCCCTAAACTAAGCAGTAATGGCTTGTTATATAGGTGAACGAAATCGGTCGTGTCAGAATTTGAATTCGCGACCACTGGAATACAATCCCAGTACGCTAACCGCTCTGCCACCACTCATCAACTTACCGGTCTACCACTAATTTCATTAAGTCATACTTTTATTGGCTTTGATACAATATTGAAAAGCTTATGACGTAATGCAAAATTAGATTAATGTTTTATATTATTTTTGCTGAATATAATACAACATTCATAAGTACTTAAGAACCATATTTGTGGAACGTATAATGTTAGCAAGCAATCATATTAATGGTATACTCGAATCAACATGGTTGATTTTTATTGGCTGAACATTGAACGCATTTATATGTAATTTGTAGCCAACGAAGCTTACATATTTTAGAATATATCGACTAATCAAAAAATAAAAAATGAAATGTTTTATTGATAGATTTTTTTTATAACAGGACGAAAAAAACAACCAATGATATCGTGTAGTAAACGATTAAAAAAATAAATAACATTTTTGTACGTATGAAAAGCAATTTTCATACGTCATAGATAAACTGATAATTCCAAATCATAGTACGGAATTTTTAATCTCTTTATGTGAAGTACAATCAGCAAGGCTATGAATAGTAGTCTATGTCATGATATTACCTACATCAGCTACTTATCTCATTTAACATATTCAAGAAAAGGTTAAAGCAAAAATATCTATCTGATGATACCTGATTTCTTCTTCCTCTCCTCTTCCTTTATTTATCTTTTTGTATTGCTATCATTGGTATGAACTGTTATCATATTCAATCTTTTTTTGGCTTTTTCCTTTTATTCTTTTCTTCTGTTATATTTATTATCTTTATTACTGACATGTTGAATGAAACCTTATTGCCATAGTACACATTCAGTTCAGTTTCAGTTTCAGTGCCGGCAACCCGACGTTTATTAAATAAGAATATATGAATTACAATATATTTTTCGATCCCCGTCTCACTAGGGTTCTGAGACGGGTCACTTATAAAATTACTGTTTAAAATATATTAAATATTTTCCAGTTCTAGCCTAGATACATAATTCTGGCCTTGAAATTTATTTAATAGATAATACACAAAAAAATAAGAAAATAATATATAAACCAAAGTTAATGTAAAAAAAACAAATATAACTAAAAAGGAAAAAAATAACAAATTTCGTACATCAATTTCTTAACAAAACAATATATAAATTTTCTTTCTAACATAGCATAAGTATTTGATATTTCCTTTATAACAACATTTTGTATCATCATAGTATACATAGAACACCTTAGATATAATATTTAATTACATTTACACTAAAAGAGCCGAAAATTGATTTCGGTCTTTATTAAGGACCCAATTGTGTATCGATCTATTATATATATACTCCGACATAGATACATCCACCTTTGTCTCTTTTTTAAAAATATTGTTAACCTTTTCAACATTGTATTATATATTAACATTAACTCGTTGGAGGAAATTGTCGTTTGGCAATAATCCCTTCAATGTACAAATTATATGTACAATAATCTTCAAATAAATAAATAATGCCTAGAGCGGGCGAGAAAATCGATCTCCAAAAATAAATTGAGCTGATTGATTATGTAATAATTAAGGTATTACAATTTATGTATTCACGTTGTTCAAAATGTAAAATAATGTGTTGTGAATATATCCGATAAATTCTTTTACAGAAACCAAAATAAACATATTTATTGTAGTTTGCAAGTTTAATTGTTTGAATGTACACACCTGTATTTTCTAATTTTTTACAAAAAATAAGAAAAAAAAACAGAACACGCCATCGATTTATATTAACTAAACTATTATCTCAAATTCTTAATAGAGAAGAAAAAATATCAAATCATATTTTAAGTTATATATAATATTTAAATCATGAAAATTTTTTCTTATGAAAATAAGTTGAAACACCATCGCCATCTATGAAGTGATGAAGAAACTTTTTTGTAACGCCATCTATTGAGAAATTGGATTGCAAACAATGAAAAACAGTCCTTAAACATGAGGTGACAATGTTTTCGCACAGATCTCACCCCTGAACCGCGCCAGTGTAATATGTTAATTTTTGGATTGTTTACTTGCTTGTGCCAATGTTTATGTAAATCGAATAATTTTACAGTCGCCTTGAGTTCCTGGTTCTCCTATAATATTCCAATTTCGTCTCTATTGAGATGTTAATTTTTTTTTATAATATCATTGATTCCCGTCAGGGTATAAAAATCGAATGTTTGCGTGTATGCACATATATTAAAATATTCGTCTCCTTTTCTACTTTGAACTTTCATTATTGTCCGACTGTAACCTTTTTATTGATAAAATCCCATAAACCTAGTTGTATAATATGTAAATAAATTGATATATTAAAACAGAAACATTTCCTTAATCAAATTAATGTGTAAATAATAGGAACTGATAACATACATTATTAAGTAGGTACATTAAAATATGCACCCTGCACGGAGGGGCATCATTGGCAGCAAAATGTGGCAGTTTGCTACTTTTTTCAAAGGGAAATTACACAGATGCATTAATGGTTCGCCACAGCGCCACTTTTCATGGAAATCAACCAATGAGAGGAGGAATCAGGATTCCAATTCTGGGTCTGGCACAATTCAAGGGAAAATGTACATCTTGAGGCAAGATAAGGGTAATGAGCCAACAGAGCCCCCGGCCGTGGAAGGGTGAGAGGGAGTGGGGGATGGGAGGGAAAATGGTTCCAACTTTAAAAAAATCTCCAGAGGGTGAATGAACGACTATATACCTGATTTTCTTTTAAACGTCACAGAGTCGGTCCCAGAGTCCGGGGCTATGTTGATTTTTAAGATTGGATCCTCAGCGATTCATTATTTAAAATCGACCGATTGTATTCGGATTTTATGCTTTTAAAGGAGCTCAGATAAACACAATTAACTATTTTAAATTTGACAATCGAAAACCTCAATTAATTCTTCAAATGGAAAATTTCTTATCTGACAATTCAAAGTGTCGACAGACCCAAAAGGTTTTTTCTACTTATACATTTTTCTGTTTAAGTTTAATTTAAAATAAAGTTAAAATACTCAATTTATGTCTCGATAGATTTGTTGTAGGTAAAAATCTCTTAAAGATACCATGAAAATTTCATTAAATGCAGCAGCGAGGCAGATCTCCTCAACAAACTTGATTTTAAAGCCGTCAAAGCGTTCAAAATTAGGAGACCAAAATTTTTGCTTCATTGGTCTTTAAAGATTTACGTAGTGTTGCAACGTTGGTATGATCTTGTGGTATCCTATCAAATAAACTAAGAAAAAAACTTTGTTTGTTAATAATTGAACTTGAATTAAAAATTATCACACAAATTAATATTTTCCTTGGTAATGTGTCGATAGTTGGTTTCAGTACGAAATTGTCCCTTAAGACCACCCCTTTATAGCGAGAAATATTCATTGTAACTACTTTGTTACCTGTAGACAGAATACCTATTGGAATAACTTTTCTTTCTCTTATGAATATAAAAGAAGATAAATCCGACAGTAAAGTTGGAAAGCTTTTTTATATATAAAGTATATATATCTGAGCGTTTCCCTTTTCTCGTTGTGATTTTTCTTTATTTTGCATTTATTTCCCACTCGGTTTACATTTTTATGTAAAGAAAATGCGATGCGGAATTTAAATGAAGTTGGATAATCGAAGACTTTCGATTATAATGGTTCAAGGGTTGGGTAATCCGGGAGATAGATACGTCGGCGATATTACGCATTTTAAGCGATTCTCAGATCCGCATCTCTGTCCGCATTCTTGTGCGGGAGGCGACGTCGGAGCACACCGTAAAATCACACTTTTCTAAGCGAGACGCTTAATCCGTCGTTATGATCGGCACTTAAGGGTTCAAGGGATTCTAAATATAGAAAGATATCTATCTACATACCTACCATACATACACAATTAAGTCTTTGTTATTTTTACTGGGTAATATTTTATGGATAACGATGAAATATTGGATCAGTTATTTCACCGATTACAAGAACCTATCATACAGATAAGACTTTGGATTTATGAATTTTCGATAATTTTTTGACATATTTTTTTAAAATAGTGTATCAATATTGAATTTTGGAACCAACATAAAAAATAATTATGAGACAACGTCTGTTCTTATCAAGTATTTACTTATTTTTCTTCATAGTACGAAATTGAGTTATGCAGATACCTAAGAAATAATATAGGAAAAATAGCGATTGATACAAGCGTTTGGAATGTATACTGATTCTAATAAAAAATATTTAAACATCTACGAATATTTTTTATATCTTATTACTGAACTATCGCTTCGCCTGGTTAAACGAATTTTAAACTGAAATGGTCTCGTAAGTTTATGTTTTCAGATGAAACAATAATTTTTTCGTAATAGAAGTTTAAAAAATAGATTCCGTGCTATGAAATTTGGCAGATTTGCAAAAAAACAGTGGAATGTAAAAGATAAATCCGTTATATAATGTGAATTATTATAAAAATACCTGTACATAAATAATGACAATGCAAGATCATCCAGAAATTGTAAAATAATATATAGGTAGGTACCTACTTACTATATGTTTATTTTTAATTGTCAATATTAACGGTATTTAAGGTGTAGAACTGCATTATATAAGGTACTTTTAAATAAAAAATAATTGATTTTGGTTCTACATGTACCTATATTTGACCAGTTGATAAGGGCGTAGTCAGCCGAAACCGTCGTTCAGATACAAGGAAATACATATATAGGAATGTGATGTTGAAATTTATTTAAATGTACTTATTGGTTATTTTATAAAATATTAACAAAAACCATAAATAACAATTAACTTTTGTTTAATTTAAACTTGATTTATTTTATTTTACTATACCTACCACTACCAGTATAATTATTCATATAGATCGTTAGTCATAGACACATTTGACCTATAAATTGATGCAAAATCATGATTTAATATGCAGATCACGCTTTACCAGGTTTTCTTATTAGTAGCTCAAGAGTTTGTTATTGTAAGAACTGAGTAGGGTATTGCTATACTCTACTGTAGGAAGATTGAAAGGTTCAATATGTTAAAACAATAAGCACATCCTGTCATTGTTCCTTATTATAATATCATTCATGAATAATTTGATGAATGAATCAAACATAACTTTTTATGAATGATTAATAAGCAATATACCAAATAATGTAATGATTTAAGTGAATAAATTACGAAATACTGAACAATAAAATAAGATTGGTACAGGATATAAAAAATACAATTGTGAATCCATGTTTTGCAAATTAATCGAACTATAAAAACCGTTACAAATGACTAAGTTTAGTTTTTCGATCCACAATTCTTGATAGAACTCCATTTTATGTAGATATATTACAAATATAAAAAAAATACTTGGTAATATATAAAAATATTTACCGTGGTGGTTGACTGGTAGAAATTGCATGCGGGCAATAAGTCCGCCAATTTGATAAAAAGTCTTTAATTATGATTATTATCCAACTGTCGATTCGTTCATGAGAATTCAATTCTCTGAATGAATCGACATTAGCCAAGATGCGTGTACGAAGGAAAATTTTGTATGGTGTAGTGGACTTTTTGCATGCTAATAACAAGAACTAGAGGCCTCGCAGCATATATGTTCCCCATACATTGATTTACTCAGAATTCGGAGTAGAACATTTTATGTGAGTTGTGTGTGTGTGTGTCTGTGTGTCTGTGTGTGTGTCTGTCTGTGTGTGTGTCTGTCTGTCCACCCCTTATAACTTTTGATCCGCTCAATTTACAGAGCCCAAAATTTCAGAATATATAAACAGTTATAGGCTTACAAAACTTTTATACTCAGAATTGTGAATTTTTGTTTCAGTCAGGGGTTATCAACTTTTGAAATTTTGGTTAATTTTTCCATATATCTCAGAAACCATAAAAGCTAGAACGCTAAAAATTGGTATAAACATAGACAAATACAAAATCTCAAATTTATTTTTTCAAAAAAATTCCAGGGTTTCTCAAACATTTTTTATTAAAAAAAAATTTTTTATGATAAATTTATGAGTTTAACTGCCTATATTTCCAAATTTTTTAATAATTTCGAAAAACGCTGAAACACCCCAACTAGATAATTTAATTTTCTATAAAAAATATTAACATTGTATAAGCACATCCCAAATTTTTTTTAACAATTTTTATAAAAATTGAATTTAGTGACGACATTGCTACATACAATTTGTATGGCAGTCGCTTATACACAATATGCAAGAAGACTTAATAGTTTGATATGTACCTACTTAATATCCAAACATACATACAGAACCATCATGCTGTTTTCATATTCCGGGTAGGAAAAGAGGACTGACCTTCATACTGTCCTATCTTGACATACATACCAATATGTGTTAAAATTTTCAATAATTTGGATTTATGGGTTTATAGTTTGATTCGTATTCTTCAACTATACATACTATCGCTATCGACAGTTGGATCTCATGTGTTACATGCAACTAGTAATATTCAATAGAACTGTTACTAAGTATTTTTTTTATATTTGTATTATAGCTAAGTTACAAATGAGTGTCAATTAAATGAAAAGAAATGAACAATTAAATACGTAAAAAGAAAGTAACAAGTAAAATTTCATTAAAATCAAGGTTATGTTAATGACACTATCAAATTAACACATCTTTCCATATAGAATAGCTTGTCGAGCTGACACCTGGTTAGAATCACTGTCTGATATGTAATCTCGACGAATGACATGGAACGCGTAGGTATACATCATAGAAAACACCATGAGACATGACCAGTACAAGCAAATACTAGAAACTCGGGTAATACCACATGTATGTAAAAGAATTATATTAGTTCCGTGTCAATTTAATTATTTATTTTTAGTTTTGGTACACAGTTTATTTCAAAAAGGTATAAACAAATTAAACATAATAATGCAACCGTGTACGCAAAAATACCACAAAAAATAAGAGTCGTATTTCGTTTATTAAATGACTTTTAAAAAATATTATAGGTGAATTGTTGTTTAGTTGTAGTTCATAGATTGTAAGTTCATGATTACAAATATACTAAAAAAAATTAAACAGCGCTTTCTATGGTTAAAAGTTTTAATTGTCGCCTCCGAGGATGATGGTTTATTTCAACCATTGAAAACGTTCAGAATCTTTAAGATTTCTTGGATTATGACTGTTTTTAAAACGTTTAGTAATGTATAATTATAATTGCTAAAAACAATACCAAGAATAAATAATGGAGTTACTAATGTGATTACCGAAATGTACATACATATGTGTTGTAGTAATCAGAAAAGAATATAATATGTATTTCTAAGAAACAACATTTCTTTTACGTTTACCTAAAAAGGTGGATTAATGTGGGATGCCTCGTGTTTTTCCCGAGCTGAAGATGGATGATAATCAAAAATTGGCACGAAGCAAAGGTGGTACACGTGGAAGAAGGGGACGAAGAATACCTGGTGAGGTGGGAGGATCAGGGGGGGATGATCCCCAGTGACTTAGCTTTAGGTCACGTCATTCTTCAACATTCATCTTCCACCAGCCACCGTGGGTACATATTTTGTTTGCCTGCGTCGTTTTGCTGTTGTGCCCATTCCTGGGTGTGTCAACCATTTCCAGCCTTTGTCGGGGTAACTAAATTGCAATATTAGAAATGACGTTGACATTTTACTCTGTCACACGATGAAGCCATTAAGATTTTTCCGCAACGTCTTCAAAGTGAAATTGTTAGTTCGGGAATTTTAATATTATTTTAATATGTTATATGTAATTTATTAATCATTAACAATTATCTTTCAAGTTAAAATTAATGAACAAATTACACCAAAGTATTATCTGTCTCATTTGCATAAGAACACTGCTGAGTTCCAACCGGAATGTATACTGATACATGGCACTAGAAACAGACATCAGTTAAGACCGCCACAATCAAGAACGACACATGCGCAGCGTCAATATAGTTTTTTGGCACGAAGGCTTTAAAATAAAATAATGATGGATATTGAACAAAACATATCGCACGATGGGAAAAATTTCAAAGACCTCGTTACTGAAGCAGATTGGAAGAGAAGGATCTGCCTCGGTACTCTTAGATTTATTGAGACAGAGGTTTTGGAGTTTTTCATCCTAGTTGTCGATGTTCTAAGTGAATGTAGTATGTAAAAAAAAGAAATGATCGCAGAGTAACCATAGCAATTCTAAAATAGTACATACTGCCTCAGAACAGACTGTATCTAAGGAGGCAGTAAAATTTCCAAATGTGTGGAAAAAAAAAATAATAATAATAATTGTAAAATTGTAATTAGGTATAAACTAAACTGTATTTTGTTCCTTTGTAATATTTATTCTGTTGGAAATATAATATTCATTCATTCATTTATCCACAGAATTCGATTACACTGACCGATCGTTTTCGCTGAGGTGACTCGGCATTATCAAAGTATAAAATGAAACTAACCAATTTAAACAAAATCATCCTGCACTACAGCATTTACTTTAGAATTATATCTTACAAATTTATAATCGAAATATTTCATCCGTCATTAAAATAGATGTTATGTGTGGGATGAATCAAATGATATGTAACCTAAGATATTACTTCCGTGTTTTATTTAAATAATCAGTTAAATAAGAAAAAAAAATGTGATTCACTAGTTCATTTTGAATTTATTTACATTATTCAGACGTTCAAATGTTTTATTCTCTCTCAAAAACTCATTGCAATAAATAAACAAAACTAATGCTTCTTTATATGTACAAAATTTATACTCTAACTCAAATATTATATTCTTCAATTAACTTTTAATACTTTATACCAGTATAAATACCGAAATGATAAGACGATTATTAAACAGAATAATATAATGAAATAATAAATAAATTTGGAATGGTAAAATAAAACCAAAGTTTTCAGTTCTACTAATTTAATGACACTGACTAGTTTCGGTCATCCAGTGACCATTTTCAAAGTCTGGATGACCGAAACTAGTCAGTGTCATTAAATTAGTAGAACTGAAAACTTTGGTTTTATTTTACCATTCCAAATTTATTTATTATTTGAAATGGAGTTCTACCAAGAATTGTCCGTAGAAAAGTTAAAAAAAGTAAATATAATGAAATATTTTTTTTCGATAATTTTATGATTGTGATACGAAAAAAAGGAAAATTCTCCGATATGTATTCCTGTATAATTGAGAAATAAAATTTTCTTGTATTCGCGGGTTTATGCACCACAAATTGATAAATTCTCTCACGGAATCTTGTTATGCTCGTAGAATGGAGGTAGAAATAATATAATATTCTGATGCAGGTATTATTATTCAAAGAACGACATTTTCCATAGGACAAAAGCGGCAAAAGCTTATTCTAATTATCGACAGATCTGAATGCAAATCATTTGTTTCGTACATATAACTTGCTGCTGTTCGATAATTATAATTCAGAACTTGTATCACGATACCACCTCATAACGCAATATAATCAAGTTATTTGAAACACTAACTTTAACTAATAAAATGTACATGGTTATTTCGCAAAATAATAAAGGTATATGTACCTTTATGTAGTTAAATAATAAAAAAATAAATTCATAATACAAAACAGATTGTGTTATAAGAAATCAAATAATAAATCAGTCTACGCAAATAAAATATTGTGTATCTAATCCATCCATTAGACCCGAGTTCAAATTTCATACCAAACAAATACAGTTGTTTTTTTTATTTTTAATCAGTACCTACGATTAATACTAAAGAAATATTCAACTGAAAAAACAAGAAGAGATAGCGTTTTTTGATGAATAGAATGAATAAAATTATGAAAGACCAAAACGTAGTGGTAAATCTTTTGACTGTGTCGTTCTGCACTCTCGTCATGGATTGGTTCAGTTCTTAGAAGGGTAGAAAATTAAAAAAAAATTGAAATAAAACACTGGTATGTAATGTATAAAAAATAACCATCCCGTAATAAACTCGCCACTTGTAAAGTATGCAATGGAGTGTTTACTATTATTATTTTACAACACAGTTGAAAGATGTGTTCGATTCCACATAACTATCAATTTGATTAAATAATATCATGGCGTGATAGTATAGATGAATTAAAAAAATGTTTTTTCATATTTTTTTGTGATTGAATCGTGTTAAACATGATGAAAACTAGAAGAAAAGTATTATGTTCTTATGCAGGAGCTAAATGAAACTAGGGGAATAAAAGGATTTTTACGAGAAATATAATATATTATCAAAATTATCTCTCGTCTATATCAAAAGGCGGTCATCACGTGACAAACATCTCTTGTTTGGCACGAAATATATCATATGAGAGGAAACTGAGTGCATTAAGGAAAATGACAAGAAAAAGGGTATATATGGATAGGTATATAGAATAAAGACCACACATGCGTTTTGCAAGCAAAGTAGAAAGAAGCTTTGACTCCGTCTCATATTTTTTTCCTGTTAGATAATATCATGGAAGGTTTTAAAATGGTATAGACGAGATGTTTATCACTTAACATATAAATTTGTATTAAAAATAAAATAGAGTAGAATAGAAGATTATACATAAAATGAGATGAATATTAACAAGGGAATAAGAATTCAAAATAAATTCTACTCAACGTTAATAGAATTAAAATATGTAAGTAAATAGACTGGTAATTCTGTTGTGTTGGAATGAAATGTAATGTATCATCATGACGTTTCCCTCTCTACATGACAAATGTTTAAAATATTTGCTCTGAAATTCAGATAGAATCAGATTTATCTACGATATTATCTATTAACGAACAACATAGATTATTTCAAGGAAATTTTAGTTTCATCATGGTAAAACTTGAAGTCTTGCGTAGAACTTACATATACTGACAGACAGTTGTTCGCAACAGTCAAGTTTCGTAAGACTTCGTATTATGGTGACATAATGGGAGGAGTGAAATACTAAATTCTTCAGTTGATCATAAAGGGGAAGATTGATGGCCATAGAGGGGTCGGTAGGAAAGTATTCTTGCTTGGAAATATTTTGGAATGGGCCAGAATGAGGCGTATGGAGAACCTGTTCCGCACCGCACATGACAGGGAGATTTTCTTCCAAGTGATAGCCAAGTGATAGGAAACAGATACAGCATGTTTTGAGTTTTGTGAACGATTTCCAAGTAATTCCATTATATATATTAGCGACGAGAACATCGATTTCAGGTTTTCGTTTATTCTGGAAGAAAAAGATTTTCAACCCTTTAAAAAGTTTATTTAAATTTCGTTTTCAAAAATTATATAGGATTAGCGCATGGTGTATAATTTGAATAATTAAAATTGAAATCCAATGTTATCTTCCATTTTTTCTCCAAAGCCTCCTCGTCTTCATGTACCACCCTTATCCTCCCACAGCACGGGTACACGTGGGTAGCAAGAATAGTCATTTTTCAACAAACGCCTCATTTTTATTCAGGGCACAACGTGTGCCGGAACGACATTTCGAAGGCTTCGCATCCGTAAACGATTCCCGTCTTGCGACAGGGTATACAATGCAATATTGACAACGTCACGATGTATGTTGTATTGTAATTCGGTAAAACAGTGTAGCCGTTATTAAATACATTTTTAAAAAACAATTGTTTATCCTTTTTTTGCTTAAATTTGACTTGCACTCCAATATACCACCTGCCGTATGTGAGTAAATTCAAATCGAATCGCACTATTTTTACACCACGCATACCTATCACATATTATCTTTCTATGTTGTTGTATGCTTCTTAACTTGATACCGAGTGTAAAACTATGTACCATGGTCCAATATTGATGAAAAGTTTGGACTTTTAATACTTTATTTTGATGAACAATACGAAAAACAACATAAAGACCAAAAAGTTGGAAAATAAATTTATAAATAACACATTTTTGTCGTATCATTACCGTATTACCATAGTATACACCGTATATTTATCATTATTTATGTTTGGTTGGAAGGGATTGCCGTTTATTAGCCATAAACCTGTTAGTGTATAAATTATATATAGAGAAAGTTATATTAGTAAAAATATTTTCCCCAATATAAGCCATAGGTTCTAAATTTCTACAGGATAGACTTCAACAGGATAATATGATAAAAGGAACGATAGACATAGAGGTGGGGCCAAGAAGATCATTGACTACTTGGATGTGAAAAATTACCAGAGATCTCAAGGAGGCAAGGCTTCGTTCGGAGGGTGCGGAGGACAAAAAGACTTGGAGGATGAAAACTAGGAGAGCTGACCCCAAGCAAATGAAACAAAGCCTAGCGCGAAGAAAAATATGTTCTAAGTTTCTACTATTATATAGTGTTATAATAGGAAAGAAATAAATTAAATTAAATCAAATATAAATAAAATCGTGAATGTCTATAAAACACTGACATATTCTTCGTTGTAACATCCATAACTTTTATTTATTTAAAAAAATATTTCACAAAAATTGTATCAGATAATATTAACATATAATCATCAATGACTAGTTATTTTCCCCTTTTTCCCTTAGCGCATTTGAAGTTGGTACGGATGTTTCCTCAACTAAGGAATGTAGATGTATTATATGAAGGTATATCAATTTACCAACAACGTGTGATGTACAAAGAGACATACTACCTGGTACATGCTATACATGCTACATTGTGATGGATTAGCGTCTCATCTACCTATCTACAATTTACCATCCTCTATCTACCTGCCATCTCGTGAATATTAACTTCACTACGTTTCACTCGATTTTACCAGAAAATTTATCCGAAATTCTGTGCCGCGTACTTTCATTACGTTTCGATCACATTATGAAACATTTATGTTTGACGATATTCACCAAGAAAACACGAGAGTAATGTAAGAAACGAAAGTTTTAAGATTCAGTCATATAAAAATTAAGTAAACCTGAATAAAATTGAAATATTATGTGAGTTAAAAATAGAAGTTTATGTCATGATCAATTTTCAAACTGTTCACTCTCATTTGTGAATAATAGTTTTGATAGTCAATTATTCGTCATTTTTACTCTCCACACTATGGAATAGGGGAGAATCATGATTTCACAATTTTTAAGCGTATTTTTTTACATCAATTTCTCAACGGGTATCATGTAGAGAGTGCACACTGTGAGTTTCGTCATGATGTGTTTGTATGAATGGCGTACGGCGTACGGAAAATCCTTTTTGTGTCCTCTCTACAGCCCAAACTATAAGTCCGATCGCTTCATATTAACATCATATCTGTAAAGTGCATAGACCTAGAGCTGATTAGTTTTCCATAGACAACTTTTGATTTCTTCTCTATGAATTCATCATTTACCTATGTACGTTGTTTTTTTTGTGTGTTCTCTGCAGCCCAAATTATAAGTCCGATTGATTTCATATTGATATCATAAGTCCATAAACTTAGAGCTGATTAGTTTTCCATAGACAACGGTTCATTTTTTCTCAATGTTTCTTTATGATTTCTTCTATTAAAACTGAAAAAATGCACGACCTGGAAATTAGAAATATTTTAATTTGGTTTCAACTATTTATACAACACCAAGAATCTTCATAAAATTGTATTCAAAGTTGGTCAATGTTATAAGAAAAATATTCAACGGTTTGAAAAATTATATTTTATTTAATGGATTTTTGTATGAAACTTATATGTAACAAGAGAATTTTTTTTATGTTTGGCAATGTTCAGTTCTTTGATTTCATATTGATATAAGAATATTTATAGCTTACACTTAGAACTGATTAGCTTTCAATAGATATCATAAAATTTCTTCATATGATATCACGTGTCAAAATTTTCAAAATCGCTGGATAACTTTCACAATCTCGTATCTCAAAAAGTATCATTTTACAGGAGACACTAAAACCTTCGTGACTTTCTGTAAACAATTTATTTTTTATTTTTCTGTTAATGTGGATTGAAAGTTCATTCAATGATGCATCTAAGCAATTCATTAATTGCATTTTTTTTATTTCTTACAGCCTTTAAAAACATTGTTTATTTATGGATATGAGAATGCAGCTTTTTGAGATACGAGGTTGTGAAAGTTATCAAGCGAAATGCTCTAACGCTCTTTAAAACAAAATTTATCTGCTTATATTAAAATAATTCATACAACATAACTATTCTTCACCATACTGCATTAATAGTTTGTCTATCTTAATATAAAAATATTCTATCGTTAGAAAATTTATATTCCTGGTAGTGAAATTTAGAATGAATAAAAATATATATAATTAGATAAATTTCTTATGTATGGAAAAGTTCAATTTGATTTCATGTTCTAGTGTAAAGAGCTTGAACTTAGAACTGATTAGTTTTCCATAAATAACATAAAATTTCTTCATATGATATCACGTGTCAAAATTTTAAAAATGCTCTCACGTTCTTTAAAACAAAATTTATCTCATTTTATTAAAATATTTCATACAACATAAGCATTCTTTACCATATTGAGATTGTCACATTGAAAAAATGAACGCTTACTATGGTGTGGAGAGTTTAGTGTTGGCCACAACCCACTCGTTTTTAGATACTAACGGCCGTTGGTATGTATGTAGGCTTTTCATACTGTTTCAAAGTGTCATCATATTAAAATGAAACGAATAGTATATTCCTGTGCTAAGCAAAAACATAGCAATTACTTCCCAAGACATTTGATTGTTTTCGGAATATTTTTCCTATAAATAACCTAATTTAGGTAGTTGTGATCACTTTTACATATTTTTTTTGAAAAATTATACACAAAAGGTACTTGCAAACTTGGACTGTGATTCTTACACATTTTTATTTTGGTAAATATGTACTGTGTTTATCGTTTGTCGTGGTAACGAATTTATTTACTCGGTCATCGGCAATATCTACGAGTTATTATGCAGATGCCTTACCAATATTGAAGAGGTGCAGTTTGAAATGATAATCATCACTTGACATACATACATAAAAAAATCACACGGAATTGATACCTAAACTCCTAATTTTTTGAATTTCGAATGAATCTCTCAACAAGATAACCTTTTTTTGACAAATTTTTAAAATCTCAATAGAAAAGAACTCCACTATTCCATAGTGTGGAGAGTAAAAACTTGTTTACTTACAATGAGAGGTACATTGTTTATCGGTGTCATGTAACTGTCATGCCGACCGCCGTGGCATAGTTGGTCAGCCGTTTGGTTTCTGTGCGGGAGTCTGGGGTTCGATCCCCAGCAGTGGAGAAATTTATTTAAATTAATTTCTCACGCTTCTATTGTTTCTCTGGAACTTAGAAACTTAGATTGGAAGAAAATGTCATATGTCAATAAAATCGTCACTTGCGCAGGGTGCAAGGAAGTTTTTATTATTATTTTTAATAACGAAAATAAATAGATAAATAATATGATAATGATTACCTTTGTGAATCCTTAGCAGGACTGGTTATCTCCTGTGGTATATTGTTCGTTGCCATTCTTCATGACAGCTCCACTTCCTCTTGTTCTGTTTATTGCCAACCTTCGCTGTTCACACTGTTGTTGGTGCACTTCAGTGATAATAATAATTTAATGTTTTGCATATCAATCATCCCGCGCATATTGGGTTACTCAAAGTCACTTCAAACATTTCCAGTTCACCGTGGTATGGCTTTTGATGCCAGGAAAAATGACAGTTTAATGTACTCGACGAAAATGCCTGTTATTAAAAACACATTTTTTTCGTATTGATCAAAAGAGAAAGTTAGTTTACGAAGCGAGCTCATTTATTTCCCGTGGTTATAAAAGTCAGGCGGAAAAATATAACTCGATTTTTGATCGACACGAATTGACGTGGGTTTTGATTTTTCAAACAATCAATACTATTTCTTTCAAATATCTAAATAAATCAATTAGGAAAATATTATATTGAACAAACCATACTAATTATTTTTTTATACAGATTTTTACTGGAATGAGTCAAATGATGATCCGCTTGAAAATATCGACTAAGTTTACAAAGTATTACAGTTCTTTCACATGAATTAGCCATTTGATAATTAAAAATATTTTTCAAAAATTTAAATTAGTTTTTTGTCCCTCTAGAAACCAAAATTGTATTTTTTAGTGCTTTTTTGAGGATCGCTGATATCTCAAAATTAAGCATTATTATAATACTAGCTGACCCGGCTAACTTCGTATCGCATAAAATTCAATGAATGTCGTGTTAACTGTACAAAGGGCAAGGAAAGGCAAATATAGTGGTTTAACCATTCAAATCACTTACTAAATCACTTACGCTTCGCTGATGATATTATAATCCTGAGTAGTGAGCCTGAGGAACTGGCTAGAATGCTCCAAGAAATGAATGAAGCATCTAAGAAGGTAGGCCTCTGTATGAATCTGGCAAAAACGAAGGTGATGGGCACAGAAGGCTCTCAAATTATGGTGGACGGCAACCAAATTGAAAATGTAAAACACTATGTATATTTGGGGCTCACAATTGGGCAGAGAAAACCAAACTGCTGAAGTCCAAAGAAGAATTGTACTAAGCTAGGCAGCCTTTGGGAAAATGGGTCATATACTTAAAAACCGCAAAATACCCATAAACCTTAAGCGGAAAGTATACGAAACGTGCATATCACCAGTAGCAACATATGGCTTAGAGACTGCGACACTGACCAAACGAAGCATGGAAAAAATAAGGATTACTCAAAGAGCCATGGAAAGAGCCATGTTGGGTTTAACCTTGAGAGATAGAGTGCGGAATGAAATAATTAGGCAACAAACAAGAATTATAGATGTCGCCAAACGTATAGCAATTCTAAAATGGCGGTGGGCAGTTCACGTGGCCAGAAGCTCAGATGACAGATGGCCAAAAAGTGTCATGACATGGAGACCAAGAGCAGCAACCAGGAGCGTGGGGAGGCCACCATTGCGATGGAGAGACGACATTGTAAGATATGCTGGTATAAACTGGATGCAGGCAGCTCAAGACAGAGCAAAGTGGAGAGAAATGGAGGAGGCCTTCGTCCAGGAGTGGACGGGAGTAGGCTAACGAGAAGAGAAGAAGAACCATTCAAATTAAAGAAAGTATTGTTGGCTCAACTTTAATACAAATAATATTAAAATAAATAAATAAACAAAACCATTTGAGATTGTTGTAGTGGAGACTAAAGAGTATAATAAATCTTTTGAATTGAAATTGACTCCAATTGAAAATGTGATTTCCTTTTGATTTGTTGTTTAAACGACGTGCGATGATTTGGCGTTAGAAGACATTCCAATATGGAGGTAAATGATTCAATTGAGATGTCAACAAGTGACAGAGCATTCGCATTAAACACAATGATTGACTATCGTACATCAATACTTGTGTGACAAGTCTATTCTACAACACAAGTATGTACATATGCATTAGGTGATTAATGTACATACGTATGTATGTATAATGTGATACCATTGTCACCCCAATTCTTGATCAATATATAAACCAACACAGACATACATATAACACGAAGTAGCTTCTATTTCTTAGAAATAAACTGTTTTCCTTTTCAGCGAAAGGCGAGGGTTTTCAGAGATTTTTTTTTTGAAGAGGGTTAGCGCACTGATAGTAATGCAGTGGTCGCGAGTTCGAATTCTGCCACGACCAATTTCATTCACTTATAGCACAAGCGTTAATGCCTAGTTTAGGGGATGTATGAGGATGTATTATATATGTGCTGGTTAAAAGGACAAATTCATTATTTAAAATAAATAAGAAAAAAATAATTATTAATAGTTTCAGCAGATACTACTTTCATATACCTTCATTCTTGTAAAATATCGTAATAAGAGTAGGTATTATTATCCTTTTTAACTATCTCATATCCGACATATTTTCAACTTTATGCTTTGTCCAATGTTCATGATTCATTTGGATAAATAAATAAATAAATAAATAAACATTTATTGAGACAAAAAAGAAGTTTGCATAAAAAAACACAGACATATAAAAATTAAAATACAGAAAAACAACCTTTCTGACTCAAAAGGACCATGCTCAGCTATGTTGCTGGAAGGCAAGCCCCCCAGCAGCTGATTTTCAGCATGATCCTATTGCTTATGTAGGTATAATATTTTATTATCTATACAAGGTCTACTTTATTTATATGCAAAATAAATACAAAAAATACAAAAAAAAAAAAATGCTCCTAAAATACACATATATAAATATTCACAAATACATAAATGTACATGCACGCACATACATATATACACACATTTATTTATACACACCAACACACATAAATACACATTAATTCATACATACTTCACACCATGATTGCGAGGCCAGAAGCATTGCTCGACAATTCTCTTTGAAATAATAGAATTTTTCCGCTACTTTTAGCGGTGGAGGCAAGTCATTCCAACATTTTGTTGCAGCGTATTTGAAACTGCCTTCAAACGCTGCCCCTCTATGCCTAGGAATAAGCAATAAGAAGCCCCTGGCCCTCGTACCATAGTTGTGAACACTTTCAGACCATTCCAAAGTATTTGGGTTTTTTATTTTGGACCACTTTATACATCTGACAAGAAAGGTGTAGTTTCCGTCGGTTTGCCATGTTCAACATTCCATTTTCAACCAAATATGGTGAGACATGTGCCCTGCGAGGAATTGAGAAGCAAAATCTGGCGCAAGCGTTTTGGACTCTTTGGACTATCCGTTGATGTTTGGTCAACAAACATGGTCCATACACTGTATCACAGTAATCAAGAATTGGCAGAACAATGGATTCAATCAACAATTTTCTCAGATTCACATCAAGGTATTTGCGAATTCTATATAAAATTTTTAGTCTGAAATAGCAATGTTTGGCCTTCGAACGAATATGATCTTCAAAACGAAGGTTTGCATCAAAAATTAGACCGAGGTTCTTGACATTCATTTGTCTTTCCAATACAGTGCCATTGATAAGAAGTTTGAAGGATCTTTCATTAAAATTATTAACCCTCTGCTTAGTGCCAAATATCGAGTACTGTGACTTTGCAGCGTTTAATACTAAAGAATGATTTTTTGACCATTTGTATATGTTTTCTAAGTCATAATTTACTTTTTGGGCAGCGTCAGCAGCATCATTTGGAGGAAATGAAATATATAACTGCGTGTCATCGGCATATAAATGAAAATTACAGAATTTGATTGAAGTGGATATGTCCGCGGTGTAGATAATGAATAACAGAGGTCCTAAAATGGATCCTTGCGGAACACCACGATATACATTTTTTGTGTCAGATTCTATTTTAGAGCCGTCCATTTGGGTACAGTTAGTTCTCTGTGAACGATTAGCAAGGTAGTCACTAAACCATTTGCAAGCTTTAGCATTGAACCCGTAATATTTTAGCTTCGAAACAAGTAAATTTATATTCAAGCAATCAAACGCACGAGAAAAATCCAAGAGGACCAGGGCTGTACATTGACCTTTGTCGGATTGAGTGAGTATGTCATCGGTTACTAATTGTAATGCTGTAGATGTACTGTGTAAGGGGCGGAAACCTGACTGAAGGGCAGGGATTATATTAAACATGTTTACATACTCGACCACCTGTTGATGAACAACTTTTTCAAGAATTTTTGAAAAAGCAGGGAGAATACTGATGGGTCGCAAGTCTTTAAGACTGGAAACATTACAGGTCTTAGGAATGGGGCAAACCAAAGACTTTTTCCAGGCGGTGGGAAATACAGAGTCTGAGAGTGATCTATTGACAATTTTAGTAATTACGTCTAGACTGTGTGGCAAAGTAAGTTTGAGCATACGAATTGATATATTGTCACTGCCAGTAGCCATAGACTGTATATTTTGAATAATCCTTAGTATTTCCAGATATGAAACATGATGAAAACTGAAATTAATGCTATCAGAAAATTTGTTATTACTGTAAAACTCAATCAATTCGCCTGCATCAAATTCCTCGCTGGGTAATTTCAAAAAGTGATCATTAATTTTATTTGCATCACAGAGGTATTGTGGGATAGAATTATTGTCGTTATTTAATTCAATAGATCTTTTGAGGTTCTTCCACAATAACCTAGAGTTCTGCAAATTACTATTAACGTTAGTAGAGAAATATTCCCTTTTTTCACGTTTAATTGAAGTATTTGTAATATTTCTAATCACTTTATATGAGTTGATGTCTTCAATTTGTTTGGTTCTCTTAGCCTTACTCGCAGCTCGATCGCGTTTTTTAATCATTTGTTTAAGATTTTCAGTGAACCACGGCTTATACTTAGTTTTCACAAAACGTTTACGCTCAGGCGCATGTTTGTCAAACACTTCCAAAATGCTTGAATTAAACATGTCAACCATAGCGTCCACATTTGGTTGGTGTTCGATATTTATCCAGCTGATATGATCAAGGTCTATTTTTAAGTCTTCTATATTTATATCGTCTAAGGCTCTATATTTAACTTCGTGAGGTTTACGTTTAGGTTTATTAATTTCAAAATTTGCAATTACTAAGCCATGGTCACTGAGTTTCGAGTTATGCACAACAGTTACATTCTTTAATTGACTCGATGCATTAGTACAAATTATATCAATGAGAGACTGGGATGAGTCCGTAATACGCGTCGGTTCGGTTACTATCTGTTTTAAGTTAAAACTATCCAGATGCTGTAATAATTTAGTGACTGAAGAGACATTTGGTTTCAATAAATCAATATTTAAATCTCCAAGGAAGAATAAGAGATCGGATGTGCAATTTAGGTCGGATAAAACATTTTCCAGGCATTCCATTGAATTTTCTATGCTCATTGAAGGAGGTCTATAAGCTGTCCCTAGTACAATGCTTGTTTTAGAAAATTTCATGTTGAGCCAAATCTGCTCTAAACTATCGCCAGAATTTCGTACAGTGCGGCAGTTGAAATGATTCCGTATGTACATACCTACACCCCCACCCCTAGTTGCTCTCGCCCTATGATACAATTTGTAACCAGGTATTTGGTAAGCTGTTAGTTTGTCATCTGGACGCAGCCATGTTTCATTTAGTGCTAAAATATCGATTTCGTATGAATTTAATGCATAAAAAAGCTCGTCCATACTTGTATTCAATGAACGAACATTTATCAGTGCTAAAGTAAGATCATTTCCTCTTGCCATTTGGAAGGAAATGAAACATTAAGAAAAAAAAAAACAATAGTACCAAGGAGGACTCCTTACGAGTAGTGCACAGAGAACAACTGCAACGTACAGAGATAATATGTAATATAATATTCAACAGTTGGTTTTTCTCATTCAAAATATTATAATACAATAGAACATCCACCAGTGATATTTTTGACATTAAATTATATCTAACATATACATGAACTTTCTCACGATTTTGTTTGATGATATAATATATAAGTGTTAATACAATTTCATTTAATATCACCTGAAAATATGATACTATACATTTGAAGGATATAAATTTATACACGAATACCAATAACAAATAAGAACATACTAATATTGAGTATTGAACAGTGATATTATTAAAATTTTTCTCTGCATATATTACATTGTCATTTCCCTTAAAATGCATAGGAATAAAATTTATGATTGGTGATTTATGTAGTAGGCCGAACTCAAGATATAATCTACTCACCATGGTGTTAAAGTAAATACAATAATACAATATAATAAGGCAATTTGTACAGTAACATAATATACTCCAGTAATACATCATATGGCAATTTGCAATGTAACATACATTATTTATTTTTGACATAAAATTAAATCTCACACATAATATAAATACTGCATAACATACATGAACCTTTTTACGAATTTTACTTTTTATGATATAATATATAAGTGTTATTACAGCTTTAATAAATTTTACCTCAAAAAATATACTTCTCAGGAATATCAATTTGTACATGAATAAGAATAATAAGTAAGTACGTTCTGACATCTGTGTAAAAAATATGCAAAAAAAGACAATTAAAGATTTGATTATCAATAATATTAAACTATCAGCAATTATTTTTAATATTCTTACTGAATATATGATATCAAAATAGTGACATCTGTGAATACATATTAAAACCTTTACCAAATACTTAATTTGTCCCTTTACAAGTAAGTTCAGGCAGTGGTATAAAAAACGCATCGATGTGGGTAGTGTTAACGTTTTCGTTATATAATCAATATTTACTGTAGACGCTTCATTATATAATAATATGTTTTTTGCGACGGAAATATATGCAGTATTTAGTATTAGTTCATATAGAAGGTAAAAAAGTGATATTTTAAGATGCTCTGTATCAAAATATATATAATAATATAACAGTTTGTGAAATTCCAACGCTACAAAGTGTGTTCGGTGTTCGAAATTATTAAATTTTAACCCTAAATACAATAACAATAAATCCACACACGTATACACATTAAAGTTTATACAATAATTTATGACAAAAACTAACAAAATATCGCTTGGTATTAAATTGTAATGGAAGTAGGGAACAATGTGTAATATATAGTTATTAAAGTTTAGATAAATCTGCTTCGTTTTTAATTCGAAATAATCTATCATTTTCAATTTTTCTTGTGCATATAGAGCCATCTTGTATCCAAACATATTTAATATTTTTATCTATAGCAATTTTCCTAGTTTTTGCTAACAAAAATTTAGTTTTAGGGGTAATATGCTCTGATATAAACAGTGGAGCTGATTTTTCTGTGTTCTTGAAGTGAGATGTATTTAACTTCTGCGTTGGATTTGATTTATTAAATATTTTTACCTGTTTTAAGATGGCATCGCGAGATAATTTATTAGCAAATTTAATAATTATTGAACGAGGTGTAGTTTTGGAGTGGTGTTGCTTTGCCCTCATTATAGAAAGAATATCCGTTGACTTGACATCATTGCAGTTGATTGTAGAGATAAGTTTGACAGTATTGTTTATTAAATCCTGGGTAGTTTCATTTAAATCTTCCGGACATCCACGAATTTCTATTTCATTTGCAATCTTCTGGTATTCCAGGTTTTGAATTTTACTCTCTAGTTTATCCAGTTTGTTTATTATTTCCTCCTTCTCAAGCTTCTCCGATTCAAGTTTTTTACATCTAACTTCAATGTCATGTACTTTATTTAGAATATCTTCATACTGTGCACTTATAAAGTTGATACTATTTATAATAGTGGTGTTTTGATCAGAAATTTCCTGCCATTTTTTGTTGGTTTCCTCCAGTTTAATATTTATATGGCTTATAAGTGTTGTTTTCAAGTTCTCAAGTTCATTAGAGTACTTTGATGCCGCATTATAATCAATAGTTATCAGTGATTTATCATGACTTAAATCGTCGAATTTGGTGCAATGCTGTGTTAGCGGGGATTTGCCTTGAGGTTTGTTAGTTTTCATTTTTTTACAATTAATACACTTCCATGATTTAATATAATCAGTAGACATTTTTTTATAGTTGTCAACTGTCATGCCCAAGCAATCAGCGTGAAAGTCATGTTCGCAATTATTGCAATGCAGAAAAGCTGCATTTTTGTTTGATTTGCAAATATAGCAGTTTGCCATCACGTGAAGATAATTTTTGAGCAAAATTTTAATTTTATAATGTATTTCACTCTTACCAAAAACTGTCAGATGGAAGTATTGGCGCCTTTTTGACAGATATGAAAGACAATGAAAAAAGAACGTTTTCATTCACAATACACTTGATTTTAATAATTCTGATATGAATTATTTATTTTTCACTTAATCTTTCATGAATTTGATACTAGAAATTGTCAGAAATATTGTCTTTTTTGAATTTTTGTAAGTGCTGCAAATTTCAGTGTAAGTTAAAACCGGACGTGACGTATATATCGATACATTATATATTTTTATTATGAGACATGTACATGGCAGTAGACGCATAAAAGTAGAATTAACGCGGTTGAAATGAGGTCACTAAAACGAATGTGTGGTAAAACGATGTATGATAGAATAAGAAATGAGGATATTAGACGAGAATGTGTGATTGAAAGAAATATCGGAAGATGAAAAAAATGCCCTAAGGTGGTTCGGCCACATAGAAAGAATGAGTGATGACCGTTTGACAAAAAAAGTATACAAGGCTGAAAAAAGAGGAACGAAATGTAGAGGTCGGCCAAGAAAAAGTTGGCACGATCACATAAATGGGATTTTGAAAGATGGTGATCTTAGAAGTAAGAATAATATAAGAGCGTGTATGAGACGATGTATGGACGTGAATAAAGCGAGGAATGTATGTCAAGAGAGAGGAGTCTGGCGTTCGGTTCTCTCTACCTACCCCAAATAGGGAAATGGCGTGATGGTATGGTATGGTATATATTTTTATTTATTTTGTCGGCCTTCGTGGCTCAGTTGGTTAGGTATCTGACTGCTGATCTAAGGGTCCCGGGTTCGAGCCTGGTGGTGACACAGTTTTTAAAATTGTGTTTTCAGTCTGGATCTGTGAGACGATAAATATCGTAAGTCTCCAGAATGTGGCAACTTATTGGGTGCGTGTTAAATAATTATTTGATATAGCACCTGTTAGTTGCCCGAGAAGCTACGTAAAATAAAATATTTTACTCAATAGTTTGTCAACAGCTATAAACAATTTTTCAAGCAAACATTTTACATTAAAATAAAGCCAATTATAGACAAAAAATATTGAATTAAACTAAACACTAGTTAAGATTAGGTAGGTACCAAAATTTTTAACAAAATTGATTGAAAACATCCACTGGAAAATTGATTGAATACGAACACTGGAAAAACGAGCAAGTTGTAGTCAACACTGTAATTTTTACTAAGTATATAATATCTAGTAAACGCATTCGTTATTTCCCGCCTGGACTACTGCAATGGTATCTACGCAAACCTTCCAAAGCTGGAGCTAAACAAACTTCAATCCGTCTTCAACGCTGCTGCTAGGCTAATCACCGGAGCCGCGAAATTCTCACACATATCCCACCATCTACGAAATCTTCACTGGCTAAAAGTGCCAGAGAGAATCAAGTACAAATTATGTTTGTTGATTTTCAAAGCGATCCATGGCATGGCTCCCACGTATCTTTCAGACTTCTGCATCCCTCTCACCGTAAACGAGCGACAACAAACACTTCGGTCAGCCACCACACCCGTGATTGGCAAGTTGACTGAAATAAATAGAGTCAACACCACATCCTTCGGTGATCGTGCTTTTGCTGTGGCTGGACCAGCATCGTGAAATAAACTACCACCTAAACTGACGCAAATCGACAACTTAGCACTATTCAGGAAACACCAGAAAACTCACTTCTTCCGCGAGTCTTACAAAAACCTGTAATAGTTATATTCAAAGCGCCCTTGAGGTGAGGTTATCACAAAAACGGTGCTACAAAAATAATCCAAATTTATTATTATTATTAATATAATTTGACATGTTTTTGTGACTCATCAATATTAGTTAGATGTAAAAAATCGCCACTGACACAGGGAGCTAGTTTTAACATTCAAAAAAAGTCAGACGTTGTCATATTATTTTATTTTATTTCCGAGTTCACCGCAAGAAAGGCGAGTAGACGCATTCACGTTCATTCCAGAAGCTCGACACAGAATGATTTTTCAATAAATTGAATTAACTCCGTCTCGCTTCGATAAACGTAGAATGAATCGTGCGGAAGGACAACGGCTATATGGGGCTCAGTGCTGATTGAGTGCGAGTCGTTAATCTTGCTATTAGTTACACAGTGAAGAAGGAAGTCTGACGGTTTTATGAAAGCTTACCCTTCACCCTCTGACCTCAACCATTCCCCCCACAACCACCTTCTCTATGTGCATTTCCTTCACACTGCCATCTTTAATTATGGCCCGACTTGTCCGTCAAGGAATGAATTATAAATTGCTTACTTGAAATGAACGAGGATTTTTAATATAAACATATTATTAGACCATGAATATATGCAAAATATTATAGTTGTGAATAAACACATTATTTAATTTATCGTTTGGCCGCATACATTACAATAATATTTCGTAGCACAACAATATATCACAATGATTGCATAGGTTTGGTACTGAATTGTGTGTTGATGTAGATATTTTTGTAGAAACCTTGCCGGTCTTCAAAAAAAAAATTATGGATCTTTCATATTATATCGATAGCTGTCAACTTATATAGTTACAGTCGATCTATTTATTGATACATTTGTTTTTTCCTCATTGTTATTTTTTATTGTAAATAGGTATTACATTGAAACTTTATGCTTATTCAGATGATATACATTTTGTTATAATATTTGCACCATTATTATTGTTAATACTATTTTTTACTGTTTTTGAGGTGTCTAATTCTATTTTTATCTGAATCTACATATGTAATTATATTTTTATTTGTTTCTATATGTTTATCTTTGTTTGCAATGAATTATTTAAAGTATTGTAACAAGTAAATGGCTTATGTCGTATGGTGTGTAAATAAATAAATAAATAAGGAAAAAAATTTCCATTTGCTATTCATAAGAAAGATAAAAATAATAATAATTATGAAATAAAAGTTGCGCAGTATCAAGTTTCCTGCTTGTCAAATATATAACACATTATATTAGATTATGAATATAAAATGGCTGTGTAGCACCGGCTTAGAATAGTTCTTCCACTCATTATCATTTTCGGGAGTCCAGTAAGAACCGGATAATTAATTACACATAAAAGAGGCAAAATAAGATTTCACATAATTCAGCAATAAGGTTTACACACAACTTGAATGTTGCATTTGTTAGGTCACACGAAAACATCACGCTTATCTATACAAGGTAATGAACACCTGCGCACCTGTCGCTGGTTACCCCACATTGTGGCATATGGCGTGATGGTATGAATGAATGACACGTTTTGGGTCGATTCCTAGAAGAGGAGACATTTATTAAAATTGTTTCTAACGCAAATCCTGTTCTCTGTACTGGAACAATCGTTTAGTTGAAAAAAAAACAATTTAGTAAAAAACTCTCCACTTATACAAGTGTTAAAATAAATGAATATACAAATTAGACAACTTATGAACAACGACATCATATTCCACCGCCGTGGCACAGTTGGTAAACCATTTATTTAAGTGTTTATATTATATTATATTATATTAAAGAGAGGATACGTAACTATGACTATTGAAGTGTGATTGTATGTCACTAGCTTAGCATTTTGGCCACAGTAGGCGCATTTCTTAATGTTTTTTACGCAGTACAAACAGATGAGTACGTATTTTCTGCTAGGCATATGCGAAACTTTTCTCTTGAGAGTGACGAAAGTCTAAATCTAACTTTCTTAGCACCTGTCAAAGCGATGATTAATCGTTAAACTGGGGAAAAGGTGCTTAGCCGCAATCAACGACTGTCAACGCACCACGCAATATACGGTGTTATTGATAAATGTTGTTTTTTAATCATCTCATATAATTATTGGTGACATTATGTCATTTATTTTATTAATTTTAAAAATTGGTATCGACAGTGATATATACTGAAACGATTAGTTTTAATTTACACTATTTTCAGTTTTTTTGGGATTCCTTCCTGGTATACTTAAATAACTAATAAAAATTCTACATATACTTTCTTCCCTGTTGGAAATCAAATGTAGGACACCAGCGCAGAAGTCAAACGATTTACCACTATGCCACAGCGGTCGGTATAATAATGTTTTTCATAATGGAATTATGTTGAATGACATTCGTTTTTTTCTGTCATTCTTCATATGGGAAAACGGAGGTAAGTTTTCCTAAGAAAATATACGAATTTTCTTCCTGAGATAAAAGATGAGTGAGTGAAATTCATAATAAAAAAGAGAAAGTGCAAAAGTTGGCATCACGTGTAAAAACCATATTATCCATCTCAGAAGAAAAAAATCTCACGAAATATGGTTACAAAAATGGTGTAAAGACATCATTTGGTACTTTCGTGGGACTACATAGGTACCAACATGACGTGAAATATTCTAAAAAGTATTTTCTTGTCCTTCGTAAAATACATACAAAAGTTACATAACATATTTTTTTGAGAATGTAGGTACATATTTTTTTTTAAATAACTTTTTTTAGTAGGTTTAAGAAGATAGATTTTTTTTCCTGAAACTCGGGTTGTTAATACATGTGTGGCTAAGATGAATAAAATATACACAGGATACTAATGTATCCAACACAGGTAACCAGCGACAGTGATGCATGTGTGCATTGACTAATAGAAGGTGTAGAAAAAATACATGTATCTCCAAACACCAGCCTAGTCACATCTCAAAAGGAAGCATTCAGGATGTGCGATGAACCTCATTGCTGAACTGTGTGAGATGTAATTTTGCCTGTTATCCTTTAAAGCACTATTCTTATTCAGTAAGTATATTATGGAGATAATATTATGAACAGTAAATTATAAAGTGTTCATGGAACTATATAATTTGCAAATAGTTATGAAATGTAAGTATGAAACTCAGAAATATTATGACCTATTTATAAACGAATATATAAATTCAAACTGTAATAGTGGGTTGAATATAAACGGGTTACCTACCTATATATAAATTCCTCTCTGTGTACCTCGACTTTCGTCTCGTAAATATCAATATTTCAGATGTATGAGCATTGAGTATTAAAGCCAATTTCTCGAGAATATTTTACGACTAGCTTTCTATCGCGAAAATAAAACGTAGAAACGTACAATATAGGTATTCATTGGTATAAGAATATTATGAAACTAATCAAAAGGATATGAATGTTTTTGAGTGCAACTTAAATGAGATGAGACATAGAATAATAACGGTAAAAATGTAAATTTCAAGCATGCTACTCTCTTGAATTTACTCCGACCCGAACAAATATTTCACTATAAAATCAAACTTAAATATTTTTTACTAAAAATGTTTTAATTACTTAATTAAAAGTACAATTATTCAACGTAGAATTTGTCTAGGGCAACTGATTATTTTCTACATTGGCATTTCAAACAATTTCAATATAAATATCAAACGTCATAATATTTTTAATAAGTAGTTCATTAAAGATACACTATGGAAACGTTTTGCTAATGATAAAAAAATGAGATTCTCTTAATCAACTGATGACAAGTTTCAGCCATAAATATTACATGGGTCTGATTTTTTTTCACCTACGCTAAGATATTAATACAAATATGAAATAGAAAAATATGAATTCGATTTTTCATAAAAATATATATAAAATCTATGTTAAATACATCTCATCACTTAATATCTAATCAGTCAATCTTTGTGGCTTAGTTAATAAGACATCTGACATAAGAGCCGCAGGTTCCAGATTCGCTTCCCGGTGAGACCAATGTTTTCTTTGTCTAAATTTCAAACAGAATTTTGGAACGATGGCCATCACAACCCTTTGATAAGTGATATTTTTTTATTATGAACATTGATTTATATTTACATAATATAGTCGCTGTAAGATATCAAGGAAGACATGAAATAAAAAAATATACTAAAGAGAGATACCTAACAATGAATTTACAGGAAGCCATAACATCAAAGGATACAAGAAAAATGAAAACGCAACAGGGTAAAAATGTTGAAGGAAATGTTAAAGATCCTTTTATATTCAAAAATAATAAAATGTAAAGATAAATGTAAATAATAAATGAACTATTAGAATAAATTTGAATAAAATGTAAAGGGCGAGTAATATACTCAATTTACTCTTTTATACTCAATTTCACTAAAAATAATTAAAATGTATAAAAAAACTTATGAATAATTAAAGAAAACGTCAGTCAGAATAGATTTTAGGTATATTATTAATTAATTAATTTTATACGGAAAAAAATTATATATGAATCATTAAAGTTAAATTGAAACATATTAAATTAATTTTATATTTTGATATTTCAATATTTACATGATAAAAAAATTATCTACTTTAAAAATAAAAATCGACTTTTTAATGATGGTGGAGGGTTACGGTTTCACAATTTTAAAAAGCATATTGAATTTTATAGTTATAAATTTGTAGTATTAATATAATATGTAAACAATTATTTCAATGAATAAATTCATTTTTTTGTTGATGTACATTCACAATCATACTTTGTAATCTGGTTGGTTGGAAGAAATCGCCTAATGGCGATAAGCCCGCCAGTGTGCATTTTTGTTTATATTATGTACAAAAAGATAAATAAATAAATATTATTTTGTGACAAGGAGGGTGGTTGATATCTTGTACCTGCTTTAAATTAATGAGCCTGAATTTATAATCCCTTCTCAACAAATTTCTTAATTCATACCAAGAAATTTTTATTAACTATAAATATGTGTGTACATGGATTAATTACTGAGAATTAATTTATAAAAAACGTTATGATAGTTTGCTTCACTCATTACGAAATTCAATTGCAAATTAATTGATTATGTATTTGGGTTTCATTGATTGACATCAAAATTTTCCAAAATGTGACATTTTTTGGGTGCTTGTTAAAAATTATTAGACGAAACATATTATACTCATAAATATTCCTCAAAGTAAATTGATATACAATTATATAAAAGAAAACGTGGTTTGTACAATTAATTAAATACATAATAATAAACCTGTTACTCATGAAGTTCAAAAGTCAAAGTTGAATCAAAACGATAAACAATCACAATAATAATATTTACTCGAGAGTGATGTAACATTTAAATTGTAAACACGTTTGACATCAATGTTATTACGCGAAAGCTTTGATATTACGATTAACACGCCGATACACCGGTACATGTGTCACGTCGGAAAAACTCGCCGTAGATTCCCTATAAACACAAGTTACGCCGACGCCGGTCGGACGAATACTGAGAGTGTGGATACAGAAGCCGAGTGCAAGTTGCGCCTGGACGTAGACGCCGGCCGCCGCGAAATTGCAATACTTATTTGAAAATGGAACTGAAACGAACATCCCCAACTTTTCCCTTTCAGCGGAATTTCAGTACAAGACCAAGTTTCGACTGACGTACAGTTTTTGCGATGGCGTGATTCGAATTAATTATTCTTGTATCGAGTTCGGTGTAAAACTATAAAACTATGTACATATAATGCCAGTCAGGTTCATAGAACTTTATATATTTATCGATCAGTTAAAACTCAAAATTAATTTAATTTAAAAATAATTTTATAAGAATTCAAAATAAATCCTCTTATTTATCGAGAAACAGACGCAATTTTAAAACAATGAATAAATATTCTTTTTTTTGTGTTATACGAATAATTCTCTTGATTATTTTATTCAATGACTATGAACAACTCATTCTTGCATCCACTGTAAGTGGTAAGATAAATATCTAATGACAATTTCTTCCTGATAACCAGCGATTTTGATCCAATAAAACAAAAAAAAAATCCTTGGATTTAAACCAAAATCAACTTAGTGCTTTTCTTTATTTATTTTGTTGAATTTCTTAATAGACAATAATTTATTACATTGTCCAGTTTAGTGCTATTATTTAACATTTAAACTCAGTATTTAGAACTTGAATAAAATTAAATTAATTCTCTGCTATGGGACGCACTAAAGACGCTGATACAGAATTACAACTATACGACGTCTCACTATTTGACGGTGGTACAACTTTGATAATATATGTGTATAATATTTTTCTTTTGACATCATCGTCCAACTTTGAAAACAGACAGACAGAACACGAGAAGAATCCGAGTAAACATTAAATGAATTTGCACGTCAACGAGTGTCAAAGAAAGGAAGCAATAAAATAGATTGCTAAATAGGAATTAACAAAAACAAAACAAAATCAATAATAAAGAAAATTAGGGAAAAAAGTTAAGGTAATTTTTTCTTTTTTGTCAACAATGTATATAAATACTCATTATGTCATCCACGTATAAGAAGAGCTGTAGCTTCTAAAGAGGAAAAGGTTAGACAGCAGAATGACTCTCGACATCCGCTATATGGTCACATACTCCCGCCCTCAAGACTCAAGTCTAGAAACAGTTTTCTCAGGAATACAACCGCACTAACCTCAACCAGCGAAAAGAGAAGAGTCGAGCTGTGGAAGGAAGGGTTAGGAAGTGAAAACATCCATGAACCAACAGAGGTACTTCCAACGGGACACCGACTACCATATGCAACCTGGAAATCCCTGAATACTAGGGTGTAGGAAGGTGTAAGGTAAACATGGACAGATGGAGAATGCTAGAGGATGACTAGGACATGGCATGCGAATGTGGGGAGACGCAGAACATGTCACACCTGCCGAACTGCCCACTTATGGAAGGAGGTTGCTCTGAGGAGGATCTGTGGCAAGCGAATCAGAATGCTATTATGGCTGCAAATTACTGGAGGGACACAATATAGGTTGATGATCTTGGACACGGAAAGTGAGTAAGTCATTCTCGGTACGATTTTTTTTCGAGTATTTTTTTAAACGCTTTTTTTAAAATTATTTATTATCATTTTAACTGTCTTTGAATAAATAAATATGGCAAATTGAAACTCACTGTTGAGTGAAATACACCGTTTTTTACTAGTATGTACGTATTTATGTGTGTATAAAAAGTAAGAATCTAAAAGCATCCTTATCATTTACAGCAAATGTATGTATGTAGATACTCTTCAGAGTACCTCGTTCATTGTCTAACAAGAGAGTTTTAGACTAGTACTTAAGAGGGAGTGAGATAGAAGTTTAAACTTTCATGTTTGAGAACAAAAATAAAACATTTAAGTCCTTTGTACTCTTCTTTTCATCCACAGATCCTTTGTCGACCACAAGAGTAATAAAGATGGATGGACAGATTCATGGTATCAAAAGATTATGATAAAAGGCACCAACTGATATAAAACATATTTCTTCGGAATTGATAAAAGTGAAAACATACACAATAGAGTCAACATCAAACATGTATGTACATCATAATAATATTCAATAAACGTATAAAATACGATATAAAATCTGATTCAGAATATCAACATCTTTGACTTACTATTTGAAAAGTCTGTTTAAACTTGCATTACATATAACTTGGACCAAGGACCAGCGACTGTCAAATTTATGTTGTAATACCTAATGACGAGGCTGATTTTTTCTGTGAAAGTAGAAAACAATAATATGAACCCTCAGTACTGGTGGCTTTAGAGGATAACAGCCTTCAAAGTGTTTAAAATTTCATTTTATATTTAATTTAACTTGAAAATGTGCGTTGCATGAAACCGGTTGTAGGTGTTGTCATTAAAACTAACAGTAGAATAATTGAAAAGTTTGTTTTATTAAAAAAAATCAATATAATTTATTTATTATACATCTCACACAAAAAATCTGAAAAGTGATCTATTTGTTATTGCAAAGACACTTTGGGTATTTGTGCAGCGCACACACAAAATGGTAAATAATGCAGAGATTGAAGAGACGGAAGGGACTGAAATGACGATAAATAATCTTAAAAAATAAAATATAACATACCTACCTACTACCATTTTTATATGCATAGAGGTAAATAATTATACACAGGCAGGACAATATCTGCCGGGTTTTTTTAGTAATTGTATAAATACTTAATCTCTCTGGATATTTTGACCGCCATAATACTACGTTTAATTATTACTTCATATTCCTAGCTGAATACTTATCCTAGATATGTCTTGAATTATTAATTAAATAACAGTGAGGTTTATTTCTAAATATGGTTTAAGGAATATTATTTATGGTTAAAATATTTATTGGGATTATTTCCCATGGCAAACCACTTAGGATCTAATTTTCTCCGGAAAATACTCACAGGAAGACGAGTGTGGGAAGACGGAGAATGACGTTTCTGAAAATTGGTTGACTGTTTTTTTTTAATTATGATGTAAATCTCCAAGCGTGGCTCAGAATTGGGGCGCCGGTTTTCCCGGATTAATCCTCGGGCGAAACCGGTCATATTTACTCCACTTCCTACGAAAACAATTTCAGTATTTTAATTGGAACATTCCGATACTGAAATGGAATGAAATTATTCTTAAAAATAAGAAATAAAAACGAAACAAATCGGGCGCGGAATTCAAACATTATTTTTTTTCCATAAAAAAAAACGTTGGGAACATTGGAGAATTGAAAACAAGGAACCTATCAACAAAAATGAAAACATATTCAAACTGATTTTATTTATTTTGTTTATTTCTATCCAAAACATATAGTAGATATGTCTCCTATCCAAAACATAGTTCTATCCAAAACATAGAGCATATATCTCCTGTGAAATAAAATAATATGTACACTGCTAGCCCTAGAACAGGTAGGTATACCTAGTTGAGCAGCAGTTATCTATTTTTAATGACGATTATTTAAATGGTGTGATAAATAAATAGAAAAAATAAAAAAAGATAAAACACACAATAATTGTAGATAATATAAGCATGATGTTGTTGTTTTGATGTGTGCGTATGTATGTGCATGTGTGTATGTGTAGGTATATGTGCATATATGCATGTATATATGTATAATGTATATTATTGTATTTTACTGAATAGGCTCACCTTAAGACAGGCGTAGCCGTTTAGGTGAGGTTATGATGAATAAAAAGAGAGAGGAGGAATTTATTATGTATTATGTTTTGTTGACTTTTTAGTTTCTTTTCTTTCTTTTTTGTACTTGCATTTTTACTGTATTAATAAATAAATAAAAATAAAATAAAATAAAATATACATACATACATAGTAGACATATAAAGTAAATATAAGTTATTTCATTTCTAATAAATATCATTTTATTATTTCACTAGTGCTTACATAGTTAACTCTTTTTGTCTGTATCTCTTGTTACTAGCCCCCTCAATAGGCACAACCTGTGCTAAGGTTATAGATACAATAAGTAAAAATTGATATAATTAGATTGATGGTTACTTTGTACTAGTCCATGATGACAATAATAATGGTGCAAATAATTTGTTAAATACTACTTAATGAGTATAAATTAAACACTACTAGTTTCGGGAAAGCACTCCTCCTATCGACAGGTGTATAATAATATATATAACTTATAATACACCTGTCGATGGGATAACTTATATAAATAACAATACACCTGTCGATGGGAGGAGTACTTTCCCGAAACTAGTATGGTTTAATGTATACTCACCAAGTGGTATTTATCAAAGTATTTGCATCATTATTATTATTGATATAAATTTTCAGAACTGTGTTATGAGATAAAAAGTTTTATAGATCTCACGAAGTTCTCAAGATTTAATCGAAAAATGAAATATTCACTTATAATAATATTCATAAAACTCAATATCAACTGATTAAAAGAGATATATTAATATTTTTCAAAAATATTTTAATATGGTTTCTATTGCCCAATTGCAATAAACCACTTTTTGTTTCAATTTTTTTAAGTAAAGAAATTTGAAACTAATAGTATAAAATATTTAATGTAATTTTGTGAATAATCATGATTTTGCCTATTTTAGTGTATTTTAAAAATTTAGTAAATAACCTAAATACTAGCCACGTGACGTTTGTAACGTGTTAATAATAAAAAAAACTACATATAACTATATATAACTGTAACACGTATTATTTTCAGGAACTAATTCCATCAAATTAGATCATTTTCTATTATGAACTTTGAGAAAAACGAAAGGCAACATTTGTACACGTAAGTGAAGTCTCAACGCAAACCATATTTGACAGTTTTACTTTCTAAATGATTCTTAGTGTTCAGACAACGTAGACAGACATAAAAGTCAACGTCTACAAATACACCCTTAGAAAATAGCAAGAACTTAAGTTATATCAACTTTAATATGATAAAATAAACAGTGAATAAAAATCAACAAGCTTAAACTGCAGTACTAGAAAAAGTAATTAAAAAAATGTTTTTAATTAGGTTAAATGTGTAGTGAATGTATGCTTAAAAATGCCGTATGTGCCATGGGTACGCTCGAAATCAAAATATAATAAATCTGTAAAAAATAGTGTATGCGAAGTTTTTTATTAAATCCATATAAAAATAATGAATATATTGTAGGCATATTTATTAAATTTTAAATAAGTATGCAAAAGAAATGAAAAATGCACATCGTTTATCTACATATTCCATAGACATGCCAAGAAACTTATTAGATTCGGTTCCAATATACATCGGGACAAAAGATGAAGTAGTAGTTTATTTTTGTTCTGTGTACATATGTCGAAATAAGAAGCAATCTCGTTACACATACAATACAATAGCATGTTTATACGGCCGTATTATTTGATATGAATCGAAACTTTGCATATCGTTTATTGGATAAGAACATATTTATTTTGTTAAAGTATTTTCAGAGCTTGGCAGAAAGGGAAAATAAACCGAATCGATAATATGTGAATGTAGAAAAACACATTGTATCTATCTATGTCTTTACGAACAAAGGATGATATTGTTTATAAATTCTAACCAAATTTCTTTCAACGTTTTATGTGTTGGTACAAACAACTATGAATTTGATTTCTTTTTAAATTCGTCTTCAGAAGTTTATCAAATTTTGTTATATTTTTGTTTTCTAGGCCATTTAATTATTAGGAAATATAAACTATTTCTTGATGATCCCCTAATGGATATGAAAAGTAAGGGTCTTTATATTTGTTTTGTGTAGTAATAATAATAAATAAATAAATAATATAATTGTTATTAGCTGTGAACTCTGATACAAATGGACGCCAAGAGCCAATGCGATTAAAGCACCTACTATTTAAATCTTATTAAATATTCTTTTCACATTTCCCAAATCACTTTACAAGCCGTAGGTACACAAATAATCAATAAAAATACTACTTACAGACAAATTCCGTGATGATCAATCGAAGCTGGTGAGGCTTTCATAACAAACAATAAACGCTTGATGGTTAATAACAAGACAAACATTTCAGTCTAATGTGACATCGGAATGTTTAATTCGTTAAACTGGATGGATGGATGGGACCGTCGTCACATTCGAAGAGGCCGTTATTCCATGCATGAACGTGAAATGACATACGCACTCGGAATTTGGAGCTAATAAGCCCTGCGAGGCCTGATTTAATGAGTCGCTAATGTCCAACCCTAAGGCCGACACCACGTAAAGATTTTAACAACGGCCCTCATATCATTGTCTCCCCCGAAAGCCAGAGTTTCCTGTCCCTAGTTGACACATCCCTCCTCCCCCAACCCCCTCGTATAGTTTGATATTACCTCCGTCCCCGGAATTCAAACTGAGAAAGGGGAGATGAGAGTTCATCCCGTTTTACCGAAATCTTGCTTTTCTTTGTCTTACCGCCTATGTATTGTACCTACGCCTGTTAAGATTTTAGCTGTAAAGGCGACTCGTGGTTTCAAAGTTTAAAAAATATCTAACACGATTGTTCTTTTTGAAATAATCCGTAATGCTCGGGATACACGCTGACACTATTCACTAGATACATCTTTCCGAGTGTGTAGGTACACCGTCGCCATATCGTGTTGCAGATGTACAGAGTTTCGGTGTTGCTGCTTTGGAGACAGAATGTTAACGGTTTCCAATACACTGGGACACTGTAGCTGTATAATATACCGATGTCGACTCAAAAAAATGCTTAGAGACCATGTTGACACTAATGACAAAAGTGTCGACATTATTTGTGCCGTCGTGAATCTCGAACATTAGATTTTGTAATTGTTTCTTTTAGACACATTATAAGGTAATTTTCACGTATATGTTTGTTTCATATAATATTAAATGTATGTTGCTTCTTGTCAATTTTATTATACTTTGTTTAACGAATGTGTCCTTGAGAAATATGTTTGTATGAAATCGGTCAAGACAGGATTCGATTACTAGTCCAGCAAGCTAATTATCGGCCTTGATAGCTAAGTTGGTTAGATGTCTGCCTGCTGATCCAATAGTCCCGGGTTCGATTCCCGGTGGAGACACAGTCTTTAGTCTGCTCTGGGGACGATTAATATCTTAAGTCTCCAGAATGTGGCAACTTGTTATTGGGTGCGTGCTAAATTAATATTTGGCATAGTACATGTTTGTTGTCCGAGAAGTAATGTAAAATAAAATTAAAATATTTTTGTTAAATATCCATCCTGTTTGATATTTTTTACGACATTGTAATTTTTTTTTTAGTTTCAAGTCAAACAAAGTATATTGCACATTTGGTCGACGTGAATACCTGTGTTCTTCCTTACAATTAATTGGCAAGGCTATAGATAAGGCGGATAAATTTAATTACCTTAGCAGTATTCTTTCGGAGACCTTTGATCCAGATATGGGGGTCAGGTGCAGAATTGATGTAGCTTGATCTGCCTTTAATAAAATGAGATCCTTATTCTACGAAAATCTAATATGCACCTAAGAGGGAGGATGATAAAATGTTATGTGTGGTCTGTGTTGTCATATGGCTATGATACATGGACGCTGAAGGTTGATACAATGAATAGGTTAGAAGCTTTTGAGATGTGGTTGAATCGCAGAATGCTCAAAATATCTTTGACAGATCTGGATACAAATTTTTAAGTCTTAAGTCGAGCCAGGACAACCAGGCAACTCCTGTCTACAATAAAGGTCCGCAATATCGCATATCTGGGCCAAATAATTAGGGGAGAAAAATACCACTTTCTCCAATTAATACTGGAGGGCAAGATAGACGGCCGCCGAGGGACTGGAAGGAGACAGATGTCCTGCCTGCGAAATATCAGGGGATGGACGTGCAGAACTGTGGAGCAGATATTCCGGGCAGCACAGAACAAAGGGATTCGCCAGAGTGATCGCCCACGTCGGGGGTTCCTAACAGGGTATCAGAAGAAGAAGAGTTTCATAAATCTATCGTGTATTAGTATGCAATATACTTATATATTCAAGATTTGGGATTATTCCGTTATCATTAGTTTGGGAATTGTATTTAATGGCATACGGGTATTACAATGTAGGCACAAAACCTTTTTTCATTATTTTATTTCGGGCATACTAATAATAATCTTATCTTAATTTGTAAGTTAAAATGCAACTGAGATGATCGTATTAAGTTTGAATGAGGATATTCAATAAAATTTGATGGTCCATTCTCCGCCCCTGACTTTATTCTATAGGGGTTAAAATTATCCCAAATAATGTATGGGCATTGGCGTTAATCGTTGTCTCATACGTAATTGCTTTATCTTGTCTCTTACTCAGTCTAGTGTACCTAGTCGTAGATTTATAGTTCTTCGATATAAAAATCTTAACATTTGGAAAAAGTACTCAACTGAGCGAAGTTTCAGACATTATTTGGTGAAGAACGGATTCATATTGTAACGTTTGTGCTAGTATAGTATGAACGTATATTTTTAATTTATTTATATATGTCAATTTATGTACAAACGAGTGTACAAAGGTTGGTTTATTGCCATAGGCCAGAATCATCTAATTAACCTGAAGCGTCAAGTTCCTTTTCTTTCCCAATCCGTTTTTGTTTTGCTATGAAGTGTTTTTTTTTGTTTTTATCTTAGTGAAATATATTTTTATGTATTTTCGGTATCATTCTTTTTTTATATACTTACTTAAAATTTGTAATCTGGTTAGTTGTAAAAATTGCATTTTAGCAATAACCCTGCCAGCGTGCAATATATTTGATTATAATAGATACAAAAAAAATAATAAAATAAATATATTAATTTGGCACAATACGAGTAATAGGTTGTAGGTATATTACATTTCAAAACTATAGAGAAGAGATTGAAGGATTTAGAAGAAATAGTGTCAAATAATTATATAATAAATTTTATTTCTTTTCTTAATTGAGGCGACGAAACATTCAGTTTCAGTGCCGCAACCCGACGTTTATTACACAAAAATACATGAATTACAATATATTTTTCGTTCCCTATCTCACTAGGAAAACATGTTCTGAGACGGGTCACATATAATATTACTGTTTATAATGTATTTTATATTTTCCAGTTCTGGCCTAGATAATTCTGGCCTTGAAATTTATTTAATAAATAATACACAAACAAATAGAAAATGATATATAAACCAAAGTTTATGTAAAAAACAAATATGACAAAAAAATAACAAATTTTGTGACATTAATTTTCTTTCTAACATAGTATATTTAGTATTTCCTTTATAACAACATTTTGTGTCATCATAGTATACATAGAACACCTTACATTACCAAATAAGTTTTAATTTACAATTATTTAATAAATATTTTGTTATCTTGTAAAGTGCCTAATGTATTATGCAGTGCCTTATGTATTATTATAAATATATTATAATAACACAATGCCTAATGTATTATGCAGTGCCTAATGTATTTTTCGCTACTCCCACCACCTCCCGCTCTGCCTATGGGGACTGTAATCGGCCCCTTCACAGAACGCTAAGTGAACGACAAAAAAAAATGCATAGCACGAAAAGTAGCTCATGGAGCCCTCTAGATTAGCAATCTCGGCACCATAGTGCAAAAAGAAACAATCAACGAGTGCGAACAGAAAATTCACACCCGTGGACTGTCTATGACCTCAGATCCCCCTACATGCAGACCATCAGAGAAGTGACCAAGATCTCTGGAAATAATTAATTTAACGGGAATCTTCTAAAAGTAAGGCACCATATCTATGACAGAAAACCTTAAAAGCTTTATAATTTTTCTTCGAGATCACAAAATCCGCATGACCAATGGGACCTTGAAGAGGCCCACGGACAGCAACGAGGAGCTCCGATCTATATGAGGACACCATTGGGTGGCAACATTCCCAAAGGATATGTTCCGAAGTTTGGTCCGGGTATTGACAGAAATGACATGAAGCAGAGGAGGCAATGTTAAATCGGTGAAGATAACTTTTAAAGTTTCCGTGTCCTGTGAAAAATTGGGAAGTCCAAAAGTCTGGAACAACCCAGGGAGATTTAAGACGATACCTCACGTCGGGAAAAAATAAGTAGGTAATTCTTCCCACTGAGCAGGCCGTCCAGCGAGTCTGCCAGATGTTCTGCAAATTTTCATTTACAGTCCTTTCAACAAAGCCACGTGACACTCGACCCTCTGGAGGGAAGAGAGGAATATTTCCGATCATAGAAGAACAGCCCCGCGTAAGGTTGAAAACAGCCCCTCTACGCTGAAGTTCCAGATCAAGGGGAGTCATGCCTGTCAAAATTGGCAGTGCTTCAGTGGGACTCGTTCCATATGCTTTGGATAGAGCGATGAGAGCGAATCGTTGGCCTGAGAGCAAAATTCTACGTATATGTTGAAGTTCACAGGCGTGAGACCAACATCCTGCTGCATAGCAAGCAATGCCGAGGTAAACTGCCTTATAGAAAAGACAGGATACTTGAAACTGCAAACCCCAGTGTGCCTTGGCGATGTGTGAGATCTTTAAAAAAAAAGCAGACTTAGCTTTGTCGACACACAATCGAGCATGGTTTTTAAAATTTGGTCCTCTTTCCAGAACAACTCCTAGGCAAGTGATTTGGTCCCGAAAACTCACATTTGTTCCTGAGAACTTAATAGACGGCTGTCTACGTAGTAAGCCTTTGAAAACCAAGCCATATGTCTTATTAGGAGCGAAGCAAAGTTTATTTTTTACACCCCAGTCGGAAACTAAGGAAAGAGCTTGAGTAGCTGAGTTCTCAATAAATCTACGGGAATTACCACGGACGAGGATGTATGCATCATCGGCATACGCTTGAATCGTACAATTACTGGAGAGAGGAAGATCCAGCAAGTCATCAAAAAGAATGTTCCAGAGAAGTGGACCGAGAACAGAACCCTGAGGACATCCAATGCTTACCTGTCGCGTATGTAGAAATTGTCCCCCAGGCAGGACTATGCGGCGATTTTCAAAGTAACTCTTAACTATCAGATATATATTGCGGGGTATATTCCTTGACTTCAGTTTATGCAAAATGAGCGGCCACCAAGCATTGTCAAATGCACCACTAATGTCAAGGGAAATAGCAATAACATATTTTTCGTCAGAAGGTCTTACAAATTCTGACATATAATTTATAGCATCGACTGTTGAAATTCCAGGTCGGAAGCCAAATTGGCGAGAAGAAAGTGGACATGAGTTAGAAAGATGGGATTCAATTCTACTGCATATAAGTCTTTCCAGAATCTTGCCCAGAATAGGCAGGAGAGTAACAGGTCTATATGCTTTTGGGTCCGTGCTAGGACGATCGCATCGTTTGGGAATTATAGTCATGAGGCCCGTTTTCCAACAGTCTGGAAAACAGCCCTCGTCTAAACATCTTTTTAAGAGGGAAACCATTTCAAATTGAGCCAAACGCCAACATCTTTGTATTAAAATAGAGTCGATACGGTCGAGGCCTGGGGATTTATTTAGTTTAAGGTTCCCAATAATTAAATCGAGTTCCTCAACAGAAACTGGTGGCGAAGCGGGTGTCTGAGGAATGTTGTGTTGAAGAGCACGTACCCATTTATGAAAAACATTATCGGTAGACGGATCATCCGATGGAATCAACGCGTCCAGAAAAACGGAAGCAGTTGAATCGAGAGACGTTGTGAACTCACCAGTAATTGCATTGCGGATGCAGGATATTGTTGCGCCATTTCCTCTCTTAGAAGAAACGGCGCGATACACTGCACCCCATGGATCTGAAGTCGAAACCTCGGAAACCAAACGTCGCCAACTTACCTTCTTCGCACGAATAATTTCATTTTTATATAGATTGTGTGCACGTCTATAAGCAGAGTACAAGTCCAGAATAATAAACTCAGCAAAGTTCCTATTGCGTCCCAATTTAAGAGCTCGACGTGCACGTGTAACGCTGCGTTTCAAAGAATCGAGTCCTGAGTGCCACCAAGCGTTTGGTTTTAATTTTTCTGGAGTAGATCTGCCAATTGACTTTTCTGCACATATAATGATATTGTTAGTGAAATCAGAAGCAGTATCAGATATAGACATAGCATTTGGGTTAAAGCGATTCAGAAATCGAATAAATTCAGCATCAAATTCGACAATGCGCTCGCACCTCGTGCGAAAACGCCTTGGAATATGAGACTTTTGAACCGAGTCAGTAGGTGAAGTAGAAATCGTAAAGACAATAAGTTCGTGATCGCTACCCGAATAATCTGTATAAACACGCCAGGAAGAAGCCTTTTGAGCTATTTGAGCCGAAGCCAAAGTGACATCGATGTGGCCAAACCCGACCGCACCAGAAAAAGTGGGAGGACTAAAGGGATCATTGATAACGGAAAGCTCGTGCCGAGCTATGAAGTCCTCACAGAGTTCACCTCTTTTTGCTTTCCTAGACCCTGCAGTGGTAGAATGACACCATAGAGGGGACTCAGCATTGAAGTCACCGCCAATCAAGATGGAATCTCCACCTAGATGACTCATTACATTATCTAGAAAGCACACATATGGCTCTATCGGGTCGCCAAATTTGAAGTAGGTTGATACTAGGTTACTGGATTTACCTGAAAGAGAAATTTCAAGCACGACTGTAGTGCTCGAGGAAAGATGATCTAATAAGATATAAGATATAGAAGAATTAAAAATAATTATTGAAGCTAGAGGGGGTAAATCCATGGAACAGCAAGTGGCAGAAATTATACGGAAGTCTGAATCCGTCACACACATAGAGCCGTCGCCAGTGTATGGTTCCTGAACCAGACAGATATCGATGTTCAGTTGATGGGCGAGTTGTTTAAGCTCCAAGGTGGCAGCACGACGTCGACCCAGATTGAGCTGTCCAATTCTGAGACCTGTTGATACGGATATACTAATGGCCATAATCAACTGTCAATAGGGCGCGGCTCAACGATGCCTGGAATTCTGGACATTCATCAGAACCAGATTTGTGAGAGGCTGGTTTTTTGAAAAATGAACAGACCGCACAAATTGGTGGACTGTCTTTAGCAGGACATACTGAAAAATCGTGCTCACCAGAAGCACAATGGCCGCAGCGAGGGGGATCTTTGCAGAACTTACTTGTATGGCCATACATCCGGCATCTTGAGCATACACTTATTGGTATGAAGTCTCTGACCTTACACACGCTCCATTCAACAAAGACTCAATGAGTTTGTGTCTTATTGTCGGCGGTACTTCAAACACTCTGTCACAGGTAGGCCCAGTGCGAGGTCCCATAAAGTGGCTGAAACTAGCACTCTTAACAAATTCTTCCTGGTTTATGCCCATATCCGGGACGGACAAAAACGCCAGACCCAAGAACTCCTCGTGAGACATGTCACGCGGAACAAAACTGAAGCGTAATCTGGGGTTTCGTTTCGAAGCAAGTCGGACGCTGAGGTCTTTGGAAGATTTTAAAGCTGGTGCATTGAGGAGTTTCAAGGAGTCAGCGGTAGTGGCAGTGTTGACAACAATGCCTTTTCCTCTTATATTTCGTACGCTCGTAACTTGCGCACCGATTTCACTGGGCTTTAACGTTGTTTTGAGCACTCGCCTTGTTTCTACCGAGGAACTTATATCATCTCTAGTCGGGAAAATGCAAACGGCGGGCTTGGCTGGTAATGCTGGGAAACCGATTCTGGTAATCGGCGGAGGGCCACTTACGGCCGAACGCGAAGCAAAGCTATCACATTGTTTTGTGACAACGTTGTCAGCAATAGTTTGCATCACAGGGCGCATCTCGAGTTCGAGCGTCTCGATGTGAGATTGCAATCCCTGTTTCTCTCTGATCAGAGCACTGATGCGTTCGTTGAGAACTGCTTCTCGTCCCAATGATTCCGCCATGCGACTGTCATTTCATCCAATGATAGCAAGAAGAATATTTATCTTACGACTTACCTCCAATTGATGATCTTTAGGCATATCTGAGGTGGCTAAAGAGTCTTGTAGGGCAGACATAGCTTCATAGGCAGTATAAATGATTGGCTCGAAACCTGGTACTGACAGTACTTCATCGCGAGAAGATGGTGTTGCTGGATTCGATACTGGCACGGACTGTGCCGGAGGACTGCTGCACTGCTTCGAGGTCTCAACGCGAGTCACCACAATGTGGTTCTCAGCGGAGACAGACGAAGCTTCAGGGCTGGACATTCTGATTCTATTTAAAGGCGGTGACGGGGTTACTGGTGACAGAGATTCCAGTGTCTTGCGAATTCTCTTCCGGGTACGTTTCGTTTTGACCATTTTAGATCTCAACAGAACTGTTACCCTAGATGATCAATTTAAGATAATGAAAAAGGCACTCCGTAAACAACAAATCGTTATAAAATCGAAATTCAAATGTTAATGTAATTACAAAGAAGAAAATAAAACAACAAATAATGAACAAGTCTGTGTATGCAAACTACCGTTGGAAAGTTAAAAACAAAATAATATATTATACGAATATACAAGAAAAATAAACCTTTAAAAATAAAATAAAATAAAATAAATTGTTTGAAGTAGTTAATGTGTATGAGCGAAGAGTTTAAAAAAAAAGATAGAAATTAAATAATGCAAAAGCCGTTCAACCCGCAACCGCAACCAACTAAGAGCAGTGTCGCACCTGTCCTGATGGAAAACAACTATGAGATCAAACTATCCTATACAATCCTATACGACCTATATATCCAACCTAACCCAAAAGTATAGAGCAACAAAGCGTCCCGTCGTGCGGTACGGATCAAACAAGCAATATACAACCAAGCAACAAATAAATACACGGAATTGATAAAAATATAAACAAGTTATATTATATGTAGGTGCCTACTTGGTACTAGAAGTTAATATTATTATATAGGTAAAATAAAACTGAGCTGAATCGATGTAGCGTAGAAAGGGCGTAAGCGCCAGTATGGCGAACGCAGAAAAACGTCAATATCTACTCAACGGTAGCAGGCACACACTAACTGTCACGAACTTTTTTGCGTAGAATTTAATTCTGCATCCAGTGACACCAAGGTCAGTGGCGCAGCACAACACACACGAGCAGCGTACTTAGAAATGACAAAAAAAAATATTAAAATCGCAAAATATACTATTAACACAATAAAATATTACTAATGATATATATCATTGAAATCACCGAAAAATTGTCTTTCCAATGATATATATATAAAGTACACAAACAAACAAAAAAAAAATCAAAATATTTTTTCAACTACGATAAAAAAAACTAAAAACACAAAAAAAACTAGAAAAAACAGCCTAAACACAGATTAAAAATACACCATCATAAATCTAACACTGAAAAGATTCTTTTAAGATAAAAAAAACACAAGTTTTGATAAAATAATACACAGATTTTAAATTATAAACGAAGAGGTAAATAAACGCAAACTGAACTACAATGAAGGTAGATCTGAACTCCAATGTATTATTATAAATAATACATTTGAGATGGGTGGTGGCAGAGCGGTTAGCGCGCTGGGCTAGCAACCCAGAGGTCGCGAGTTCGAATCCTGCCACGACCGATTTCCATTCACCTATAGTACAAGCATTTATGCTTAGTTTAGGGAATGTATAAGGATGTATATGTACTTGTTATACAAGGACATATTCATTCTTTTTAAAAAAAAATATATATATTATAATAATGTGTTATTATAAAGTGCCTAATGTATTATAAAGTGCCTAATGTATAATGCCTAATGTATTACGCAGTGGTAAATTTTTAAAAACATTTATATTTGACGATGTTCCATTAAGTGCAAAAATAAATAAATATTGCAAAGTCGTTTCACCAGATAAGGTGACGTATAAAATCTTGCAGAGAATAATCGGAAGGAAGAAATCAGTTCTGTAGGTCGCGTATACCTCTATACACTTTAAAAGACTTAAACGATGAGCCCCTTTAATCGCTTAGGATTTTAATCCTGGAAAAAAGGAGGGAATATTCCAAGAAAGAGCACTTAATAAGGAATATGGGTGTGAGGTGAAAATGTTCCTTTCCGATATTCTCGACGATTTATTTTTGATCACGTCTTATACTCCCTTGGAGAAATATAAATATTATATTCTTCAAAGTTAAATTTTGTACATCTCGAGTTTTTTGTACATCATAACAAAGGAATCATGAAAATATATTTATAGATTTTTTTTTTATTTAATTCAGAAAAATATTTCATAGCAACACGTCATATTTATTGAGACAGGAACAGACCGTAAAAACCCGTACCTATATGAAACATGGAAACCAACAAGAATAGTGAAGTAGTTATGAAATTACACAATAAAATTAAATTACTCTTTTTCATTTTCATAATATTAATTAGTTAATTACCAAAAAAATGCTTAGTATTTATTTGCATCACATTATATTTTAAATATTTTTTTTATAAAGCTATAGTGAGTATTTTTTTGCTTACTAATTTCAGACCAGACCTGTGTTTTTATTTGGACAGACTGATAACTGCTAGTCATGCACTGAAACTAGTGGTTGAAACGATGAAATATGTTACATAATTTATATTTTACATATAAGTATAATATGCTGTGTAATAAAAAAATGCTTCTAATCAAACACATAAAATAATAAAAAAATCACATAGTAAAATAGGCATTTTTTTACAAATAACACATGACCATGGTCATTGTGAAAAAATGACATTAATTGAGCGGTAAATTTTACACTTTTTATGTTGCAAAACAAAATTTAGTTATGAAAGAAAAAAAAAGATTTTAAATGATATGAATACACATCATGAAATAGGATAAAATAAACGTATCACGTTTTAGTAAACAGAAAATATCTTCAATTGTGTAGTAGGTGTGTTTCATCCCTTTGGTGAACGTGATGTTGGGCCATGTTGGCATCTTACCATGTCTTGGAAGTAGGAGGAGGCAAACATTTAGGAGCTGTCCCGATAGTGTCATCTGAATTATTGCGTCTTACTCTGGATCCGGTATCACGAGGTTCAATCTTCACTTTTATCTTCACAATTACGCTAACAGAGGCCGAAATTTAGCAGCAAATCTAAACCGTATATCAGATAAGAAACACATCTACCCACCTCGAAGCTCGGCAAAATGTCAAAATATAACACTTTGTGAAAATTCTATGGATCTTACTAGATAAGTTGAAACATGACTAGATAAAGTGTAATTTTCTCAAAAACTGTTTGGCCGAAATAGAAATTTGCAATTCTTTTTTTAGCTTTCAGAATTTGTATATTACAGATGATAATGTATGTTAAACCTTAAAACTGTTTGGAGCTCATTTCATATTTGGATAAAATTTAACAATTTTGTATGTCATACAAACTTAGTGTAATTGTTTTTATGTTTCATTCATACTGTATTGCAATAAATAATGTATGTTTCGTATTTGGAATTTGTTTACGGTATAAAACAACTGCGTTTGACATTATGTGTTTGACATTGGCAGTATGAATGTAAATAATCTACTGACCGATGTAAAATATTTTTTTACTATTCATTTCAACGTGAAGATAACATTAAAGTGTGTCCTTAATTTTTTTAATTGACTTAAGTACATCTTAAGATCATCGAAAAGGGTAAAATACTAGAAATGGGTGGTGATATTCAAAGAAATTTTCAAATAGATAGTTTGAAAGGGTTGGAGGTTTATAAATATCTAGGTTATCCGCAGTCTAACAAATTAGACCACACTAAAATAAAATCTGATATTAATATAAAATTTAAAGATAGAATTACGAAAATATTAAAATGCAATCTGTCAGCTAAAAACTTAACTAAAGCTATTAATACTTGGGCAATACCGATATTGACACATTCTTTTGGAATTATTAAATGGTCAAAAACAGATTTAGATAGTTTAGAAAGAACAATTAGAACGCGTTTAACTAAATTTCGTTGTCATCATCCTAATTCCGCGATTGAACGAATCAATTTGCCTAGGAATTTAGGAGGTAGGGGTATAATAAAAATAACATCGTTACATAATAATCAAATTGATTCGCTAAAAACTTTCTTTCACAAAAAATCTGATAGTTCTTTAATGCATAAAGTAATCTGTGAGGCGGACAAAAATTTAACAACATTAAATTTAAATTACGAGAATGCCAATAACAATATTATAAATATAAATGACGACCTTCTAAATTCGTGGCTAAATAAAATAATTCATTCTATACATCCAAAATTTCTCAACCAACCTTATGTTGACAAAATTTGGTCAAACAAATGGTTGAGTATTGGTGATTTGGACGCGGATTTAGAAGGTTTTATAATAGCAATTCAGGATAGAGTAATAAAAACTAAAAATTATCAAAAATATATAATAAAAGACATAAATGTAGTTGATGATAGTTGTAGGAAATGTTTGGCTTTTCCGGAAACAATCGATCATATAATATCGGGCTGTTCTTTTCTCGCGCAATCAGAATATACATTTAGACATAACCAAGTAGCAAAAATAATACATCAAAATTTAGCTATTAAATATAAATTAATTGACGCGATAAACATAAAACCATATTATGAATATGATCCGATTTCATTTTTAGAAAATAATAATATTTCGCTTTATTACGATAAAACAATATTAACTGACCGGTCAATTCAACATAACAGACCCGATTTAATAATACATGATAAAATTAAAAAAATAACATATATTTGCGACGTGGCTATTCCAAATTCTAGTAATATTATAAAAACTTTTGATGAAAAAATTAGAAAATACACCGCTTTAGGTAATGAGATTAAAAGACTTTGGCATTCTCGTAAAATAATAATATTACCGTTCATTATTTCAGCCACTGGCATTATTCCAAAATCGTTAATCCGTAATTTAGAAATTATAGATTTATCGAAAAATTTAATAATAAAAATGCAAAAAACGGTAATTATGAATACATGTAGAATCGTTAAAGATTTTTTAAACGTTAATATTCGGGAATCAGTAGGGTTGTTAGGTAGTATAGAGATCTCCTCAGAGCCTAATCCTTTGATATGTTAAGTATCTGGATGGGTGAACTATTCCCAATTGAAAGCTTGATGATGCGTTTGTTGCATTTTATTTTGCTCTTTTAAATAATTTACAATTTACGCATTGATCTGCTAATTCTTTTGAGGAAGTGTATAATGGTAATAATAATAATTGAGTGTTATTATTTGTAGTGCTTAATTGTTATTAATATCATTAGTAAATCGGCCAGCGCCGTAAAAAAAAAAAAATAATAAAAAAATAACAACAAAACGACTTGTAAAATTATAAATGAAGACACAGAAGAGCGATGATTTCATATCGAGATACCCCGTGTGAAAAGAAGATGATTTTTTAAATGAATAATATGGTAATTCATTTAATTTTTTTAAGCTATGGCGTACATAGATCGATGAATTGCAGGAAAAAAATGTGAACACTGTCAAAATAAACATGAAAATAAAGCAACAAAAGGTTTTTTGTAAAGTTTATTTTATTTTACAGTTATTCGTAAATAAAATATTCGGAAGTTAAAAAGATGTCAAAAATAATTGTAATATTGGAGCTTATATACATTTCTGCTAACACTAGCCCTTTTCTACAGGGTATATGAGCATTTGATCAAAATTTACTAGATGGTATAGACGGCTAACTGGAAAATGAAAATGGATATGTGTATTGATATTGTTGTAATTACAATTATTTGTCAATCTGTTTGAGAATCCAGGGGGGTTAGTCCGGCCAATCGATGGAATCAAAACCTCAATGATAACTCACAATATGAGGGTTTCAAAGGGAAAACCCTATTGATTACCCATATCATGGATGTAATTAAGATATTATAGAACTCAATATGAAAATTATATCCTTGATATGGGTAATCATGGGGGATTCGATTTCACCGTTTGAGAGGACTTGCCATCCTGGTAAGTACACGTACATGAATCGGTAAAATAAAAGCAAGTCAGTACAGTCTTGTCTTTTGAAGTACCTACCTACTGTAATATAATAATATTACCACGTGGCGCTAGAACGTGCTTTGATTTATACAACACAAGGATCCAAAATATATAATCAAATGCAACGAGGAATTGATTAACCAATAGCAGAAACATGAAAACAAGACAAATAAGAGAGTAAAAAAATAAGTCTAATTAGACAGGTTTTTAAATTATTTTATAGTAAACAAAAATTATAGTACAAATAACATAGTCTTTTCCACTTCGTATTTATAACGGTTTATAAAGGATTTATAAAGGTTTTCGGACTGTACTAATCCATCCTCAGTAAAACCTAAAATGTGACTGATTTGATATTGTTCTGTTATCTTCCATTGGCGAGTGTGAACGGGTGGGGTATATGGTAGGTGTAAGTAGGTGTTTATATTGGTAGCGTGCGTTGAATGTGTGGGTTTCAATCGGTTTTAAATAATGTTTTATATCGTTGAATAAACTGGTGTAATCAGAATATTTTCTATATAAAAAACGATTATACTGACGCGCATTTTTACTCTTTACTACCCTTAGGGGGAGCTATGAATTCCCAATTTTTAAAGTAATTTTTCTATTGGAGATTATCAACTTTTATTATGCTGAGATTGGATTCTGAAAGTTTCATCACATTGTATATGAAAGTGTGTGCTGTGTACTTTATCGACTAAAGATCAAAGTACTCATTCAAATTTTTCAAATTTTGCATATTTGTATATCAAATACTCGCTTAGACTCTTGCATTTTTTAACTGTCAAATATTTGAAAGTGACTCCAAGCCCAGAAAACAAAATTTGATATTTCTATTTTCAAATTGCTTAAAGGGCACATTACTTTCATAAAATTGCGTAGGCGAGTTATCAAGTTTTCATAATAAAATATTTAAATCATAAATAAATTTAAAAAACTCATTCCTTGAAAATTCTGTAAATTTTCCATACAAAAATTGAATACTCGGTGGAGTGACTTGGTAGATAGGAGTTGGCCACAACCCACTTGATTATTATATAAATTTTATTCACATGTAAATATATTATATATACAAATAAAATACATTCCTTCATTTTTAGTCTTTGTTAGAGTTTTTTTTTAAGTAAAAAAAGTTATTTGTTAGTTGCCTACATACGTTTGTTTTGAATAATGCATTTTAAAGTTTTTCAGAGTTGTTTCGTAATGAATTCCAAAGGATTTGGCAAAATGAGAACGAGGAACTATTTCCACTCAATTTCCAGTACCAACTTTATACATGTCATGTATTCTAAAATAAAACAAAGCTTAGCGAGTTTCAAACTTTGGCAAGGACAACAGCTTAAACTTAAAACAACCGCATAATGTTTTATTTATCAACCTTCAAATAAGACCACAAAAATATACGCATTGAGGGAATACGACTTGAGTTGTGTCATCGTTTTTATCTACCTTACATATAAAAAAGTAATCATTAATAGTTTTAAAGAAATGAAGAAATTAAAGTCTTTCTAGAGTGTAATGTGAATTGGCGGTGAAAGAGTAAAGAACTGATAATGTTGCAGTATATTTTAACAAAAATATAAATACTTTTTCAGTCTTCACTTGGTGAAATAACTCTGTTACAAACAGATAGGTGCAAACGAGGAAGTTAATCGGTGAATTTTATTTGATTATAATATTATGAAATGACTATGTATAAATTTAAACGAAATAATCGTATATTCTCTCTGTATCTATTTACGAATAAATTGTTATATTAATTGCTAGGATGCATGGATGCCACTTATGCCACAATTTTAAATCACTGTAGATTTTTTTTTGTAAAATATAGCATTTTTCCATAATATACGCGCCAAAAATATTTGTATTTTGAAATCTTCATAAAGTCTCTTGAAGAAGCAAAGGAGCGTAGTTAAATAAAAATATAGAAAAATGACGTCAGATTCATAGTTATGGATTCGGCGTAAACATGTGTATTATTAATATTTTCAATTTGTGTACATATAACTTTTTTTTTTATTTTATCTTATTTCATAGCAGTAACAAATGTAATCCTCATCCCATCCTTTCTTTATCTTTCTTTCCCGTCACAGGCAAACATACAATACCTAATTGTTGAATATATTTTTATTTATTTATTGTTAACCTAAGGGATTAAATGTAATTAAATAAATGTAATTAGTAACTACATGTTTTATGTATTAATTAGTAGATGTGCAATGTTTGGTGAATGTAGCGATACAAAACAGATACTTCCATTTTAAACACGAGATTTCGTCTCAGAGGATTATTATGAAATATATCATGGAACGTATACACCTTGTTTATTGTAATTTATATGTAAATTGTAATTGATTCGATTTGTAAATAAAAAAAAATATGGATATATTGGATACTAATGTGATTATTTAGAATGATCGTCATCTGTGGACTGTTTTTTTTTTGTTAAATAAGTAGTATATTTTATAACACAATATAAAATATGTGGAAACTTGTAATTGAGTGCGTGTCAAATTAATATTAGACAAATCAGCCGAAAAGAAATATAAAGTAAAATAAAATTGATTAATATATAATGACCCTTAAGTAAATAAATAGCTAACGCATTTTCAAGCTCCCGACAGAAAGTTTGGCCTTGAACAAGTACCTACCTACTCGTTACTATGTAATTTAAGATTGTTAATCATAAACTTAACTTGATAAACACACGTTTACTAAGCAAGAAATAATTTATTAGTGAAATTAGTTTTGCTCTGCATATATAGTTTGAAGTTATTAAAGTTTGTAACTTTCATATTGTGAAGATCTAAATACTGTTCCAGTGGATTGTTTGGTGAATGCTGTAGAATGTAACGGACACTTGAGAAGAAAGATTTGAGTATTTTGCAGATAGTAAGTTGTAAGAAGAAGTTAGAAGATTGGTGTGTACCGAAGAAACGGTGAAATTGTCACAAGTTATCTATCCATCCGAGTTGAGTGAGGTTAAAGCTCCTGGTGGTGAGATTTAAGTGCCACCCCCTTTAAGAAAAGCTTTCTCGGTTATCGCCACTGCAGAAGGCGTTATAAATCTTTCCAATAATGGTGCAACTAAACATCTAAATATATTATCATTATGAATCACTTTTCACCATATTGCCACGATTTTGCCAGTACAACAATTTAAATAAATTTAATGTTTTTAAACACGAGTTTATTCAAATAATTACATTACTTTCGCAATAGCTTTCTCTCAGATACTTATTTTAACTATATAATTAGTAAATAAAATTAACACTCTTTGAATTTGAACTGAAATTCAATAGATGGCTATAAAATAAAAAAAAGTTTAAAAGTATGATTATAAACAAATGTTATATGAACTTTTCAATAGAAATCTTTGATTGATGATATGGTGAAAATAGCTGGCCAATTTACAGCATTTGACACCTATATTATTATTATTATTATTATTTATTATTATTTATTACTTCTCGGGCAACTAACAGGTACTATGTCAAATATTAATTTAAAACGCACCCAATAACAAGTTGCCACATTCTGGAGACTTACGATATTAATCGTCTCACAGATCCAGACTGAAAACACAATTAAAAACTGTGTCTCCACCGGGAATCAAACTCGGGACCTTTGGATCAGCAGTCAGATACCCAACCAACTGAGCCACGAAGGTCGACCGAAGACTTTATCTTATAATTGAAGAATAAATAATAAAATAATAATCCTTACACATAACATCTAAATTTGTCTCCTTATCATATCCTTGTCCCCCCCCCCTCCTCTTCTGTCCCCTCCGTTTCTTTATTGTTTTTGCTTATATGTTTTTTTTTTCATTTTATATGTTTTATTTTCTTTATAGCTTTTGCTTGTATTATATAAAAATTTGGTACATGTCATAAATGTAATCGTATTTCACCAAATGAATATGGTTGGTTGGAAGATATTGCCATTTGGCAATAAGCCCGCCATTGTGCACTTGTGCTCAGAAAGTTTAAAATAAATAAATAAATAAAAAAACTGGATAGATTGTTATGATTAATTTTAAATAAGTTTGATATAATAAACGTATGTAAATGTATTTTGTTGTCTTTCTAGAACAGAGAGAAATTAATGAAATTATTTATCTAATTAATGAAAATATTTCTCGTGCAAATTATTAATGTGCCAAAAACAGACACGGCAGTCATACGCAATCACAATAAATTGAATAAATAATAAACAATAAGATGCTGACTATTTTCAAAAATCCAGTCAAAACCTATAACGAACCAAATAAAATTATAAAATAAAAAATAATATACTCGTAAAGAAGAATATTTAAAATGAAAAACATACTTTGAACAGAATCTAGAAATAGGCTTCAAACTGAAGTTAGACTAAAGTGTGTGAAAGAACCTGACGTTTTGATAGTGATAAAGTTTTATAAATCAACGTTCTTATTCAATGCTTACACAGTGAACTTTTCAATTTAATATGGAATAATAACAATAATTATTTGACTAAGCCGTGTGGTTCTTAAGGGATATTAAACTGTGACAATTTCAATCACGAGATCTTGACTCACATTCACAAACAATGGGTGTATGTATAGCCAGCACGGGCATACTTCTAATGAAAACAAATAGTCCCCTCCAAGAGACTGGAAAGTCTCAAAGTAAATTGCCTACAAATGTAAGTTTGTCTTGAATTACTCTCACCCTACTTCCTACGACTAAGAATGAAAATAAATCTCTCGCCTATAAATTCTACGTATAGGAAGAGTTGAAACTTAATTCTCGAATTATCCGCCGCTAGAAGCGCTAGTAGCTGCGGGCCCGCCCTGTAAAAAGGATAAAAGAATATTTTTAGATGTTGGGAAAAAAACAATCAGCAAATTACAAGTGGATAAGAAATATCACGCGCTGATAACATTGCAAGAGCAATAAAGATGCAATCAATTAACGCTGATTTGAAACTGGGAAAATAAACAAAACCATAAATAAATTGGAAAACTTCACGTCAAAAAAAAATCTAATATCTGTGAATGAAAACGTGTGATTTTCAAACTGTATACAGTATAGGTAAATTTTTTTATTTGCAATATGATATCGACATGTTCTTGACTGGAAGCCATTCTGATTGAATGGTTCAATTTTTATGTTACGATAGGTACCTCTATTACATTTAATTACATACATGTTTTTAATACTGTAGCTGATCGTCATGGCACCGTTGGTTTCCGTACGGGCGTCCTAGGTTCGTTCCCCAGCAGAGGAGTAATTTATTTAAATTCACTTCTCATGCAAATATTGCTTCTCTGAGCTGGAAACACTGGTGATTGGAAGAAATTCCTATACGTCAATAAACTCGCCACTTGCGCTGGGTGCAAAGGTGTGTTTATAAATATATTTTTTTTTGTTATACTTATTTGAGTTGAATTTGTGGATAATCGTAAATGATCAATCTGTAGCTGTGCCATAAAAATAAAATTACTAATTTGTAATATCAAAGTGTAACTTTGATATTACTTTTAGATTAGATATGGACACTGAAACGAAAAGTCTCTACTTTAAAAAATATAATTCACAAGAATTCATGAATATTTTAAAAGTTTCAAAACTAATTATAATAAATGAGATGAAATGATATGAATCTATGTTAAGTTTTTTTTCTCTCAGTTTAATCGTTTGCTGCTCAATATTCCCCCAAGAGATTATAAACTTCCGTTAATTTACAAAGATTTTCCGAAGAAAATGGTTGGATTAGAAAAAGTCTCCACGTTGGCAGACAAATTGGTCTGTGCTAAGAGCAAAAAAAGAGAGTTGTGTAAGTCGCCAGGAGCGTTGCCTTTGGTTTAATACAGGTAGAAAGATATACCTACATAACTAACCAACTACACCAGATAACATCTTAATACTGCCACGACACTGGCTGCTTTGTATGGTGGACTAAATTATCATACGAGATAAGTGCATCCGACGACGAGATATTTAGATAAAAATATTTACATACCAAACATAATTTTATATTACACATCTCTCGCACACCAAGCGAAATGTGTATTTATTAATACGTAACAAGACATACTTTAAAAACATAATCTTAGATACGGGTTAGAGTAATTTATTTATTTTTAATCATTGGTAAATTCACAGAATGTATTATATACGTAACATTGTGCACATGACCTTTTATATATACCTAAATACATTCCAATTACGAATTCACACGTGAAATATTACACATTTTATAGAATATTTTTTTAAAGTTGCATATACGCATATATTCGATTTACATACACATTGGTAATAGTAGGTAAACAAGCCAAAAATGAAATATTATTTCTGGCGCAGTTCAGGGGTGACACCTGTGCGAGAGCGTTGTCACCTAGTGTAAAATGACTGTTGCTTTCATTGTTTACACAAAAAAAACAATTGCTCAATAGATGGCGTTACAAAAAGGTTTTCTTCGTCACTTCATAGATGACGATGATGTTTCAGTTTATTTTCAAACGATCAGTTTCTCATTATTAAAATATATAGAATTTTAAAAATTTCATTAATAAGGGAACTCGATAAGAAGGCATAATTGATGAACGTTGTGAAGGCGCATTGAGCGATCACGTAAACCAGCCGACGCGACGATAGGTCGTAAGATATGTTAAAAAAATTATTGGTACAAAAAGTATTAACAAATAAAATAAACAAAACTAAATTGATACAGGGAATAACAACAAACTAATTAAACAATAAATAAAAAAATAGGTATTATAAAAAACAAATCACAATAAATTGAATAGTAACAATTAATTGAAAAATTAAGATAAAAAACATGATGCACATTTTTCACAACTTAAGTAAGGAATTTCATCTTGTATAAACGATATAAAATATCTGAGTTATGCTGAAGTTCATTTTCAATAATAATAAGTTAAGATAATGTAAGGTCCGAAATGTATGTAAAACAAGTATTAGACCCGTAATGACCTATGGAGTTGAAGCAAGGGCAGACACGGTGAGAACAAAACAGTTACTCAGAACAACAGAGATGAAAACGCTAAGAACTATCCTAGGCAGAACCCTCAGAGACAGATTTCCCAATGAGGAGATCCGCAGAGCCTGCAATGTGGAGGTTATTGTAAGGTGGAGTAGGCAAAGAAGACGATACTGGAGAGATTATGTGAAAGGATGAATACAGAATGGCTGCCAATGATTGTAATGCGCGAAATACCAGAGGGACGCCTACCACCGGGAAGACAAGAAACAGATCATAGATCTACCAAAAGAGGAAGAAGAAGAAGAAGTTATGTTAATAATAATTTATGTTTGGAAATAGATAACAAATACCAATTAAGGGGATTGTAAGATTTGTTTTCATCCAAGATCCATGTTTATAAGGAACTTAATTGAAATATAATTAAACAAAAACTTACTTCATAAATCGATCAATCTGGCGATGTGCCTAGTACGAAGCACGTTTATTATTTACCTATTTAAATAAAGAATAATAATTGAAAAACTAATTTTACTGATTTGATATGTTGTTTTATATTTTTCAAATGAAAATGTAATCGTTGAAATAATATGGTACGAATTTTATTTGATTTTAAGTCACAGTAATTTCAGACTGTAATTAGGCTTTGTTTTAAAATATTCCTTCAATATAAATGAATATGCATTATAAATTAACTAAATAAGTCTAAATTTTCAACATATGCTCTCTCAAAGCTCTCATTAACAGTAACACAATACGACAACTGTCTCATTGAAATACTTTTTCATAAGACACTTGCTTAATTCTGTTTTGTCCTGACATACTACCTACAAGAGAACCAACAACTTGTAATTTACGTCAACTGATTATAAACAAGAGCGCTTTTCTCATCGCATGCTGCTATCTCCCACAAATCTATTTTGATACGCACCCTTAAATACATCCAGTTTTTTCAAAAGCGTCGTCAAAAATGTGCATCCAAATATATTTTGAAAGAAATATTCTGAAACTTTTCTTGACGCACCTTCGCTTCGGACCGAAAACGTTTGACTAAGTTGACTGATGGGGATCGTTACTATATATACTCCAAAGTTTTTGTTACGCGTGATTTGTTTTCCCAATCTAGAATATATATCTAAATTGGTAGAATTCTTAGGACATTTCAACTAGGCACTTTGTTTAATCAGTCATTCCTGTCATTCTATATTATGTTTAATGAAGAAAAGTAACGAACATTTGAGAATTTCTAGATATTTTGTCACAAACTCGGATTTTTTCTCAGTATTAAAGATAGGAAAACGAGACGATTTAAAGAAAAAGCTTTTTTGTCATTTTCAAACTTTATTTCTTATGTTGGCACATTATACTCATTGTCGAATAATGGTTGATCGTTAGAATTATGTGCCAGTGTCAGGGTTTGAGAATAATTTATAACGAGATTTTTCCTTCTCGAGGCTGAAAATACTGATTTAACGAAATTTAACTATTTTTCTTTCTTTATTTTATTTTTTATTTATTAGGAAACTTAACAGCTATACAATATTTTATATTTAATTATAAATATGTATATAAAAAGAAAGCTAATTAGAAAGTCTCACTTAATTACATTATAATATATAGATTTTGAGAAGTTGAGTTATAAAGTATGATGGTGAGTGTATGCGGGGGAAAGGAATAAATTATTCATTTATTCATCCATCCATTCATTCATTCATTCATTTGTTCATTTTATTTATTTTATATTTAATTATTTATTTTTTTATTTATTATTTATTCATTCATTCACTTATTTATTTATTTATGTACCTATTCATAAATTGATGTATTTATATAGGTATAAAATTATTTATAAATGAATTTATTAATACATATATTTATTTAATTAATTATTTATTATTTAATTTATTTATATAAGGTACAAAGACAGTCTTATAAAATATTAAAAAAAAAACAAAACACTATGAAATAAACAAAAAACAAATTTTGTCCACATATAAACATTAAACATTTTGCTCATGTCCCGGGTTCGATTCCCTGTGAAGACACAGTTTTTAATATGTTTTCAATCTAAATCTGTGAGATTATAAACATCACAAGTCTTCAGAATGTGGCAACTTGTTATTGAATGCGTATTAAATGAATATTTGTCAAAGTTTCTGTTAGTTGCTTGAGAAATAATTCAAGATCAAATAAAATCAAAAATATTTTGAAATATTTGTTAACAATTCTATTCAAGATTTTAATGAAAGACATCAAACGTTTTAGATTATAAAACAATATTCAATGCCAATATTCATCTTAGGATTATTTTTCACATCCAAGGAATAAATAATTTTGGTATGATATTGAATAAAAAATCAAAAGAAATTTACGTATTTTAGAAACGATGCGGCAGGGATAGTTTCCTGCTAGACTTTTTTCCTTTGTTTTTGCAGAACGTCCTTTTTTTTCGATTTCGTTCCATCACGTAAAATTGGACGTTGAGCCCGCCTCAAATTCAGAAAATCGAAAAAAAAAAATGTTTATACAATACATTTTTCACGCCGGAATTGTATCGTGTTTTTCGATTTGCACTTACACACGTCGGACGTTACGAAAGAACAAAAGTGACCGCTATACTTCAAACCTCAATGTCAATAAACAACGGCGAGAAAATGTATACACAAAATGGAAGGAAATAAGAGGATATGTATAATAATATGTTACTATTTCAACCGAGATATATTTGCTCTGGGCCGTTAAGATAAATAGGTGCGGTTAAAAATACATGACACAATGCTTCTTTGAGATTACTCGGGTTTGTTATTGTAAGCGCGAAACTTTTTCATTTTGTTACAGCGTGAACCCTTTGAGAGAAAGGATCTTCCTTATCAATTTTTCAGATACCAATTGTGTTTGTAATCAACAGCGAACGGTGCTCTGTTAATAATACTCATTCTAAAGAAAGTCAATTAATCAAGGTTTGATCTTTTTTAGTTATAAATACAATGCTTCATCACAGCCAGAGAATACAACATATGTTTCTTTGTCTAATTTAATCTTAGATAAACTCCAGACTTTATTTTATCAATGGCATATTAATCTAATTTCTTGGGACTTCCTTAGACGGAGTGTACAACTTATTGGATTGAGCCGATACTTTTCAAAACATCTATCTTATAAACAAACTTTTCACTAAATTATTGCATTATCATTATCTTCATGTATATCCTATTCGCCAACTAATACTAACACTTTTATTTTCTAGATTCTTTTATGTGTCCTTGAGGGGTTTGGAATGGACTGTCTTCCGTAGTCTAATTCTTCTTCTTGGACACAATCCTAGGATTAGTCTGCACCAAACACTCGATCCCTCCACTTATCTTTGTCGTCCGCCAGTCTCTTCATCTCTTTGTAACTGCTACAGCGCACGTCACCGATTATCTGCTCTATATAGTTGTTTCTGGGGCGACCTCTACAGTTACCCCCATCAATCATTCCTTCGACGATGGTAAAAAGCAGGCCTGGGTGCCGGATGTTGTGGCCTATCCAAGTTGTTCTCTGTCGGGAAATTATTTTCATAATTTGCCTTGTCTCTCCAACCCTAATTATTCATTCCTTCATTCATACCATCACGGCATATCCCACAATGTGGGGTAACCAGCGAAAGGTGTGCGGGAGTGCATTGCCTTATAAAAGGGAGCACAACATATCTGTGTATACCCACACACCAGTCTCGTCTCACCTTAAAAGGCACTATATTCAGAATGGGTGGTGAACCTCATTGCTGAACTATGTGAGATGTTATTGTTGCCTGTTGTATTTTCGATTACCCGGCTCTTACGGAACACTCGAAAACAATAATAGAAAAGAGTGGAAGCACTATTCTAAGCCGGTGCCTCACAGCTAATTATAATATTTGAAATTGAAATAAGTTAATTAAATATATGGATTCTAAGCCAGAGGTTACAGATTCTCTTCTTACTGTAATTACATTTTTCACACATAATTTGCAGGTTGGATACAATAGTCGATCAATCTCCAAGTCTCCATAGTAGGTATATAAATAGTTATTAAAGTGCATATAGAATACAGACATTTTTCTGAATACCTGACATACTTTCTTTACATCAGCGTAACAAAATTAATTAAAAATATTATATGAGTCTCAACAGCAGTAGATATACGACAGAGCATACGATGGTAGACTGTAGCAGACTTGTAAAAAGACGAGTAAACAATGGAAAATAACGGTAATACTGTTCGAAACGATGATAAGAGGAATGTACATATATATAGTCATATTGTCGAAAGGGAACTTCCTGTGCAATGAATGTATATATATGTAAGAGGATACAGAAAAAAAGAGTTTGGATGAAGAGAAACATTCGAAAGTTTCAAACACACTCGTATTAGAGCTTACCAAAAAAAACATATATCTTTCAAATCGAAATTCACGACTCACGAAACAATATTGTCGACGGAGAGATTTGAAAATATAACAATTGAAAATGTAAAGGATTTTAAAAAAGGGAGACTTTTGGGAGTTATTTATTTTTGTGGAATAAGAATATTATGAAATTCACGCTTAAGAATGATTCCGTTTGAACGAGAAGTAAGGTTTTAAATACTTATAAGACGTATTTCTGTATCCAAGATTAACACAATAAGTTGAATGTAAGTTATTTATTTTTTTGTGTTTGAAAAATAAGACTTTCAACACGATTCAATGAAACATATCCAATCCTTTGAAGATTTTGGATTCGGATACATGTCTAGATTTTTTTTCTATAAAAACAGGATAATCAAGGCTTGTCGTCCTGGCATTACAAAAAACAATTATGTATTTATTCTGTTCTCATACCAACGACTTCGATGATTTTTTTTTGTTTAGTATGAATACTTAGTATACAAAAAAATAATTTTTAATTGCAGTTTTATTATTTTACTCAACTGCCATATTTGTGAATTTGTATATGGTACTTTTAAATAACATATATTGTATAAATAAATAAACGCGTTTGACTATTTACACTTTTATTATAAGAATACAGTAATTGAAATTATAAGGTAGAAGTAATATAATAGTTTATACAAATGAACCATAACGTGAGAGCACTATAATCGATCAATTTTGACGTGGCCTTACCCCAGACACTCGTTTATATGGATCTCCCCAACTCACGAAGAATGCCGAACTCCTGATTCGTGCATACTCGTATAATGTCTATAAGCTATAAGGATTGACTGTTGTAAAACGCAACATCAATATATTACACGTGTATCTTCACATATCAGCCTCGTCTCACCTAAAAAGGCAACATTTAGAATGGGTTGTGAAACACATTGCTGGACTATGTATGTAAAATGTAATTTTTCCTGTTTTTATTGTCGATTACCCGGCTCTTACGGGACAACCGAAAACGATTATAATAGGAAATAGTGGAAGCACTATTCTAAGCCGGGACTTCACAGTTGGATGAAGGTAGGTACCTAATATAAAATGAGGAAATATATAAAAACGAGTGGGTTGTGGCCAACGCTAAACTCCTCACTAACAAGTCATTCTATAAAGTATTCAAATTTTGTATGGAAAATTTCCAACATTTTCATGAAATGAGTTTGTTAAATTATTTTTTATTTAAATATTTTATTATGAAAACTTGATAACTCTTCAATGCGATTTTATGAAAGTGATGTACCTTTTTACGAATTTGAAAACAAAAATTTAAAATTTTAAGTTTCCTGAGCTTGGGGTCACTTTGAAATATTTGACAGTTAAAAAAATTGAGAAGCACTATTCATATATCGTTCAAAATCTAATGGGATCTAATCGAGTATTAGGTATACATATTTGCAAAATTTGAATAGAATCGAATGAGTACTTTAGTCTATAATCGATAAAGTAAAAAATGAACACGCCGTACATAGCACACACACACACAGATACATTGTGATGAAACTTTCAGAATACAATCTCAGCATGATACTAGTTGATAATCTGCAAAAAAAAATACCCTTAAAAATTGCGAAATCATAACTCCCCACTATATCACCTTGTGTTAGTGAGGAGTAAAAAATACTCTGAATCAGTTTTTTTTTATTATTGGTGTCGTGTTGTTGGGTGCGTTAACGCATTGTTATACGATTGTCAAAGGAAAAATGTTGTATGACTTTTGTATGAGCTAACGTACGATGATATACGAGACCAGTGATATAAAAGTATAGAGTACCTATGGTAACTATCGTGTCTTGTGTGGCACGTCCAATAAACAATCCAAGCCGCTTGTTATGCTTTAAAATAAACAAATACCTAATAGAATCGTGCCACGGATTGTCTTCCGATCAGGAATATACACAACTAGAGGAGAGCGGATGAGGGCGCTCTTTATGGCGGACTCTACGGCATTGTGATGTTTATGGGCGGCGCGGCGATGGAATTCCTTTTCTTTATGTCGAACCCGTTATGAATAAATTCATTCATACCATCACGGCATATCCCACAATGTGGGGTAACCAGCGAAAGGTGTGCGGGTGTGCATTGCCTTATAAAAGGGAGAACAACACATCTATGTATACCCACACACCAGTCTCGTTTCACCAAAAAAGGCACTACATTCAGAATGGGTGGTGAACCTCATTGCTGAACTATGTGAGATGTTATTGTTGCCTGTTGTATTTTCGATTACCCGGCTCTTGCGGGACACTCGAAAACAATTATTTAAAATAATGGAAGCACTATTCTAAGTCGGTGCCTCACAGCTATTGACTTTAAAAAAAATTGACTTTTATTTTGCAAAAATGTGTTCCTAAAATTATGATCATGTTTACATGAATATTCTTTATTCTATTAAAAATAACATTTATACTAATCCGATGCATATTTTGACTTGATATATAATTTCAATGAATTTCGAAAATGAAGACAACTGGATTCAATAAAAAAACATGCAAAAATAAAAGATTAAAAAAAATAGGTAAGCATTTCTTCTGCAAAAATAAAAAAACGAAAATAAAAGAATCAGAATTAATAAAAATAACATTTCCTAAATTGTTTAGACAGCTGTTGCACAGTTGGTATGCCATTTGGCTACTGTTCGGACGTCTTGGGTTTAATATCCTGCAGAGGAAAAATGAATTTAAATTCATTATTTATATTTTCAACAAGAAAAAAATTGATATTTGTTATTGGTTGCGTATGAAATTAATATTTTATAAAGTAATTGTTGTTTGCCGGATCAAGAAAAAAATAGATTAATACACAATCAATACATATAATATGAGTGATATTGAACAAGCATTGTTTACTATAGAGAAATTGTAGCGTTTAGCTCTCTCTACCCACCTTGAAAGGTAATCGATGAGATGGTATGTCTGTATAGCGACATCGTTATTATATAACGACTCTAGTAAGGAATTTAAGCGCTGCTCTACATAATTAAATAGTATGATATCTGTAACAAACGTATTTAAAGCGATTATACGGGAAAAAAAGATACAGTTTTCTCAAATTACATAGAATCGTTGGATTCTTCTTACTAGCACATATTCTGTCTTTTAACTGAGTTATTTTTTGAAAATAAAAACAAAAATTATACAGTAAAAAGTATTGTTGGTCAAAATAGATTTTTTTCGATGTTTACACCACTGCCTGCTCCGCACAATGAGTCCTATAGATAAGCAAAATCGAAATCATTAGGTAACTATATAAAAAAAAACAACCAACTTTATTTTATTACTTAATGTCAGCTAAAAAATGAAGTATTTGTATAGTAAATAAAAAAAAACCTAAATATAAAAAAAAAATATGTGCTAGAAAATAAAAAAAAACGGCTAATCTAAAAAGGAGATTAGCCGTTGGTTGTTTTTCAGTAGGTAATTGAAAATGCGCCATTTGGTCTACTGCCTACACAGTGCAAAGCATTTCTAGTATCTTCAGGTTAGTTTAGCTCACATAAAAATTAATGCGAATGGTTGAAAAGATAAATTTCCAACAGATATGGTGATAATGTTGTTAGTAGCTAAGTTAAAATTAGGTTTACAAGTTTTCTCTTGTGCTGTTGACAGCTAAGAAAACATCGGTAACTGGGTAATATTATTATTTTCACAAAATATATCAACACTCAAGTGATGTGGAGTAAAGGGGAGAGTTCAGAACACGTAACAAAGAGGATACACAAAGATTGTGTAAATATAACAATAATTATGTCTCAACAGAGTCTAGCGTGTAAATTTTAGTTAAAATAAGTTTTTCAATTTATTATTTTTTATAACATTTTTGGTCAAAAATTGATAAATATTTCTTTCGGTCGAAATGTAAAATGCCAAATCTATAGTGGCTAAAAAGATGCTATTTTAAAACCACCTAATACACTAAAAGTTACGTATTAGTAAGGGTAACTATCGCGTGCGATTAAAAAAAGGTTTAAAGGTACCTACTAACGTGATTAAAAATTACCACAAACTCAAAATTTGTTTATTTTGTATGCATTTTAAAAACAAACCTCACTTGAAATGAAAAAATCTTTATCGGTCATTATTTATTTTATCCAGTCTTTAAGCACATAATGGATTTATTTAGCAGTGGAGTAAATTAAAAAAGATACTGTACTAAATAAAACTGCCAGCAGTAGCAGAAGTTTAAAACTCAAATTTGCAGTAATAAGTTTATTTTTAACTAGTTTTTTTTTATAACCGATATTACTCGAGAAGGTAAATGTAAAGCAATATGCCAACGTATCAAGAAAATCGTTTTCGTACTCGTAATTTTGTACTGTTTATTTGTTATGATAAATTCAGAATGAGTAAAAGATATGCAATACAATAAATAAAAATTAACAAAAATAAGTTATTTTTTTTAAATAACAATCCTTTCCGTCCCTTCATCCGTCCCTTCCCTTCAGTCCTTACTGTCCCTTCAGTCTCAAATAATGTAAAGGGAAGTGATTTGAAATGTCAGTAGGATTGGACTAGAGTCCATGGGAACGAAATTTCATCAAAGTTGGAGTTCAAAAGTGGTTTTATTTGAATGAATTTAAGCATTATGGAGAGTTTAGTGTTTGCCATCACTCCCATGTTCTTATATATTGTGATTAAGTGTGAAAAGAGCATTTAAAGTTTCCGCTTGTCCCATCCGCTTGGATCGTTGAATAGATGCTTTTATTCCAACTCATGGTTGTTTTTAAAATTCAAAAAATTTACTAATTTTGGATATTCGATAATTTACGTATAAACCCTTTTTAACTCATGCAAGTGTTACCCTTACTTACACGTACCTCCATAGTGCATTAGGAGGTTTTGATAAATCATGTTTTCAGTCAGTAGGTTAAGCGTTATGTGCCCTCTTAACAACATCGAGAGAAAAATGGAAAAGTAATAAAAAACATTCACAAAAAATATGAATGTAGATTTCTTTGAACGGAACTATAATTTTAAATAAAACTTATTTCTCAGTTTAATAAAGAACATCGCAAAAATGAGCGCCCGAGCTGGGTGCGTCAAGAGTATGTTACTTGCGCCTACACCTGACCCTCAATATTGTCAACAACACGTTTTCACACCTGGTTGTAAATAAATCCGAGCCATCACGCCAAAGATACAGCGAGAAGCTTCGCTAAAAGCACGCAAGCTTTTACAGTTGACAAGAGTGAGGCTCAAATATGGGAACTTTCTTGTTATACCAGTACCTGCTTCATATTATATCTATTATTCCCGTGCTATTTTCAAGTACATACATATTATGTTTTGTTTACACTAAACATACATTAAACTACCATTATAATAATACCGTGTAAATAAAGTGCTATGGGTTCCTTTAAATATTAAGTTCCAACGATATTATTGGTAATATCTTAGCAGTAGTAAAAATAACTACAAGAAAAACAGACTGAACTCCATACTGACATAAATACTTACATGTTTTATATATAAAACTAAATATAATAAAATATTTATTAATTTGTGTTTAAATGTTTATAGTTTAGTACGTATTCTTCAATTATACATACTGTCGCCATCGACAGTTGGATCTCATGTGTTTCATGCAACTAGTTAAAATTAACGGAAGGTACCTACTGTTTTATTTCATTATAATGTGTTTCAAATAGATGCATAAATTATTTGATAAACAAACTAGGATAAATTTCAAAGGCACGTGTAAGTTATAAAGTCGGGACATTTTGATTGGAATAATGTTACGTGGAATGAAATATCGTGAACAAAATGCACGCAATAAACTAAAACTAAATGTATTATGTAAGTACTAAAAAGTACAACAAATACAGGTGAGTCGTATAATGTGCAGTATTTTTATTTATTTTTATATTGTGTGGTAATAAAGCACTAAAAATAAGCCGAATAGTCGAAACTTGTAGTAATAAATGTAAGCCGCGCGTGTCCAGGAACCGCTTGAAGAATTGTTAATGGCAGGTAGGTACCTAAGTATCAACTACATATGTGTAATAAAATATATTTTGTAATTAAGTATATTTTTAAAACAGTCCTAAAATATGTCAACGAAATCATTTGTTCATTATGGGGAAAAACGTGAGTATCAACACCAAATACTATAGTAATTGAATATAGAAAGTCATAAATATATTCATTTTCTTAGTACAGTCTTAACAACAATGTTACAAGTGTATTACCAGTATGAATATTTATAACAATTTAATATGTAGGTACTTATTAGTACAAAAACAGCAAATAATAGAAGAGTAAACATAGGGAGAGTTTATTGACTCAAATAGCCGATTTGCGGAATTGGAAGAAAGGTATAGCCAGGGAACAATGGAAACAATTCCTCGAGGAGGCCAAGGTTTATCCTGGCCTGTGATGATGTTTATCAATTATAATTTAGATACACGTCACTATTTAGTCGTTCCCAAATTTTTGTTCTCTATTTCTTCAATTCGTTACGTACTACCAGTCCTTGAGATTGATACAGAAACTACATAGTTTACAAAAGGTACCTGTGCCTAGGCGTTCGTTTAGAAACAGGTAGGTACTCAAAACATTGTTCAACGTTGAAACAATACCTACAATAGGTATGAAAGCAAGTTCTGAATAATTAAACACGTATGTAATGTATACCAAATTTCAACACAATGAACTTGAAATCCGCGTCCCATTTTGGCGATGTTGACGTAATACGTTCATTTGTATTGTCAAACAGTAGGTACAATATATAGGATAAAGTTTAGTCGAGGTTTGAAATTGACAAGATAACTCAAATTCCGAGTTCACCGGCAATAACTCAAGTCTCCGCCACTACTCTAAGCTCACATTATCATGTTACCAGGAACTCCATGAAAAGTTGTTTCCACTTGGAGCCGAAATCACTTGAAACGGATTTCTTGCCCTAACTATTCCATCGTTGGATAGGGAAGTTTGTCCGAGTCGGTAAGCGATTCCGTTTACATTTCCTAATACAATGATTTATGCTCTTTTTGTTGATTAAGAGTTATCTCCATCTGATTGGGATCGGATATTTAATCAAGAAGAGATAATTGATTGCTTGAGCGGAGGCGTTCTTCTCTTCCTCAATTTAATAACTTTGATTAATAATGTTCAATTTAAGGATGAATTTATTCAATTCGAGAATAGATCGATTCGGATATACTTAACTGGGTACGTATTTAATTATCTGTCACAGATTTGTATGATTGAATGAAGTCATTATGAATTTACAACAAGAATGTATAAACTTTTTTAATAGAAATAATAAAAGTACAGATTTTCATATTATGCTAGATGTCGCAGTTAGAAAATTTTGTATGAATCGTCTTCAGTAATATTAGTCTTAAGCAATGGCACACTTTCGATATTTAAAATGTATTTTGTATAAAAATATCTGAAATAGCGATATTTAATACAAAACTTTATTTAGAGGTTATAAACATAAATATATTTAAAGTTAGTCGTTGTAGTGTTAATGTAAATTATTTAATAAATGAGCAATTATATTATGTAGGTATTCTATCTTTGGTATTCGTTTTCGCCCCAAAGTTTAAAAATAAACCGTTGTAAGAAATGTAATTCCTTAAAAGAAGGCCACTGGTGGTGGATAAATTTGATAATTGTATTAGGAGGGGAGGAAAGGTAGTAGATAAGTATCTGTAATCCTTGTTGCTCTTTTCCGCGTGTGTACTGTGTAGGTACCTACCTACCAACCAATAAATCCATTGCTGCAGTGAAATAAGTCTTACCGGTAGCTTACCACTGCTACATAGCTTGCTAGCTCCAGGATTATAATGCTACCCTGGTACACAGCTGCTTCTTTGGTATCTTAGCAGGTTATCTCGTTTATCACAGACCTTATCATGTTTGAGTTGAGAAACACATCTTGACAAATTTTATTCGAAGTTCTTTTGTTTTATTTTTTTAATATATCCGGAGTCGGGATAGCGCCATGCTTTTATACAATTTATTAACATATACATTTTTTTAAAACTAAGATTTAGTCATTTGTCACAACCGGTTTCGAAACGACCGCTTCTTTTATCACTCTTGATGAAGTAGCTCGCTTGTTCGTGTCAAATAACTTATTTATATGAAAATAAATGTACTTAAGAGTCTATGGCAGGTCAAATAGTAAATTTTGAAAATCCTTTCCCCAAAACTCTCAAAAGACACATCTTTGAAATAAAAAAAGGAAAAAAAAACGTAGAGGTTTTTAATCTTTTTTTATTTTTTAACTAATTTTCTTACTATTTAAAAATACTACTAATAATTTATTCATGAAAACAAAACTGTACATTACATTTTTTTCCTATATACTTACAATATTTGATCATGTTACATACAATAGAAGGGCAATAAGTATGCATATTTGTGTACATCCCGTATGCCCAAGACAGTAACAAGGGACTTTATGTTTCACGTTTCTTGGGTTGGTTTAATACATTTGCCTTGTGGCAATAAACCCACATTTTATATATTTTATTGCATAAAAAAGGATCACTTATTGTTGTTATTAACAAAAACAGCGAGTTGGATGAAATTCAATAAAATGTGTATTAGATCCATTTTTCAGAAGAATGTATTTACGACAGCAGCCTTGAGAAATTGATTTTTGTGGGAAAGAGAAGAAGAGGAAGATTCCCCACTAGATGAACTGATTACACGGAAGCGTTGGTGGTTCAATCCGCCGATTGAAATCCGCATTTTTTAGACCAGAGGAAAGAGGTCACGACCCTCAGCAATGATGACAGGAACGCAGAGAGATATGTGTGTATGTACTTGTTGAATGAATCGTGAAAAAATTCACGAATGGTTTGAAATCTTGTCTTATCACCGACCATAGAATAATAATACAACTATAGAATACTCATTCCCATACAATACCTCGCTGAAAAAGTGAAGCCGTTTTATTGGCCGGCTCGTGTCAATATATGTACCTATGACTCTGCTGGTAGACATTGTTCGTATAGTACCTACCTACTACTCGTTATGACTGCGTAAATAATTTTGCAAGCAGTTAAAAAATTACCAATTTGGAGAACGTATCACGCAGACGGCATTGAGGATTACTGAATGCTCGTAGCAAAATGTTGACCAAATTAGTCAACATAAAGCAGTCGCGTTTACTGCAGGCTAAAGATTATTCAATACTATTATTATTCTACTAGTTGCATGTAACACATGAGATCCAACTGTCGATAGCGATAGTATGTATAGTTGAAGAATATGTACCAAACTATAAACCCATAAATACAAATTATTGAATATTTTCAGATATTTTGTTTTCTATACAACATATGTAGGTATGTATGTCAAGAGAGGATAGTATGGAGGAAGTTCCTTTTTTCCTACCCAGAATATGAAAATAGCATGATGGTATGTATGTTTGGAGATGAAGTATCAAACTATTAAGTCTTCTTACATATTGTGTATAGGCGACTGCCATACAAAATGTATGAAGCGATGTCGTCACTAAATTCAATTTTTAAAAAAATTGTTAAAAAAAAATTGAGATCTTCTACTACAATGTTAATATTTTTTATAGAAAATTAAATTATCTAGTTGGGGTGTTGCGGCTTTTTTCGATAATTGTATAAATTTTGGAAATATAGGCAGTTAAACTCATAAATTTAGCATAAAAAAAATATTTTCTTAATAAAAAATGTTTGAGAAACCCTGGAATTTTTTAGAAAAATTAATTTGAGATTTTTTATTTTTCTATGTTTGTACCAATTTTCAGCGTTCTAGCTTTTATGGTTTCTGAGATATATGGAAAAATAAAGTAAAAATTCAAAAGTTGATAACCCCTGATTAAAACAAAAATTCGAAATTCTGAGTATAAAAGTTTTGTAAGCCTATAACTGTTTATATATTCTTAAATTTTGGGCTCTGTAAATTGAGCGGATCAAAAGTTATAAGGGACGGACGGACACACACACACACACACACAGACACACAGACACACACACAGACACACGAAATGTTCTAATCCGAATTATGAGTAAATCCGTGTATGGAACATATATGCTGCGAAGCCTCTAAGTTGGTGTTTTTTGACTTCAAAGTTGGAAAAGCCGTGAAAAAAGTAGACCTCTCCATACAATTCTCGCGTATTGTGGCTTGATACATTGTCGATATGTTAAGAGAACAAAGTTCTCCTGAACAAATCGACAGTTGGATCACCGACAAAGAAGTGTTATTATTAATTTACGGTATTCCAGTTCAATTTTGACCCTTGATTTCTACAATTATATTTGTTGTAAGGCACCGGCATAGAATACTTCTACTCTTTTTTATGTCCCGTAAGAGCCGGTTGTTAAACTTTCATGCAAATAATAGATTAAGATGCAGCGAAGTGTTTCGTCTGAAAAGGTATAGAACCAATGTGGGACAGTTTTGTCCTATAAGCCGAATGATGAGCTCATATAATAGTTTGTCAAGGGTTATATCGGATCTTGATGTGTTTCATAATCCGGTGTCCACTTTCAAACGTTTGATTCGAGGAAATCTAGTGATAGGGACACCTTGATGTTGTGTGGCTCTGTGGGTGTTGATTTGTATTGCGCATTTCTCCCCACTTTTGTATTTTGTATTAGGATAATTTGGTATCTTGATTGTATGTTTTGTTCTTATTTAGTTTTTATAATTTTAAAAATAAAAAAATACTAACACGTGTATAGTACGACATATAAACCAGCAAATTCGACAACATATTAACTTATAAGTCTTACTAAAAATATTCTAGTTAGACGGGCATGTTGCCGAGTTCGCGATTTTGTCCGCGACGTTATTTATTGACTGTCGTTACATTGCACTCGCGTATGCACCTGCCAATACAGTGACATTCTGCCGTGTCGGAGTGTCATTGTATTGGTAGATTCAGACGTTGCGTCTGAATCGTTGTGACAATTTAATGTAATGACAATGACGTTCATATTTCATAGAAATTCTTCTTCTTCTTCTTCTTCTTTTGAATAGACCTTCAGGTCTGTTTTTTAAGAGGCCTGCTCTTCCTGCGAAGTGGACCCCCAGCTATCCCTCCATCTTTTTGGCGGTCTACCGCGAGGGCGGGTTCCGTGAGGCTGATTGTGAAGCACGATATGAGGAAGTCTGGTGCTGTCCATCCTTTGGACATGACCATACCAGTCCCTCCTCCGCTGCCTGCTCCATCTGATGATATCGTCAACCTCACATAGTTCCCTTATTCTGGAGTTCCTCACTCGGTCTCTCAGGGTTTTGCCTGCAATTGCTCTCAATGTCCTCATTTCTGAAGTCCTCAACATTTGTTTGCTTCTGACTGTGTCTGCTCGTGCCTCTATTCCGTATGTCATCACTGGTCTTACGCATGCTTTGTAGATTCTAACTTTGCTTTTAATGGCCATATCCTCATTTTTCCAAATAATGGATTTTAGGGCGCCCGAGACTGCAGCTGCCTTATTGACTTGGCTCTGAATTTCTTCACAGAGGTCAGCATCTTCTGTTATGTCAATTCCTAGGTATCTAAAGGTATTAACCTGTTCAATTGGGTTGTTGTCTATAGTCAGATTGCATGCTATGTGTGTTTTTGAGAATGTCATACATTTAGTCTTATTAATTGAAATTGCCATGTTGTATTGTTTGCAGGTGCTATGTAACCTGTTCAGCATTGTCTGTAGGTCATTGTTAGTTTCGGCTACTATAATAGCGTTGTCGGCATAGCAAATTACATTAACAATTTCCTTCCCCATTCTGTACCCAAGCTGGGGCGATTTAATTTCCTTGATTAGTTCATCCATTATTAGATTAAACAGGAATGGGCTTAGACTATCTCCTTGTCGGACACCTGTCATTATAGGGATTGAATTGCTTAATTCATTGTCGTTTCTTATCTTTGTACTGCTTCCCAAATTTATATCTCTTATGATGTTTATTAATTCTGGAGGTACATCCTTAGCTACCAACATATTAATAATATCCTTGAGTTGTACTCTATCGAAGGCCTTCATTAAATCCACAAAGCAGACAAAGGCAGGAGTTTGGTATTCAATTGCCTTCTCTTTTATCTGTCTTACGATAAATATGGCATCTGTAGTGGATCGGTTCCTTCTAAAACCTTGTTGTTCTTCTCTTAGGGTAATATGTGTTTCTAGTCTTGTCTTAATGATTTGTGTGAACAGTTTTAGTGTTGAGCACAATAGGGATAAACCTCTATAGTTCTCTGGTTTTGTCTTTTGTCATAGAAATTGATCTATGATAAATTGCTTATTTTTATCCTTTAAAATATGCTGGGTAAAATCTATTTGTTTTTTTTTGTCTCGGTTCAATTGTTCCTTCTTTTTTTATGTTTTATTTTATTAGTTCAACATTTGTTTTCTTTCTGTTTTCCTACATATATGTATATGTGTATTTTAAACTTTTCTTTTAACTGTGCAAAGTAATGTCTTTTTTATAATATGAATGGTCAGGAGACGTTGATTGTACATACCTAACTATGCACAATAGCCATGCGGGAGATACCTGTTATTGGAGCACTGGAGATTCTATTTTTTGTTTCATGTTTTTTTGTTTGTTTGTGTTGTTCAGTGTTCTGTTGGTGTCTCTGTATATTAAATAAATAAATAAATAAATAATCTAAAATACAACAGGCAACAATAACATCTCACAAACTTCAGCAATGAGGTTCACCGCTCATTCTGAATGTAGTGCCTTTTTATGTGAGACGATCGAGACTAGTGTGTGGGCATACACCTATGTGTTGTTCTTTCTTTTATAAGGCAATGCACACCTGTCACATTAAGGGATATGCCGTGATGGTATGAATGATTTATACAAATAAAACGAAATGATTTCACTTTGAATTGACACAGGATTATCAATCGTGAAATGTTTCTAGTTATAAACCTATACGTTTCCCTCACTATAGCGACAATGCAATTTATCAGGAGTAGGTGGTACCAGTACCTATTCCCAACATTTTGCAGAATGTTATTTCGAAACAGGAATCATTTGTGACAAGCGCCGGTTGATTTATTTCCCTTACATTGTTTACACGCCATGAACGCTTTAAACGAAACGCTATGCAAATTTGCGAATAATAATAATATTGTAGCAAAAAAAAAACTGTAACTGCTAGCGCTGCAATACAATTTCGTTTTTATTTGTGTCTGAGTGGAGCGGCCTCACTTATCATATTATTCGGAATGTTTAAACGTCAAATCGCGTGTATTTTTGAATAAGTCTTGTTGCAAGTTTTTTATCAATTGCAATCCTTAATAAGCGGGAAATAGGAGTGAACGATGAAATAGATTTAGTGATATCTGATACCAACACCTCAAAAGAAACAAAAAAATTCAATTCATAATGCAATTGTACGTATATGCAATAAGTATGTATTTTGTTTTATCAGATTTTTAATTATCTCAATAGAGACGAAGTTGGAATATTTTCTGTAGGAGAACCGGGAATCAAGGTACCTACAGGGCTTACGACCTGTCATCGGCTGGTTTACGTGATCACTATATGCGCTTGCGCAACGTTCACCAATTATGCCTTTTTAATGAGATCCCTATCAATTCAATTTTGAAAGTTCTATATATTGTAATACTGAAATTCTTTTCGCTTGAAAATAAGGAATTTTTACTACAGCCATCTACGTGTGAAATAATGAACAACATTCTTATTATTTTTATTTATTTTTGTTGTAACGCCATCTATTGAGAGAATTGTTTTTTTTTGTAGATAATGAAAGCAACAATTCTTATACCTGAGGTATAATTTCACACATAGATGGCTGTAGTAAAAATTCCTTATTTTCAAGCGAAAAGAATTTCAGTATTACAATATATAGAACTAAGGAAAAGTCGCAGTCACCTACCCCACTCCATAGGGAACGTTATAGAACTAGTGATGAAAATTTCAGAATACAATCTCAGCGTGATACTTGTTGATAATATGCAATGAAAAATAAACTTTAAAATTGTGAATTCACAACCGAATTCTATATCTCCATGGGTTATTGAGGAGTAAAAACAAGATAATGAAAGTATATTTAAATTCAAATAACTGATTTTGGTATTGGCTTCTTGAAAGAATAAATGGTATACATAAAAAGCGAGATGCTGAAATAATTTAGACCACGTTAATATTTTTAAAGAAGAAATATAATAATCGAAAAAATTGCATAAGTAATAAAGTTATCAAACTTCAGAGTATAATTTTATGTAGGTACACAATGATATTATTGATTTTATGAAATGTGTAAGACAAAGGATAGTTGAGAGAGAAATGGCAAAATCCATTAAAAAAGCAATTCGTCAAACAGAAGTTGGTCCCTTCAGTTGAGCATCAAAATATTTCTAATATGGTTAGCATGGGGCCAACCCAACCGGAACTCGGGGGAATGTGTGCTGGGTAGGGTTGCCCAAGAAATATTTAAAAATATTTTTTTTTCAATTAACCACTTGTGGTATTGCTTGCACGATAGTGTTAAAATACGGGTCAGCAAAATAACAAAATCGAAATACTTTTTGATTTTATTGTATAGGTACCTACACACTGACATCATTGTCAACTTCAAGAAAATTTAATTCATTAAAAATAGAAAAAACGTGATATTCTTTTTTAATACATTGACTGTGAATTCATGAAATTTATTTTTGAATAAAATACAAATAAATACAAATTACACAAATGTCTATTTTTATTGGAAATGCAAGTATATAAGTTGGTACCAACATTACGTATGTACATACATACATACATACCATCACGCCATATCCCTTACGGGGTAAGCAGAGAGGACCGAGCGCCATACTCCTCTATTTTTGCACACATTCCTAGCTTCCTTTACATCCATGCATCGTCTCATACATGCTCGTCGATTATTCAATATAGTACCTATGTAGGTTAACTAAAAACACAAAAATAGTATTCAAAGGTGTCTAATGGAAAACCTATTTTATGATAAGTTTACAAAGGTAAAAATAAGAGTGAATTATTTCGTACATACCTAACTAGAATTACAAAAAAAAAATTACTATAATTTTACGTTATATTTAATTTTTTTTTGCAAACTCGACTTCCATTCATCGGTATCGCTCAATGTCTAGCATTGTCAGAATGGTGAACAAAAGTAATGAAGACCATATTTATATATATGTATACATTCAAAACGAGGATACGAATAGTAAAAAAGGATATAATAGCCAAAAGAGATTAAGGTAAATAAGTAGGTACAGTTAAATATAAATGAAGTAATCGAATGAATATATAAATACTGTAATGAAGGAAAGCAACTAAAAAAAAGAATTAAGAAAAGGAAAATAATTAAAATCTATTTGTGCGTTAATCAAAAGAATGTTACTGTTTCATTTATCTCTGATATCCAACACTATTTATTTACTATTTTTATCTATGTTACATACCTACTTGTTAATTATAAAGGAAGTACGTACTATTTGACTGCTCGTGAAAAATGAATATAACTTGAAGGCCTCAACGTAAGCAAAAAATGTGTATAATGTTGAAAAATTCATAGTGCTTTTATAGTAAAAATAAACTTTTTAATTTATTTTAACACGGCAACCCTGTAATTTGAGCACGGGGATGTTGCAACAACAAAAAGCAACCCCAATTATTATTGTTGTAAGTGTAGGTCCTTCCTATTAGTATGTTTACACCTCCATCAGATATGGTATGCGTCCTTATTAGCAATTAAGGGTCACAGAGAGCCGCAAACGGCATGCCAACGACTCTAATGGCGTCACTAATTTGACTGCAAACTGATGCCCGTGAAGCCGACCGTAAATATTATTTATTATTAATTTATCTATTTTTGGAAGAAGGAAACTTTTACACAATTCAACAATGTGACTAAGGAACCTATGGCATAAGGTTCCCTTTCTTTCGCCATATGTTCATTGTTCATTTTCAACAACAAATGTACAACGAGTGAAGTTAGCAGTGTTGGTATTATTTTAATCACCGTCAACCTAGGCAAGGCCTGTGTCATGACGGTTATTTCATATATTGAATATTTTTTTTATAAAATGTAGCATAAAATCGTAAATTTAATACAGATATAACGTAAATGTAATATAATATCGATATAACATAAGCATAACATAATATATGATATAAACATAACATAAATGTAATATAAAAAATATAATATAAATACCTACATAGATATAAATATTTAACTCCCAAAATCAAACAGAAAAATTTTCATTATTTCACTTGCTCTAATCTCCAGTATGCCCTTTGAAAATATGTTGATATTAGAATAGAAAGTTTTAAGTAGAAGAGGAATGATTAGTTGAGGTAGTTTGGGCATATTAAAAAAAACAATGAACAATTGACCAGATAATAAATGGTGGGGTCGTCCTAGAAAATATGTATGGTATTATAGTGAATATGTTTCGAAATTTTTTTTAAAAAAAAATAGTAATAAGCGAGCATATATGATACGAGGTATGGATGTAAAGGAATTTAATACCTAACTTATGATTATAAACGTCTTTGTATTATTGTTACTATTATATATACTTCTTCAATACACACCTAGACGAAATAAATATATTCAACTCATCGATAAATAATATAAAATCAAAACTAATCTCACAATAAATACCTACTAATATGTATACATACTGAATCATACTGAATCTTACCAACACTTATCCCTCTTCAACTGCACTAAATCTCGTTCCTTTCTATTTTCAACTCTTTCTTTCTTGCATCATCTTTTTCTTCTTATATTAGATGGTAGATCTGTTTTTAGATAAAGGTATTCCTGTGAAGCTGAGGTCCAGCTATCCCACCATCTCTTCGGCGGTCTTCCGGGGAGGCGATGCCCTGGTGGGATTTCGTTTGCCGCTATGGATGTGATTCGAGATGCGTCCATCCTGTTGACATGGGCCATGTCAACTTCAGAAACTTCTCCTAGCTCTACTCCATCGTATGATGTCCTCGGTCTCACAGGTCCGACTCCGACTAATGTCGTCATTGCGAATTTTGTCCCTAAATATATGCATCATCTTGTATATGTATATTTAACTATACATTTCTTCTTATACATACTTCATTTTTGATTTTTACTCTACTTATATAATTAAGTTCTTGTGGAAACATATAACTTGCATAGTTTTTTTTAAATTTTATTGATCTTAAAATAAAATCTGTGTGCGCTGTTTGTTTCCCCAATATAAATAAAATAAAATATATAGATAGTTTTTTTGCTTAAGACTACCTAAAAATATGCCGATACGGATTTTTATTCACTCGATAATTGATAGTTATACCCACAGGCGGTTTCTTAGTGTGTGCATAAGTGCACTGCACTGCTTACTAAAATAAAAAAGAAATATCCCTAGAAATTTATCAAAATACTTGTAAACATACATTTCAATAATAATATGTATGTAGTAAATTTCCTGTAGGTACATGGTGAATGCGCGGTGTAGTCGTGACCGTGAGTATACTGTAGTACGAAATATATTTCGCGCATGCGCATTAAGGATTATGTGCACTTTCAATAATGCCCGTAAATAAATATGAGACCTCATACAAATTCTATATTTTGTTCAAAATCGTCGGTGTTATAATGCCTCATTGGTCTACATATGCGTTAGAAAGAGATGTAATCATTCAGTTGTCGTGCACTGCCCGATCTGCCCCGCACATGCGCATTGAAGACATATTCTGTCCATAATAAGAGTTACCAAAAACATGCGTAAAAACGACCTTTTAGATTTGATTAGTAAAGATTATTTTACATTTACTGACGTATAATGTTATACAACGTATAATGTTATACAACAACATTCAAGTTTGACTGTTTGACCGGTTGTCCACACAGAACACAAAGTGTCATTCATCGATTTATCTGTTTTTTAAACAAAACATCTTTCTAGAGTGAATAAAGATATGAAATAATATCGACTGAATTGCGTGTTCTTTATTCTCGTGGTATTTTTTCAACGTCGATGGAGTGATAACAATTTAAAAACTATTTGAAATACCTACGATCCAGTCTTATAGTAAATTATCATACAATATTATTTGTACAATCTCAATGACAACTGAGGAGTGCCATAGGTGATTTTCTACGCATTTTTTCTAATATTTTTGAGGATAATACATTATTATATTCTTATTATAACAGAAGACTGTCTCATTGCTTTATCAATGGTGTCCAAAAACAAATCCATATTTAAAACAATCGTGTAATCGAAGTGTTTATACAAATGAAAGTGTCGAAAGTTTTTTTTTCATTTGCATCTAGATATACCCAGTGTGAGTACCTACCTAGCATTTAATGAAACTTTAATTTATAAGAAATATCCATTTTCTATACAAATAAAAAATGTTTTTATATATTTTTTTATTGTGATGTATTTGGCCAAACGATATGAAAATCTTAATTAAAATTAACTTATAAAATCTTACTGTAGTAATTTATTTGTAATACAAAAATTTTGAATTTCTCGATTGTGTATTTAATTTTTATTAATCCCTTTGTACATAATATATGCAAATTTATTACACACTCGTAGGCTTATTGCCATTAGGCAATTCATTCCAATCAACTTATAGAGTTATATAAAGGATCGGGTTATATTTCCAGATGAGGTATAATTTTAATTGTGTTTTCAGTCTAGCTCTATGAGACGATAAATATCTATCCAGAAAGTGTCAATTTGTTATTGGGTACGTGTTAAATTAATATTTGAATAAGTACATTTAAATTGCTTGAGAAATAAAAATACAATCGACTATTTTATGATAACATATACTATATACGCATAGATTGGACTTTTTTCCTACTAGTAATCAAATAAATTTGTCAAAAAATAATAAATACTTCCTTGCATCCTGCATAAGTGGCGAATTAAGTGGCATTTGGCAATTCTTCCAACTTAACAGTGTTTAAAACCCACAGAAGCAAGAATTGCGTAAGAAATATAAAGATGAATGTAGGTACATATTATTATGTTTATGTAAATATGCACCGCCTATAATTTCAATCACCAGCCGCCTCTGGTTATACCTATTAGAAAAATTTGGAAAAGGTTGAGAACAAGTTGACACACAATATAAGAGTACCTATTCAATTTCTTTCGCTTTTTCCAATACCTTGAAGACATGAGTTTATTCTTTGGTGTATCTTAATATAAGAAGATAGGTACATAACTTAAAATAAAGTTCATGGTAACTCCGGTTCCTACAAATGTTATGAATGGAGCTATTGTCTCGTTGAAATGTGTCACGACATTAAATTAAAATATTATTAGCATCACACACAAACATACACAGAACAAAGTAAAAGAAAAAAATTAACACTTGTACAAGCATTGCGCATACTGTGGGCAATAAATTATGCTTCCTGTGTTAAAATGTCACAAGTATGTAGGTAGGTATAACAACTAAGGAAGGGGTCCGACAAAGTATGTAGGAGAAGGCAAGTTGTACGTTACAACACTATACAAAAAAATGACAGGCGTGAACCATAGACGTTTCGGTCGGAAAACATGTCGAAAATGTGAAAAATTGGCATTTAAATAGCGCCACTATTATGTACGATAAAGAATCCTTTAATGTTACAAATCATATACCTACTAAGTTAATGTGAGTAAGTAAACCTACGAAATTGTGTACCAACAAAGAATAATAAAAACCAAATTCTTAACCAATGATTTTTTTTCCTCTAAGGTTTTTCACCCAAAAAGGATGTTACAAAAAAAACAAATTTGGAATAATAGTCATATTCTTTACAATAGACTTAAATATTAAACCATGAACCTGAGGAGAGTTCAGCACAAGAAGGTAGACTATGGAAATGGGGTATTGGACATTCTCAAACCTAAAATAAATGCCTAAAGAGTGATTTGATTATTTAAATATCCAATTTAATTCATCCAATGATTTGATTATTGAAATTTTTCTTGTTTATTTGTTTTGAGTATGTAGGTGGGTACCAACCTACTCTAATTTATAGATATTAGCGAAATGGAGTTCTCATGGTGGTGACATGTGATAATGTTGTTAATTTTCCCTTTTAATCCTTTCCTAGATCCTTCGCTGAAAAAAATATTATGATAACCGAACTGGCTACTGCGTTTTAGCCAAACCTATGTATGTTATCAGTAATAAAAGTAGGTACCTATACCTATTTATGACTGTACTGTTTGACTATGTGCACAAAACATTTTGTTCACAAAATAAAATATTTTGTAGTCACTATATTTTAGTTAATTTTAACATTTAATTTTGTTACTATTAATAAAAAAAAATTCGGTGTTTTGATTCAGAATCACCATCATTCATTATCATGAATGATGGTGACATATACCCGATCATAGGTATTGCCCCTCCGAACATCAGGAGGGAAGTCGCTGCGAATGCAGAGAGACATAAACAGGAAACGGACCCGAGACATCCTTTGTTTGGTCACAAACCACCGGTAGCAAGACTAAAATCAAGGAAAAGCTTTCTTAGAATTACATCCCCCCTAAAACTACCACCAGATAGGGCAAGGAAAGATCTTTGGCAAGCACAATACGCTGGAGATCAGGTCGACCTGTCGGAAAGTTTGGGACCGGGACACCAACTACCCTACCTGACATGGAAGACACTTAATAGATTACGCGTCGGTGTCACAAGATGCAAAGAGAACATGCTAAGGTGGGGTATTAGGGTGGAAGAGGATGTTTCCTGCAATTGCGACGAGATACACACTGACGAACACCTCCTCATCTGTCAAGATATGCCAATGACATGCGACGCAGAGGACTTGAAGATGGTTAGTGACAATGCCGTTGCGGTTGCTGTATTCTGGAGTGGAAAGGCCTAGTGAGAAGTACTCGGACTCGTTAAGTAAGTAAGTATTATCATGATTCACCATGTTGGTTTTATAAAAATTGTGTTACATTTTCTAATCTATATTTGGGTAATTAACTGTATTATTTAATGTATTTTGTAATTATAAGTCAATACTCTCCAACCTTTGAAATAGGTTTCCAAGAATCTTTATAATATTTAAAATGGTGGCAAATTGTTAGTTACGAGAATAAGAAACGGTGCACGGGGGTCCCTTATCCAATTTTTGACTCCAACAAAAAAACAATATTGTTTACTAACTCGTAAAACAAATAAACTGATATAAATATAAAAAGAGTAAAGAACGAAAAGATGATTATTATTGTTTCTTATGAACTACCTTTTTGGATGTTCACAATTTCGATTTTTGTAAGAGTCACGTTTTTATTTTTAAATAAATTTTGGACTGGATTTGTGATGCGAAATAAAATATTTTGATTCGGAATACATTTTGTGATAAATGAATTTCGGATTAAATATTATTAAGGTTTCCAAAGAATTACAAAAGGAGTTAAAGATTGTGTAAGTTTTCAGTGAACTACGGAGTATTTATTATCATCAGTACAAGTGCGAGGTATACGAAAGTATAATATGATATAGAATAGGTAGCGGCTAGAAAGCTTTGTTCTTCCTCTGCTGGCTATGAAAACAAAAGGCGAGTTAGGTAATCCGCACGTTATCCTGCCTTCCTTCGGCTGCTGAATCCTGACGGACACAAAGAGTGGGTGAGAGAGATCACGAAACCGGAAATATCTCCAAATTAGGGATACCCAACACACGAGCCGCGTCCTTCCTACATTCATTATATTGCTTTATTATGTACCTACATTACATTGTTGATAACATACACTGCTTTTGCAGTCCTTCCAAGAAAAAGCATCCCTTATATACATCAGATATATTTATCTTTTTCCATTTCTTACATTATAATCACTATACAAGTATAAGATATCTGCTTCACTAGAATAAATCTGTTCTGAAGCAGCTACCTGTACATTTGTGAATTTATTACATTTCTTACATTATAATCACTATACAAGTATAAGATATCTGCTTCACTAGAATAAATCTGTTCTGAAGCAGCTACCTGTACATTTGTGAATTTATTACATTTCTTACATTATAATCACTATACAAGTATAAGATATCTGCTTCACTAGAATAAATCTGTTCTGAAGCAGCTACCTGTACAGTGTACATTTGTGAATTTATTACATTTCTTACATTATAATCACTATACAAGTATAAGATATCTGCTTCACTAAAATAAATCTGTTCTGAAGCAGCTACCCGTACATTTGTGAATTTATTACATTTCTTACATTATAATCACTAAACAAGTATAAGATATCTGCTTCACTAGAATAAATCTGTTCTGAAGCAGCTACCCGTACATTTGTGAATTTATTACATTTCGTACATTATAATCACTATACAAGTATAAGATATCTGCTTCACTAGAATAAATCTGTTCTGAAGCAGCTACCTGTACATTTGTGAATTTATTACATTTCTTACATTATAATCACTATACAAGTATAAGATATCTGCTTCACTAGAATAAATCTGTTCTGAAGAAGCTACCTGTAAATTTGTGAATTTATTACATTTCTTACATAATAATCACTATACAAGTATAAGATATCTGCTTCACTAGAATCTGTTCTGAAGAAGATACCTGTACATTTGTGAATTTAAAACATTTCTTACATTATAATCACTATACAAATATAAGATATCTGCTTCACTAGAATAAATCTGTTCTGAAGCAGCTACCTGTACATTTGTGAATTTATTACATTTCTATAAACATCATTTATGCAACTATTCATGATTCCTGAACACCTGTCAATAAGCCATATGAATAGTTGGGTAGGAACTACATAAATACCTGGAAGGCATCTGGTATGTTTTATAATATTTAGTTATATGAAATACTCATAATCGCATAGCAGATATGCGTATTTAATTTATTTATTCAATACAAGTCAGGTTTTACATACATTATCTCTGTGCCTAAAATCATTTGATTCAAAATACTGCTTCACGACATTGTTGGAAACCCCCGAATTCCAGTAAATTTGACCAAGGCATCATATTCAAGTGCATTTCCATCATGATGTTATTGCTAGTTCAGCATGAGCTTCGATTGTCCTATCATGGCACGTCAAAGACTGCAAGTCCTGTTTGACTGCTCCGTTGTTTGGAAGCCAGAGTATGTAGATATTATGGTGTACACTATCAACTGTATCATGTCATGTCCTTTCACATAGACAATCAACATCAATTCTATCCTAATGAGACGTCTCAAATAATCCTATATACTAATTAATCGTAAGATGATAACGCCCACGTTTGAGTGGAATTAATTGTTATTGTTGAATTTATGTCTGTAACGAACTATTCAACTGACGTTAATTAATATAGTGTGATGAAAATTGATACATCTTGATCGACTGTCTATTGATTACCACAATTATATTTGGTAATGGTTGTGTTTGTACACACAACTATTTTTTAAACACATGAACGTTAACTTTTATCGCACGATAATTTTTATTTCCAATTAAGTGTTAATGTGGGAATTTGGATTATGATTGATTCATTAGTAATTTTATGTCATAAATAAAGACACATCATGTTTAACTTTGTGGAAAATTTTAACATTCTCTTTTATTTCATCCACGAATGAGCTATTTCATACGACTGGTTTCGATGCGACCGCTTCTTCTTTACGATAGATAACAACTCAATTATTTCTGAAAAATATATTACGCAAATTACTAAGTTCGCACGGTAATGGAACACATCTCTAAACACAATATGTAAACTTGTTATTTTATAGTTGGCGTATTGGAAACACTGAATGGTTGGAAGGAACATTTGATTGGCAAAATTTGTCCAACTGTAATTTGGCATAAAGTATTTTCAATATCTTAATATGATAGAATGTTATTTCAAGAAACAAAGATTATATGGTTGCAGTCATGTTAAAATTACAAATGAACATGACATAACATTAACATAATTTTAGGTAATTAGTGTTATTCGAAAATTACACTAATTACCTAATGGCCGTAAAGTCTATTTTGATAAATTCACACTCTGATAGCAAGTGGGTAAATAAAAAAGAGGAAACCCTTTTCAATTTTTTCTTTACGATAAAATAAAGAACAATTGAAGTAAAATACAAATAACGATATAAATCGATCAAATATCGATATAAATAACGCCTGAATATTATGCAACATGTATAGCAGTCACAACAATAAATTCATGGTCAGAAAAACAAAACTGTTCAATTTTATCAAAATATCTAATGAATCAAGCTGGTAACAGTTTTAACTTACATTGCCATTGTCAATACATAAATTATGAGAGGTTCAGAGCTCAAACTGGTCGGAAAGTTAGTTACAAATCGATTGTGAAGTTAATTAAAAGGATTTTAAAAAAAGGCAGTAACTACTGCATTCACAAACAAATATGAATATTGGAATTTGAAATATTATTATATCAATGCAGTTCAATTGAAATCTGGGCCTCATCAATCCTCATTTTCTCTGAAAATTACGGGTGTTAAACAAAATTTTCACAAAATTAAGTATATGAAAACTATTGAAAAATGTATGTATTGAAGCAACTCCTGCAAATTCACTAGATATATAATTAATGGCTTCTCCAGCGCTTGGCTGTTAAGAGATATCTGATTTAAAACTGTAAAAATAAAATGGAGACGTCTCAATATCGAGTGGTGTCAAAAGAAGTGTGAAATAACAAAGACACATCTTCCACACAACGATATAATATTATTTTCTTCCGTTATTGGAAGTCAAAGAGTGGAAGTAATCTTTAGTATCAAAGCTACAAGACATGTCTGATTCCACACTTATACAACTACACTGGATAACAAAATAAAAATATTTCCCTTATTATCGACAGAGATTATAAATAAATTTCTCAGCGGATATCATGTAAAAGGTGTACAGCAATAGAATCGTCTTGATAGTTGTGTACATAATTAAGTATGGAGTAGGTAAGAGGTTCAATGAAATTTTGTGTCTTCTATAGATACAGTTCAAACTACTTCATATTGATATCATATGTGTAAAGTAGGTACCTACATTACGGAAGAGCTGATTATTTTTTCATAAACTAGTTGCATGTAACACATGAGATCCAACTGTCGACAGCGATAGTATGTATAGTTGAAGAATAAGTACCAAACCCATAAATACAAATTATTTATTATTTTATGATATTTAGTTTTCTATACAACACATGTACCTAGGTAGTCAAGATAGGATAGTATGGAGGTCAGTCTTTTTTTCCTACCCGGAATAAGAAAACAGCATGATGGTATATGTATATTGTATGTTTAGAGATGAAGTATCAAACTATTAAGTCTTCTTTGATATTGTGTATAGGTGACTACCATACAAATTGTATGAAGCGATGTCGTCACTAAATTCAATTTTTATAAAAATTGTTAAAAAAAATTTGAGATGTACTGCTACAATGTTAATATTCTTTATATAAAATTAAATTATCTAGTTGGGGTGTTTCGGCTTTTTTCGATATTTTAAAAAAAAATGGAAATATAGGCAGTTAAACTCATAAATTTATCATAAAAAAAATACTTTTCTTAATAAAAAATGTTTGAGAAACCCTGGAATTTTTTTGAAAAAACTAATTTGAGATTTTGTATTTGTCTATGTTTATACCAATTTTCAGCGTTCTAGATTTTATGGTTTCTGAGATATAGGGAAAAATAAAATAAAAATTCAAAAGTTGATAACCCCTGACTGAAACAAAAATTCAAAATTCCGAGTATAAAAGTTTTGTAGGCCTGTAACTGTTTATATATTCTGAAATTTTAGGCTCTGTAAATTGAGCGGATCAAAAGTTATAAGGGGGGGACGGACACACACACAGACATACACACACACACACACACACACAGACACACACAGACACACAAACTGTTCTACTCCGAATTCTGAGTAAATCCGTGTATGGAACATATATGCTGCGAAGCCTCTAAGTTGGTGTTTTTTGACTTCAAAGTTGGAAAAGCCGTGAAAAAAGTAGACCTCTCCATACGATTCTCGCGTATTCTGGCTTGATACATTGTCGATATGTTAAGAGAACAAAGTTCTCCTGAACAAATCGATTTCATCAGCCAAAAATTTTGAAATGGACTCACGTTCCAGAAAATTGGATATTTAATTTTCTTACAAGAATATATACAGAACATAATCAAATAGTTAAGGTATATTTCTCTTTATTAATATCCAAACTAACTAGGTTATTTTTTTCAAAATAATTCGTTTAGTAATAATGATGGTAAATCAAATTCAAAAAATAGGTACGTTAGCAGCAGTCGCCCTCTTAATTAAAACACATTGTAGAAGCATAATTCCATGTCTCCTTTCTTTGTCTTTTCCTTCGTCGATGTATTCGGAAATTGTTACAATGTAAACTATTAAGATGCATATTTTTGTTTTTGTAATTATATTACAAAGCATATTACATTAAAACACATTGTAGAAGCATAATTCCATGTCTCCTTTCTTTGTCTTTTCCTTCGCCGATGTATTCGGAAATTGTTACAATGCAAACTATTAAGATGCATTTTTTTTGTTTTTGTAATTATATTACATAGCATATTACATTAAAACACATTGTAGAAGCATAATTCCATGTCTCCTTTCTTTGTCTTTTCCTTCGCCGATGTATTCGGAAATTGTTACAATGTAAACTATTAAGATGCATATTTTTGTTTTTGTAATTATATTACAAAGCATATTACATTAAAACACATTGTAGAAGCATAATTCCATGACTCCTTTCTTTGTCTTGTCCTTCACCGATGTGTTCGGAAATTGTTTATTAGTTGTTAAATAGTTGGTTGGCATCACCTGGTGTTTTCTGCATACGCACATTAATAGGCAAATAAAAATTAAGTACAAGATATCTGTTAATTATGAGTGCTATGTGTTTTAAAACGAAACTCAAAATGTAATTTAATGCGAATTTTTTATTTGCATGTATTTTTTATCACTCAATATTTACAATGACAACAAGTAGATGCTACCTTATTAGGAAATCATGTAGCACAAGCAGTTTACAATTTTTAATGACAATTTAAGCAATTATGAACCAGGTGATAGTTTCCGTTCCACATTAAATAGGCACAAAATCATCACAGTATTCTGCACTCACAACCACCATGCACCTCAACAAACATCATAGGAGGTTTACCTCACACAAAACAAATCAATTAGGTCCTAAAATATCCGGTAAATGAGGCATAATTTTCAACCCTTTCCTCTCCCATAAATATTGCTACCTACATCGGTAAAAAAAATACATTTTTCGTGTTTTTTTACGTTATTATATCGATCGATTAAAACAACACACCGTGCGCATTTAATACTCAAACCGTGCTTGGAAGTGATGTGATATACCAACATTATAGTGTTGTTATATAGAGGTTAGAGTGGGTGCCTTCCCTAAAGACCTCCGATACGAAGGAAGAAGTTTGCCACCAGGCAGGTGCAAAATTCCCTTCTCTATATCCAAAAATACCTGTCATCAATAAAAAAGGTGACAAATAGGTACCTTTATACAAAAAAATGTGACATCTGCACCGTATGTCATTGGTTGTAACCGAATCAACAAACGAGTTCGGCACTGTATTACGTGTACCAATGGAATAATAAAAGGTATGTTAAGGTGTCATACCAGTGGAATAATAAAAGTGATAAAAATGCATGACTCATATTCTCTATAAGAACCTAAATGTATTAAATTTTGTTCTCTTTTGTTGGTTGGCTGGAAAGTCGCATCCGTAGAATTATTCCGGAAATATAATATGAAGGTACCTATGTGAGTTAGTTCACTACGTGCAATCTTGTATGAATATGTCTATACATTTATACGTATCTTTCCTTTTTGCAGTTTGCATGTTCATCCATACATACATACATACATAGACAAATTATATATACTGCAGTCGTGTTCGAGCGTGACCAATGAATGCCTCACTAACAAATTTACGAATTTGTTTAGAGCATCACAACTCCAAAATAAACAATTCATTTCTAATTTAATTTTTTATTAAAAATCACATTGTTTTCAATACAATTTTGATACCAGACCAGAAAAGTAATATTTTTGTGAGAAATTAATTTAAATAAATTTCTCCTCTAGGGATAGAACACAGGACGTCCGCACAAAAGACAAACTTAAAATTGTGGGAGGATTTATAATAATATAATGTTCTAATAAACAAGCAGAAACGAATCCCGGACGATTTACCGTTCGTGTCCGGAAAATTGACCGTAGCTCATTGACCGTGGACAATTGACCGTACGCCCTTTTTACCGTGTGGACAATTTATCGTGAGGACAATTTACCGTGGGGACAATTTACCGTATGGACAGTTGACCATGGGGACAATTTACCATAGTTTAAGAACAGACGTCTTCTTATATCTCAAATTGTAGCATATTAGAACTACATAATTACCACTTATTTGGTAACATTTCGTTTTAATCACTGTCGACATATTGGATTTCTCGTTGTATTTTGAACCAAAAAAATAATGCAATCGGTTCGTCGCCATAAACGAACATTTTTTTATTCACGCAATTCATTTCCCTCAAACGAAAAAAAAAGATTTTTTCTGATACTAAAAATAGTTTCCGTACGGTGAATTGTTCATACGGTCAATTGTCCATACGATAAATTGTCCTCGCGGTCAATTGTCCGTACGGTCAACTGTCCCCACGGCCAATTGTCCTCACGGCCAATTGTCCGTACGGTAAATCTTCCCCACGGTCAACTGTCCATGCGGTAAATTGTCCCCACTGTAAATTGTCCTCACGGTAAATTGTCCATAAGGTAAAAAGGGCGTACGGTCAATTGCCAACGGTCAATCGGCTACAGTCAATTGTCCGGACACGAAGCAGAAACGGATGTCAAAACGCGTGTAGTACTTCCGCAGTTGCGGAAGCAGAAGCAGAGGTCTGTTGCATCTGTGGCGACACAATTAATTGTAAACACTAATTAATTGGAACATAAATTCTGCGAAACTAAATTCTTTAATTAATACAAATTTATAAATTCCCATCTCCTGTACATCACTAATATTGACTGATAAACTTCAATTTCACAATTTTGTATAGGTTCCGGCAAATAACTTGAGAATTTTCAAAGCAGCTTTGCGCTCTGGACAGCCCACGTGATTTCAAGTTATTTTCCGAAAACTATAAGAGGTAACATGTTCAAATCGATACATTTATTTATATTTTTTAACATTTTCGAATTACTGGTAACTAAACAAAAATTAAATGTGAGTTGATGTATTTTTCCTGTGCATTCATATCGCGATATAGGTAGGTACCAAATGTACCAGGGTACACTCTAGGACAGTGCTCCGTAACCTTTTCTCACCTACACTAAAGTTCTTCCTAGTATTCCGTGGGACATCAACAGCTTAAATATATTATTTTAGTCTGAGAGATAGCAACTTTTTCGATGAATTATTTTTAATGGTTGGTTTTTTGATATTTACTATTATAGAATATAGGTAAAAAAGGTATGTCTGGCAACTGGGAGCGGTTGCCTTTGTATGTGCATATATGTATGTGAAAATTGCAGATTTTTATATTAATTCAATATAATTTGTAATTTAATGTTATTTGCACCTATAAAATCCGTCCGTTTGTGAAATATGTAGGTATTTAGTGTTACTGAAACGTTAAAAAAACACATAAAAATATTTTTTTTCAAAAACCTTCCCAGCTGTGCGCTGAACAAATCACTAATTTTCAGTACAATCAGGTATATGGTATGAGAGCACAAAAAGAATATAAAAAATTACATATGATATTTTCACCTATAGAATGGGGATGCGCATAGATAAACGCAACTACTTACAGGTGCCAGACTTACCTTCTTCATATAATATTCGCCAAACATCTTGAACCAGCTTCCGTCTGCGCAGAGCGCTAATTTGTGTCTTTTTGCTTCGTCGGTTTACGTGCAAATCGCCCCCCTTATCGGCTAACAGTTCAAGTTGTTTGGCGACAACTTTACCTTTATTCATTAGGGAAAGAAATTTTAGAAACTGAATTATTTTTTTACGTTGCTATCTCTTAGACAATATTTTATTTTATTTTATTTTATTTATATTTGGGAAACAAACAGCGTTACAATGTTTATGGTATGGACAGTAAAGTTATTACAATTATGCCAATAATGTGTTTCCACATAAGTAAAAAACAATAAGTACCTATATAAGTTTATACAAAAATTATAGAGAATATGTAGGAGAGAGTTGGGAATAGAGTGAAAAGATAGAGTGCAGATGAAGAGGGATATGTGTTGGGATGAATATATATGAATATTTAATGATTGATAAGTTTTGATTTGATAACATTTATTGATGAGTTGAATATATCTAATTCGTTTAGGTGCGTATTGAAGAAGTGTGATGCACGGTATATGAATGAGTGTTGTTTGGCGTTCGTGTTACAGTGTGAAAGGTTTAATGAATGTTGGAATCGGGTTGCTCGGGTGGGAACCGCCTGTGTCCCATGAGTGTGAGTGAGAAGGTGCTAAATTTGTAATGTAGCGTCTCATTACTAAAATTTGGCCAGTCATAGTTGCATGTACTGAGTTAGATGTGAGCAGCAATCGATCAGCGCTTCTCAAAGTTTTTGAGATGGGATAAGTTGGAAGGAATGTAATAATGGGTGTTGGTATTGGGAAAGGATAAGCTGAGAGTAATGTGAAAAATTTGAAAATTGGAATATAGTGCACAATAGTTAAGCAGTAATTCACAGAGAACATGTAAAGTGACGTAGGTAAAGAACAAATGTTGGAGAAGGTTCTAGAATTTACATCATCTTTTTCAAGTCTTCTTCGTTTGCTATGAGTATGGGTGGTGAAGTCGTGTTTTTCCGGACAAATATACGGCAGTTCCGGAGCCAGGCATACTGAAAACCCCGTTCTTTTTTCAATTTACGGACCAGGAAGAAGAGATGTTTCCCATTGCGTGTTAAGTGGTCGTTTATATAGATGTTGTGATCCGCGCCGGGAAAGCCACAGTCCTTGGTAGTAAGCCCTTTTCTTTTCTTAACTGCTGATAGGAAGGCGTCCTTAATAATTCGGCTGGTAAATTTTACGATAATTGGTTTTGTTGTATTTTTCTGTTGGTCTTTTGCCGTTACTCTGTTGGAGAACTCAACATTATTTAGATCCAAATTAAATCCTATAGTATTTGCTATTTTTAGGATGATATGGTTCGTGTCTTCGTCCTTGATCTGAGGGATTCCTCGGATTTCTAAGTTTTGGAGGCGAGCCCATTGCTCGCGTTGTTCCGCTTCAGCTAGGAGAGAATTTACTGTTGACTGTAGCGTACGAACATATTGGTCCCGGGTGTTATTTGTGTCATTTAATTGCGTAACCTTGATTTTCAGTTCACAAATTTCTGCTTCCAGGGAGTCGACTTTCAAGAGTTTCTGATCGATCTCATTGAATTTCGTAGTGAACATATCTAGTTTGGAGTTGTTGAAATCAATTGAGCTTTTGAGTTCGTGTACTTCATTTGTGAGAACGGTCATATTTATTTTTATTTGTTTGAGTTCGGACAACTCAGTGCTCATTCGCTTTATTTCACTTAGTATTAATGAGCTCTCACTAGTTGATAACGATGCAGTAGATGGCATCTTGCATGTTTGACATCGCCAGTTAGCGCGCTTATCTAAGGAGAGTTTTCTGAAATTAGTTTCACTTGTTCCTCCACAGTTATAATGAAAATGATTGTTACAGGCGAAGCACTTTACTCCATCAGTTATAATTTGGTTACATTTAGGGCACTCCATCTCAAAAGGTTTGGCACCGCTGCGCTACGGAGAGCGAGAATCAGAAACCGTGCAGTGCAGTGGGATGTGATCGGTGCGGTGCGGCGCAGTGTGAGACACAACACGCTCAGCTTAGTTAGAGTGATTGGACCGAGCGTCGATCCGTATTATTGACACAAATTCACAATATTTGATGGCGAAGATTTAATATGTTTAAAGTAAATCAAAAAATACAACCACGGCTTACGTTATTCAGCGTAAGAAAAAATATTAAAATATATCACAAAACTATTAGTTACATGAACTGACACTGACTCTATCTTTAAAACGTTTATAAAATTGATTTATTTAGTATTTTAGGAGGAAGTACAAAAGCGTGTACGTTCACTATGACTTATATTATGAGAATATGAATATAGATTGCTATAGAATTGATGCTATAGAATGAGAATTGAGATTGCTATAGAATGAGAATATGAATATAGATTGCTATAGATTGAATATAGATTGCTATTAATTTGTTACACAATAGAAGAAACGATTTTTTGGTTATTTTATTGGATAATAGGTAGACATCTCCAATGCAAAATATGATTGGTTTTGTTGCGAAAATCTGAAGGCGACACGCAATTAATATCTCTCTATTTTATTCTCCTTATATCTTATCACTCCCATACTCAATCGTGTGTATTTTTGTGTGTCGTTGATCGTTATTACTATACTGTTATTTTGATGGAATGCTTAATTTGGCTCTGTTATCGAATCATGTTAAAATAATCCTTGAAATATATAACTTTAATGGACAAAATTGTCGGTACAAAAATATTCCCGATTTTCTATTTAAGCCGAACACCGTCTCAATTTTTTTTTATATTCAAAAACTTGTTTGAGTGCCCTATCAAAGGAAAAAAACAAATAACAAAAAATGGACTTATCTAGAAGCATTTTTTTCATTTATTACAGGTAGTTTTTCTCGTTATTGTGGCTCCAAGGAGGATCGTTAAAAAAATTATCAAGTTAGGATTATTATCTTATTTGACCGTGTCACACCTGTGACGGCGATACACGGTTGACGGTTGCCGAGCACTGATCTAGGCAGCACGCGCTCAGCGGCGGCGGCGGGCGCTGTGTAAACCTAATCGGCTAATGAGGGGTCCCTCGCACCTCACACACTAGGGGCCCTCCTTGGCTTGGCTTAGTTGGTGACCGCGATGCAATAAAATGAGAATTGTGTTGTGATAATGAAGGCACGTGATAATTTCATTTAATTTATACAAGAACAAAGATCACCGTAGCAAGCCAGAGTAAAGGACGACGAAGAATATTATAAAGCCATTCTATAAGAAATAACGTTTAACCCATTTTCTTGGGAGATTATAAAAATATCATCGAATTTGTTTTTGTTCGTTTTTTGTTTATCTAATAATTACCTACTTACCAAAATTTAGTTATATTGTATTGTCAACACTTCCTTATACCCCGCGCAAGTGGAGTTTATCACCACAATGTGGTGATAAACTCCACCATAGTAATTTCTTCCAGCTAAGCAGTGATATTTATTTCAAAAAAGGAAAAAAATGGTGTTTGATTATATTTCTCGATCGGAATCGATCCTAAGATGCCAGCACATAAGTCAAGTGACTTATTACTATGCGACGGTTGATGAAATATAATTTATTCTTATACTTTCTTATAGTTTTTGAATTGTGCTATTCTTATTGTAATATGTCAAGTGTATTGTACTTACCTACTTAAACACTTCAGTACACTGGAAATAGCTAGTTTTTTAATGAATTGTGTTATAGTGTAAACACTATAATCGAATTATAGTGTTTTGACATATGAAGTCCAGAGAAGCAAGAATTATGAGCTAAATAAATTAAACATTTTTTTTACAATTGCTGGAAAATGAACCCAGAATGCCGTCACGGCAGTTAAACGATGAATTGAATTGCGGCATTGTTTGGTTAATATCACTTTCCAAGTATCCGTACAATTTGGGAATATTCAAACCAAAAACAATCTCTCCAGTTAGGTTAGTGAATGAATGAATTAATGAATGAATATATTCGGCAGTTTGATTGGAACAATGTGCAGTACATTCTGCCTGAGGGAATATAGACTGTAACACGACCAATATGTCCCGGTATTCTCTGCTTGTCCGTTACTATAGCAGTCAGGACCGTATCAAAGGATTTCAACGCGCCCCTCTACCCTTCGAAATAAGTCAACGATAATGCCGTAAAAATAAAAAAATCTTTAAAAGAATATGAAACAGAACAATGATAACCTCTTTGTCCCGAAGCCTTTTCTGAATCCTGCATGTTCTACTGGTTGGTATGAATCTAGTTTGTTTGAAAGTCTGCAGGTGAGGATTTTTATAAATAGTTTATATAGGTGTGATGAGGCATTTTTGATTTCCTTTTTTGTGTCATAATGTAATATTCGCATTTATTTTCCTTATTTTCCTTTTTATTTGTTTCTAAATGATAACTGATATACACGTATGTACATATTGTTATTATACTTACTTACTTAATCAGCCTCTTCTTGAGTCCAGTATTGGACAAAGGCCTCCCGCTTGGACTTCCACTGGTCTCTATCCTGTGCCATTCTTCGCCATTCAGGACCTGCCACTTTTTTGATGTCATCGGACCATCTGGTCTGGGGCCTTCCCACGCTTCTGCTTCCCGTTCTTGGCCTCCAGACCATCACAGTTTTTGTCCATCGTCCATCTGACATCCGAGATACATGACCCGCCCAACTTCAATTGTTATTATGCAGATCATTATTTAAATTTTCTTTGAATGTATAATTATATGATTTTTTTTAAATTTGTATAAGCTAAAGACTAATCTCATTGGGTATGTATGTTTTTTTTTTATATATGTATTTTCACACATAATTATGTACTATATTTTGTTTCTTTTGTGAAAACTTTATATTTTTTTTTTATATATTAAGTTTACAATAACATATACAAAATATAAAACAAACAAACTATATAGAAAAGATTCACAGTAAGACAAAGCATATTTACCCTTTACTAGAGTGCAAGCACTCGTGTGTAAAGGAGACAATTTAATACAGAATACACAAAATATTATACATACATAATTATTATCTATACAAAAAGAAGTTAATATAATTTACATATCAGTCAAATAATAAGTTTGATTTATTCTTTATTTTTTTTTAAATCATTATGTTCAATTGCCAGTCTCAAATCTGTTTCAAGTTGGTTGAACCACACCACCCCATTGTACGTGTAGTAGTGCTGTGCAAAACTTGTACCTATGTGTTAATGGGGTACACAGTTGACCCACTATATTATGTCTATCACTCGCCACACGTACAAAGGCATGGTGCGACCTTCCAATGTCCTTATGTATTTGAAATAGCACATTTTTTTTATAGATATTTTTAAAAGATGGCACTTGAAAATCGCGCAATAGTTGCAAAGTTGGGTAGTCAGATGGTTTTTTATTTATAATTTTTATTATCAACCTTTGCGTAATTTGATGTTTTATACGCCCCCCCCCCATGCAACAATGCCATATTGCATTATTGAATGGGCGAAAGCGTAATACACATTTTTAAGTAATTTTAAATTGAGAATGTTTCTAAGGTTGATAAATATGTAAATAAGCTTTCTTAATCTGTTTATAGTATTATTTATTTGAGTTTTCCATTTAAGGTTACTGTCAATTATTACTCCTAAATATATAATTTCATTTTTATTTGTTATACATAGACAATCGTTATTTTTACATGTCAATACTTTTGTAGAACAATTTTTTGAGTGGATTTTAATATTTAATGCAATGGGAGGTATTTTCTTGTTTATGGTAAAAGGTATATAGTAAGTTTTCTCAATATTCAGGGTCAATATATTATTGTCAAACCATTCTTTTAATCAATTTATATCAGTGTTAGCATTTTCTTCAAGCTCATTCCATGAATTTGCCTGAAAAATAATTGCCGTATCGTCTGCATAAATGGCAAACGCCGTAAATAAATAAAATAAAATATTAGTTGTCTTTCTCCCCTTCGAATAATTCTGATCTATTTTTTAAGTCTCATTTTATCTGAACCTTTGGCGAATCCGGTTCTGATTGCCGTACATACAAACAAACATTACTATACAGCTGATCGTATTGAATAGTACATTTTCACGTCATTCGATATACATTTCCACATACAACGTACATCTGACGGAAATAACGATAACGTTCGTTAACATCGTACGATAATACGGTCAACTTTGATCTCATATCACAATGGACGATAAATATAGTTTTTTTAATGCCAATATAAAAAAGAATATCAATGGATAGACACAATCGGTATGTACGGATTGTTCCTCACTGATTCTTATATATTTTTTCGTATCAATACACTACGCCACGGCAAAATAGTATAAGCCGTTCAGTCTATGTTCCGACGTCCTGGGTTCATTTTCTTCAGGAGGGAATTAAAAAAAATATTTCGTAAATATTACAAATTATTATTACAATGACCAACCATTCAGAAGTCATTGGTATTTTAAATTGGTATCTTGCGTTCGATTACAAGCAGAAGAAAAGTTGCTCACTTAATTATTACATTTAAGGGTTGGTTTGTTCGAAAGACTTGTAATAAGATAATAAAATATAATTCTTACGAGGGCATTGTAACCTGAAAATTAAATTTTGAAATCAAATTTCTCAAATATGTTAAACATTGTGATTCTAAAAAAAAGCACAGTTCCGTAACAGCATTTTTACGGCATTTTTCAAAAATAAGTACATAACCCACTCGTTTTGTATTTAAATCATATAAATGCACAATTTAAATCCGCGTTCAATTTGGAAATGTTAATTGAATCATGAGAATGTCATGATAAAACTGTTTTGGGCTCGTGATTGTAGAGTTATAAATAGGGGATAATTTGAAAGGTGGAATTAAAACGGTTATATCATATAATTATAAGGTAGGTATCTAAGGGTTATATAAATATATAAACAATATTGTAAAACAATTCATGTTATTTTTAATTTATTTATTTATCACACCATTTATATAATCTTCATTAAAAATAGATAACTGCTGCACAAATAGGTAAAACTGTTCTAAGGCTAGCAGTGTACATATTATTATATTTCACAGGAGACATATAGCTTGTACCTATTTGCATTTTTAAAAAGTATCTATACAATATAAACTTTACTATTGGACACAGAATATAAAATGGAATTGGAGTCATCGTGATATGCATATACTTACATACATATTGTGTATGTAGGTATTTTGTCATTTTTATTTGTTTATGTATTGAAATAGTATTATTTGTCAATTTAATTTGTAAATTGCACAAATAATAATAGTTATGCATTTGCTAATCACTCTGTACAACATAATATATCACTTGATGTTTTTTTTTCAAAACATCTAACCTTTTTATAAACGTATAAATTTATAATCATGAAATGTATGATTTAACATCAATTATTAAAAATGATCGACAATGCGATGAAAAGCGAAACGTGCTTGAAAATTCTGAAGAGTATTATGTACCAACAGATGCTGAAATTTAAAAATATATTTGTCGATATTATGAAAGTAAACAATAACCAATCAATCAACAAAATTCTTATGTTTACAACGAAAAAAGAAACAAGAAAGATATATAATTTTTAAAAGACGAATTCTTTTGAAACATTCAAACAACTAGATGAGTGAGGCACGTAGTAGGTATAAACAAAATATAGATACATACATACATACATACATACCATCACAACATGACCCTTACGGGGTAGGCAGAGAGAACCGAACGCCATATCTTTCTATCTTGGCACACATTCTTCGCTTCGTCAACATTCATGCATCGTATCATACATGTTCGTCTATTGTACACGCTTCTTACATTTCCGTCTTTCAGAATATCGTTCACATGGTCGTGCAATCCCTTTCTTGGGCGGCCCCGGCCTCTCAAAATATAGATACCTATAAATATACAAACAAAAGACGCAATTTTTTTTATTATTTATGTAAATTTTATGAATACTTACTAAATAGCGGGTCCGGAATTTAGGCCTTAATAAATAAACATAAAACATAAATAGATTTACATAAAAAATAAAAAAAATAAATAAATAAAATAAAATATGTAAATTTTTAAATTTAAAATAATTAATTTTAATTATTAATTATTTTTAATATTCCTTTTGTAAACTTATTAAAAAAATTGAACCATGAAGGACTAGCTTTAGCATGCAATTTTTTTAAAGGATGAATAAATATTCATCCTTTATAAAAATAAGGAAATCCTTGAAACAAGTACATATATGTATGTATATCCTCATAGATTCCCTAAAATTAGCATAAATGCTTGTGCTATAGCAGAACTAAATTGGCCTTGACAGGATTCGAGCTCGCGACCACTGGATTAAAAACCCAGCGCACTTACCACTAAATAATTTTAATAATATTGCCACCACCCATCTAAATAATATAGCATCGCAATTTCAATGACAATATATATAATATTTATATATAATATTTCTTTTTACACACACAACAATATATATATATATATATATATATATATATATATATATATATATATATATATATATATATATATATATATATATATATATATATATATATATATATATATATATATATATATATATATATATATATATATATATATATATATATATATATATATATATATATATATATATATATATATATATATATATATATATATATATATATATATATATATATATATATATATATATATATATATATATATATATATATATATATATATATATATATATATATATATATATATATATATATATATATATATATATATATATATATATATATATATATATATATATATATATATATATATATATATATATATATATATATATATATATATATATATATATATATATATATATATATATATATATATATATATATGTTATAATATTTTTATCTCGGTTTTCCCGTGTCAGTAGGTCTTGACTAAGACCATTTGTCTTCCGACGTTTCGCCTGAATGGTCTTAGTCAAGACCTACTGACACGGGAAAACCGAGATAAAAATATTATAACATATTTCACCCGTGAAAACATCAAATATAACATATATATATATATATATATATATATATATATATATATATATATATATATATATATATATATATATATATATATATATATATATATATATATATATATATATATATATATATATATATATATATATATATATATATATATATATATATATATATATATATATATATATATATATATATATATATATATATATATATATATATATATATATATATATATATAATATTTCTTTTTTGATCGCTGTTTCTGTCCCAAATAAATAAATAAATAAATAAATAAATAAATAAATTAATTAATAAATAAATAAATAATTAAATAAATAAATAAATAAATACATAATAAATAAATAAACAAATAAATAAATAAGGTAAAAATAGACCAAAAATACTGTCTGTTGATTAGCTGCAATATTCATAAATGGATGTGTTGTGTTTATTTTCTTATTAAAAAACACGCAAAGAAAAATCGTTCAATTATGTATAAATATATAGGTTTATACAGAAATGGTTCATTTACCTTTGAATTTATTATTGTTAAATAAAACATTTTCTCTACTAATTATTCTCCATGTAGAATAGATCAGTAAAATTATTCATATTGAAAATATGATTCCGACGAAATTATTAGCTGAAAAACATATTTCGGTAGAAAACTACTAAATTATGACAAGTGAACTATTGAAATATTCCAAAATGTTAAAGTATGTACTTACACATTTCATAGCGTTCGCATCGAACCGACAAATACGTAAAATTGATATTTCATAAGGCAGATAGCGTACGAGGAATACCGAGGACTCGCAATTTTCTTAATATTACATAGAATTATGCTTTCGAATCAAAATTTGGTATTCATACATATATAATATTATTATGAAATCGCAAATGATATTTATTTCCATCCAAATATTGGGAACATGGCAACATGATCAGAATTTCAATCGCTCTTGAAGAACCTGAATAAACGTTCTCTTTTTCTTCATCATTTTGACGCACCGGTTGGAAATAATTTCGTAGAATGATTCAAAGAAACGAAATGATTTTTGATTGATGACAGAAATAAAAAGTTTTATAAAGTCTAGGTGAGGCAGGTTTATTTATTTATTGGATGATATAGAGTTATACAGTCTACACAATTTATAAAACAGACAATGTTGCATTACTTTACTAGAGGACCAGTAAAAACTCCATGCATTATTCAATAGGATAATCAATATCAAATAAAAAATTTAAAAATAAAACATAATTACATTACTAGTTCATAAAAAAATAAAACAGCTGCTTAAATTAAAGTAGGTACTAGGATAGATAGGAAGAGACATTGCCCTAATCGCACTGATAGAGCTCTGCAGATGTCGATTGTGTTATACGTAGAATGCATTTTACAGAAAGGTTTTTAAATGAATGTCGTTTTCATATCTTAAAGACGTATTCTTTCGGGATGATACTTTGATTAGAAGATTATATTAAATTCAAAAACTTTAGAAGATGAAAATTATCTGAAAATGAAATGTCGATCAAACAACACGTAATTAAGCATCACAAAAAACAGAGAATATAAACAACAAATGTATTTAATTATTTAAATAATGCAATAACCCTCTTAATTATCCTTTTCGTAGGTATTATATATAAGTAAATCAACGACCATTCATTTTTGTTGAAATATTCAAATCCTTAAAGCACATCCTTTATATCATATTGAAAAATTATCATACTGAAGGATATGAATATGTGACAAAATTTTTCGGTATGAAAACTAATTTACTGCGTCAACACCATTTTCGTACATCGATTTATTATATAAACAATATACGAAAACAAGGTGTAAGAATGAAGTTTGTAGGAAAATCTGTAGGAAGTTTTATTTTTCAGACTCAAGATCTATTATATCTAATACATTTTCTATTGTATTTCATCCAAGTATAACTTTGTCCGATTGTACTTTGTTATGCTCATACTATTTACAATTGAAGAATCAAAATATTTTAAATGATATGTCCAAATACTAATGTGAAATTAGATATTCTAAAAAAAGTTGGCTTAGATCCATCGGAAAAGAGGAATCTAACAATAAATTAAGTCAATATCTCAATAGAGACGAAGTTGGAATATTATAGAACAACCAGGAACTCAAGGCACCTACAGGGCTTACGAACTGTCATCGGCTGGTTATTATGCCTATTTATTGAGTTCCTTTATCAATGCAATTTTTGAAAGTTCTAGATATTTCAATAGTAGGATACAATATTTTTGAAAATAACACATTATTATTATCGCCATCTATGAAATAACGATGGTTCTATAATATTAAAATTTCGACTCTATTAAGATGTTGAAAAATTGTCAAAAATATCATTGACTCTCGACAGGGAAAAATCCAATGTTTGCGTATATGCAACGTGAAAAATCGAATAAAATAAGTTTATTCTTGTTCATTCACCTTTGTAATAATTAGTGGTTAAGTTATTGATACAAGCATTATTACCTATCAGACGTCCTAAAATAGGTTCACCTAGTTGGATGTCTAATAAGAAAATGTAAAAATGAATAAAAATGTTACTTATCATTAAATTTACAATAAACTATAATAATGAGAGTAATTTTAAAAAATGATTTTGTTTTTGATATGGGTAACTAATTAAATAAATAAATAAAAATGCCCCTTACATTGATAAAGAATACATACCAAGTAGTTAGATGTTTAAGAGAGATAAGTCCATTAAATTACAATTACATAGGTTGAATGAGCTTAATGATACCTAATGCGTCGTTAATAGTCAAACTGATTCAATCAAGTATTAAAAACTTCTTATGATAAAATTTTATACAAGGAAAAAATACTTTTTCATTTAGATAAAAATGTTTTATTGAGCAAATACGTGTGTATAAGGGATATAATATATGTGATGGGATAGTTTTTCTGCATTAAACACATGCTAGGTATATGTACATGAAAGCAAATGTAACAGATAGACGTATTTTTTGAAGAAATCTCAAGCAGATATAGAGGGATGGAGAGAGATATGAAGACAAGGAAGACCACAAGACATTCCTACAGGGCTTACGACCTGTCATCGGCTGGCTTAAGTGATCACTTTTCGCCATGGCAACATTCACCAATTAAATGTCTTATAGTGGGATGCTTTCCTTGTGAGAATCGTAGAGTTGGAAGTTGTATATATTTAGTCAAATTAATTCTGTTCACAAGTGTGTTTCATTTAAGTTTTCATCTGTCGAATGAGACACAAACTAATTTCTGTTGTCAAATTTTGTTGATATAATATATCTACATACATATGCCTTACTTAAATACTTGCATAGATTAAGATATGTACAGTATGGGTAGCATTTAGTCATGAATATCTGATGTTCTAATTATCGGATTCTTCATAGAATTGAAAGATTTTTATAGATGGACCATATATCATTTATTTTTATAGTTGCTTATAGTTGATTGGATTTTTTTTACAAATTTTTAACGTATCAATAAAGAGGAAGTTGGAATACTCAAAGCAACTTCAGAGCTTACGACTTATCATCAGCTGTTTTACGTGATCACTTAATGCTCTTGTGCAACAAAATTTATAAGAGTTATATATTTCATTAAAGAAAATCAGTTCGTTTGAAGACAAGCTGAAAACGCCATAGCAAATCTATGAGGTGACAAAGAAACTTGTTTGTAACGCCATCAATTGAACAGTCTTTTTAAATGAGGTTACAATGCTTTCGCACATATGTCACCCCTGAACCCCGCCAGATTAATATGTTCATATGCTTGTTTACTTGCTTTTACCAATGTGTAAGTAAATTAGTTTTATTTTAAGAGCTAGGTATATCAAAGCAATTCCTTTATGGGTTAAATTTGATTCATCACACCTCCGTTTATTTTTACATAAATAAACAAAATTTACTTCTTGAACTTTTGATATGAAATGTATGTGTAGGGAGGTACCTACCACCATCTCGTATATTTCGGTCTTTCGCTTAAACTGCTTTTTTAATTCGGTACACGTCTCTTGTGCAGATGATTGATATGACATGATATTTGTATATAGGAAGCGATACAGTTGTGTGACGCAATGCGTGCTTCCGTGAAATGTTACAAATTCGCCAAAGGGGCTAAGGGGAGAATAAACCAAGGGGAGAGGTGCGGGGGGAGGGTATGCTTTAAAATTTATCGAGTTTTCATGTTTTGTCGTCATGTCTCTCCCTTTCCGTCCCCACCCCCCGACCCCCCCTCGCCCTTCCACGCAGTCCCCAATTTGTGCATTTGCATAGGGCCAAAACGATAAACCGTTTTCCAATTATATTAATTTTTAAAAAATATGTTAGTACTTATTGTTTTTTGATAAAGAATCATTTTTACAAAATTTTGACACGAACTCTTTTTTTACTATTTAAAAAAAATAGTAAAAAAAGAGTTAGAATAACGATTTTGTAAATGGCAGACAAATTTATTTATTTATTTAATTTTATTGATATATAGAACAGTATAATTTATCAAAGGTATATTAAATAAAAAATTTTGTTTAAAACTTTTTATGGCTCTTTTTAGTAGGTAGGTACACTTAATTAGATAAAATAGGAGTAAGGAAAAAAATAACTAATTCGTTACTAAGCCACCTGTATGCGCCCGACTATTACAATAATTATTCCATACAATCCCTATACCAATAGTAATTGTATTAAAGTCATAAAAACTGTTTCAGTCATTTTTAAAAGGTAAATAAGGAGTTTGTTCTCAGAAATATTCAAGTGTCTCTTGTAATTTCTTTGTATTTTCTCTATATTTGAGGTTGGGGTTTCATTTTAGGATTCAAGATAACCTGGAATATTTACTGATATTTTATGTATAAGTGTTATTTGTTACGCAACAAATAACACTTTAAAATAAAATCATGTCGGCCTTCGTGGCTCAGTTGGTTAGGTATGTATCTGACTGCTGATCCAAGGCTCCCGGGTTCGATTCCCGGTGGAGACTTTTAAAATTGTGTTTTCAGTCTGGATCTGTGAGACGATAAATATCGTGTCTCCATAATGTGGCAACTTGTTATTGGATGCGTGTTAAATAATTATTTGACATAGCACCTGTTAGTTGCCCGAGAAACTACATAAAATAAAATAGTCGTAATACCTCGGTATTACAAAATGTTGACAAGATGTTTTATGGAAATGCAGTTTTGTTTATGTGATAATTCAAAGAATTTAACTGTTTTTAATCTACATAGACATAAACGCTACGAAATGATGTAAATGATAGCGTTAGAGTTTGTCTACCTTTATCTATCATATTCATTTATTTAAATATTGTATCAACAACTTTATGGCAATTTATTCAAATGATCGAAATGGAATTTAGTCGAGCTTTAATAATTATAACATAATGAGTCTCGCCGTACTGACAAATTAATGGCATGATATTAGTCGCGTCGGCCCGGTCGGAGTTCTGTTGGTACAATTCGAGTGCGTCCCATCAGTCCATACTGGATACTTGTTTTGCGTGAAATATTGTTGGCAGGCACTAGCGGACCTAGAAAATTGCTACTTGAGTGACGCCGATTTATGGAGACTTGGGGTTCAAACCGAACACAGTCCACTATTTCACCCCCGACCGAAGCAAACCTAAACCTAACCTATCCGACTGGGTTGCCACACCACAAAATGCCGAAACAATTATACACTTGGGTCGCTAATATCCCTGCTTTAGGTACAATCGGTACACAGTAGTTAGTTGTCTGACATTTGGTTCTGTTTTAACGAGGCAACGTTGGTTGGCTCAAAGAGCGGGGATTTATAATGGTCATCGATTTGTAACCGTAGGACAACTAGAGAAAGGTTATGTAGGTATGTTTATCTGCAATATTTATTGATTTGTATATAGATTCCAGCCAATAATATAAAGAATAACAATAAATAAATCAGCAGAACAAAGAATTCAGAAACTGGACGGTTTTAAAAATAATAGTGTGTTAGATTCGTAATGCAGTGAACCTGGGTTTGAATTCTGTCTTGATCTAGTTAATCATTCTCTTCAATAAATCAATATCTTCACCTATATCCACTGATTTTAATATAATAAACTATAATCATTTCAAAAAAATAATCTCAAATTTGAAAGGTGTGAGGATACACGCATGTGTCGTACTTAATTTATAAGGAATGCGAACTCGCACACCTGTCGATGGCTACCCCACTTCGTGGAATATGGCATGATGGTATGAATGAATGAATGAACAGTCGCATTGAAATCAGACGGTCAAAAATTATTTTATTGTTCAATGCTGTTAGAAGTTACTTCATTCATTGTAATCTGTGGGGACACATCATAATAAAAAAATTAACTTCATTCAAAAAAAAAAAAAAAACATTTAGTTCAGTCGAAAAAGTATAAAATTTGAGTAGTCATCATCATCATCATCAGTGGCTCCACAGCCCAGGATGGGCCTTGTCCTCCTCAAGGAATCGTCTCCATTGCACCCTATCCATGGCCTTTTCTCTCCAATTCCGCACACCGGCTATTTGAAGGTCCCTCTCAACTCCATCCATCCATCGCAGTTTCGGCCTTCCCACACCCCTTCTACCCTCCGGACGCGTTGTGAGGATTCTTTTTGGTGTGTGGTCATCGCACGTGTCCTAACCAGCGGAGCCTCCCTATTTTTATCGTTTGGACGATATTTGTTTCCTTGAATAGGCTCTGTAGTTCGTGGTTGAACCTGATTCTCCATGTGCCTTGATTGCAGAGGGGACCGAAAATTTTTCTCAAAATTTTTCTTTCGAAGACCAGTAATGCATCCATATCCTTTTTAGCAAGAACCCAACACTCAGAGCCGTATGTCAGTACAGGTCGTAAAAGAGTTTTAAATACGAGGATTTTAGTGTTTCTTGACAGTACACGTGATCTAAAGTGCCTCTGTAGTCCAAAGTAACACTTGTTAGCCAAGGCAAGTCTTTTCTTGATTTCAACACTGGTTTCATTACCACTCGTTACGACCGAACCTAAGTAAGTAAAAGTGTCTACACACTCGATGCTGTGGGTACCTGCTCTAACCGAAGTTCCTGGGGGATGGTGTGGTTGGACACCTCTAGTTGCCAACATATATTTCGTTTTAGAGGCATTTATCTCCAGTCCTAAATTATTTGCTGCCTCTTCTAGGTCAGCAAAACCAGCCTTCACATCGCGGAGTGTTCTTGCGATAATGTCTATGTCGTCTGCGTATGCTAATATTTGACATGACTTTCTGAAGATCGTTCCGGATGTTTCTATTCTGGCGTCCCTTATAGTTTTTTCAAGCGCTATCTAAAGTAATAAAGCAATCAATATGTTAGTGTGTGTGTGTGTGTGTGTTTGTCTCACGCCTTTTGAAAAACCAAGAGCATCTAAAAATCTAATTTATTTGCGAACGTGTACCAGTATACCTGATGCAGTGTCACGCTAAAAATAATGCGATTAAAATGCTGAATTTTAAAGATATTTCAATAATTCATATCTGTCAAAAAAGTGTACATTTTGCACGCAAGTGTACAAGTGTACATCTGTAAGTTTAAAAGTTAGAAGTACGTATTTACACGAAAAAAATATATTTTCAAGTATAACTTAGCTTTTAAGTGAAAAACATGGTGAATATTTTGTCTAATTATAATGTTTAACTTATTTTTAAAGTAAGCGTTTTGTACAAATGTACATATAACCCCGCCATTTTAATATCTTTTCATACGATATTTAATTTTCCTACCGAATGAATATGTTCTTTAAAATAATATACCTTTGAAATAAATGTGATTATGAAATAATAAAATGAAACACAAGACATTACAGCAAGTTTTAAGACATATATTGTAAAAGTCTGTTAATTATTAGTAAAGATATTGGCGTAATAAAATTGCATAATTTGTTAAAAATATTTGATTTTTCTGACAATTTTCATTTTTATGGCATCGAACAAACCAATGTAGGTACCTACATATTCAAAAAATGTCTCCATAACATTTGATATTTTTCACATGTTGGAACATGGTTACTATGGTAACGGACACATTCTGATATTCAAATAAAATTTGTTATAAATCGAATTCGAATTAATTTAGAACATCATTGTAGGTAGGTACCTACATACCTAATACTTACTACTTAAAAACCAAGAATATACTGATTTTGTATAGGAAAATTATTAAACTATTTTAGGTTAACTACAATACACATTCAATATACCTACAAACTATTTCCTATAGTGAAATTCTTCTTTTTTCTATGTAGACCTTTGGGTGATTTTTTCTACAAACTATTTCTTGGGGTTTAAATCTTCTTCCTCTTCTTTTGTGAAGTCATTTGGGACAGTTCATAAATAAACTATTTCCTATAGTCTAATTTTTCTTTTTCTTAATTTATGTAGACCTTGGGTGAGTTTTTATACAAACTATTTCCTATAGTCTAATTCGTCTTCTTCTTCCTTTATGTAGACCTTTTGGTTAGTTTTTAAACAAACTATTTTTAAACAAACTATTCTTTAGTCTAATTCTTCGTTTTCTTATTTTATGTAGATGTTGGGTGAATTTTATATAAAATATTTTCTATAGTTCAATTCATCTTCTTCTTCTTTTATGAAGACATTTTGGTCAGTTTTTTATATAATACATTTCCTAATGTGTAATTCTTCTATTTCATCTTCTATGTAGACCATTGGGTCAGTTTTTATTACAAACTATTTGTTATAGTTTTATACTTCTACTTCTTTTTTTATTTAGTCTTTTGGATTAGTTTTATGTCTAATAGTCTATTGGAACGAAATATTATAAACAACATGCATACTTGATGAAAATATATAAAAACGAATGGGATGTGACCAACACTAGAATCTTCTCATTACTTTTGTTCAATCAAATTTACACCATTTATTATATCATCATATATTGCTTAATTTTCAATAACTACACATTTCATTTTGATGACAATATATAAAAAATCGGGGTTGTGGCCATTGCTGGATCTTCACAACGTTTATATTCATATTAAAAACTATTTAACATAGCTTAAGTCTTCTTCTTCTGTAATGTAGACTAATGTGTCAGTTTTAAGTCTATCAGTTTTATTGTGCAAAACTATAATAAACTATATGCACACTTGACGAAAAATATAAAAACGAATGGGATGGGACCAACACTAGAATATTTTCAGTACTTTTGTTTAATCAATTTTTAAACCATTTCCCATCATCCAAAATTACTAAATATTTAAAACACATTATTTGCGTTCGATGACAATATATAAAAATAGGGGTTGTGGCCAAATCCAAACTCTTTACGACGTTGTCTTTTTATAATAAGTCATATTTAAAATCATTTCCCATAGTCCATGCGTGCAGAAATTGTATGTGCTTATATATAAAAGCAAATGGATTGTGGCCATCACTTTAAGATTTTACACCGCTTAAACTCAATTAAATTTCAAACTACTTTTCATACTACGGTTAAAAAAAATTATGTGTGACAATATTATGTAGGTATATAAACGATTGCTTATTCCTTCACTAATTTACATTCTTGGCCAACGGCGGGACATAAAAGCTAGTATTAAATAATAGACAGGCCAGTGCGTCACCCTGTCTGAACCATTATGGGTGTAGAACTGTTCCGAAGTACTAAACTGAATCCTAACTCGGCAACTAGAGTTAGACATTGATATTTTTACCAGTCTGATTAGTTTCGGAGGGATTTCAAGTTCTATCATCGCCTGATATAGTTTAGTCCGATTAACGCTGTCATATGCGGCCTTAAAGTCCACGAAGATATGGTGAGTCTCAATGTTATGCTCGAGAGTCTTCTCCAGTATTTGTCGAAGTGCGAATATCTGGTCGATCGTAGACTTTCCAGGTCTGAAGCCGGATTGATATTTTCCTACTATCCTCTCTATATATGGAAACAGTCGTACAAACAGCATGCCCGCAAACACTTTATACGCTGTGTTGAGTAGCGTTATGCCGTGATAGTTGCTACATTCCATTGCATCGTCTTTTTTATGAAGAGGACATATTATGCCTGTTTCCCAGTCCTTTGGTAGTGTCTCACATTCCCATATTTTTGTAATTAATGTGTGGAGAATTATCTTTACTTCATTTCCACCATATTTAAGTAATTCGCCTGGAATTCCATCCTCTCCTGGAGATCTATTGTTCTTGAGGCATAATAGGGATCTTTCTACTTCTCCGATTGATGGGTGCGAACTCGCACACCTGTCGATGGCTACCCCACTTCGTGGAATATGGCATGATGGTATGAATGAATGAATGAACAGTCGCATTGAAATCAGACGGTCAAAAATTATTTTATTGTTCAATGCTGTTAGAAGTCACTTATGTTACTTCATTCATTGTAATCTGTGGGGACATATCATAATAAAAAAATTAAAATCATTCAAAAAAAAAAAAAAAACATTTAGTTCAGTCGAAAAAGTATGGAGTAGTAACTTACCAAAAACTTCCCCACAGTGAAGGCGTGCAAATTGTGTTCCTTACCTGTAACAAGAAAACCATATGTTAATTTTCATTCTCAATTTTCACGATCACGTCACAAAGAATTATGTATGTGCTTATCACGATATTTCCAATATACATACACAAAATAGGTACACATTAATTGATTTTTTTAAAGTATTAATAAAGTATCAGGGTAGTTTTGCAAAATCTACAGCTTTTGTGTTATAAGCACAATAAAACTGACTGTACCCAGTAATTATTCTCATTAATAAGTATCAACTGTGACTGTACAATTAAATGTGCGAGGAAAGTGAAAGGTATAGCTCTGGCGCCATCGCTGGTCCATGGTGACATGATTGATTCGTTGGCTACCATTGTTTTGCAACCCTGACTCAGCTGTAACAGATAAAAACATTTTGCCAATTGCACCACCTCACCAAATGGACGGTCAAGTTTCATTTCATTAAAACGTGCGAATAATATTTTTTATGTGTCCGACGATTAATTGATATCATGTTTCTTTACCCGAGGTGAACCTTAAAAAAATGCAAAAATATTATTCAATCCTGAGGATTGTGGCTCCATTAATGTCCACTGGAAAAATATCACGTCTATTAATAAAAATGATATATATATATATATATATATATATATATATATATATATATATATATATATATATATATATATATATATATATATATATATATATATATATATATATATATATATATATATATATATATATATATATATATATATATATATATATATATATATATATATATATATATATATATATATATATATATATATATATATATATATATATATATATATATATATATATATATATATATATATATATATATATATATATATATATATATATATATATATATATATATATATATATATATATATATATATATATATATATATATATATATATATATATATATATATATATATATATATAAATATATATATATATATATGTTATAATATTTTTATCTCGGTTTTCCCGTGTCAGTAGGTCTTGACTAAGACCATTTGTCTTCCGACGTTTCGCCTGAATATCACCAGGCATTTTCAAGGACTTAACGAAAAGCACGCGCGCGACACACGTCTACTCACACTGAAAGCTCACCGTCAAGTCAAGCTTTTCAGTGTTAGTAGACGTGTGTCGCGCGCGTGCTTTTCGTTAAGTCCTTGAAAATGCCTGGTGATATTCAGGCGAAACGTCGGAAGACAAATGGTCTTAGTCAAGACCTACTGACACGGGAAAACCGAGATAAAAATATTATAACATATTTCACCCGTGAAAACATCAAATATAACATATATATATATATATATATATATATATATATATATATATATATATATATATATATATATATATATATATATATATATATATATATATATATATATATATATATATATATATATATATATATATATATATATATATATATATATATATATATATATATATATATATATATATATATATATATATATATATATATATATATATATATATATATATATATATATATATATATATATATATATATATATATATATATATATATATATATAGATCCCACTACATTTTTTGCGTCCGCCAAATATCCGACAGATCGGCGTCCACCAATTCTACTTATTATTTTAGGTTTATGTCAGTGAATTTAGAGCTATTTGTTGCTCACAATCATTGTAGCCATAAGGTTTTTCTTGTAAATTGAAAAATATAAATATTCAGTTTTATCCTATTTTGGTACGTTTGACACGTCATTTTCATACTTGCGTCCATGTGTATATTTTTTGTATATTTTACAAATATCTTCCTATAGTTTTCACGTCCATTGTTTTATCTTTATTACTGCGTCCGGTGTATATTTTTTGTATATTTTATATATTTCTTCATATAGTTTTCACGTCCATTTTTCTATCTTTATTACTACTTCCGGTGTATATTAAAAACTTTCCTATGCATAATTGACATCATACTTGCGTCCATGTGTATATTTTTCGATATTTTATATATTTCGTATATTTTATATAGTTTTCACGTCCATTTGTTCTAGCTTTATTACTACGCCTTCTGTACACAGGCGATTTCTTAGTGTGTACATAAGTGCACTACACTGCCTTCTAAAATTAATAAATATATATTATATCCAAAAAACTTATTCAAAACACTTGCCAAAATACGTTATAATGGTACCTAGTAACTTTGTTAGTAGATGCGTGTTTGTATATAGCGCCAAAATTCGTATATTATAGGATTGTGTGCATAATTTATATGAACGTAATTTTTCCACATATTATCTCATAGTAATACGAAATTTTGCCGATCCGTGATTGTGAGCGACACAGATAGCGCTTCATTGGTATGTGTTAGAAAAGGACAGAACACTGTCCCGGTCCGTGCTTTGCTCCAGACATGCGTATTGAAGACATAAATACTGTCCATAATGAGTTAACATCAACATGCGTACTAACAACATTTTACTTATTATTTGTAAGGATTATTTTACATTAACTTACATACAATGTTATGACAAACATCTGTGGTGTGATGGTGAAGTTTGTCCGAATGTTCATTAGTGTCAGAGTAAAATTAAAAACATCTTTTGTAATATCAATAAGGATATTAAAAAAAATATATCAATTAAATTGCTCGTTCTATATTATAGGGATGTTTATTTCAATGTCGATGGACTGATATTATCAATTTAACAACTATGTTTTTTTAAATACCTACGATGTTTAGAAACATATTGTGAATTATTGTTCAATTTATTGACAGCTTACTGTTGAGTCCGAAGGTGTTTTTATACGCAGTTTTGAAGAAAACTACATTATTATAACATAAGACCATCTCAATGTTTTTTCAACGATGTTACACCAACAAACATTTGATCTCCTCCATCGTAGAGTTTTATACAATCGTGTAATCGAAAGGCATGCACAAATTTAAGAGCGTTGAACTTTTTTTTAAATTTTCATATAGATATCAACCGGGAGTATAACATCTAGGATTTTATGAATCTTTTATATATTTTGAAGTACTCGTATATTATACAAATAACAAAAGTTTTTATTTGATTTTTTTGTTGTGATATATTTAGTCAAAAGATAATTTTGTGTTAAAAAATGTTGGGGAAATTCATTATTTAAATATTATATAAAACACACTACATAGGTACCTACTTTGTTTAATGTCACTATTTATTAGATGAAGTACTTACGTACTAGGTACATCATATAAATTTAATATGTACCCAAACATTATTTCTTTCAAAATAAATTATAGAATAAAACAAAATTCAAAGGCTCGCCATTGAAAAAATATATATAAAATTTAAAAATAATAATAAATACTTCCTTGCACCCTGTGCATGTGGCCATTTCATTGCTATTCGACAATTTCATCTAATTTATTTACCTAGTGTTTCCAGCCCCGATAAGCAAGAGTTACGTGAGAAATAATTTTAAATAAATTTATAAACATGAATGTAGATACCTACATAATATATTATAATATTGTGTATAGGCGACTGCCATAGAAATCGTATGAAGCAATGTCGTCACTAAATTCAATTTATGTAAATTTGAGATGTACTACTACAATGTTACTATGTTTTATAGAAAATTAAATTATCTATTTGGATTGTTTCGGTTTTTTTCGATATTATTAAAAACTAAGGAAATATAGGCAGTTAAACACATAAATTTAAAAAAATGTTTTTCTTAATAAAAAATGTTTGAGAAACTCTGGAATTTTTGTGAAAAAACTCGTTTGAGATTTTGTATTTGTCTATGTTCGTACCAATTTTCAGCGTTCAAGCTTTTATGGTTTCTGAGATATATGGAAAAATAAAGTAAAAATTCAAAAGTTGATAACCCCTGACTGAAACAAAAATTCAAAATTCTGAGTATAAAAGTTTTGTAGGCCTATAACTATTTATGTATTCTGAAGTTTTGGGCTCTGTAAATTGAGCAGATCAAAAGTTATAAGGGGAGACGGACACACACACACACACACCCTCACACACACACACACATGCACGCACGCACGCACGCACGCACGCACAAGCACACGCATACGCACACAAAACTCACACGAAATATTTTACTCCGAATTCTGAGTAAATCCGTGTATGGAACATATATGCTGTGAAGCCACTATGTTGGTGTTTTATGACTTGGAAAAGCCGTGAAAAAAGTAGACCCTGAATACAATTCTCGCGTATCCTGGCTTGAAACATTGTCGATATGTTAAGAGAACAAAGTTCTCTTAAACAAATTGACAGTTGAAATATGTAATTAAGATAAACGCAAAAAAACAATAAGAAACTAGTTGCATGTAATACATGAGATCCAACTATCGATAACGATAGTATGTTAGTTGAAGAAAAAGTACCAAACTATAAACCCATAAATCCAAATTATTGAATATTTTAAGATATTTTGTTTTCTATACAACAGATGTAGGTATGTATGTCTAGATAGGACAGTATGGAGGTCAGTCCTTTTTTCTAACCAGAATATGAAAACAGCATGATGGTATGATGGACGACATTATATAGAATATGATATTTGCTGCGAAGCCTCTAAGTTTGTGTTTTTTGCATGCAATAAGTCCACTATGGTAGGTATACAAAATGTTCCTAATACGCGCATCTTGGCTTAGTACTGTCGATATGTTTAGATAAATAAATTTTCTTAAACAAATCGACAGTTGGATTACATAAACATCAACCATTATTATACACAGTTAGTACAACATCTGCCGGGTTTGTAATATTTTTAAATTTTGTTGAAAGTATCATTAACAGATTTTTAATTATCTCAATAGAGACGAAGTTGGAATATTTATTGTAGGAGAACCGGGAAATCAAGGCACCTACAGGGCTTAAATATCATTGACTCCCGACAGAAAAAAATCCAATGTTTGCGCATATGCAATAATACAAATATTCGAAAGTATCATTATTATTTATTTTCTTCGCAAATACACGATACTGTGGTGAGTTTGAAAGAGAATGTGTAACAAGAGTTAAGTAATACGATCGCTAATCAATGTGTTATCTGATCTGCGTGACAAACGGGAAGTCTATAATACAAGCCTAAATCCCTTTTACGGAAATGTAGAAATTATGTTTACCACTAACGAATTTCTATTTAAGCCGGGACGCGGCCAATCTATGGTTTGAAAAAAGGTAAAGTAATTATACTCACTCCTCAAAAATTCACTGAAAACCAATCATTTAAATAATATACGGAGTAAATGAAATGACCCTTAACTTGTCACGAACAAATACGCTGCCGTCGATACAAATATTAGATAGACCAAGATAATGGACTCGCGATTTTTTTATTTAACACTAGTATCCGTAGGTTATATTCTCTTTGAACACTAGTTGCATGTAACACATGAGATCCAACTGTCGATAGCGATAGCATGTATAGTTGAATAATAAGTACCAAACTAGAGACCCTTAGATTATATATAATTCTATGTATAAACCCATAAATCCAAATTATTGAATATTTTAAGATATTTTTTTATACAACACATGTAGGTAAGTATGTCAAGATAGGATAGTATGGAGGTCAGTCCTTTTGTCCTACCCAGAGAATGAAAACAGCATGATGGTATGTATGTATGTTTGGAGATTAATTATCAAACTATTAAGTTTTCTTTGATATCGTGGTATAGGTGACTGCCATACCAATTGTATGAAGCAATGTCCTCACTAAATTCAATATTTATAAAATATTGTTAAAAAAAAATAAGATAGACTACTACAATGCTAATATTATTTATAGAAAATTATATTATCTAGTTAGGGTAAATCGACTTTTTTCGATATTTTAAAAACTTTGGAAATATAGGCAGTTAAACACATAAATTTATAATAAAAAAAATATTTTTTACCACACACAGACACAACGAAATGTTCTAAAATAAATAAAGCTAGTAGCATGTAACACATGAGATCCAACTGTCGATAGCGATAGTTGAAGAATAAGTAGGTACCAAAATATAAACACTTAAATCGAAATTATAGAATATTTTAAGATATTTTGTTATCTTTACAACACATGTAGGTATGTATGTCAAGATAGGACAGTATGGAGGTCAGTCCTTTTTTCTACCCAGAATATGAAAACAGCATGATGGTATGTATGTATGTATGTTTGGAGATGAAGTATCAAATTATTGAGTCTTCTTAGATATTGTGTAGATATTGTGTACCATACAAATTGTATGAAGCAATGTCGTCACTAAATTCAATATATATAAAATATTGTTAAAAAAAAATATTATTTATAGAAAATTATATAATCTAGTTGGGGTATTTCGACTTTTTTCAATATTTTTATTTAGACCCTACATACGATTCTCGCGTATCCGCTTGAAACATTGTCGATATGTTAAGAGAACAAAATTCTTTTGAACAAATCGACAGTTGAATCAATATTAAAGAACTAAAACACTGAACGAAAATCAATATTCGATTGAAATCTTGACTATTATAAAACTAGTTACATGTAACACATGAGATCCAATTGTCGATAGCGATAGTATGTATAGTTGAAAAATAAGAAGAACCGAACTATAAAATCATTAATCGAAATTATTGAATATTTTAAGATATTTTGTTTTCTATACAACACATGTAGGTATGTATGTATGTTAGATAGGACAGTATGGAAGTCAGTCCTTTTCTCCGACCCGGAATATGAAAACAGCATGATGGTTTGTATTGGAGATTAATAAAATATATTATAGGCATCGAAATTAAACAGTCACCAAGCTTTAAAATATTCTCATATCATTTATATTAATTTAATGGATGGATGGGTCGATGGCAGAGCGGCTAGCGCGCTGGGCTGGTAATCCAGTGGTCGCGAGTTCGAATCCTGTCTCGACCGATTTCGTTTACCTATAGCACATGCATTTATTTGATTTTTTTAAGGAACGTAGGAAGATGTATATGTACTTGTTTAACAAGGACATATTCATTTTTTATATTTAAAAAAAAAATATATTAATAAAGATGCCGGTGTGTCGACAAAAATGCGCATGGCATGCTTTTTTATAGGATAATGCACACCCGTTCACCTGCCGATGGTTACCCCACATTGTGTGGAACGCAGTGAGGATCGATCCATGATAGTGTACAGTATGATACCAATGATTAACAATAAAATGAATGAGTTTGTTAATTTTTTATTAATTTACATAAGTTACTAAAAATATAATAATTAAACAATAAAAGTAGGTATTCAACAATCATTTCGAAATGAATGTTGTGTACTATTCAATATCATATTCTAAATAATGATAGACGACAATTTATTTATTAAATAACTGTAACACTGAAAGATAATTAATATCAATATGTTAAGTTAATTTTTTAATCAACAGATATACATATTTAGAAAATAAAACACTGAACGAAAACCAATATTAACATACGATTGAAACCTCGACTATTTTATATTATGAACATTCAATTGAAACCTTGAACAACTAAGGAACTCAAACACTGAACGAAAATGAATATCAACATTCGATTGAAAACTCGTCTATTATAAAATAAGATGATTTTTTAACCAACAGATTTTTAAAATTAGTTGCATGTAACACATGAGATCCAACTGTCGATAGCGATAGTATGTATAGTTGATGAATAAGTATCAAACTATAAACCCATAAATATAAATTGTTTAATATTTAAAGATATTTGGTTTTCTATACAACACATTACCTAGGTATTTATTTATTTATTTATTTATTTAGGGACAAATACAGTCTTAAAATACTAAAATAGTATAATACACTATAAAATAAAAATAAACAGACCAATTACATATGTCCACAGATATTAAATATGAAACATTTTAAACATCATTAATTTAAATATAACTAAGATGTATGTTTGCCTGTGACGGGAAAGGAAGGGAAGAGAAAAAAAAGGATGGGAAAAGGATTGTGACAGTTAAATTATGTATGTATGTCAAGATAGGATAGTATGGATGTCAGTCCTTTGATCCTACCCAGAATATGAAAACAGCATGATGGTATGTATGTATGTTTGGAGATTAGTATCAAACAATTAAGTCTTCTTAGATATTGTGTGTAGGCGACTGCCATACAAATTGTATGAAGGAATGTCGTCACTAAATTCAATTTTTATAAAAATTGTTAAAAAGAATTTGAGATGTGCTAATACAATGGTTATATTTTTTATAGAAAATAAAATTATCTACTTGGGGTGTTTCGGTTTTTTCAATGTTTTTAAAAAAATTTGGAAATATAGGCAGTTAAACTCATAAATTTTTCATAAAAAAATATTTTTCTTATTAAAAAATGTTTGAGAAACCCTGGATTTTTTTTTAAATACTCATTTGATATTTTGTGTTTGTCTATATTTATACCAATTTTCAGCGTTCTAGCTTTTATGGTTTCTGAGATATATGGAAAAATATACCAAAATTTCAAAAGTTTATAACCCCTGACTGAAACAAAAATTCAAAATTCTAAGTATAAAAGTTTTGTAGGCCTATAACTTTTTATATATTCTGAAATTTTGGGCTCTGTAAATTGAGCGGATCAAAAGTTATAAGAGGGGACGGACACACAGACACACAAAACTCACATAAAATGTTCTACTCCGTATTCTGAGTAAATCCATGTAATGGAACATATATGCTGCGAGGCCTCTAGTTGATGTTATTAGCATGCAAAAAGTCCACTACGCCATAAAAAATGTTCTTTCGTACACGCATCTTGGCTTAATAAGGACGATTCATTCAGAGAATTGAATTCTCATAAACGAATCGACAGTTGGAAAATTAAATTATCTAGTTGGGGTTTTTCGGTTTTTTTCTATATTCAAAAAAATGGAAACATAGGCAGTTAAACTCATAAATTTATCATAAAAAAATATTTTTCTTTACAAAAAATGTTTGAGAAACCCTGGAATTTTTTTGAAAAAACTCATTTTAGATTTTGTATATGTCTATGTTTATTCCAATTTTCAGTGTTCTAGCTTTTATGGTTTCTGAGATATATGGAAATTTTCTATAAAAAATATTAACATTGCAATAGTAAGTAAGTAGGTACGCGCATCAGAGTAACAATAAACAAATTGATAGTTTTATGAATTATGTAAAAATAAAAGTAAGTAGGTACGCGCATGAGAAAGTAACAATAATCAAATCAACATATACCTAGTATGAACTTTGTAAAACTGAAAGTAAGTAGGTACGCGCACGAGAGAGAGTAGGTATCAATACATATATCGACAGTTGTATGAAGTCGTAAAAATAAAAGTAAGTAGGTACGCGCTTTTTCAAGGCAATATTTAAAATGCGTTGAATTGTATTCATTTTATCGCGAAGGTCACAGAGACATGGTTGAAGAGTATTGAGCGCGGACGCAAGACGATCGGAGCCATATATATAAATCACCTTCAAAATATACTCCGAACAAATCTCCGTGCGGCCAAGGTCAACATGTAATATTTTGCCGCGGATGCAAAACGATCGGTGGCTTAGTAAAAATATACACCTTCAAAATATACACTGAATAAATCTCCGTGCGGCCAATGGTTGAACTAATAATATTCATTTCAAGATATTTTGATATTTTTTTTGCTTCCATGTAAATTTTTGCCAGTTGATTCTCTATGGTATAAGCAACAGAATGGTAGTTTTTGGCGTGAAAATTATCTTGCGTCCGTATACCGGACGCGAAAAGTTGGTGGACGCAACAACCCTATACGAATTTCACATAGGTGACGCAACAAGTATTGCGGGATATATATATATATATATATATATATATATATATATATATATATATATATATATATATATATATATATATATATATATATATATATATATATATATATATATATATATATATATATATATATATATATATATATATATATATATATATATATATATATATATATATATATATATATATATATATATATATATATATATATATATATATATATATATATATATATATATACGCCAAAATCTACCATTCTGTTGCTTATACCATAGAGAATCAACTGGCAAAAATTTACATGGAAGCAAAAAAAATATCAAAATATCTTGAAATGAATATTATTAGTTCAACCATTGGCCGCACGGAGATTTATTCAGTGTATATTTTGAAGGTGTATATTTTTACTAAGCCACCGATCGTTTTGCATCCGCGGCAAAATATTACATGTTGACCTTGGCCGCACGGAGATTTGTTCGGAGTATATTTTGAAGGTGATTTATATATATGGCTCCGATCGTCTTGCTTCCGCGCTCAATACTCTTCAACCATGTCTCTGTGACCTTCGCGATAAAATGAATACAATTCAACGCATTTTAAATATTCCCTTGAAAAAGCGCGTACCTACTTACTTTTATTTTTACGACTTCATACAACTGTCGATATATGTATTGATACCTACTCTCTCTCGTGCGCGTACCTACTTACTTTCAGTTTTACAAAGTTCATACTAGGTATATATTGATTTGATTATTGTTACTTTCTCATGCGCGTACCTACTTACTTTTATTTTTACATAGTTCATAAAACTATCAATTTGTTTATTGTTACTCTGATGCGCGTACCTACTTACTTACTATTGCAATGTTAATATTTTTTATAGAAAATTTCCATATATCTCAGAAACCATAAAAGCTAGAACACTGAAAATTGGAATAAACATAGACATATACAAAATCTAAAATGAGTTTTTTCAAAAAAATTCCAGGGTTTCTCAAACATGTTTTGTAAAGAAAAATATTTTTTTATGATAAATTTATGAGTTTAACTGCCTATGTTTCCATTTTTTTGAATATCGAAAAAAACCGAAAAACCCCAACTAGATAATTTAATTTTCCAACTGTCGATTCGTTTATGAGAATTCAATTCTCTGAATGAATCGTCCTTATTAAGCCAAGATGCGTGTACGAAAGAACATTTTTTATGGCGTAGTGGACTTTTTGCATGCTAATAACATCAACTAGAGGCCTCGCAGCATATATGTTCCATTACATGGATTTACTCAGAATACGGAGTAGAACATTTTATGTGAGTTTTGTGTGTCTGTGTGTCCGTCCCCTCTTATAACTTTTGATCCGCTCAATTTACAGAGCCCAAAATTTCAGAATATATAAAAAGTTATAGGCCTACAAAACTTTTATACTTAGAATTTTGAATTTTTGTTTCAGTCAGGGGTTATAAACTTTTGAAATTTTGGTATATTTTTCCATATATCTCAGAAACCATAAAAGCTAGAACGCTGAAAATTGGTATAAATATAGACTTCTTCTTCTTTTGTTTCAATCTTGAAGATTGGTTGGCAGCATTAAATTGATGCATCTCCTCCTCCACTCCGCTCGGTCTTCAGCGACTCTTTTCATCTCCGTGTAAGAGGTACAATGCATGTCGCGGCACACCTGTTCTAAATACTCCCGGCGGGGACGCCCTCTGCCAGTTGTACCCTCAACCATTCCCTCTAAGATGATATGTAGGAGATCCTCGTGTCGCAACACATGGCCTATCCAATTTGCACGCCTTTTCGATATGGTGTTTGACAGGTGCCTGGTTTCCTTAATTCTGCTGAGAACCTCATCATTTGTTATATGGTCCCTCCAAGATATGCCAAGCATTCGGCGATAGGTCCACATCTCGAAGGCATCCAATCTTTTGCGTTCTCTTTCACCTATGCACCATGTCTCACAACCATATAACAAAATACTCCATACAAATGTCTTCACTAGTTCCTTTCGGAGTTTAAGGTCCATGTTGTTGGACTCGAACATCTTGGATTTTTTGTTGAAGGCGAGTTTTGCCTGGTGAATGCGACTGTCCACCTCTCTACTTGAACGGCCATCCCATGTGATTCTACTCCCTAGATACACAAATTCTTTCACATTCTTGAGAGCTGCTCCATACATCAGTAGATTCATTTGGCGTTCATCCCTGCCTACAGTTAGTACCTTAGTTTTATCCTTATTTATTTTCATGTTGTACTTTTCGTTTAGGACTAACTCCATAGTTTCTAAGGTTTCTTTTAGTTCTTCTTCACTATCCGTTATCAGAGCGATGTCGTCTGCAAATCTGATCATATCTACCTTTTGTCCATGGATTCTGATGCCTCTTCTATGTTCCATTACTTCTCTTATTTCATCTATCGCACATTGAATATAGCCGTTAAAAAGCATTGGAGAGAGAGAGCAGCCTTGTCTCACACCTTGTCTTATATTTGCCTCTTTTTCTTCTTTTCCACATCTGATTATGGCGGCTTCGTTTTTGTAAAGAGCTTGGATGATACGTCTGTCTCTATACTTTACACCAATCCTACCTAGTATTTCAAAAAGTTTCTTCCATTCTACTTTGTCGAAAGCCTTCTCTAGATCCACAAAGCCAACATACGTGTATTGATTTCTTTTTATTCTTTTTTCGAGAATTACGCGTAAAGATAATATAGCTTCTCTGGTTCCCATTCTCCTTCTAAATCCAAATTGATCTTTACTAAGGATTGTCTCTATATTAGGATTGATTCTTTTTAGAATAATATTGGTTAGAATTTTAGATGCATGACATATGAGACTAAGCGTTCTATGTTGTTCACATTTGGTTGTACCGGGTTTTTTGGGTAGAGTTACAATAACACATTTTTTAAAGTCCTCCGGGATTTTTCCTGTCTTATATATCATGTGGACCAACTTATAGATAGCTTCCATAGTACCTTCGCCTGCAGATTTAATTAATTCAGCTGGTATTTCATCAACTCCTGGTGATTTCCTATCTTTAAGCCTTTTTATTGCGTCGTCAAATTCTTCTCTGGTGATTGGGTCGCCCAAAGTATCCGCATCTACATCAGATTCGCATTCTATCAGATTCTCCATGTTGACATAATTGTTTCCATTGTATAGCTCTTCCAAATATCTTTTCCATCTTTCGACGATTAAAGATTCTTCGAAGATTATTTTACCGTCAAATATAGACAAACACAAAATATCAAATGAGTATTTAAAAAAAAATCCAGGGTTTCTCAAACATTTTTTAATAAGAAAAATATTTTTTTATGAAAAATTTATGAGTTTAACTGCCTATATTTCCAATTTTTTTTAAAAACATTGAAAAAACCGAAACACCCCAACTAGATAATTTTATTTTCTATAAAAAATATAACCATTGCATTAGCACATCTCAAATTCTTTTTAACAATTTTTATAAAAATTGAATTTAGTGACGACATTCCTTCATACAATTTGTATGGCAGTCGCCTACACACAATATCTAAAAAGACTTAATTGTTTGATACTAATCTCCAAACATACATACATACCATCATGCTGTTTTCATATTCTGGGTAGGATCAAAGGACTGACATCCATACTATCCTATCTTGACAAACATACATAATTTAACTGTCACAATCCTTTTCCCATCCTTTTTTTTCTCTTCCCTTCCTTTCCCGTCACAGGCAAACATACATCTTAGTTATATTTAAATTAATGATGTTTAAAATGTTTCATATTTAATATCTGTGGACATATGTAATTGGTCTGTTTATTTTTATTTTATAGTGTATTATACTATTTTAGTATTTTAAGACTGTATTTGTCCCTAAATAAATAAATAAATAAATAAATAAATACCTAGGTAATGTGTTGTATAGAAAACCAAATATCTTTAAATATTAAACAATTTATATTTATGGGTTTATAGTTTGATACTTATTCTTCAACTATACATACTATCGCTATCGACAGTTGGATCTCATGTGTTACATGCAACTAATTTTAAAAATCTGTTGGTTAAAAAATCATCTTATTTTATAATCGACGAGTTTTCAATCGAATGTTGATATTCATTTTCGTTCAGTGTTTGAGTTCCTAAGTTGTTCAAGGTTTCAATCGAATGTTCATAATATAAAATAGTCGAGGTTTCAATCGTATGTTTATATTGGTTTTCGTTCAGTGTTTTATTTTCTAAATATGTATATCTGTTGATTAAAAAATTAACTTAACATATTGATATTAATTATCTTTCAGTGTTACAGTTATTTAATAAATAAATTGTCGTCTATCATTATTTAGAATATGATATTGAATAGTACACAACATTCATTTCGAAATGATTGTTGAATACCTACTTTTATTGTTTAATTATTATATTTTTAGTAACTTATGTAAATAAATAAAAAATTAACAAACTCATTCATTTTATTGTTAATCATTGGTATCATACTGTACACTATCATGGATCGATCCTCACTGCGTTCCACACAATGTGGGGTAACCATCGGCAGGTGAACGGGTGTGCATTATCCTATAAAAAAGCATGCCATGCGCATTTTTGTCGACACACCGGCATCTTTATTAATATATTTTTTTTTTAAATATAAAAAATGAATATGTCCTTGTTAAACAAGTACATATACATCTTCCTACGTTCCCTAAAAAAATCAAATAAATGCATGTGCTATAGGTAAACGAAATCGGTCGAGACAGGATTCGAACTCGCGACCACTGGATTACCAGCCCAGCGCGCTAGCCGCTCTGCCATCGACCCATCCATCCATTAAATTAATATAAATGATATGAGAATATTTTAAAGCTTGGTGACTGTTTATTTTCGATGCCTATAATATATTTTATTAATCTCCAAACATACATACAAACCATCATGCTGTTTTCATATTCCGGGTCGGAGAAAAGGACTGACTTCCATACTGTCCTATCTAACATACATACATACCTACATGTGTTGTATAGAAAACAAAATATCAATATTCAATAATTTCGATTAATGATTTTATAGTTTGGTACTTCTTATTTTTCAACTATACATACTATCGCTATCGACAATTGGATCTCATGTGTTACATGTAACTAGTTTTATAATAGTCAAGATTTCAATCGAATATTGATTTTCGTTCAGTGTTTTAGTTCTTTAATATTGATTCAACTGTCGATTTGTTCAAAAGAATTTTGTTCTCTTAACATATCGACAATGTTTCAAGCGGATACGCGGGAATCGTATGTAGGGTCTAAATAAAAATATCGAAAAAAGTCGAAATACCCCAACTAGATTATATAATTTTCTATAAATAATATTTGTATGTAGTAGTGTATCTGAATTTTTTTTAACAATATTTTATATATATTGAATTTAGTGACGACATTGCTTCATACAATTTGTATGGTACACAATATCTACACAATATACACAATATCTAAGAAGACTCAATAATTTGATACTTCATCTCCAAACATACATACATACATACCATCATGCTGTTTTCATATTCTGGGTAGAAAAAAGGACTGACCTCCATACTGTCCTATCTTGACATACATACCTACATGTGTTGTAAACAAAATATCTTAAAATATTCTATAATTTCGATTTAAGTGTTTATATTTTGGTACCTACTTATTCTTCAACTATCGCTATCGACAGTTGGATCTCATGTGTTACATGCTACTAGTTTTATTTATTTTAGAACATTTCGTTGTGTCTGTGTGTGGTAAAAAATATTTTTTTTATTATAAATTTATGTGTTTAACTGCCTATATTTCCAAAGTTTTTAAAATATCGAAAAAAGTCGATTTCCCCTAACTAGATAATATAATTTTCTATAAATAATATTAGCATTGTAGTAGTCTATCTTATTTTTTTTTAACAATATTTTATAAATATTGAATTTAGTGAGGACATTGCTTCATACAATTGGTATGGCAGTCACCTATACCACGATATCAAAGAAAACTTAATAGTTTGATAATTAATCTCCAAACATACATACATACCATCATGCTGTTTTCATTCTCTGGGTAGGACAAAAGGACTGACCTCCATACTATCCTATCTTGACATACTTACCTACATGTGTTGTATAAAAAAATATCTTAAAATATTCAATAATTTGGATTTATGGGTTTATACATAGAATTATATATAATCTAAGGGTCTCTAGTTTGGTACTTATTATTCAACTATACATGCTATCGCTATCGACAGTTGGATCTCATGTGTTACATGCAACTAGTGTTCAAAGAGAATATAACCTACGGATACTAGTGTTAAATAAAAAAATCGCGAGTCCATTATTTTGGTCTATCTAATATTTGTATCGACGGCCGCGTATTTGTTCGTGACAAGTTAAGGGTCATTTCATTTACTCCGTATATTATTTAAATGATTGGTTTTCAGTGAGTTTTTGAGGAGTGAGTATAATTACTTTACCTTTTTTCAAACCATAGATTGGCCGCGTCCCGGCTTAAATAGAAATTCGTTAGTGGTAAACATAATTTCTACATTTCCGTAAAAGGGATTTAGGCTTGTATTATAGACTTCCCGTTTGTCACGCAGATCAGATAACACATTGATTAGCGATCGTATTACTTAACTCTTGTTACACATTCTCTTTCGAACTCACCACAGTATCGTGTATTTGCGAAGAAAATAAATAATAATGATACTTTCGAATATTTGTATTATTGCATATGAGCAAGCATTGGATTTTTTTCTGTCGGGAGTCAATGATATTTAAGCCCTGTAGGTGCCTTGATTTCCCGGTTCTCCTACAATAAATATTCCAACTTCGTCTCTATTGAGATAATTAAAAATCTGTTAATGATGCTTTCAACAAAATTTAAAAATATTACAAACCCGGCAGATGTACTAACTGTGTATAATGGTTGATGTTTATGTAATCCAACTGTCGATTTGTTTAAGAAAATTTATTTATCTAAACATATCGACAGTGCTAAGCCAAGATGCGCGTATTAGGAACATTTTGTATACCTACCATAGTGGACTTATTGCATGCAAAAAACACAAACTTAGAGGCTTCGCAGCAAATATCATATTCTATATAATGTCGTCCATCATACCATCATGCTGTTTTCATATTCTGGTTAGAAAAAAGGACTGACCTCCATACTGTCCTATCTAGACATACATACCTACATCTGTTGCATAGAAAACAAAATATCTTAAAATATTCAATAATTTGGATTTATGGGTTTATAGTTTGGTACTTATTCTTCAACTAACATACTATCGTTATCGATAGTTGGATCTCATGTATTACATGCAACTAGTTTCTTATTGTTTTTTTGCGTTTATCTTAATTACATATTTCAACTGTCGATTTGTTTAAGAGAACTTTGTTCTCTTAACATATCGACAATGTTTCAAGCCAGGATACGCGAGAATTGTATGCAGGGTCTACTTTTTTCACGGCTTTTCCAAGTCATAAAACACCAACATAGTGGCTTCACAGCATATATGTTCCATACACGGATTTACTCAGAATTCGGAGTAAAATATTTCGTGTGAGTTTTGTGTGCGTATGCGTGTACTTGTGCGTGCGTGCGTGCGTGCGTGCGTGCATGTGTGTGTGTGTGTGTGAGGGTGTGTGTGTGTGTGTGTCCGTCTCCCCTTATAACTTTTGATCTGCTCAATTTACAGAGCCCAAAACTTCAGAATACATAAATAGTTATAGGCCTACAAAACTTTTATACTCAGAATTTTGAATTTTTGTTTCAGTCAGGGGTTATCAACTTTTGAATTTTTACTTTATTTTTCCATATATCTCAGAAACCATAAAAGCTTAAACGCTGAAAATTGGTACGAACATAGACAACTACAAAATCTCAAACGAGTTTTTTCAAAAAAATTCCAGAGTTTCTCAAACATTTTTTATTAAGAAAAACATTTTTTTAAATTTATGTGTTTAACTGCCTATATTTCCTTAGTTTTTAATAATATCGAAAAAAACCGAAACAATCCAAATAGATAATTTAATTTTCTATAAAACATAGTAACATTGTAGTAGTACATCTCAAATTTACATAAATTGAATTTAGTGACGACATTGCTTCATACGATTTCTATGGCAGTCGCCTATACACAATATTATAATATATTATGTAGGTATCTACATTCATGTTTATAAATTTATTTAAAATTATTTCTCACGTAACTCTTGCTTATCGGGGCTGGAAACACTAGGTAAATAAATTAGATGAAATTGTCGAATAGCAATGAAATGGCCACATGCACAGGGTGCAAGGAAGTATTTATTATTATTTTTAAATTTTATATATATTTTTTCAATGGCGAGCCTTTGAATTTTGTTTTATTCTATAATTTATTTTGAAAGAAATAATGTTTGGGTACATATTAAATTTATATGATGTACCTAGTACGTAAGTACTTCATCTAATAAATAGTGACATTAAACAAAGTAGGTACCTATGTAGTGTGTTTTATATAATATTTAAATAATGAATTTCCCCAACATTTTTTAACACAAAATTATCTTTTGACTAAATATATCACAACAAAAAAATCATATAAAAACTTTTGTTATTTGTATAATATACGAGTACTTCAAAATATATAAAAGATTCATAAAATCCTAGATGTTATACTCCCGGTTGATATCTATATGGAAATTTAAAAAAAAGTTCAACGCTCTTAAATTTGTGCATGCCTTTCGATTACACGATTGTATAAAACTCTACGATAGACGAGATCAAATGTTTGTTGGTGTAACATCGTTGAAAAAATATTGAGATGGTCTTATGTTATAGGTAATAATGTAGTTTTCTTCAAAACTGCGTATAAAAACACCGTCGGACTCAACAGTAAGCTGTCAATAAATTGAACAATAATTCACAATATGTTTCTAAACATCGTAGGTATTTAAAAAAACATAGTTGTTAAATTGATAATATCAGTCCATCGACATTGAAATAAACATCCCTATAATATAGAACGAGCAATTTAATTGATATATTTTTTTTAATATCCTTATTGATATTACAAAAGATGTTTTTAATTTTACTCTGACACTAATGAACATTCGGACAAACTTCACCATCACACCACAGATGTTTGTCATAACATTGTACGTAAGTTAATGTAAAATAATCCTTACAAATAATAAGTAAAATGTTGTTAGTACGCATGTTGATGTTAACTCATTATGGACAGTATTTATGTCTTCAATACGCATGTCTGGAGCAAAGCACGGACCGGGACAGTGTTCTGTCCTTTTCTAACACATACCAATGAAGCGCTATCTGTGTCGCTCACAATCACGGATCGGCAAAATTTCGTATTACTATGAGATAATATGTAGAAAAATTACGTTCATATAAATTATGCACACAATCCTATAATATACGAATTTTGGCGCTATATACAAACACGCATCTACTAACAAAGTTACTAGGTACCATTATAACGTATTTTGGCAAGTGTTTTGAATAAGTTTTTTGGATATAATATATATTTATTAATTTTAGAAGGCAGTGTAGTGCACTTATGTACACACTAAGAAATCGCCTGTGTACAGAAGGCGTAGTAATAAAGCTAGAACAAATGGACGTGAAAACTATATAAAATATACGAAATATATAAAATATCGAAAAATATACACGTGGACGCAATCATGATGTCAACTATGCATAGGAAAGTTTTTAATATACACCGGAAGTAGTAATAAAGATAGAAAAATGGACGTGAAAACTATATGAAGAAATATATAAAATATACAAAAAATATACACCGGACGCAGTAATAAAGATAAAACAATGGACGTGAAAACTATAGGAAGATATTTGTAAAATATACAAAAAATATACACATGGACGCAAGTATGAAAATGACGTGTCAAACGTACCAAAATAGGATAAAACTGAATATTTATATTTTTCAATTTACAAGAAAAACCTTATGGCTACAATGATTGTGAGCAACAAATAGCTCTAAATTCACTGACATAAACCTAAAATAATAAGTAGAAGTGGTGGACGCCGATCTGTCGGATATTTGGCGGACGCAAAAAATGTAGTGGGATCTATATATATATAAAATATGTTATATTTGATGTGAAAACATCAAATATAACATATATATATATATATATATATATATATATATATATATATATATATATATATATATATATATATATATATATATATATATATATATATATATATATATATATATATATATATATATATATATATATATATATATATATATATATATATATATATATATATATATATATATATATATATATATATATATATATATATATATATATATATATATATATATATATATATATATATATATATATATATATATATATATATATATATATATATATATATATATATATATATATATATATATATATATATATATATATATATATATATATATATATATATGAAAAAGAATTTTCTGGGTTAACCCGTGTCAGATAGTCCTGAGAAGGACTGTTTAAGACCTGACGTTTCGCCCGAATATCATCGGGCATTGTCGAAGGAACGCAACGAAAACCGAGCGAGAACGAACGCGCGCGAAACACGACCGCACACACCTAAGGCTTTCCGTCAAGTGAGAAGCGCCGAAAAACTTGCCGAAACAATCCGCCAAGAGACGTGTCATATCATAAGAAAAGCTCGCGACCCTAAAAGAAATATGTCTTCGGAAGAATTTAAAGCCCTCAAAGCATTAAAATCTAACCGAGATATAATTGTTCTACCGGCTGATAAGGGAAACGCGACCGTTTTAATGAACTCCGATGAGTACATAATTAAAATGCGTGACATTCTCTCAGATTCAATTTACAAAGAAAACAAATCGGACCCTACCACTTACTTAGAAAAGACAACAAAATCTAAAATAATGTCCACCAAATTCGATTCCGAACTCCAAAAACAACTTATCCCACGAGAAAAATCGTCACGGATCCCAAAAATATACGGTCTACCTAAAGTACATAAAGCAGAAGTACCCTTAAGGCCCATAGTTAGCTCATACGGATCCCCCCTTCAATCACTTGCTAAATACCTTGCTAAAGAATTACAGCCCCATGTTGAAAAATCAGACTCTTACATTAAAAATTCTGAACATTTTATAAACACAATATCTAACTATAAAATAAACACAGGTGACACTCTGGTAAGCTTTGATGTAGTGTCATTATTCACTAAAATTCCCATCAAAGAGTCAATCGAATTATTAAAAACAAAGTTAAAATTATCAAAAGATATCATCAATTTAATCGATCACTGTCTAAATAATACCTACTTTCAATTTGAAGGAAAAATATACAAGCAAACAGAAGGTGCTCCGATGGGCTTAAGTCCGGTTATTGCCAACATATTCATGACATTCCTAGAAACCGATATTTTAAAACAGACAAATTTAAAACCACTCTTATGGCGTAGATATGTCGACGACATTTTTGTTATATGGCCCCACGGTACCGATAAACTGACAGATTTTCTAAAATATATTAATAGTTTCCACTCGGACATTCAATTTACTATGGAAATCGAAGAAAATAATAGCTTACCTTTCTTGGATGTCCTTGTCATCAAAAATGACGATGGCACACTTGGTCATACAGTTTATAGAAAGCCTACTCACACAAACAGATATCTAAATGCAAATTCAAACCATAGCCCGGCTCAATTATCTTCTATAATTAATACTCTAGTGACCCGATCCTTCAGACTATCTGATAATAATAACATAAACAACGAACTTGACTGTCTCAAAAACGCTCTCATCTCCAACGGTTATTCAAAATCACGAATCGAACAATCTATTAAACGCTACAGTAATAAAAATATCAAAAAACCAGAACTTCCTCCGACTTCAATAGCTTTTTTGCCATATATCAAGGGCACGACAGACAAGATAAGCCGCATTCTGAAGAAAAATAACATAAAAACAATTTTCAGAACAGAAAATAAAATATCTACCTTTCTTCGCAATCCCAAAGATTCAGTTGCACTCGAGTCGCACGGAGTATATAAAATTCCATGCAATTCGTGTGACAAAGTATACATCGGTCGCTCCAATAGAAAAATATCCTCACGAGTAGCAGAACATAGAGTAGACGTCAAAAATAAGAAGTTAACTTCGTCGTTAGTCCAACACGTTCTTAACGAAGGCCACACTATTGATTTCGAAAATTCATCCACCATCGCTAACTTAAATTCCGAACCACAACGCATATACAGAGAGGCAATTGAGATTTTCAAACATGCAAATAATATGAACAGCAGAAATGACGCGATAAGAATTCCTCAAACATGGACAAATATTCTAGATAGTAATACTCATAAAACTAAAGTAATAATTAGAAATTCAATACCTCCACACATAACAAAACAAACAATATTTGAAAAACCCACTATTAAAATGACAACTCGTTCGCAAAGTCGGCTTAACGGTACAAATAATAGAACAAATAGCTAATAGGTGCGGGGAGTGAAGGGGTAGAGGGGGGAGGGGAACCTACCCGCTCGCTACCTCTGCGCTCATGCATAGACTGGCGCTTCTCACTTGACGGAAAGCCTTAGGTGTGTGCGGTCGTGTTTCCGCGCGCGTTCGTTCTCGCTCGGTTTTCGTTGCGTTCCTTCGACAATGCCCGATGATATTCGGGCGAAACGTCAGGTCTTAAACAGTCCTTCTCAGGACTATCTGACACGGGTTAACCCAGAAAATTCTTTTTCATCTTATACCCGTGAAAACCTAAAAGTTAACATATATATATATATATATATATATATAATATATATATATATATATATATATATATATATATATATATATATATATATATATATATATATATATATATATATATATATATATATATATATATATATATATATATATATATATATATATATATATATATGTATAGCTACTTTTCCGTCTATCCGCTCGTTTTCGTCCTGAAAAGGACGGTTTTGCCGACGTTTCAACCGAATATCATCGGTCATTATCGAGGCTGGTCGGTTCGCAAACGTAGACACGGTGCGACTGACAGTGGCGTGGAAACCAGTACTTAATTCATATTCGTGACCGCGCATGGTTAAGCGAATCAACGCCAATGACGCCAGTGCATACCGCTACAACTGTTCCCCCGCCCTCTGCCCTCCCGCACCTAGCTGTACGGCGATCGACACGCGCACATACCAGCGTGACGTCATACGACGAACGATATACAGCACGGTCACCGAGCTGCAGGGGAGACACCCTCACCACACCACCACTAACAACAGAGCGCGAATCGCCGGTTACTCATGCTCACACCGCCACCCCTCCCACACGCCGCATCACACGCCAATACACCAACACGATACACAAATAGGAACGCGAAATGGAACGCGAAATGCAACGCGGTGTCAGTCGCACCGTGTCTACGTTTGCGAACCGACCAGCCTCGATAATGACCGATGATATTCGGTTGAAACGTCGGCAAAACCGTCCTTTTCAGGACGAAAACGAGCGGATAGCCCGGAAAAGTAGCTATACTTTATATATATATATATATATATATATATATATATATATATTATATATATATATATATATATATATATATATATATATATATATATATATATATATATATATATATACTATATATATATATATATATATATATATATATATATATATATATATATATATATATATATATATAATATATATATATATATATATATATATATATATATATATATATATATATATATATATATATATATATATATATATATATATATATATATATACTATATATATATTATATATATATATATATATATATATATATATATATATATATATATATATATATATTATATATATATATATATATATATATATATATATAGTATATATATATATATATATATATATACATATATATATATATACATATATATATATATATATATATATATAATATATATATATATATATATATATATATATATATATATATTAATATATATATATATATATATATATATATATATATATATATATATATATATATATATATATATATATATATATATAAATATATATATATATATATATATATATATATATATATATATATATATATATATAGTAACAGAAAAAGTAACAGAAAAATATCAGCCAGGGTCGCAGAGCATAGAGTGGATTCAAACAATAGAAAATTAACGTCTTCACTAGTCCAACATACTCTGAACGAAGGACATCAAATCGATTTCGATAATGCACGCGTAGTTGCAAGTATTAACACAGAAACAGTAAGAATTTATAGAGAGGCAATTGAAATTTACAAAAGGAAGAATGTCGTGAATAATCGAGACGATGGTGTGCGTCTCCCGCTGGCCTGGAAAAATATCTTACATAAAAATAGAATCGACAATAAAAATAAAAATAACATTATAAAACATTCATTAAATACCTCAGAAATTGACAGCAATAAAAATCCCATTACACTAAACCCATTAAATGTTAAACGCCAAACAAATAAAATTAATACAATAGGTACATCATTAAGCGTGAATAAAAATCCCATTACACTAAACCCATTAAATGTTAAACGCCAAACAAATAAAATTAATACAATAGATACATCATTAAGCGTGAGGCGAATCACCAGAAGCCAGTCAAAAGCCATTAAGGCGAACAAAAGCGGGGAAAACCCATCTACCCCAACAGTTTAAACTTTAACTTTCCAATCTTCACTTGGTGCTAGGTTCTCGGCTCGAACGGACGTGCTTGCACTGACACACGAAGCGAGAATCTATCAACAAGGCCCTGAAGATGCCTGGTGTGATCCAGGCGAAACGTCGGTTGACGAAAGATCCTTCCAAGGATCTGATTTTGACGCGGGATAACCCCAAAGATAATAATAATTTCATATATATATATATATATATATATATATATATATATATATATATATATATATATATATATATATATATATATATATATATATATATATATATATATATATATATATATATATATATATATATATATATATATATATATATATATATATATATATATATATATATATATATCCCGCAATACTTGTTGCGTCACCTATGTGAAATTCGTATAGGGTTGTTGCGTCCACCAACTTTTCGCGTCCGGTATACGGACGCAAGATAATTTTCACGCCAAAAACTACCATTCTGTTGCTTATACCATAGAGAATCAACTGGCAAAAATTTACATGGAAGCAAAAAAAATATCAAAATATCTTGAAATGAATATTATTAGTTCAACCATTGGCCGCACGGAGATTTATTCAGTGTATATTTTGAAGGTGTATATTTTTACTAAGCCACCGATCGTTTTGCATCCGCGGCAAAATATTACATGTTGACCTTGGCCGCACGGAGATTTGTTCGGAGTATATTTTGAAGGTGATTTATATATATGGCTCCGATCGTCTTGCGTCCGCGCTCAATACTCTTCAACCATGTCTCTGTGACCTTCGCGATAAAATGAATACAATTCAACGCATTTTAAATATTGCCTTGAAAAAGCGCGTACCTACTTACTTTTATTTTTACGACTTCATACAACTGTCGATATATGTATTGATACCTACTCTCTCTCGTGCGCGTACCTACTTACTTTCAGTTTTACAAAGTTCATACTAGGTATATGTTGATTTGATTATTGTTACTTTCTCATGCGCGGACCTACTTACTTTTATTTTTACATAGCGCGTACCTACTTACTTACTATTGCAATGTTAATATTTTTATAGAAAATTTCCATATATCTCAGAAACCATAAAAGCTAGAACACTGAAAATTGGAATCAACATAGACATATACAAAATCTAAAATGAGTTTTTTCAAAAAAATTCCAGGGTTTCTCAAACATTATTTGTAAAGAAAAATATTTTTTTATGATAAATTTATGAGTTTAACTGCCTATGTTTCCATTTTTTTGAATATCGAAAAAAACCGAAAAACCCCAACTAGATAATTTAATTTTCCAACTGTCGATTCGTTTATGAGAATTCAATTCTCTGAATGAATCGTCCTTATTAAGCCAAGATGCGTGTACGAAAGAACATTTTTTATGGCATAGTGGACTTTTTGCATGCTAATAACATCAACTAGAGGCCTCGCAGCATATATGTTCCATTACATGGATTTACTCAGAATACGGAGTAGAACATTTTATGTGAGTTTTGTGTGTCTGTGTGTCCGTCCCCTCTTATAACTTTTGATCCGCTCAATTTACAGAGCCCAAAATTTCAGAATATATAAAAAGTTATAGGCCTACAAAACTTTTATACTTAGAATTTTGAATTTTTGTTTCAGTCAGGGGTTATAAACTTTTGAAATTTTGGTATATTTTTCCATATATCTCAGAAACCATAAAAGCTAGAACGCTGAAAATTGGTATAAATATAGACAAACACAAAATATCAAATGAGTATTAAAAAAAAATCCAGGGTGTCTCAAACATTTTTTAATAAGAAAAATATTTTTTTATGAAAAATTTATGAGTTTAACTGCCTATATTTCCAAATTTTTTTAAAAACATTGAACAAACCGAAACACCCCAACTAGATAATTTTATTTTCTATAAAAAATATAACCATTGTATTAGCACATCTCAAATTCTTTTTAACAATTTTTATAAAAATTGAATTTAGTGACGACATTCCTTCATACAATTTGTATGGCAGTCGCCTACACACAATATCTAAGAAGACTTAATTGTTTGATACTAATCTCCAAACATACATACATACCATCATGCTGTTTTCATATTCTGGGTAGGATCAAAGGACTGACATCCATACTATCCTATCTTGACATACATACATAATTTAACTGTCACAATCCTTTTCCCATCCTTTTTTTTCTCTTCCCTTCCTTTCCCGTCACAGGCAAACATACATCTTAGTTATATTTAAATTAATGATGTTTAAAATGTTTCATATTTAATATCTGTGGACATATGTAATTGGTCTGTTTATTTTTATTTTATAGTGTATTATACTATTTTAGTATTTTAAGACTGTATTTGTCCCTAAATAAATAAATAAATAAATAAATACCTAGGTAATGTGTTGTATAGAAAACCAAATATCTTTAAATATTAAACAATTTATATTTATGGGTTTATAGTTTGATACTTATTCTTCAACTATACATACTATCGCTATCGACAGTTGGATCTCATGTGTTACATGCAACTAATTTTAAAAATCTGTTGGTTAAAAAATCATCTTATTTTATAATAGACGAGTTTTCAATCGAATGTTGATATTCATTTTCGTTCAGTGTTTGAGTTCCTAAGTTGTTCAAGGTTTCAAAATAGTCGAGGTTTCAATCGTATGTTAATATTGGTTTTCGTTCAGTGTTTTATTTTCTAAATATGTATATCTGTTGATTAAAAAATTAACTTAACATATTGATATTAATTATCTTTCAGTGTTACAGTTATTTAATAAATAAATTGTCGTCTATCATTATTTAGAATATGATATTGAATAGTACACAACATTCATTTCGAAATGATTGTTGAATACCTACTATTATTGTTTAATTATTATATTTTTAGTACCTTATGTAAATAAATAAAAAATTAACAAACTCATTCATTTTATTGTTAATCATTGGTATCATACTGTACACTTTCATGGATCGATCCTCACTGCGTTCCACACAATGTGGGGTAACCATCGGCAGGTGAACGGGTGTGCATTATCCTATAAAAAAGCATGCCATGCGCATTTTTGTCGACACACCGGCATCTTTATTAATATATATTTTTTTTTTAATATAAAAAATGAATATGTCCTTGTTAAACAAGTACATATACATCTTCCTACGTTCCCTAAAAAAATCAAATAAATGCATGTGCTATAGGTAAACGAAATCGGTCGAGACAGGATTCGAACTCGCGACCACTGGATTACCAGCCCAGCGCGCTAGCCGCTCTGCCATCGACCCATCCATCCATTAAATTAATATAAATGATATGAGAATATTTTAAAGCTTGGTGACTGTTTATTTTCGATGTCACTAAATGTTTATTAAGGGACATTTCATTTACTCCGTATATTATTTAAATCATTGGTTTTCAGTGAATTTTTGAGGAGTGAGTATAATTACTTTACCTTTTTTCAAACCATAGATTGGCCGCGTCCCGGCTTAAATAGAAATTCGTTAGTGGTAAACATAATTTCTACATTTCGACTACACACTACTACGATACGGCACGGTGAGAAGGTGGAAGCGTCAGGATCTTGTACTCTCCGCTTGCGAGAGAGTCAAATCTGGAAGGCGACTTCTACCAAGAATTCTACCCCCCGGTATCAGATGGCTCCCAACGTGTTGGCTGGATGAAATATCAGCTGGTTGAACCAGATGATAAAGAATCTTGTCATACACGAGGCGTGAGGGCACCAGCGCATGGGGAGTCTACGGATTTTCCATGCGTTCGGAGGATCGAGTTGTGATTCCGAACCTACCGTTGAGCTAGTCGGAGGTTTGGTGACAGTGACATGTCACATGGTAACCATCAGGCAAGGTCCACTCCAGTAATTTGCTGATAATCAAGGGTCTGATTCCCTTCTTAATCACACAGCATCCCACTCGTTTGCGAGAGTGATGCAAAATTTTATAGTGGAAATACCACTATTGGCGCCCGGCAATTCAATTAAAAAAAAAATTACAATAATACATTCACTGTACATCCAGTAGAATGTAATTATTCATCAATTATGTAGACGAATTACTCCAAGAGGTTCGTTCTAGAAAGAAAAATAAATCTTGTATACACCTACATACTCGGGACCAAAAGGTCAGCTGAGTTATTTTCTTGTATATTAAAAATCATATTTTGTTTTAAATTAGGGCGTTGCTAGGGTAAGACAATAATGATCGTCAAAGAAACCGGGAGCAATTGATGCAGGTATAACATTTAGTGGTACCCTGGTGACATCAATTGTCTTCCCTAACAATAGCCCCGAATATAATTTTTAAACATTTTTTATTGTTATTAACCTTGGCCTTCGTAAATATTTTAAAATATATTAATTCTGTTGTTGGTTCAGGTATTTTCGGTTTTAACGTTCATAATTGTATTCTTTTAATCTGTACCCAGTTCGAAAACACAATACATCACCATCATATAAAATAACCTTTTTTCAATACCGCGCAAAGACCATTTATTTGGGTTCTGCAATAAAACATGGTCAGCAACTAATTGTCTCAGAGATTTGGATTTTCCGCACTTAAATATTTCAATGCTTATTATTCAAATATAGATTCAGACTACCTGAAAAAAAAATCGAACCCTTTTAACCTTCATCGATCGTTATGTAAATCCCAGCCGACGGTGCTTTCAGATGTTTTAAATCCGGTTTCAAATATTCAAAATAAATAGTTACAGTTTTACATTTCCGTTTTTTTTGTTTCTTTTCTCAATTGTTACTCTAACGTCGTATTGTCCTCTAGCGAGATACACGGAGGTTGATTTTGCGCAATCCGGGTCTAGCCACCGACGAATTCACTGATGCCGTATTGCTCATAATTCCCGGGGTGGATCTGGTTGCCGAAAGAAACAAACGTGTAATTCGCGAAAGGATATATTCGCGTTAGGCAATTTTACTTTTCAATGAATTTTTTTGCAATGTACGCGCCGGACACGTGACTTTTGATAAACGTCATATATCGCGCGTTAGGGGCCTTAATACAGCTCTCGCGAGTATGAGTTTTGATAAATCCGTGTCTGACGCTCGTCATTGTAAATTACTTCAAGACAGTTACGAAAACATTAATTTTTTCCATGTTGATTGTATCTCGCGCGTCACTTCCGATAAAAAAATGTCGCACATCGCGCAATAGTGCTTTCATACAGCCCTCGCGAGTGTGAATTTTGATGGAATTGCGCGTGTGATACTTCTCAATATAAGTTCACTTCAAAATAAACGGTTTCAACACTGAAAACACTGTCACCGATAGTACCAGTTAAAATATTACGTGGCCAGGGTTAATTAACTTAATTAGAGTAAATGTATTTATTATGTTAGTCTCGATCCCACGCAGAATGCAGAATTATGTAATTATAAATTTTAAGATAATTTTTATGTTAAGTATGCACAAATGATTTGCGTGCCGATAATTTGAACATTTTATACCCCTGTACACCCCCTCTCTTCGAGACAGGGGTACCTTTATTATATAAGGTAGAATCCTACTACCTGGACAGTTAGTTAGTAAGAGTTAGTAAGAGGTCAGTAATCAGTGAGCATTATATAGTCGAGTCAGTAGTAAGTCTAGTTGAAACACAGTCGAAGTCTTTAGTGGGCCTAAGGGCCGTGTGAGGCGGTCAGGGCTTAGGCCCTGGCCGCCGTCTTCAAAGTTTTAAGTTAAAGACCAAAGTTATTTTTAAAAGAACATTAACATTTTTTTTAAAAAAAGAATCAGTGAGTCGAATCTACGTAATAATCGTTCGGTAGCTATTAAAGTTTAATTGTTTTATAGTAACTAGAGTTCAAGTTAAATCAATAACTAGTCTCGCCTACGGGCCTTGGCAAGACCAAGTTGACTTCGTCGATATCGAAAATTCTATTCACCATTCATCTGACCCAGGAGGCAGTGTGGGAATAAGAAAAGACTAAATATAGTCACCCATCCATCTGACCAAATGGCAGTGTGGGGACGTATTTAGGGCTTACGAGCCTAATCGACAAATGATTAAGAATGAATTAGAAGTAAATTCAGAAATATATCCAGCGCCGAACGATAATAAGTGGACATCACGCACCGAAGGACACGGAATGAGCCAACGCGATCTTCCAGGATTGTGCAGAACGAGCGCCCAGCGTTATCGCGAACCGCGAAACGTTGCGGGCGCCTAGACAATAACAGTCGCACCGCGAACTTAACTTTGACCTGCAAACAAGGTACAGTGAATTTTTATTTTTAAAGGTGAAAAACAAATAGAACTTCAAGTGAGAAATATACATAACTTCAAGTGAAAATCAACGAACATTTTATTTTTGAACTATATAATTTCAAATGTAACCATGTATAATTCCTTTAGTAGCGTCATGGCCATGTCTACGCACCATTATAGGTATTATTTGTTTTCTTGTATTCTGCGATTGGGATCGCATCCGTAAATTTATTGTATTTTGTGTATTATTTTCTGTATGTCTATAATATTTAAATTGATTTTTTTGTTTTGAAGAGTATAATTAAACTGACAAGAGAATTAACTTAAAAATTCTTTTATTACTGGAGTGAGCCCTTGTCATTACGATACGGCACGGTGAGAAGGTGGAAGCGTCAGGATCTTGTACTCTCCGCTTGCGAGAGAGTCAAATCTGGAAGGCGACTTCTACCAAGAATTCTACCCCCCGGTATCAATACTTTGCATTGGATTTTTTTCTGTCGGGAGTCAATGATATTTAAGCCCTGTAGGTGCCTTGATTTCCCGGTTCTCCTACAATAAATATTCCAACTTCGTCTCTATTGAGATAATTAAAAATCTGTTAATGATGCTTTCAACAAAATTTAAAAATATTACAAACCCGGCAGATGTTGTACTAACTGTGTATAATGGTTGATGTTTATGTAATCCAACTGTCGATTTGTTTAAGAAAATTTATTTATCTAAACATATCGACAGTACTAAGCCAAGATGCGCATATTAGGAACATTTTGTATACCTACCATAGTGGACTTATTGCATGCAAAAAACACAAACTTAGAGGCTTCGCAGCAAATATCATATTCTATATAATGTCGTCCATCATACCATCATGCTGTTTTCATATTCTGGTTAGAAAAAAGGACTGACCTCTATACTGTCCTATCTTGACATACATACCTACATCTGTTGTATAGAAAACAAAATATCTTAAAATATTCAATAATTTGGATTTATGGGTTTATAGTTTGGTACTTATTCTTCAACTAACATACTATCGTTATCGATAGTTGGATCTCATGTATTACATGCAACTAGTTTCTTATTGTTTTTTTGCGTTTATCTTAATTACATATTTCAACTGTCGATTTGTTTAAGAGACCTTTGTTCTCTTAACATATCGACAATGTTTCAAGCCAGGATACGCGAGAATTGTATGCAGGGTCTACTTTTTTCACGGCTTTTCAAAGTCATAAAACACCAACATAGTGGCTTCACAGCATATATGTTCCATACACGGATTTACTCAGAATTCGGAGTAAAATATTTCGTGTGAGTTTTGTGTGCGTATGCGTGTGCTTGTGCGTGCGTGCGTGCGTGCATGCGTGCGTGCGTGCATGCGTGCGTGCGTGCGTGCATGCGTGCGTGCGTGCGTGCATGTGTGTGTGTGTGTGAGGGTGTGTGTGTGTGTGTGTCCGTCTCCCCTTATAACTTTTGATCTGCTCAATTTACAGAGCCCAAAACTTCAGAATACATAAATAGTTATAGGCCTACAAAACTTTTATACTCAGAATTTTGAATTTTTGTTTCAGTCAGGGGTTATCAACTTTTGAATTTTTACTTTATTTTTCCATATATCTCAGAAACCATAAAAGCTTGAACGCTGAAAATTGGTACGAACATAGACAAATACAAAATCTCAAACGAGTTTTTTCAAAAAAATTCCAGAGTTTCTCAAACATTTTTTATTAAGAAAAACATTTTTTTAAATTTATGTGTTTAACTGCCTATATTTCCTTAGTTTTTAATAATATCGAAAAAAACCGAAACAATCCAAATAGATAATTTAATTTTCTATAAAACATAGTAACATTGTAGTAGTACATCTCAAATTTACATAAATTGAATTTAGTGACGACATTGCTTCATACGATTTCTATGGCAGTCGCCTATACACAATATTATAATATATTATGTAGGTATCTACATTCATGTTTATAAATTTATTAAAAATTATTTCTCACGTAACTCTTGCTTATCGGGGCTGGAAACACTAGGTAAATAAATTAGATGAAATTGTCGAATAGCAATGAAATGGCCACATGCACAGGGTGCAAGGAAGTATTTATTATTATTTTTAAATTTTATATATATTTTTTCAATGGCGAGCCTTTGAATTTTGTTTTATTTTATAATTTATTTTGAAAGAAATAATGTTTGGGTACATATTAAATTTATATGATGTACCTAGTACGTAAGTACTTCATCTAATAAATAGTGACATTAAACAAAGTAGGTACCTATGTAGTGTGTTTTATATAATATTTAAATAATGAATTTCCCCAACATTTTTAACACAAAATTATCTTTTGACTAAATATATCACAACAAAAAAATCAAATAAAAACTTTTGTTATTTGTATAATATACGAGTACTTCAAAATATATAAAAGATTCATAAAATCCTAGATGTTATACTCCCGGTTGATATCTATATGAAAATTAAAAAAAAAGTTCAACGCTCTTAAATTTGTGCATGCCTTTCGATTACACGATTGTATAAAACTCTACGATAGAGGAGATCAAATGTTTGTTGGTGTAACATCGTTGAAAAAATATTGAGATGGTCTTATGTTATAATAATGTAGTTTTCTTCAAAACTGCGTATAAAAACACCGTCGGACTCAACAGTAAGCTGTCAATAAATTGAACAATAATTCACAATATGTTTCTAAACATCGTAGGTATTTAAAAAAACATAGTTGTTAAATTGATAATATCAGTCCATCGACATTGAAATAAACATCCCTATAATATAGAACGAGCAATTTAATTGATATATTTTTTTTAATATCCTTATTGATATTACAAAAGATGTTTTTAATTTTACTCTGACACTAATGAACATTCGGACAAACTTCACCATCACACCACAGATGTTTGTCATAACATTGTACGTAAGTTAATGTAAAATAATCCTTACAAATAATAAGTAAAATGTTGTTAGTACGCATGTTGATGTTAACTCATTATGGACAGTATTTATGTCTTCAATACGCATGTCTGGAGCAAAGCACGGACCGGGACAGTGTTCTGTCCTTTTCTAACACATACCAATGAAGCGCTATCTGTGTCGCTCACAATCACGGATCGGCAAAATTTCGTATTACTATGAGATAATATGTAGAAAAATTACGTTCATATAAATTATGCACACAATCCTATAATATACGAATTTTGGCGCTATATACAAACACGCATCTACTAACAAAGTTACTAGGTACCATTATAACGTATTTTGGCAAGTGTTTTGAATAAGTTTTTTGGATATAATATATATTTATTAATTTTAGAAGGCAGTGTAGTGCACTTATGTACACACTAAGAAATCGCCTGTGTACAGAAGGCGTAGTAATAAAGCTAGAACAAATGGACGTGAAAACTATATAAAATATACGAAATATATAAAATATCGAAAAATATACACATGGACGCAAGTATGATGTCAATTATGCATAGGAAAGTTTTTAATAAACACCGGAAGTAGTAATAAAGATAGAAAAATGGACGTGAAAACTATATGAAGAAATATATAAAATATACAAAAAATATACACCGGACGCAGTAATAAAGATAAAAAAATGGACGTGAAAACTATAGGAAGATATTTGTAAAATATACAAAAAATATACACATGGACGCAAGTATGAAAATGACGTGTCAAACGTACCAAAATAGGATAAAACTGAATATTTATATTTTTCAATTTACAAGAAAAACCTTATGGCTACAATGATTGTGAGCAACAAATAGCTCTAAATTCACTGACATAAACCTAAAATAATAAGTAGAAGTGGTGGACGCCGATCTGTCGGATATTTGGCGGACGCAAAAAATGTAGTGGGATATATATATATATATATATATATATATATATATATATATATATATATATATATATATATATATATATATATATATATATATATATATATATATATATATATATATATATATATATATATATATATATATATATATATATATATATATATATATATATATATATATATATATATATATATATATATATATATATATATATATATATATATATATATATATATATATATATATATATATATATATATATATATATATATATATATATATATATATATATATATATATATATATATATATATATATATATATATATATATATATATATATATATATATATATATATATATATATATATATATATATATATATATATATATATATATATATATATATATATATATATATATATATATATATATATATATATATATATATATATATATATATATATATATATATATATATATATATATATATATATATATATAATTGCAAAGGTATGGTGGTGTATGAGAAAAGAAAAAGAGAAGCTAAAATTATACTCACCATAAAACCTTACCACCAGCAGTCAGCGATATTGCAATGAGACTCATTTAAAATAATGCAAATATCTCAGTATCTCAGGGCGTGTTGTTTATTGATTAAGACAAAAAAAAGAATATATTTAAGTATCAAATAAGAATTTTCTGTTCAATGAAACAGTAATTAAAACATGAAAAGCTGAGTCAGATGTGATTGTAGGGAAGACCAAGACGTGATGAAAGAAACGCACAAATACAAAAGAAATTACAATTTATTCATATCATGGTTGGCAAGGAGTGTTAAATATGATGCAGTTATCTACGTTACCTGAACTAAGCTAAATATTTGACATTTTAATAAAATAATTTAATTCTTAAATTACAATTTACAAGTTTTTAAATGTTTTTCTAGACCATGTGGTGTATAATAAAAAGAAATATCAGACATGACATAATTAAACAGATTCAACTAAATTTTCAAATGATATCAGTATTTCATATGTTTTTTTTTTATAATAACCAAGAAATGAAACAGTTTTATGAATTTCCATCTTCTTGAAGATGATCAGCAGGTACAGTTTTTGTGATGAGAACTACCATCGTAGTATTTACGTCGATTTGATGTGCAATTTACAGGTGTTTTAGTCATTATCAAGTCATGATGTGCAAATATGAGCATGCACCAACCATGATATTTAAAATTATTCATTTTCAGTCATCCATGGTGTACATAGTAAAGTACACCAATGTTGAAGAATGATGAAAAGACAGCATGAACAAACAAGATAAAGAAAGTAAAGAAGAAAGCAAAGAAGCAAGGAAGCAAGGAACAAAGGACAAAGGACAAAGGAGGCGGTTATATTTCCTGCAAGAATTCAGTTAAATTAGCGAACGTGACTCATGCCAGATATTTTATATAGACGAGGATCGATGAAATTAGATAGAGAACTTACCCAGCCTCCTTTGAACTTAAATTTCCAGTCTTTGCTGGGTAATTTTGCGTAGGCCATTGTTGAACGATGACACCTCGTGTCGGCTGTCAGCGTTGAAAAGAAAGGCATAGATATTTCGACCCGCCTAGCTAATCCGTTCACGGCTGTGTTCGCCTTACAACTTTTTTAGAAATATTGCCAATATTGCGAAGTGCGTTCGTTTAAGACATTTTTATAAACATTAAATTAAAATTATTAAATAGTGACGTGTAAATACAAAATAACGTCACATACCTCCTCTGTTAACAAAAAAAAAAGAAAAAAAAGTGTTTTGATAGTAAATTTGAAAAACAGAAATTAGTGAATATAACTGGCATAAGTCCCATGTTCTCCAACTCAACCGAATCCCGCGAGGAAAAACACCTACAATTTAAGGATAAGGAAAATGTTAGAGTTCAAATGACATAAGTCTATGTCGCTGATAACGACATATCCTTGTCATTTAAATAACTGGTGGCAGATCTGGAACAGTTACATAATAAAAAATAACCAAAATTATCCACCATAAAAATATATAAAATTCTTAGACTAGCTGAAACAGAAAATTTTCATATTAAATAAAAATTCCAAATTTTGACATACTTGCTGTCAAGATTACTATTCATTTAAATGAAACCCCTCTGTTCATAAAACAGACGTAATAACAATTATAATACAGTATTTACAGATCTAGTGGTGAACGTTTTCAGTCCACTCACGTTTGATTATTTAACCCCTTCAATGACACTCCCGAGAAGCGTTCATTATTTTTTTTTTATCGATGGAAAACTAAGGAAACCCCATCTTAGCTTTTCATCTTGTCTCCATATTGTGAGCTTGGATTAGCTATCATTTGTGCTAATTCTCATTGTGAGCTAGAATCTGCGGAAGAGGCTCTCATGTTGAAACAGCATCACTCAGATACCATGTATCTTCAAGCATGATACAGTTATCGTGAGTCCATCCTATAAACACCTTAACTCACGATAAAAAAAATTCATCATAGGGAAAATTTAAAGTTCAGAATATTTTCCCAGTTAAAACAGCATCATAGTCATCATATCAAATTGTGAGCTTAGCTCAGTATCATACATGTAAGTCTTAATTGTAAGCCAAGAAATGTGAAAGCTAACATGTAAATTTGTCTATGAAAGATTTATGTGTCAGACATAGCAAATGTAAAATATCATTATTTTAATAATCATTATCAATAACTATAAACATCAGTTATCATGAGTACCTCCTATAAACACCTTACCCATGATAAGAAAATTCATCGGGAAGATAAATGCATAAAATTTATCCACTTTGATCCCAGATGAAAAACATTTTTATATTAAACAAAAGAAATTTCATACCAGCATCTTATTTCTCCATATCAAATAATACTATAATGCAATCTCAAAATTAATATTTCAAGAATGTGATAAGTCCAACATTGAATTTGCATTACACTATTTCGATCATAACAGAATTCAATCTTAACTAAAATGTTGTTATATATCATGGTATTAGAGATCAGGTTTGGTAATAGATTACCCAATATGTCATACATAAAAGCATCAGCTAGACAGAACATCAAAAATGTAATATCTAATGACTAAATTTAATAAAAATTTATAACGTCTAATGAATTGTAACTCTTTCTATTGCACAGCAAGTGTGTCTCCTCATGTATGTCATGTAACAGTGTCTCTTCGTTATGATTAAGGACACTAGTACATACAAAATTATATAAAAAATAATCTACAAAATGACAAGAATTGAGAAAATTTGTAACATTCAATAATTTGTAATATCTTCTATCGCACACCAAGTGTGTCACCTCATGTATCTCACGTGACAGACAATGATCAGTGTCTCTTCGTTTTGATTACATCAGACATCTAGTTGACCAAACTAAATCTCCAGATGCAGTCTACGATAACTGAGTTGGTCGACACAGTTATCTGGAAGAAGACCATGGCATTACATGCACGTGATACCATAGATATAACTCTTATATGGTAGAAAAATGAGTGAATTATCAAATAAATTTCCTATTATTGTAATAAAAAAAAACAGAGTATAATGACATTTCAGCATTTTAAGTTATACCATGACATATAACAATCAATTTCATATTACAATATGAAATTGGTATTCATAAACAAGAACATTACATATTATACAGTAACCTACATGAAATAAAAAGGAGCTCTAGATATAAACTTTTATCAAATTGATATACTTAGGTTTTCATTCAGGATCATATTTACCATCAACACAATCTGTACTAGACAATTTTCCTTGGAAAATATCAGTTTTATAGTCCAACATCTAAACAATATAGGATAACATTTTAATATAAAAAAGCAAGTACAATGTAGCTCTACAAATTTTGACATAAAAATAGAACTAACTCATCTGAATGAAAACAAAAGTATATGACATCTCAATATTGTGAAGAAATACTCCATCACAGCATCCCCCACAATATCATTAAATTTAAATTTGTCGAGGAACCCATCATATTAAACATATGCCATCAGAGTACCAATATGTTCCTCGAGAAATTTCTCATTATAAAAAAAAACAGTATATTTACAGTGTAAACATTTATCAATGTTTGATTAATTTGGTCATCTGACATATTATAATCCTGAGAATGATAATAGCATTAAGCAGATATGGATGTCATGTATTGGCAATGAAAACATACAAATTATATGATACAGTTGTATCATACTGATGATACAGACATCAAAAAAATTTAATATTAATCTGGTTTTAAGAGATCCTTAATGTGAAAGTTCCCTACAGACTTATTTTGTTCATTCGCTAATGTATAAACTACAGGTGATATTTTTGCTATAATTTTGTTTCTAACAAAGCGTGGAGCTAATTTTGATGAAAAGAATTCAGCACCTTTGGAGTTTATAAAATTTCTCCGGTAGACAAAGTCACCTACATTATAAGAGCGTTCGACCCTATTTTTGTTATACAAAGTGGCATTGCGTTTAAAAGATTGCGTTTAAAAGCTGACATAAGGTTCTTCTGAACTTCAAAAAAAAAATTCTTAATTCATCTAGCATTTCAGCATAATCATGGGGCTTTTCTATTTGCATGTCATCTGCTGAGATGGGTCCAGGTTGATACCTTTGATGCATCTCACCTGACAGAATTTGTTCACGACCGTGAAAAAGAAAATAAGGTGTATATCCCGTTGAGATATTTACTGTACCATTCATATAACGCAGCAGCATACTTTGATGAAATCATCAATTTATAATTTTCATAAAGCTATAAATTCAAAACTAAGTAACTACTTCAAAACTTTAAGCAAAGTATTAATCAATCAAAAATTATATTCCCAAGAAAGTTGATTTCAAAATCAAATTAATCAAATTTAAAAGCATAATGTTGGCTTTGTTCGCCACTTGTTCAAATACACAAAATAGAAATCATCACAGTGCGCCCAATGCCAAACAGTTGAACACCCAAGGCTGAACAAGATTATTAAACAGAAATCTGTCCATCCAAAGCCTATCCAAAAATCCGACACCGCACTACACCGCAATATAATTTCATCCTTGTAATTGATTCGTCATCTATACGTTCTATTTTTAAAGAAATTTTATATTGTGGAAATGTCAAAAGAAAGTGCAGAAACGTACGAATGATTTTGTAACATCACCTTATTACTCACAATATAGGATGATTTGATACAACATGATTAATTATTCGTACCGAAAACAATAATCTTTGTAATGTGTATGACAATTACAAAAAAAGAAGAGTTTCTTTATAAGATTAACATATTAGCATACGCCGTGCATTATTCCCATTAATATACAATCATATCTAACAATTACAAATATTTCATAACTCAGAACCAACTATTTAGTTGCAGCACGAGTAGTCATGCAACTACATAAGTTTTCCTCCCGCCGTATAGATGGCGTTAATTACACTTTTGACAAAAGAATATAATTAATTTTCATTTATTTTATCTTTAAAACAGTATTATTTCCCCAACATTAATTTTAATGATTGTTAATCATTTCTAAAATAAACTACAATGATTATAGTCAGTAAAATGTCAAATAGATTATACAAAAAGTGTATTGTTATACATAAAAGATTCAATCATTTGAACGATGAGTTCCATAACATTTTCGAATTATTAACATTAATTTCTATTGAATAACCAGCGTAACATGTTGTTGTAGGTCGATACTGTGTACCACACATTAGACAACATAAATATAATATGAAACATTAAACAATTTATTCATAATAGAAACAAGACTCATTTCCATATAAAAATGAAGTTATTATCATCAAGAAGCAACATTACATTTGGTAAATTCAAACTAAATCATTCTCAGAGATGACAATATTACATCATAAGTTTATGTCAGACCAAATTAATAAACATGGAATACCTTAAATAAGAAATAGACCAAAATCCATATAGAAATATCATCTCTCCGAGCCTTGATTTTTTGTGATTATACAGCAGATTCAAATTCAGCATTCCCAAAAAATATTTCATAGAGTTCACCAACACTTTCCATCTGTAAAAGTGAAAATATTTAATTGCATATTCATTACAATCATAAACAAACTCCCTATAGCACACATTGATTTGAGATTCAATTTAAAAGAACATTTTCAGTTATTATTTTATACAACATAGCTGAACTTTTAACATCAAAAATTGAGAAAAAACACATGTTCCCAACAGAGAATAAAAACTCAAATTGCTTTAAAACACCATTTCCTTTTAATTATATTGATTCAACATGAATTAAGAGAACTCTTTTATTATTAACGAAGAGTATTATATCAATAATATCATTATTTAAAAAGACATTGATTATTTTTCACTTGTTACAAGAAAAAATATTAAGTGCCATGCAACAATGTTGATTCTATGCAGGTATCAGACAGACTTCTTCTTGGTAATTACCACAACAAACTCCTAATTAATTTCTACCCAACATATGATTTTTATAATTATTTTTTACAAGTTCAAATTTTATGACCGACCCAAGAAAAATGTATACCATGTTGTATATCAGCAAAAAGGAAATTACAACGCTTATAAAGATTCATATATTTTTATCTATAACATAGGTATTCAACATTAAAAATGCAAACCAAACATGAAATAACATTTAGCACAGTCCAACGACAAATTAAAATTATACAACCTGATGTTTTTGAAGATAGTTTCAATTATAAAAATTTGATACCCTCTTTATGTATGTTCAGTTAAAATGTGACATTTTAATTATGAAATCAGAAAAATAATTCTAATCAATTTACAGATTTACAAAAAAAATAGACATTAATAATAATTGATGACAACTCAAGTTTTGTACTGAAAAGAATGTGAATTTTTATGTTATAGTCCTCACGACATTTAATTATTTATTAGTTTACAATACAACCTGATTGAGTAGATTTCTTGAATGGTATTTCTCGAATAAGACTGGTCATAATGGGCTCTTCCACACTTTTTAGAAATAGTTTGGTTGACTTCTGGTCATCTCCTGAATATAATCTCACAGCTCGGCTTTCATGACGATGGATTCTGCGCAGTCCTCAGATTAAGGATGGGTTTAAGGAAGGAAAGGAATCGCTACCACAAAGTATACGAACTAATTATCAATTTTACGTTCTCTACAAACACTAATCTGTCCCACACAAACATCTGACTTTAAAAGAGTTATAGAATGGGCGCCAGTCTTACAATCAATAAAAATAAAAAATACAAATGGAATTTAAATCCTAATAGTCCGCGCTCTTCAATTTTTTAAAAAATCCTGCCCCACTTTGGGCCGACAATTGCAAAGGTATGGTGGTGTATGAGAAAAGAAAAAGAGAAGCTAAAATTATACTCACCATAAAACCTTACCACCAGCAGTCAGCGATATTGCAATGAGACTCATTTAAAATAATGCAAATATCTCAGTATCTCAGGGCGTGTTGTTTATTGATTAAGACAAAAAAAAGAATATATTTAAGTATCAAATAAGAATTTTCTGTTCAATGAAACAGTAATTAAAACATGAAAAGCTGAGTCAGATGTGATTGTAGGGAAGACCAAGTGATGAAAGAAACGCACAAATACAAAAGAAATTACAATTTATTCATATCATGGTTGGCAAGGAGTGTTAAATATGATGCAGTTATCTACGTTACCTGAACTAAGCTAAATATTTGACATTTTAATAAAATAATTTAATTCTTAAATTACAATTTACAAGTTTTTAAATGTTTTTCTAGACCATGTGGTGTATAATAAAAAGAAATATCAGACATGACATAATTAAACAGATTCAACTAAATTTTCAAATGATATCAGTATTTCATATGTTTTTTTTTTATAATAACCAAGAAATGAAACAGTTTTATGAATTTCCATCTTCTTGAAGATGATCAGCAGGTACAGTTTTTGTGATGAGAACTACCATCGTAGTATTTACGTCGATTTGAAGTGCAATTTACAGGTGTTTTAGTCATTATCAAGTCATGATGTGCAAATATGAGCATGCACCAACCATGATATTTAAAATTATTCATTTTCAGTCATCCATGGTGTACATAGTAAAGTACACCAATGTTGAAGAATGATGAAAAGACAGCATGAACAAACAAGATAAAGAAAGTAAAGAAGAAAGCAAAGAAGCAAGGAAGCAAGGAACAAAGGACAAAGGACAAAGGAGGCGGTTATATTTCCTGCAAGAATTCAGTTAAATTAGCGAACGTGACTCATGCCAGATATTTTATATAGACGAGGATCGATGAAATTAGATAGAGAACTTACCCAGCCTCCTTTGAACTTAAATTTCCAGTCTTTGCTGGGTAATTTTGCGTAGGCCATTGTTGAACGATGACACCTCGTGTCGGCTGTCAGCGTTGAAAAGAAAGGCATAGATATTTCGACCCGCCTAGCTAATCCGTTCACGGCTGTGTTCGCCTTACAACTTTTTTAGAAATATTGCCAATATTGCGAAGTGCGTTCGTTTAAGACATTTTTATAAACATTAAATTAAAATTATTAAATAGTGACGTGTAAATACAAAATAACGTCACATACCTCCTCTGTTAACAAAAAAAAAAGAAAAAAAAGTGTTTTGATAGTAAATTTGAAAAACAGAAATTAGTGAATATAACTGGCATAAGTCCCATGTTCTCCAACTCAACCGAATCCCGCGAGGAAAAACACCTACAATTTAAGGATAAGGAAAATGTTAGAGTTCAAATGACATAAGTCTATGTCGCTGATAACGACATATCCTTGTCATTTAAATAACTGGTGGCAGATCTGGAACAGTTACATAATAAAAAATAACCAAAATTATCCACCATAAAAATATATAAAATTCTTAGACTAGCTGAAACAGAAAATTTTCATATTAAATAAAAATTCCAAATTTTGACATACTTGCTGTCAAGATTACTATTCATTTAAATGAAACCCCTCTGTTCATAAAACAGACGTAATAACAATTATAATACAGTATTTACAGATCTAGTGGTGAACGTTTTCAGTCCACTCACGTTTGATTATTTAACCCCTTCAATGACACTCCCGAGAAGCGTTCATTATTTTTTTTTTATCGATGGAAAACTAAGGAAACCCCATCTTAGCTTTTCATCTTGTCTCCATATTGTGAGCTTGGATTAGCTATCATTTGTGCTAATTCTCATTGTGAGCTAGAATCTGCGGAAGAGGCTCTCATGTTGAAACAGCATCACTCAGATACCATGTATCTTCAAGCATGATACAGTTATCGTGAGTCCATCCTATAAACACCTTAACTCACGATAAAAAAAATTCATCATAGGGAAAATTTAAAGTTCAGAATATTTTCCCAGTTATAATAATATAATATAATAACAATCACAATAACAATAATAATATAATATAATAACAATCACAATAACAATAATAATATAATATAATAACAATCACAATAACAATAATAATATAATATAATAACAATGTTGTAACTTTTTTGAGTGGAAAATAAAATTAATGAAAAATGATTATTGAAAAAGTGTGGTTTATACTCAATCTAAACAAAATACTTAATAATATCGAGACTACAATAAAGAAATTGCAACGAGCAATGAGGAAGATGGAATTGAAAAATCTTTGGATTAAAAAATGGTATAGGTACATGATATTCATGAGATGGAATAAAAATCAGAGCCCAAAGAAAAGTTAGTCTTGTTAGATCAGTGGAATATTGAAATAAATTGGCAAACGCAAGAATCTTTAATCGCAGACAAGAAGTGGCAAGACGATGAATCGACACCGTATATTAAATATACTCGTATTATAAAGAACCATCTTCTTCTTTGATTTCAATTTTGGGGGATCGGTTGTCAGCAAAGCGATGCATATTTTCCTCCGCTTCGCTCGATCTTCAGCGACTTTCTTCAACTCTGTGTAGGAGGTACACTTCATGTCTTAGCACACCAGCAGGAGTTGTCATTCATAACTATAATCTGTGAAACGAACGAATGTGTGTACCTACGCGTCGCTTTATGTCTTAACAAAAAACTTAACACCACCTCGATATGTCGCATAAATCATTGCGAAAAACTTCATCTGTCGAATGTCATACGTCGAAACGCGCGGATTTGAATTACATATGAACTAAAAAGTGGACTGTATTATTCGCAGGGTTGATTCGTTGCAACCACTGCAAGGCAGAAAGAAGGATATAGGTGGAACATTCAATTACTTGAATATTCCTGGTCCACTCCCTTGGTAGGATGGTCACAACTTGTCACTTTGATCACACACACGCGCGGTGAGAAACGATTATGATGACTTCAGTGAGTGTAGGAGAGCGGTTCAAAACGAATGAGATACGGATGGTCTTAACAGGACGCGGTATAGAAGGAAACTGAATTGTGGGTGTAGGGCGGGCAGGGTTTGCAACAATTATATGTCACATTCTCATATATAAAAAAATGCAAAAATTATTTTAATGTCATATTGGCGCCAACAATACTTATTTCGCTCCAGTCAGAACACCGCGTTACGAACGGCGAACGGAGGTTTTCTCAACATTATGCACGGAAGTTTATGAGGGCTAGTGTCCGCGGAAAACAGAATAACGATCTGCTATAAGAAACACATGTAGCGTAAAAACTCGTGTATATTGCCGTGATAAAAGAACCGGAATGGGCCCGCTGATGTTCGATTCTCTAGAAACACCCGAGTTTAATACTCCTTATGATTATACTCGATAGCGAGTTTATACTTTTTCAGATAATTTTTCAGATTGCGTTTCATTCGAGCCAGCCGCAGCGTGAATCATCCTTTGCATGGTGTTTACCACCTTTGGTTTTTATATAAAATCGGCCTTCTGTTAAAGATACTCTCGGCGGGGACGCCCTCTGCCTGTTGATTCCTCAACCATTTCATCCAAGAATATACCAAATAAATAATAACGACAATAGTCTTTGATTGTTGGTAATATTTCCAATCGAAGAACGTAAAAACAAAAAATAAAATCGGAGCGCGTTTTCGCCGTTCATTTTCTCAACATCCATTGACAATGGGAGATATTTTATTCACCGATAGTAATAATTCACCGCACAGCAGGAACAAAGAATAGCCGATAATATTAATACCTGCGGAACGGAATATAAACGTAAAACTACAAAATGGTTCGACAAGTACCTAGAGGCGAGCGTCCATTAAACTTTGCGATAAAATATCCATACGATAGATTCAGCTTATTGCGTTCAATGTTCAATGAATAAGCGCATCGAAAAGATAATGGAAGATTGAAATTATAACAATTGTGTATATTCTTTAACTTCTTTCAAATCGAGGTATGAATTACAATTTAAGCCTCATCGTTCAAAACAATAATTATTGATTTGGTTATTATATAAGATAATCATTAATCATAATACTGATAAATACTTGCACTCTGTGCAAGCGACGAGTTGGAGTTTATTAGAAAACCTTCCTCAGCGTAAATGATTTCTAACGATACGCGCTTTGTTATTTATTAAACTTTTTTTATTTTTCTTCTTCTTCCTCTGGTTTTAGGCCGAAGACCTGTTTTTTCAGTCGGAGTCTGCCTCTTGTGATCTAGATGTCCAGCTATCATTCCATCTTTTTGCTGGTCTCCCCTTTGCTCTACGACCCTCCGGGATTTCCTTGGAAACAATTTTGAGTGGATTGTCTTCCATTCTCTCGACATGGTCTCTCCATTGACGCCTTCGCCCTCTACCCCAGCGGATGATGTCGTCTACATCGCATATCCTCCTTATATCGTCGTTCCGGACTCTGTCCACGAGTATTACGCCCACTATAGAGCGCAGTGTCCTCATTTCAGTAGTCCGGAGGAGGTTTTTTGTTCTGATAGTATCAGTTCTGGCTTCGATGGTATAGGTCATTATGGGTCTTACGCACGTTTTGTAAAAACTTTTTTACTAAACAAAAAATGGAAATATCTTTAAGGTATCTACATATTTGGAAAGTTCTTTGATTTTCGTATCGTCAGGTAAATATTAAGTATGGGATGTATGTAAAAGTAACCAAACTACACTTTTGGGTTTACTCAATATTTGTAGGTAACACAATGGATATAAACAAAGTGTAGGATATAGATGTTTATGATTGTATTGGGAGAAAAGTACCTACCTTGGTTGATAGTACTCCAACCGCACACCGAAACCATTTATCGAAATAATACCTACAGTCGATGTAGTAAAACGTTGCAAGTAATTTGTTTCGCTTGCAATCATAAATTAGGAAGTTCACTTCCATCTGATTAGTTTTTTACAGCTTGCTGTTGTTTTCCGTTATTTGTAGATGTAAAGTTCGTTCTCACCTGTCGTAATAAGCAAACATGCTGAAGCATGATTGTTCTTGGTTTAAGTACCTACACAAATAAATTATATGAGCCAAAAGGCAGAAGTAACATAAAAGAATAAAATTCAGTAAATCTTCAATAGTCAGGGTTGATACTTAGAACATATAACAAAGAAATTCACGATACAAGTGACTTTTTTCTACATGATACGAAAATTATTATTTGTGTAATTAAAATTTTCGTGAAAAATACACCAGTTCTAATTTACTTATAAAAACAATATGAAACAATCGAATTTTCAGCTTGGGCTAAACAAAGTATACAAAATTATAGTTAAGATTACAGATACCATTCTTCATATACAAAAAATAAATCAAGATTTTGTAATTACAGTTGGAATTTAAACCCTTTTTCGGTTATTTAAAGTCAAATTATCATTATTACGAGACAAAAGAACGAGCTGTATTATAAATTGAGATGAATTGTTGAAATAGGAATAAATTTCGGTATAAATAAGATTGATTTCAATGTTTACACATTATTTAGTTACTAGCTTTTATACCCGGCGTTGCTCGAGAAGGTAAATGTGAAGCAATATGCCAACGTATCAAGAAAATCGTTTTCGTAATTTTGAACTGTTTATTTGTTATGATAAATTCAGAATGAGTAAAAAATATCCAATACAATAAATAAAAAATAACAAAAATAAGTTGTTTTTTAATAACAGTCCCCTCCGTCCCTTCCCTTCAGTCTCAAATAATGTAAAGGGAAGTGGTTTGAAATTTCAGTAGGATTGGACTGGGAAAGAAATTTCAGCAAGATTGGAGTTGAAAAGTGGTTTTATAATTTGAATGAATTTAAGCATTATGAAGAGTTTAGTGTTGGCCATAACCCCCATGTTCTTTCTTCTTCTTCTTCAGCCTGTTTTCATCCATTCTTTGACATAGGCCTCCCCCTTGATCCTCCACAACTCCCTGTCTTGGGCACACTGCATCCATCTCCCTCCGGCACATTTCTTGATGTCATCAGACCACCTTGCCTGGGGTTTGCCGACACCTCTTCGGCTTGTTCTCGGTCGCCATTCTAAGATCTTTTTGGTCCATCGTGAATCCTGGCATCTGGCAATATGCCCAGCCCAGCTCCACTTAAGACCAGCGACCCTTTCCGCTACATCGGCTACTTTGGTTCTTTGTCTTATCATAACATTCTGAATTCTGTCCCTTATTGAAATACCCAGCAACTTTCTCTCCATAGCTCTCTGTGTCACTAACAGCTTGTGAATTATTCTTTTTGTTAGGACCGATGTTTCCATTCCATAAGTAAGCACTGGGAGAATACATGCATCAAATAGCTTCTTTTTCAAATAATGAGAGTATTTACGGGATTTCAGAATGGATGACAATTTTCCAAAAGCTGCCCATGTTCTTATATAGTGATATTAAGTGCGAAAAAAATAAGTTTCCGTTTGTCTTATCCGCTTGGATCGTTGAATGAATTCCAGGTGCATACTTTTTTTTTAATTCGTTAATGAGATAAACAAACAAAAATTTAGATAATTATAAAATAAATAGTTAAAAATCATACACCTATATTACATAATAATTACCTTCCATTGAATTATACGTACCTACTACATTATCTTAAAAAATATTACACTCTAAAATATTAGTAGTATGAGTATTTGATTTTAACTATAGAAACGAAAAAAAAATGAAAAATCAACAAAGTCAGATATTTTTAATAAGTATGGAATAAATATGGAACATTTTAGTAAGTGCCAGGTAGGTACGTACCTACCTATACCAATTTAGAATTTGATTCATAAAAAAATCCCAGTTTGTTAGTAACTCACCCAAGGTCTACATAAAATAAGAAAAAGAAAAATTAGACTATAGGAAATAGTTTATTTATGTACTGTTCCAAAGGTCTTCACAAATGAAGAGGAAGAAGAATAAGACTCCATGAAATAGTATAAAAACTCACCCAAAGGTCTACATAAAAGAAGAAAAAACAATTAGACTATAGGAAATAATTTGTAATAAAACTAAACCAAATGTATATGTAAAAGAAGAAGAAGATGTATAGAATATAGGAAATAGTGTGTATAAAAACTGCACCTAAGGTCTATAAAAAATATGAAGAAGAAGAATTAGACTATAGGAAATAGTTTGTATAAAAAATCACCCAAAGGTCTACATAAAAAAAAAGAAGAATTCAACAATAGGAAATAGTTTGTATATTGAATGTGTATTGAAGATAACCTAAAATAGTGTAATAATTTCCCTATAGGAAATCAATATATCGTTGGTTTTTAAGTAGTACCTATTAGGTAGGTACCTACCTACAACAATCTTCTAAATAAATTCGAATTCGATTCATAACAAATTTTATTTGAAAATAAGAATCGTCTGTAACCAAAGTAACCATTCGATCATGTAAAAAATATCAATGGTTTGGATATATTTTTTGAATATGTAGGTACCTACATTGGTTTGTTCGAAGCCACAAAAACGAAAATCAACAATTTGATTGTCAGAAAAATCAAATATTATGTGACAAATTATGCAATTTTATAATGCTTATAGCGTTATTAATAATAAACAGAATTTTACAATATATATCTTAAAACTTGCTGTAATAAGTTGTGATCATTTTATCATTTCATAATTTAATTTATTTTACAGGATATATATTGTAAAGAACGCTTTCATTCGGGGGGAAATCAAATATTGTATGGATTTACTACCAAAATGGCTGCATTTTATGTACAAAACCTTTACTTTAAAAATAAGTCAAACATTATAATTATTCAAAATAATCACCATGTTTTTCACTCAAACGCTAAGTTTTACTTGCAAATATATGTGATTCGTGTAAAAACGCACTTCTGAAATTGAAATATCCAAATATTTGCTTACGAAAAACTACAAATTTTGATGTTTCATTCGTGGCAAATTTTGTAGGAAAATTTACGAAAAATTGAAAAATAATATAGTAAAACATTAAAAAGTTTATTTTTTATATTATAGTTTATGAATGATACTTGACTTAAAACAATTCCACATACATACATACAAATATATTAACATATAAATAAATATATTACACACTAAAATATTATGGTGGGGATTATTTATTTAAAAAACTAGGGTAAAATTGATGCCATTCGATAGTGCGTTTAAAAATAATAAGATAAAGTGATAATTAAATACTGTATGTGCGATTAAATGAACACGATATTAAAATAATTTAATTAAATTAAACGAGTAGTGAATTAAATATTTCCCGTATTATCAAAGTGAAACAGTTGTTAGTTTTCCCAAGAAGTAGTCCCATGAAACAATTAAGATTCGCGCTCTGTTCGTGGAAGGAGTGACGGAATTTGGGAGAAAATAATTATTCCTAAAGCGACGTTTTTATTTAAAACGTAAAATTATCTTCCAAGATTGCGACTAATTAGGAAAATTCGTCAACCCCAAGTGCGTGGCAAACGATATAATTTCTTTTCGAGCATTTCCATTTTAATTAAATCGGCTTCAGCCGGGATACGAAAACCCGGCAAAAATTAACTTGTATCCAATGTTCATTTACGGGGAGGGCTAGTTACAATTTATACTTTTACTCTGATAGTAATAATATTACAGAAAACTTGTAATATTATTACTATCAGAGTAAAAGTATATAGTGATATAGTGTTTCGTAATTACACATTTTTTAAAACAAACGTAGATATCGTTTCTAGTATAAAATTAACGCCCGACAATTTCGTTTTTGCTAAGCATACATACATGCACGTTAAATTCGATTAGATTCAATTGGTATCAAATAAAATATGTGACGAAGATAATTTTAAATACGGTTGGTTAACTTTAATTTCCAAGTGTGAGACTACCTGAATTATTGTTGAGATTTGCTCTGGAACCAACGTAATGCGTCTCACCGATTCAATTGTATTGTATACATATATACATATATATTGTGCCATGTTTTCCTGATTTTTTTTTCTTGTGTTCTACACTAACTTAACATAGCCAGACATACATATAAGACCTTTCAACTCCAATACGGTACAGCAGTAATCGCCACATCATTTGCCCCTACCAAATGTTCCTCGTTGATACCTGTACCGTGTTTCGACAGACAAGAAGATGCTTATCACCTTGGACCCTGTACAACTTCTTTTCACACCTTGTGACACCTACGACTCTATTCAGTGTCTTTCATGTGCGGTAGGGAGGATTGTGTCCCGGTCCCAAAGTATCCAACAGCTTGTTTCGACCTCCACCCAAGACATCCTTTGTATTGTCACATGCCATCGGAGGCATGTGACAAAACAGAGGATATCTTGGTTCCGTTTCTTGCTTCTCTCTTTCAGAGTCTGCAGCTACTTTTTTTCTGACAATACCTATTATCGGGTATATCTCACTTACTCTGGTTGGCTGTAAGCAGCCAGATATTATAATCCCGGTTTCATTTCGTTCTACATCTACGTGTTTTGCATGTGGTGAAGAAAACTATGCATGTGCTGCATATTCAACGGCGGAAAAAAATAATTCTAGACCTGAATTTCTTAAAGTGGATGGCCCAACTCCCCAGGTCGAGCCAGTTAATTTTTTTATAATGTTATTTCTATTGCATACTTTCTGCTTGGTATTAAAGTGCTAATTTCGATTGTCTCAATATGGTTAACTACATGAAACCATATTGAGACAATAGAAAATGTGATTGGTAGAAAAGACCAACCATAGTTGAATTTGACAAACAAAAAATTAAAATATAAACACTATTCTTATAAAATAAATGAAATTTTTCATCAACAATTGGAAGGTTTTCAAATACAAACATTTATTAAAAATGTATATATATTGTTTAAAAATTGAGATGTTTATATTTGATTATGTAAACAAATGATAAACAAAAATAGAGGTTTTAAGATGGATGTCGTAAAATGTTTACTATTCACAATATAGTCCCGCTTAACAATCAGATATGTACCACATTCACGACTGTCCTTATACACGCGTCATAAAAACACCGGGTCCTCTTTATACCGTTTAATTTCCGCAAAACCTTCGCCGGCGGCTTAATTCAAATCGTAAAACGGGTCTAGAAATTCTGCACAGGCCAATAAAAAACGCCGAAGCGGAAATTTCGTTTTGCCATAATTCATGCAACCGCTGGCTGCTGTTGCTACTGCGATGGTTCTGTGTCCGTCCTCAACCCTTGCCTGTCGCGGTGGGGGACTTGCCGACCCGCCATTGTTACAGCCAATACGACCGCCCCGCGCAAGATCGTCAAATCTCATCGTCGCACGGACAAAAAACATTGAACTGACAATTTAGGGACAAGGAGAATCCGCTTAATTTCATTAAATACTTGCAAATAATTACGTGGGTAAAAATAAACGTTGTATGAAATCTACAGGAGTTGGATGAAACACACTTTGGATGAAGATATTTATTTATTTAATACATAATGTACAAATTATATTAAAAAAATGATTAATCAATTATTTCATACAGGTTGGTAGTTTTTATTGATTACTTGACTTGTGGTATTTTTTAAATAGATGCGTAATTTTTATAACAATAAAATCAGTTGATACATGCTTATTAATCAGGCCGAAAAATAATCAACCAAAATGATCGTTCTATGAGAAAATAAATCTTCGTGAAATATGCATTATTTAATTATTATGCATTGGTGAAAATAAATTTTATTAAAATAAATAAATAAATTACTTTTGGTTTAATAAGTATTTAATCCGAGTGTAGCAAATATTAATAGATATCAAAGAAATAAAGAAAAAAATATAATAATTTATAGTGGATTTTTTCCAAAAAATAACAATGGTTCATAATTCATGAATTATCGTCCTGGATGCAAACTGCACAGGACAGGACGACGAGGAATCGAATGGAGGAGGACTTCAATCAGGAGTGGACGGGAATAGGCTGAAGAGGAAGAATAAGACTTTTCAATGACTACTGATAAAAATCATAAAAAAATATCTAAAAACATCTTTGAAAAAAATCTTTAATAATTGAATTGTATGATTCTGTGAAAACAATAAAGATATCTGATTGTTTCCTATTGTCTTTGCAAATTATACCGCAAATCTCACCCACCCAGCTATTTCATTTAAGGGCACGTCGTCATAATTTGTTTGTTGCACAATGGTTCACATTCCGGGTCTTTAGTGTGCTGTGGAGGCAGTAGTGGGGTAGAAAAGGGCAGTCGCGGTCTACGGTACCCAGTACCTATCACCCCCGCTAGATGAGGGTTAATCAACGGAATTGAATCTTAAGCAACAGGGATGTTAGAAGATGCGATGGGGAAGTATTTATAACCAGAGTTCATAAAACTGCAAGATAATTTATTATATAAGTTCTATTAAATCCATATAACAAAATGAACCATGAAATGAGCCAAAACTACACCGATTCTCATAATACATCATCTATGAATTTCATCGTACCCTTATTTATATTATTGTATACATTTGTTGAACACATGAAATAAATTTACTTAAATTTATTTAAATCATGACTCTCCACTATTCCATAGTAGTGGAGAGTGAAAATCTAAAATACGACAGCATCATGAAATTTATTTTGAGATATTTTAATTCTTCCTGAATACATTTAATGCTGATCATATTTGTCGTGAATAATAAATTTCTGTAAACAAAAATTTAAATACTCACATTTCTGGAACATGAAATTATTTTCGACAAATAAGAGTGCTGACAAATGAAATCACAGAAAATAATATAACCTTGGTCCACAGAAAACTAGCTCTAAGCTACTGTACTATACATATTATATATTATATTCTTAATATGACTAGTTGCATGTAACACATGAGATCCAACTGTCGATATCGATAGTATGTATAGTTGAAGAATAAGAATCAAACTATAAACCCATAAATACAAATTATTGAAAATTTTAACACATGTTGGTATGTATGTCAAGATAGGACAGTATGGAGGTCAGTCCTCTTTTCCTACCCGGAATATGAAAACAGCATGATGGTTCTGTATGTATGTTTGGAGATTAAGTACTTATCAAACTATTAAGTCTTCTTACATATTGTGTATAGGCGACTGCCATACAAATTGTATGAAGCAATGTCGTCACTAAATTCAATTTTTATAAAAATTGTAAAAAAAAAATTGAGATGTGCTAATACAATGTTAATATTTTTTGTAGAAAATTAAATTATCTAGTTGGGGTGTTTATCGATATTTTTAAAAAAATTGGAATTATAGGCAGTTTAACTCATAAATTTATCATAAAAAAATATTTTTCTTAATAAAAATGTTTGAGAAACCCTGGAATTTTTTTGAAAAAACAAATTTGAGATTTTGAGAATTTATATTTCTCTATGTCTGTACCAATTTTCAGCGTTCTAGCTTTTATGGTTTCTGAGATATATGGAAAAATATACCAAAAATTCAAAAGTTGATAACCCCTGACTGAAACTAAAATTCACCATTCTGAGTAAAAAAGTTTTGTAGGCCTACAACTGTTTATATATTTTGAAATTTTGGGATCTGTAAATTGAGCGGATCAAAAGTTATAAGGGGGGACAGACAGACACACAGACACACAAAACTCAGTTGGTGTTATTAGCATGCAAAAAGTCCACTTCGCCATACAAAATGTTTCTTCGTACACGCATCTTGGCTTCATAATGTCGATTCATTCAGAGAATTGAATTCTCATGAACGAATCGACAGTTGGAATATAAAGTCGATTGAAAAATTAGTTTACCAAAACGTTGTAATGGACATAATGTAGTAATACATGCATATCTAATAAGGACCAAATTGAACTAACACGATAGATAAAAAAATTATCAAAAAATAAAATATCGAATTGCGCTTAAACAGTTTGAGGAGTTTTATTTGAAGATATCCGGGGAGTGTTTCCTTACAAATGTGAAGGGTTGAAGAGGTTCAATGACAAATTAAAAATGCACGAATGCAACATTGCGTGATTTGATGGGGCATGATATTTAGGGGATGAACAATGCGAAGGAAATTGCTCACAATAAGACCAAGGAAAAAATATTATTCGCAAGTTGAATTGCGGTTAATTGAGTTATCCAAGAGGTTTTTATATTCGTAAGTTCTTATTCCCCTTACCTTCATGCTTTTTTAAATAATTTCAAATGTAAAGTTTTGCGGGGTTTTTACCAACCAAAAATGATCAAATTATAGGTTTTAAATGTGAAAGAGATTTTGTGATCAATTATTTGGATAAATAATAAAACGCGGAGGCTTCAACTTTGTGGAAATTCGTATTTAATAAATTATTTAAATTAAACATAAACCACTATACTTTGTATTTTTCCACTCATACACCGCACTCTCAGTTTACATCCACCAGAGGAAGGAAACGGACGTTCCTGAAACATGTAGTGATTAACTAAAAATAAACAAGTGGAAATATAAGTACAAAGTATAGAAAAAAATGAAGAAAATTTGTTGATACATGAGATTGATTACTAATAAAAAGGGAGTGAATTATTTCACTTGAATATAATCGTTTTTAATAGGTATGTGCATTTGTGCGGTAAGATTCGAGTGAATTTAAAATACAGTATAAAGATCATGGTATAACAAATATGTATGGTCATATGTATCTTCAAAATGTACATTGAACCAACAAACTAAATAGTATTGTCTATAAATACTCTGTTTTTGCTCTTTCAATTTCATATTCAGTTTATTTCATCATCCATATTTGAAATTTTATATTATCCGGTCTCATTTCTGTTTCATTAGTCTAAAACACGAGTCAAATAGTATCTGTTATCCTTGTCAGTATAAGGATTCTGTTCTAATTTTAATCATTCAATACGGTAATCTTCAATTCATTATAATAAATTATTTAGAAGTAATTTGGTTGTATTTCGGTTAATATAATACCTAAAATTTACTGAATTTTATCACCTAATATGCTTAATTTTGTAATAACTGGAAAAAACCTTTGATGAATATAAACATTATTATGATTGTGAACTGTTGTTTGTCAAATATTTGACGAACATAAAGTTTTTATTTATTAACAGATTGGTTATTATGAATGGTAAATATTTTGAAAAAAGGTTTAAAACTTGCAAAATCATATCTCACTTCTATCAAGTGCTTTGCAGTGGGAACAAAATTAATTGGAAATTCACGTAGTATTCAAAATAATTTCACATAATCTTTAAATGATAAATTAGTCCGTCATATTTTTTTACGCAGCTTATTTTTTTCTATTTATTTATAACTCAATAAATTAACGTTGATATGTTATAAAAATATAAAAATACTTTATTAGAAATACTTTATTATAAATATCCGAATAAATTATTCTGACGATGTGCTTTGCACGAAACGCGTCACTAATCTAATAAATACAATAGAACTATTACCAAGTATTTTTATATTTTTATAACATATCAACGTACAATGGAGTTCTATCAAAAATTGTCGATCGACAAACTAAACTTAATCAATAAATTAAAATTACAATCAGGATCACAAAAGGTCTCCATGGCATCTGTTATCCGAATGAATCGAGGGTCCTTGGGTTTGTCCTCAGTATAAGTACTTGAGACGCAATTATCATTTACATACCAACTGATTCCCATTCATCGTATTCTTCCACCGCTTCTTCTATTGTTATACCCTTAGCAGCCCTGTTAGATTCAACCAACTGACTGGAAAATGGTCCATACTCTTCATAGAAACCTGCATCATACTTTATCTATCTGTACTGGGTATTTAATGTCATTAACATAACTTAATAGTAATAATAATAATGAACACTTCCTTGCACCCTGCGCAAGAGGCGAGTTTATTGCCGTATGGAAATTTCTTCCAACTAACCAGTGTTTTCAGCGCAGAGAAGCAATATTTGCGTGAGAAATGAATTTAAATAAGTTTTTCCTCTGCTGGGAATCGAACCCACAGAAACCGAACGGCTTACCAACTGTGCCACGGCGGTCGGCTATTTATATTTATAAAGTACTATTTATATATGAAAATTATGTACTTAATTTAGTAAAAAAAAATATTTTCTTAGTTTTTGTGACTATCCATGCCAATTTTCTTAATTAAATGTTGCTGAAAAGTTTATTTCAAAATAGCTTAACTATATTATAAAATTCCTAGGATCTACTATAAAACGTAATTCTCCCATAGTATTAGAAGCAATGAAATGAAAGGATGACACATGTAAATTTTTATGACACGATGCTTAGACGTAAATAAAGAAAAACTTGTTGCTAAGGAAAGTTGATCGATACGTTCAATAATACCATCAATTTGGTTACCAACGTGATATGAAGAAATTAATGTAGTCTCGATAACCCGCAAAATCTCAGTGCATAAAATAATTTTGTGTATATTTTTACTCTCCACTAATTACTATGGAATAGAAAAGATTCATGATTTCACAATTTCTAAGCATGTTTTTCATACATCAATTTCCCAATGGGTGTCGTGTAGAGAGTTCATACTTTAAGTTTCGTCTTTATGTTTTTTGCGTGTAAATATGAACGAACGTTGGGTCTTCTGTACAGCACACACTAAAAATCCAATGAAGTTCATATTGATACCGTGTGTGTGAAGTAAATTAACTTAGAGCTGATTAGTTTTCCATAGATAACGGTTCATTTTTTCTCTATGATTTCATCTGTTAAAACTTTAAAAATGCTCTCACGGTCTAGGAAAACAAGATTAAAAATATTTAGTGTGATATTGCATATTTAAATGAAAAATGTATAAAATAGTATAATAGCATCTGTTTGAGAAAATTGGATTATCAACTTCATGTTGATATTGTATGTTGTATTTTTTTACTCTCCACTACTATGAATATAATTGTATTCATCTACATACTATCATGCTATCTTCCTCATGGAGTAGGTAAAGAGAACCAAACATCGCATTCTTCTATCTTGACACATATCCATCATCTCATCAACATTTATACATCGTCTCATACATGAACGTCTATTGTTAAAACAATTTTTTTACATCAATTTCTCAACATTGAGATGGTTTGCCTACATGGGGAGAATGATTGAGGAACGCCTGACGAAGAAAATATACATTGCGGACAGGAATGGAATGAGAGGTCGGGGTCGCCCAAGGAAGGGATGGCACGTCCTTGTGAACGGAATTTGGAAAGACGAAAATGTCAGAAGCATGAATAACAGACGAAAATGTATAAGATGATGTATAAATGTCGACGAGGCGATGAATGTGTGTCAAGATAGAAATAAGTGGCGTTCGATACCCCGTGAGGGACAGGGCGTGATGGAATGTATGTAATTTCTCAACAGGTATCATACTATGAGTCCATACTATGAGTTTTGTATGCATGGTTTATTATGAAAACGTTTGTCTTCAGGGAAACTAATATTTGTTTAGGAATCTTTTAGAAATAAACTTCATAAATTTGCGAAACATTTAACAAAAATTTCAATAGTTTAGAGATATTTCACACTCCGTATAGCAGGTATATGAAAGAATTATCCAATCTGATCCGAGATAACAATATATAGATATTTTGTTTTATTTTATTGTATGAATACTGTACAACTTAATTTGCTCTCCCTCTTTTAGTTATCCTCTGACATTCCCGTCACTTTCCTATCCCACTATCCTTAACCATATCCTAATAATTATTTCTTTAATTTTTTTTCTCTTCAGTGTGTTAAATATTATATCAGTGGATATACATAATTGGATGGCAAGCCTAGGTATAGATTGTACCACTTAGCATATATATTTTAATGAATGTAACCTGTACTTCTGTGTATACCCCCAATAAAATAAAATAAAATAAAAATGCATTTAGGGATTGTAAACCTTTCAAGAAGAAAAAAAATACACTTAATATGTAGTGGAGGGTTAAGTGTTGGCCACAACTCACTCGTATAATATTTATCGTGAACAATTATTATGTTTTGTAGTGATCGCGCATAGGTCATAATTCGACCGTAATTCATTGAATTATTAAGTTTGATGAGTCATTGGACCTATGCTAAAAACATCATGTATTCATCAATGGGTACAAAATCTTACAAATATTTTTATATATTGCAAAAAGTTATTGTTTGAGTAGGAACCTACCATTTAATTTGCTTCACAGTACATTATTTATTATGTATATGGACGGCGGTGTGTCGGGAGAAACGGAAGACTATAATATACAACATCATGATAACAAGAAGAGAAGCCGATAACGACCCTTATCAATGAGGAAGACGACACTGATGATGATGATGTATTTTTCTTTAACATGTTCTATATTTGAACTTAAAACATCTGCATTTGACATTACGTTTATGAAGTTGGCAATATTTATTTATTTATTTATTTTATTTTTATTTATTTCTATCCAAAAATATACAGTATATATATGAGATACAAAATATCTTAAGATAATAATATAAGCTTATTCATACATAGTTAACATACAATGTAAATATAAGTTATCTCATTTCAATAAATATCAATTTACCAGTTCACTGGTGCTTACATAGTTTAAGCCATATCTTTTTGTTTGTATCTTTGTTACTAGCCCCCTCACTAGGCATAGCCTGTGCTAAGGTGAGCTAGTTTTATGTTATTGTCTATTACGTTGTTTATTTATAGATACATTTACATATAATATAAGTACATGTACATACATACGCTACGCATTCAAACTTATGCATCTTTTCTTCTAAATACAATATTTCATTTTGAGTCATGCACACACAACCAAAAATTGTGGAAATAAATTATTTGTTTCAATTTTTTTCAATTGTCTATTCTGTTGTTTGTAATAGTGCATTTACATTTTATTTGGAAGAATTATTTCCTTAAGGATTTTTTCATCTATTTCATAAACCCATCTTAGTGATAGTTTTTTAAATTCTTTTGCATTACTGATGTTTTTAATATTTGTTGGTAAACTATTGAAAAGTTTTGTTGAAAAATATCGTACACTACGTTGTCCAAAAGTTGTTTTAATATATGGTATATTTAAGGTATTTGTTGTTCTTAATCTAGTGTGTTTATATTGTTGTGAGCTAGTATATTGGTCTTCTCTTTTTAGCTTGTATATTAGCAGATTTTTTGCATATATTTTTGTAATTGTTGTAAACAATCCATATTTTTTTTATTCATTTCCATAACACAACAAATTAATACAATATAACTTAACTTAAATATAACAATGGAACGCATTACCTCACTAGGCGAAGTCTGCATGCTCTGATTAATTACGCGATAGATTGTTCCTATAACTTCTTAATAAATTTCAAGGTAAATTAAAAGCATAAATATTTCAAAAGTACATATTATATAAGACCAAATTCTAAAAAAAGGTGTTTGTGAGGGTGTGTTTGCATGTGTAAAAGGGAGATGAGAAATTAATTATTTTATTTGATAATAATAATATATTTATTTAACATAAGAAAAGAAAACTTACAGAAACAATACACCACAGAGACCAATCAGTATTTATATAAAAAAGAAAAAGAAAAAAAAATAACCATGGGTGCTCCCTGATTGGCATCATTCCATCACTTTACTTGATGTACTTGTTACACATTATCTATGTATGAATTTTAGCTTTTTGCACATAAACTATGCCAAATCACACTTTTACGTGCGCGTTTTTTGCTTAAAAAGGATTCCGATATTATCGCTTAACGTATTAACATATAGATAAAATAATTTTTGAAAGACATTCTTTCTCCGTTCTTTAATTCCCATTTCATTTCCTTCATTGTGTTAACATTCTGTATTCTGAAGTCGTTTTTCTTCCAATTGTCTCGTTATTGTTTTTAAAAATAGACTGTGTCGAATTTACTTGATGCTTCAATTATAGGGACGAGTACACAAAGTTCAATATCATTTTGCGAAATGTTCGTCTCGCCAATTTTTCTCTCCTAGTTCAATTCGTCGTATGGTACGTGTAAGGAGGAAACGTTACAGAGTTAGCTTCATCAAATACATTGAGGTACCCAACTCGATACCTCGTTCCCAACGATTCGTACATCGATCAAGAACCGAATCACGTTTCTCACATGCTGCCATCGCTCGCTTGGCAGAATTTAGTATTAGAAATACTGGGATAGAATATTTCCACCAATAATGCAAATCAATCACTAACGAAAGCAGCTAAAACAGCCATGACTGCTGAATCTTATTAGCTTTAGATGTAATATTAGCTCATTATCCTTGTTGGAACAATATCTGTACATTATTATGTGAGCTTGGGACGAAAGAAAATTAATCATTGTGGAACCTTAGTAAGAAATTCGTAAAACCCTTAGATAAAGTTGTGCCGAAAATCAGTGACGTCAGTATAAACGAAACAAATACATTTGTAAGCCTGATAATGGGAATATTTGACTATTGAATTCTACATAATTGAGTCATCAAACTAAATATGCTTTTTTTTATAAATGACACATCGCGTGATATCTTTATTTGGGGAGGCATCGAGAGTCGAGCGCCACATACGTTTATCCAAACGAAGATTCGTGGATTCCTTTTCGTTCGTGTGTCGCTTCATACAAGCTTGTCGATTTTTCAGGCTTCAAATATTTCCTCATTTCAGAATAACGGTTATGCCAACCCAGCATTTTTCTATCGTGGTCAATATTTATATCAATCAGAAAATATTATTTTTATTTTATTTTAGATAACTTCTCGGGCAACTAACAGGTACTAACTATGTCAACTATTAATTTAACACACACCCAATAACAAGTTGCTACATTCTGGAGACTTACGTTATTAATCGTCTCACAGAGCCAGACTGAAAACACAATTAAAAACTGTGTCCGCCGGGAATCCAACCCGGGACCTTTGGATCAGCAGGCAGATAAGGCACTTATGCTGAGTGTCATACAAAGATCACTAGCATACTAATATATATTTTAAGAAACATAACCAAAGTATTATTAAATTTCAAAGTAAATTTAAGAAAATTTTAGCATTCAAGAGTGCACCAATTCTGCGTATAAATATTTTTTTCTGAATTTTTTAGAGTTTGCCAATAAAAACTGCTGATAATCATTTTTTCACGGACCAAAACAATTAAAAAATGTAACATCTGCATTATAGATAAATCTAGTATGAAAGTTTTACATCTACATCTACAAACATGTACCTATGTATAATATTGTATAACTTTCTATGGAGAAGAATGTATTTCAGGAACCAAAGCATAGATAGATAGATTCTACTGACAACTCGAAAATAACTTAAAAAATTACGATTAGGTTACATTGGGAATTCCATCTATTGTTAGGAAGAAATCATTTTCTTTCAAGAGCTGTTGTATTGTGTGGATTCTTTCTTAATTAGAATATATCGCATATTATGTGACGAAATATTTCACGCTTATTTTAAATATTTATGGGTTGACATAAATTAACAATTGACTTACTTTAAATATATCCTCTAATCATTTGAGTTTTATTAGCCGGACTTACGTCATTTTGTATAGGCCAGACTTAAGTCATAGTATAAAGGTTATTTTTTAACATGTCAGTTATAGTTTGAAGCGTTTTAGTATAAAGGCTATTTTTTATATTTACTACGAAAGACAATTAGAAATCACGCCTTCCATTTACAATTTAGTTGGTGGAAACCCTCCGACACCTTTAAAGAGACAACAATTTATAAAACTTTATGATAATATATAATGTATCTACATTTGTATAAATCGGCTTTCTGAACTGTTGGTAGATGCCTAGTTGTAAAGCTCTAACGATTTTTTTTCTCGGAGGACCCTATAGTCAAACTATAAATTCGGATAGGAGACGATCATCATCCTAAGCTATATAAGAAAGAATTTTTATCATTGATTCCTACCTTTTTATTTATTTTTTGACACGGAAGCGCTACTGCGAGAATTCAAATAACGAGGAAAACAATATGATGTATTTCATTATTCAAATCCACATTATACTTAGACGATATCAAATGTCCTTAAGGTATGTTTTATAAAACACACAAGGCAAAATATTTTGTTGCTCCAAATATGTTTACGAAATTGTTTTCTCAATGCACGTAATTTAGTATGATGGAATAGGTACTTCGTTTTATTACATTCAAAATGTCCTAAAATAAAATTCAGAGAACGTCTTTATGTAAATTTTTCATCAGATCCAACGATCTCTTTTATTTTCATTCCGAACTACTTACCTGAAATATGGACATTCCTAAACAATCTACTAACATGGAACTATGCGGAGTGAAGAAAGAATTTCTTATCGACAATATGCTTGAAAGGTTTTGGGACGTTTCATAACATATTCCCATAGTTCTTGGTTATCTATGGACGAATAGATAATCGAGAAGTCATATTTTATCTGAACACTGGATTAAGCTAATATTTTACTAAATTGTTATTCAATTTCTATTTTAATTAAAGATGTGATTTTCCGTTGTACTTTCCAAATGGAATTCTAATCATAAAATTTGTAACGTATTCCATGATTTTCAATTGGCAAATACTTTCGATTGGCCTGTGATTCCAAGCTAAAAAGCAATATTTTTTGATAAACCGATGAATATTAAAAAAAACAGCCAGGAATCAAACCCTCAATATCGGCATAGACAAGTTGGCTATAAATCAACATATAAAATTGCTAATTATAAGGGATTAAAAAGAATATATGTAGAGACATGAAAAGTATTAACCATTTTATAAAAGCACAAAACCGAATACAAAATTATTAAGTGATTCTAGAGTTTTTGTGTTTACAGAGTGGAAATCCATTTTAAATAAATACATAAAAAACTTTGTATTTTTCCACAATATTAGTATAAAAAAAATATTGGGGAAAAATTCAAAGTTATTTATTTATTCATTTAAAATTATTAAGTCAATATTTTTTTATTATTCTTATAAATGAAATAATGTTTCCCTTAACAACAACTTGAAAATCAATACAATACTATGAATTATAAATAAAACATGTATATTGGCAGAAATTATGCAGTTCTAAAAAGTGTGAAAAACTCAATGGCGAATAACTTTGCCCGGTGCAACTTCTTGACGAACAATAATTTATCATTTCCCGTTCAATATGTTTGGGAAAGTATTGAAAGTTCTATGGAGTCATCTGACCAATGTTTAAATCGAACGGGTAAAATAAAAAGTACCGTCGTAAGTAGAAAAGGTGTTGAATAAAGCTTTCGTTGTAAATGGCTCTGCTTTTGGTGGTGTCTAGACCGGGACCACATATAATTGAATTTATGTCTGTGAAACTCCTGAATAGGACAATGTATGAGGATATCAATGGAAAATTTATCGAGGAACTTCGTTGGGGTCAGTTCAAATAGTGCAATTGGTGATCGTTTGGAAGGATCTTTGGTTCAATCTGAACGTGTAATGTCGATATACGTATTTATCTTTCCACGAGTGATAGTTTAAGCAACTTTTAACACTGGGGACTATTAAAAACGAACCACTTATCTCTTTTATTACAAATGCCCATAATAATAACTCCTTCGTTATTCTCTGTTCCGGATCGCTTGCAAACCCCGGGGGCTTTCAAAGTCGGATTTTCAAAGAAATTTCTCGGTTCAAGGATTACAACTAAGAATACTTTCCCATTAAGACTCATTTGCGATGATATTTTAATCCAAACTGAGAAGCTTCAAAGTTAATATTCAAATTTCTCGTTGAACAATTTTTGTAATAATCTGTTTCCGAATACAGATCCCATAACGACACGTCCATAAGATTTAATTTACATAATTTATTTAATACTATTACACCTATATTCATTTAAATAAGTGGGTTGTGGCTTATACTTAACATTCCCCTACTATTTAATACGGTATCAACAAAAAAATAAAGAAGTTCGTTGGAGCATTTTGAAAGTTTTGACACATATTATGTAAAATTTGAGTTGTATTTGTGTGTATCATAAAATTCTAAATAAACGAATATATGCATTAATATAATATAATATGATGTTTGTTGAATTTACTTAAATTTTGGGTTATTTTTAATAATATTTTGTGTTTATCGCCATAAACATAAAAATATCATTGTAAAATAGTAGGGAAAACAAAAAATACCAGGTGACATTATGATTTAGAAACAATATAACTTTTTATCTAAGCGATCGCGGCAGTGTTTAGAATAAACAATATATAACTCCACTGTTATATTGCTAAAACTCTGATAAGATGAAAAATCTTATACTTGACATAACAATAGTCATGTAAAAAATAATGTAATAAACACACTTCAAGAGTTAAATCTAATTTGATTTTTAGTAGTACAACAATAATTTGTATTTAATGTGGCGAGTGAAAGTCATTTAGATTAAAAATAAACAATCAAATAGGAATGTGAGTCTTTGACCAACGTGTCGGAAGAGCAAACCAAAGGAAGGATTGATTAGGACAAACAAACATTGAGACATTTGTGTTGTAAATAAAGCATTCTGGGCGGTTCTGTTGCGACTGGGAATTTATCTTTCGTTCTGTCTTCTGTTGACACCTCTGACATTTCTAGACGTGGTGGTCAACATTCGGTATTAAACCATCATTGGCAATATAAACGCTAAAATTCAATAAAAGGTACACATTTTTGGATATTTGAAACACAAGCGCATAATTCGGTAAAAATACACCATTACTGTTCATTTTACACTGGATCACGAAATATAATCGCAATATTCGGTAATACAACATTATTGGAAATATTTACGCAACATTATGTATTTACATAATACATCATGATTGAAATTGTAAACGCAACATTCGATGTTACACTATCATTGGAAATATAAACGCAAAAATAAAGAATACACCATGATTGGAAATATAAATGCAATTTGAGATAATACATCACCATCGGAAATAAAGGCGCAACAATCGGTAAAATGTTATTATTGGAAATATAAACGCAGTATTAAGCGATACTGGAATGGTTGAGGCTGAGGACAGGAATGGTTGGAGGCGGAAGTTAGAGGAGGCAAAAGCCCGATTTGGGATGTAGTGCCATTTAAGAAGAAGATTAAGCGATACCTGAATCGTCATTACAAAATTAACTACGACATTAGGGTATTAAACCATCATCGCAAGAGAGAATTGTATTAATTAAAAACAAATAAAAAAATAAATAGTTTGGAATAGATAATTTTTAATTTTCTATTATATCAATTCTAAAGAAATGAAATCATCGGCTTTCATTTTAAAACACATCACTGTACCGATATAAAAAGAAACACTGAAAGCACGATTGAATAATATTGCGAAATATCGTGTAATATAATGATTTGGCAGATATTTCGTGGTAGTTAATACGAACCATTTTTGACTTATATTACTATGTAGCTATATACCACTATTTTTTTACAAGTCACTTATTGCAAAATATTGCGAAAAGTCTATTCTAAAATACACAGTAGTCAAATTTGGCCAAAACATCTGGATGGTTTTGATCTTTACGAGTTCAGGTTCAAAAATTTGGACAAAATTATTTTGTTTTTGTATTACAAAATGGCTTGTAACAGGTTAATATGTAGACACATTTGGTTACCATATCCGTGGTTTAATACTGAACCGTGTGCTATTTATGGCCACTGGGAACAAGTTTATTTATGTCAGTCTATATTTGATTAATGATACCGAAAATTATATTTACAGTCATCCGTTCATCACACCGAAATACCGCTTAATTTAAACGAAAAAATGACACAACGCTAACAAACATACTTAATTTATAATACATATAAAAATACATTGGTAACAATACATTTTTAAAAATCGGCCAATTAAACTATTGCGAATTCAATAAATATATAAGAACCCTTTGAAAGTGATTTACTTTATTTTATTTTAACACTTTATTGTAGGTACATAACTTATTTGCCAGTACAAATGGCGGACTTATTGCCTAGTGGCAATTCCAGGCAACCACCTGTAACAATTATGGGTGAAAGTAGTACATATACAAAAAAAAATAAAACATATAGATGGGTCGATGGCAGAGCGGTTAGCGCATTGGGTTAGTAATCCAGTGGTCGCGAATTCGAATCCTGCCTCGACCGATTTCGTTCACCTATAGCACAAGCATTTATGCTCATTTTAGGGAACGTAGGAAGATGTATATGTACTTGTTTAACAAGGACATATTCATTTAAAAAAAATAACATTTACACACAAAAAGTAAAAAGAATTATGTGCACCAATGACAATTAAACAAATCTTAATATAAAACCTGTTACAACACTATGGGAGGGAAGGGAAAAAAAGGAGAGGAGATTTGTCTAACTACAGGAATAGGGAAATAAATGGGAAGTATGTTGGTTAAGAAATAGAATGTAGGAGCGCGCGCTTTTATCTAATTTTAAAGGTTGCTAACGTTGGTGCAGTTCTAATGTCAAGGGCCAAGTTGTTCCATAACCGGGCAGCATGGACAGTAAAGGATGATGAATAGAAAGCCGTGGCATGTGATGGGATAGCGAGGGTTCTCTCTTCTCTAGATCGAAGCAGAAGTCCATGAGAGGCCAGAGGTTGAAATCTTTCGGTCAGATATGTGTGTTGATCCCGGTATTTACGCAAGGTTTGTATATAGAAACAATCCTTAATTGAAATGATCTAGTCGTAAGCCATGTCGGTGTTTATTATTTATTTTTATCGATTAAATGGCTCTCATGGAAAAATATTGCATCACACAAAAAGTTAAAATAAATATTAATAATCATCAAAATGTTCGCGAAAACCGAAACAAATTTTGTTACCTATTGAGTATGAATGAACTCTTACATTATAAAACAATCATTTATAATTATATTGATATCAATTATTAATAATGGTGAAAATGTATTCACAAGATTTTGAAATTGGTTATACATTCATCACACATCGAACACGAAATTGATGTCTAGATATATTCAGACGTAATTCATATAAAATTAATTATTCATTGTCATGGATACGTTTATGGGTAATACCAATATGCACCGACAAAAAAATATGCTAACGATGGATGCTTTCAAATCAATGCATCATTGGTCTATACTTTATACAGCATATAAATTGTAATTTATATGCTGTATAAAATATAAATTTTATACAGCATATAAATTGTAATTTATATGCTGTATAAAATATAAATTTTATACAGCATATAAATTGTAATTTATATGCTGTATAAAATATAAATTTTATACAGCATATAAATTGTAATTTATATGCTGTATAAAATATAAATTTTATACAGCATATAAATTGTAATTTATATGCTGTATAAAATATAAATTTTATACAGCATATAAATTGTAATACAGAACATATATAATCTATTATGAAACGATATACATGTTACTTAAACAATTAGACAATGTTTGTATAAAATACAAAATTATTAAATCGAATATTTTTTTAATTGCATAGGTAGGTATAGGTACGCAAACATTGGATTTTTTTCTGTCGGGAGTCAAGTGATATTTTTACTGACAAACTTTTTAACATCTCAATAGAGACGAAGTTGGGATATTATAGAAGAACTACAAACTCAAGGCAAACTAGTAAACCCTGTAGGTACCTCGAGTTCTGCCTCCAAGAATCTTCTCAATACTGCTGTATCGTAGACCACCACCTTCCAGTTCTGCTGCCCCATAGCCCGGCAAACCGCGACAACGCCGTCCAACCATCTTAGTTTAGGTCTCCCTACGCTTCTTCTACCGCTTAGGTCATTAGATCTAGGATCACTCGTAGACGAGTGGATAGCCGTAAAACATATTTATTTTTAGATGGGTCCAAGGCAGAGCGGTTAGCACGTTGGGTTAGTAATCCAGTGGTCGCGAGTTCGAATCCTGCCTCGACCGATTTCATTCACCTATAGCACAAGAATTAATGCTTATTTTTGGGAACGTAGGAATATGTACTTATATGTACTTGTTTAACAAGGACATATTCATTTTTATTTAAAAAAAAATAATAGAGTACAAAGCATACATATATTACACAGATACATGTGATGAAACTTTCAAAATACAATCTAAGCATGATACTAGTTGATCATCTGCAATAAAAAAATAACCTCCGAATTCATTACTCCCCTATATATCCCCGTGGGGTAGTTGAGGAGTAATAACATAAACGAAATAAGGTATTTCGAACAGAAGTAACAAATATATACATAAATATTGTTTATGATTGTTAATAATTATTTATCGCTCAAGTTTGTACGTTGATATTTGTAAACTCGTACGAAATTCAAATTAATTATCGGTTTGTTTGTAGCAAAGGAATTGCTTTGTCGAACATATGAACTCACGATGCAATATGCATGCTGCGAGTTTCCACACACCTTTGTGTATGTATGTACAATTGAACAATGTACATATGTACACCGGGGTATCAATGAATTATGGCAAATGTGTCGTTAGAGGCGTTTGTTTTTCCAAAGTTAGTTGTGTCGCACGCCTCTCGCCGCTTGTCCGTGAAATTTATGGGCGAGGAACTAATGGCCCGATGTCTATTCTGGTACAATCGTATTTTAATTTAGTTCCAAACACGAAATGAACAAGACGGATGCCGCTTATGACTCGGAGAGATGTGATTTATGCCTAAGCAGTGTTTTAATTTGTAAACTATACGGAGACGATACATTGAGAGGATGCTAAACGGCAATAAGACTTAGACATAAGACAGGCGATAATTGAAGACTAAATGTGTGTTTGCTACATTACTTTTGAAACTAAACAGGAGTCGTTTCCGACATATTTTTAACAGTTGATTTGAAGAACATTGATACCTTCGTACAATCAGACAGCCACACACAACTGATATGCTCAAAGTATTCATAATAATATCAATAGACACTTCTGATGATGACAATGAGATTGCAAACAGAGATTTTGAATGTGACATTTTTTACAACTTACTATTGGTAGTCCCATATAGGTAATATACGTACAAACAAAACACATAAAAATAATATACAAACAAAACAAACACAAAATTAGACACCGTACAAACAGTGTAAAAAATTTCATACAAAAAAACAAATGTATAGTTCGATTAGACTTCAATAAAATAACAAAAAAGATAAGAAGGAAAAAACTTATCTAATTACTTAACTAATGAAATATTTTATCATACTGTATATGTAGGTTACAATATGAAAGTAGAATAATCTATCATTCAACAGATTATTTTTGTATGACTATAAAAAGTCATCAAAAACACTAATTAAAAAAAAAAAAATAATCATTTTTTAAAGAATGAATATACCTATCCTTGTAACAAGTACATACCTACATATACATCCTCATACATTCCCTAAACTAAGTATAACTACATAATTTAATATATGTTAACGAAATTGGTCGTGGCAGGATTCGATTCGGGGTGTAGATAACTAGTAGCATTAAATTACATTTTTTTTATTTAATTAAATTTATAATACCCACATAATATATAATAAAATCACAAAATATAGAAAAAGATACACAGTAAGTACCTAAACACATATTTCCATTTACCAGAGTGCAAGCACTGGTAAATGGAAATATGTGTAAAGGAGACATTTAAAAACAATATATTATAATACATAATTATTATTATCTATATAAAAAGAAGTTCATATTATTTAAAAATCAGTCAAATTTAATAAGTGTATTTTATTTTTTTATTTTTCTTTTGAATTCATATTATTCATTTGCCACCCATATAGCCAATTCCAGTCGCCGCGTCGACACGTGTCGACACAGTTTGTGTCGAAACATTGTATTCTAGTAACATATTTCAGTCGCCGTGTGCACACTGTGTCGTAACGGCGACTAGAAATGGGGAGGAGTGGACACAGTAACATTCGGTCACAATGTTCCGACGCCGTGTGGTAACATTGTTACCAGTTTGCGACCGCATTTAGTTCATCATTCGCTCACTTGCTTTCAACTCGTTTGACATTTATGCGAGAATGATAGATAAAAAAAAAACAATACAACACCGCCATTAAAGTTTGTCAAGTGTTTATTTTGAATATTGCTAAATATGACTTTATAAGGCTACATTTTTAATGGGAAAAGAAATTCATTGTGTAATTTGTTAAAATAGGTTGAAATTGTCCAACGGGACACCATGTAATCGTAATTTAAACAATAATAGCGAAATATTTATTATATTTTCACTAAAAAAAATATGCATTTAGAAAGCTCTGAAGCTTTCGTTTCAATAAATAACAAATGATAATACTAAAAATTAGTTATATAATCAACAAAAAGCATAAAATTGTGGTGAATAATAAAACAAAATTATATTTGACATAGGTATAGCAAAATGTGGTCGCAATCTAGTCACAAAGTTACCACACAAAGTCGACATGTGTCGACATGTTTCCAGAAGTAGTAACAAAGTTACCGAATTTACAAAATGGCTTCACGTCCTTTTTGATACCAGTTATTTTCAAAGTTTTAGAAACTTCACAACATTATTTATTTATTTGTTTAATAATACGCTAACAAAAGCATTTACAAACAAAAATATAGCAAAAAATATTATGTTCGATTTTTTTAGACGAAGAAAGACTTAAATACACAAGAATCATTCAAATAGGTTTATTTTGGATGCATGAACATAATATATGAAAAAAACGTAATAACCCAATCAAAAAATGCACACCTACCTAAAATGGATTTTTAGAAGGATGATTACAGAACTATTATTGGGATTACAAATCCAGATTTGCAAATTTCAAAAATATGTGCAAATTGGCTGTCAAAAAACTTTTTTTTTCGTTCTTTTTAAACAATATTACTTTAACTTTTTTTTAATAAAAATTAAATTTACTAAGAATTGAGTTTTTTTATATAAATGAACCCTTTTTTATAAAATTTGAAATATATAAGATTTCTTCAATCTTTCGAATTGGATTATGGCTAAATGACACGTCCTATAGAAAAATTAAAACTACTTTTCGTACAAAACAAGGACTAATATCAAACTTATTTCATACTAGGTAATAAGTTAGTAGCGAAATAAGTTAGTAGAAACATTTTTTTAAACTACTAACAAAATTATATTACTAACTACATACAAAATTTATTTAAATTTTTCGCGAATAACGCGAATTTTGACGTTTTTGGAAAATATCACCAATTTTTTGTCATTTTTACCGTCATTTTCGCAAAAAAATAACAAATTGTTTTGATTATTTACAGTTGAGACATTTCTAGTAATTTTATTTGTTGTTTTACGTTGTGTTTGGAGTATTTTTAAATAAAATAATGTCGATTCAGAAAGATTTTTATCTTCATACAATACTGTTTTGTATGAAGTTTGACAGAGTAACCAATCTTAAAGAAAACAATTTGGCTGCAATGTATATTTTCAATTTTGAAGCAATTTAAATTTGATGCAAAAAATTGTTATTTAGGGTGATAAAGTTCTATTTGTGTGTAATTTTTCAAACAATTTTAATTTTAATTATATAAATTATTTAAGCATTATATTATCTTTTATAATGCAAACAGAACTTGCAATTCTAAATTTTAAACAATTCTAAACATCACTTTTCTTAAAAAATAACACCGCTTTCACAAAAAATAACACCGACTTCTTAAAAATAACACCCCTTTCTTAAAAAATAACACCCCATTTCTATAAAAATAACACCGCTTTTCAAAAAAAAAAACCACCGATAAATTCAGGTCTCTAGTCATGACTCATGCTCATAGCACATCGACTAGTGTGCACGCTGAACGCTCCAGTGCTGTGTTGTTACGAATCAGAATCGCTAGTATTTTTTCTATCTATAATAATAATACGATACGCCATCTTTTTTGGTTTGTCCGAACAAACAATTAAAAGTAAAACAATTTTACCTCAAATAATGTTCGCGTTCAAAAATATTCATTATTAATTTAATAATGATACAGATATGGCTGACAATTTAGGCAGCGAGAACCAAACGCCACATTTTTCTATAACGATTGTCATTACAGTGATTTTAAAAATAGAGGAATTTGGGCAATTTTTTTTTTAAATAGAGGCATTTGAGATTTTAAAAATAGAGGCGCGAAGCGGACCAATTAAAAGCCGCGGAGCGGCAAAAAGGCCTGGGCCGCGGGAGCAGAAGGGGCGAAGCCCCTTGTATAATATACAATTCAGTTGTTTTTACATTGCGAACATATGAAAACTTCGAGAGCTACGACTAAATGATTAATAATAATATATTTATTTTCTTTACAAAAAGACGTAAAGGAAAACAAATAGGTATCTCTGATTAAAAATAATTAAAAAAAATACAGATGTAATAATAAAGTATGAAAATATAATGATGTAGGTATACGAGGTATCATGTTAAGTGTTCAAAAAAAATTATATTTGTCAAACTAAGTAGGAAAAATTCCTGTTTAGGTAGACAATCAATACAAATTACTATTTATTCACATCAGATAAATACGAATACGGCTTTAGATGAACTAATTAAACATAGTTAGAAAGGTATCATAAACTAAGAGCACATTTCGCTCATATATTTGGAAATGAAATATATTTAAATAGGTAAATAAAAATATTTACTTGGAGTTAGGTTTTATAAATTAACTAACTTTTTCACTTTTCTGTAGAAAGTCGATGACTGACGGAATCGTTTTGGTTGTTTGCTCATAATGAATGCAATTTTGATGACAATACGTGGCACTCTATCGAAACAGTTTGAGAAGTTATGACATTTTCTTTACATTTAGCATTGTAATGATCGCGACTAGAAGTGTGGTAACAGTGTGGTAACGTTACCACACATTGTGTGTAGATTTAAATATTCTGGTAACAATGTTTCCACACTGTTACCACACGTTACTACACTTTTTCCCAAAGTGTACACTAGTCGCAAACTAGTCGCAAAGTGTATAGAATGAAAGTCTACACAATGTGTACACTTTGTGTCGACACGGTGTCGACACAAAGTCCACACTTTGCTACCGAATTTTTTCGGTCACAAAGTGTGGTAACTGTTACCACACTTTCAGACACTGCGACTACTTGTGACTACTTTGAAAATTTTGTGACCGAAAATGGCTATATGGGCAGTCTCAAATCTGTTTCAAGTTGATTGAACCACAACTTAAATAAATATTTAATTTATTTAATGTAAATTAAGTATTTTTTTTCATTTCATAGTGTATTTTTTCTGTTTATTTTATAATACTGTATTTTTCCCTTAAATAAATAAAAAAATAATTAAGGCTTGATAAGAGTCTCTATGTAATCTCGTAAATGTTTATTGTCGTGATAAAAAATATCAAAGTACCTACATATTAACTGGATAATTTAAAAACGTAAATGTACATCAATTCAAATAATTTAAATAATTTAGATGAGACAACAATTATTCCAATGAGCCATCTTACGGCACTTGGTGAAACGAAAACTAGTATCCGGGAAACCCACCATTTCCCTAAAACTGAGAAGAGAGTCGGAAAAAATCGCCGCTAGATGGCAATGCTAGTTTCTTGAAACGCTTAGGAGGAAATTTAAAATTTATTTTTACGATTGTAAAATATTTAGATATTATGAAAGATGTTTTTATAAATAGGTACTAAAAAAGTTATCGATTTTGAAATCTTAAAATAATTAAACAAGCCGGTGCTTACTGAATATGAAAAATATTCAACATTCTAAGATATTTCTTGTAAAAGTTCATGATAATGGAAAAATCGTTATTTTTTCTGAGAAAAACATGTCTGATTACCTACTTTATTTTAATAGAATAAATTTAAGAATTTAAATTTCATAAATTTAGAATGACGTATTTTCTTAAAAATAATAATATAAGATATATAGAATTTGACAGAAGGGACTGCAGCTCCCTTCCATCATATACGTCCCTTCAGTCCCTTTCGTCCCAGACAAAGATTTTCATGTAACTCCGCGTTTAGTCCGGATAAATTCTTAGTAGGTAGATCATTTCAATAAATTTATTTGTGAGATGTGAAATAAATAAAAAAAGAATAACTCAAAATTCTTCCGGGGTGTGCGCAGAACAAATCACCAATGTTTTATCGTAAACAGAAAGATTTTATAAGAACGTATGAGTGACATAACATACAAGTACAAATAATATTGAAATGATATTAAAATCTGCAATTTAGGAAGCGCACTGTTAAACGCAATAACTGCCAGGTACCAGACTAACCTTTTTCATACCTATATTCATTAAGAACGAAAATATAAGAAAAAACAGCCATACATAACAGCCATACATAAATGATTCATCGAACTTGTTGTTATCTCCCATAAGGGTACCTATATGTAGATATGTACGTCAATTATTGTTGGATTAATATTTTTGAATAAAGGTACATACATACATACTGTTTTCATTGTTGATTTTTCTTTTAAATATAATTAAAGGTACCTATCTACTGTTTTCATTGTTGATTTTTTTTAAATATAATTAAAGGTATCTACTGTTTTCATTGTTGATTTTTCTTTTAAATATAATTAAAGGTTTCTACTGTTTTCATTGTTGATTTTTTAAAATATTATTAAAGGTACCTATCTACTGTTTTCATTGTTGATTTTTCTTTTAAATATAATCAAAGGTATCTAGTGTTTTCATTGTTGATTTTTCTTTTAAATATAATCAAAAGTATCTACTGTTTTAATTGTTGTTTTTTCATTCAATTTAAATAAAATATATCTACTGTTTTTATTATCAATTTTCTTACATAGACACATAATTTTTACATAGTGCATCTAACTTACATAGGTATAATAATAATAATAAAGTATATATGTATCAACGTATATATATTTTTGCTATCTATATGTGTATATTATTATCTTAATTGTAAAATGTATTTTTGTATCTATGTATTTTTGGTTTGGAACATATGTTAAATAAATAAAATAAAAAATAAAATTGGTGAAAATTATGTTTCTTTATAAATACTTTTAGATACTTACAATTTTTTGTTCTTTTTATTAAAGCAAGAAAAATTAAAGCAAGTCTTTGTACAATAGATAATACGTTTTTGACATTTATTCATATCATTATTAACAATAACTTATGTGTATTGTGTACCTACATATTATAGGTACTTACCTATTTCTGAATAATTCGTACGTGATGATAGATTCGTGTTGACTATATCTAACTATTATTTGTATGGTGATTTTATACATATAAGTTTGATATAAAGGTAAGTATGTTAGTATTTATATGTAGTTTTATGGTCACGATATCCCATCATACGTGATATCTGGATTTACTTTAGTTTAGTACCTACTTATCTATATACTATATTCTTTCGTAGGTACTACGTAGTAAACCTTTGATAACGTACATAGACCACCCAATGAAAAAACACGAACGATATTCGATACGAAATTAAGGATTATATAATTCTCCAGTCGTTAAGAATAACGGACTTGTCGTATAAAATATTGGCCTTAGTTGGTTTATTGCCAATCGACAACTTCTAGCAACCAACCAGAGTTTTTTTTTATTTTTCCAGATAAAAAGAAATTACATTTATAAATACATATCAATTTAGGTACTTGGATATATTGCCTCACTAGGCAAAAGTCTGTTCCGAGGCAACACCTATTCAAATGAGTAGCTGAGCAAGTTAAAATTTATCCCGTGCGTGTTGTTATGTGTATGTGTTGGTCGGTAAATTGTAGGTTGATATTAGGACATGAGTGAGATCCGTCATTTCAAGACACTTCTCTTAGAACAACTAACAGGTACTATGTCAAATATCAATTTAACGCGCACCCAATAACAAGTTGCCACATTCTGGAGACTTACAATATTAATTGTCTCACAGATCCAGATTGATAACACAATTAAAAAAATTTTCTCCACCGTTAACCGAACCCGGGACCTTTGGATCTGCAGGCAGATACCTAACCAACTGAGCCTCGAAGGCCGACAATTTAAATAATAATAATTTGCTTAATTAATTTATATTGCTATTGTTTGGTAGGAGTAATTTAAGTAAGTCAGGTATATTACATATCCGCGGTGCTTATTAAATGAAATGTATATAATATTGTATATTGTGCAAAAGTAGCAGAAGCTGTTGGTTGCAGCAAAGTTCTGCTTCTTGTATTTAATATCAGTGCGTATTGTTTAAGTATTTTTTTGATGGGTCGTTATACATTATTTTAAAAATTGTCTTAGTAAACATGTGTCGTATTTCCAGCACTCCAAATTCTTTAAAAAGTTGATTAGAGGGGTAGGTATCTGTATGGTTTACGTGAAATAACCTTTAATAAAATTTTTTGAGTAACTGTGTCTGCATGGAGATTTGTCTTTAACATGCCACTCCAGCCAACTATACCATATAACAAAATAGACTGCCCCAGTGTGAGATACAGATTTTAGCATTTTTTAGTCAATGAGTTCTCTAAGACCCCTAATCATAAACATAAGCAGCCTGTATATTTTGGTAAGACTTTCGATTTGTATATTCCTTTTTTAGACAGTTGTCCATTATCATAGTCAATAACTTATTTAAAAATTATACCTACATGTAACTAATAAATATAAGTGACTATTAGGTACTTAATCAAAATTCACAAAAAATAACATAAAACTTATATTATGAAGGTCCCGGGCTCGATTCCCGGTGGACACAACAGTTTTTAATTGTGCTTTCAGTCATTAATATTTGACAGGTGTACCGAATAGTTGCCCGAGAAGCATACAGAATAAAATAAAATAAAAAAATGACTGTGGTTTTAGATATTGGTTAAAAATTCAGTTTGAATTGAATAATCTACATTCAATAATCTGTGATAATTCAAAGATTTTTTGAGACTTTTTATATTGACCGAATATAATAAGAAATAATATTGTTACGATCTCTCTATGGTGAATTTGTAAAATATACTATAATAATTTGCCTTTAACGCTACTTGCAAAATAAAATCAATCACTTGATGATATGAATTATCATTACCTATTAATGCCTTCGGAATTTTATTGAGACACATTTTAAATTTGATTGGATACAATTAACTTTTTTAACCACAAATGAATTTAACTTTGAATTGTGGATCAATATTTAAAATATGTTTTATTATTTTTTGAAACTACATATTATGATGAAAAAAAAACACTGCGTTGAAAGTTATTATGGAATGGCAAAACGCGCATAATATTAAATGTATCTGCAGAGTTCTTTTTGTAAATCTCTTCCATAATCAATGTATGTTGTTAGCGATAAACAGAGCACATAAAAAAGTCGTATAAATAACAGGGCACATAAAAATGTTCACAGGTAGAATAGACAACAAATTCGACTCATGGCTAGTCAATAAAACTAACCAAATTTACCTGTTTTTACCGAACTGATGAATGTATTCTTCTCACGCGTTCGTATGTCAAGCGATGAATAAGAGAGGGACACAGAACTCAGATTTAAGGCTCATTTTATTTTTTCTTATGTGGGTGGGTTTATTTAATAATCTCGAGCAAATAATTGGGCTATCATATTCAGCAAGTAATAATTATATTTATGAGGAAATCAATTATGATAATTAACGGTGATGTTCGGCCGTAAGGTGTAAATATAGAATTTATGTTAACACAATATTTGGACAAAGGATAAACTTGTATTAATATTCATACTGTCGAATAAAAGAGCTGTATATGATTTATAGTTTGTCTTTGTTTAATTCATAACGGTAAAATAAAGACAGACTTTAAAGACTATATAAAATAAAGACTCAAAGACTTCCCTGAATTACCTCGAATTATACTATATAGCTTACATAGTTCCTAAGCGATAGCCTACACGACAAATCAGACCAGTCCAAGTTGTTACAACTTCACTTATTCACGCTTTTTTCAAGTACTGAAAGCAGAACGTATGGAAGAGATACAGTATCTTGTTAGTATAGTACCTACATTAAGGACGCATAGAGAACGTGCCGACAGCCGTGGCACAGTTGGTAAGCCGTTTGGCTTCTGAGCGGGCGTGATGGGTTCTATCCTCAGCAGAGGAGAAATTTATATAAATTTTCTTCTCTGGGCTGGAAACACTGGTCAGTTGGAAGAAATTGCCATATGGCAATAAGCTAGCCACTTACGCAGAGTGCAAGGAAGTGTTTATTATAATTGGAACGGACTTGGGATGAATACCAGCAAATTTGAAAAGAGTGAAAGCAGATCAGCGGGTCGAATAAAAGCAGAGAATGAATGACTCAAGCAAGTCGACGAATATTATATCTATCTGAGTATTATCTTCCAACGGAAAGGCCTGATAAGAATATCGAAAGAAGAGTTATGAAAGGAGTGGATGAAGCACATAGACTACGTAGTTATGAACAATCGCAACATATCAAAGGATGCCAAAATTGTCATTCATAAAGCAATCGTAGTGCCAACCCTGACGTATGCAAGCGAAACCTGGACATGGCAGAAGTTGCACGAAAGTAGAATAAATGCAGTTGAAATAAGATCGCTAAGAATAATTTGTAACAGAACGATGTATGACAGGGTACGAAATAAAGACACAAGGAAAGATTGTTAGATGAAAAAAGATGTAATTAACAGAATGAAAGTTAGCAAATTGAGAAGGTTTGGCCACTAGGGAAGAATGAATGAAGAACGCCTGACAAAGAAAATATACAAAGTTAACAGGAATGGAATAAGAGGTCGGGGGCGCCCAAGAAAAGGATGCCACGACCATTTGAACGATATTAAGAAAAACGGAAATTTAGGAAGCGTGAACAACAGACGAACATGCATAAGACGATGTATGAATGTTGACGAGGCGATGAATGTGAATAAAAATAAATGAAGTTGTTAGATTTGAAATAAAAGGGCAGTGTGAATAATGTTCTTTAAAGAGAGGAACGAAAGAAGCTAAAATAACAGATGGTATGTACCTATGGTTAAGTTAAATTGTTACTGAGGTAAAGATTCTACATTTTGAGGTATCTCCGTGTTTTTTATTGAATAGGACCATGCAACTCTAATAATAAGAAAATCACATGAACCGGTAACTACATCTAAACCTTTAAAGGGTTAAAAAATCAAACGTCAGGAACAAAGTGGCTACTTGAAGAAGGTAGACATCGAAATGAAATAAATTTTTCAGCAATAATAATATAACTAATGTCTAACAACTCCATATTGAATTTTTGGTGTTGATTTTTAATGTGAATTTTTTTTATTGATACGATTGTTATTTTTTTGTAATTTTTTCTTATGTTTATATTTCATAATAATAAAATGTAATAACCATGAAAAATACACAGGTAGTTAGTTGCTTCTGAACATACTCTGTCTAGTGACCAAGTTATCTTTAATATAATATACATATTTATAATATTATGATCTAAATAAATAAAATAATTTAAAAACCTCATTGAATTCCACGTAGAGAAATATCTTTGAATAATTACGAGTTTACTTTAAATACATTTCGACAATTATAATACGGTTAATAGTTTTATCTTTCGTTCCTTGATTTTATATTCGACCATGAAACAAAATTACACGTTAAATATTGTGAGAACCAGCACGGGTTAACACTAAAACGGCAGAAAAGTGTATCGAATGTATGTAAAATTACTCGAGATTATTTTCCGATACAATTAAGCCCGTGTAAAACCTTTGGAGGTAAACTGTAAACATTTACCCCAAGTACCAATACAACAAATAATAAGTCGTAAGTATTAAAAACATTGTTTGGTTCCATTCTATTTCTGTAATCATTTACCGAATAGTAGGCTAACGTAGTTAAGGCAAACGATAACAATTAAACTCGGTACCTATGGTTCTTTCGCTAACATCTTTACTGCGATATAAAATTTAAACTTTTGGGTAGAGCTTTCATTTCTCTTTGTAATTAGGTAGTTAACAATGAAGTGTAAAGTTTGCTCATTATTTTAGACAACATTTATTAATATGTATTTATCTACTTTATTTCTTTTGTAGAATCGGCAAGAATTTCAAATCAATGCACCGTTATCTTCTTTGGGTGAAAGCAATAAAGTCATAATATATTTCAATTTCGATTTGTGTTTACAATGAGTTTCCATAATGTTAAAATATGTATGCTCTATCATATTTAAATACACTTTGCCTTCAAATACTATCTAATTATTGAATATTTTTAAAGATACGTAATATATGGAAACATTGGATTTATTCCCTGTCGGGAGCCAATAATAGATGACAATTTTTCATTTAGTTTAATATCTCAATAGAGACGAACCAATTTCTCAATAGAGTGCGTTACAAAAAACTTTCCTCGTCACTTCATGGATGACGATCGTGTTTTAAAACGCACAGATTTTCATGAATATATAGAACTTTCGGAAATTGGATTTATGGGGAACTCAATAAAAGGCATGATTGGTGAACGTTGCGGAAGCGCATAAAGGAATCACGTAAACCAGTCGATGATAGATCGTAAGCCCTATGGGTGCCTTGAATTCCCGATTATCCTTTAATATTCTAACTTTTTCTCTATTTAAATATTAAAAAAATATATCATAAAAAATCCAATAATTGGTTTTCCATGGCCAGAAATTATTAAAAGAATAAACTGAAGAGAGGGTTACTTAATTTAATGATAAGGATCATTTAAATTTTGTCTAAAGTTAAATATTCCGAATGGTCTACATGTACAACTTTTTGTTAATATTTTAATCAATAAATAAGTATATTTTTTAACCTCTCTAATAATTCTTAACTAACACCCCATATCCATCCTCTCTCCCCTCCCTCAACCTCTATTTCCTTCCTTTCATTGTTGCTATGAATTTAATCATAATAATGTTACATGTTTCTTTCCGTTTGTTATAAATTTAATATACCTACCACTATAATATCTATAAATAAATAAATAAACTTCACAGTTTGGATTTTTATCATTTCATAAATATGTAAAATAAAAATCTTCTACAGAAAGTAATGTTTAAAATAGATGGCTAAAGTACTTTGGTATCTATCCGTCCTCGATTTTTAGTTGAATTATATAACCTTATATTCCCGAAACGGTTCAAATTTTATTCACCCTTGTGTAAATTAATGTGGTCAGTATAGTTTTTTTAATGTGTTTTATTTATTCTTGCAAAAATACAATCAGATACAAAATCATTTATTTGATACGTCCACCTTTGGCTTGCAACATCATCATAATGCGTTTTGGAATTGATTCTACCAGCGATTAGCAGATATTTTGGATCTCGATGCCATTACATTTCAATCCCTGACTCGATCAATTTGGTTTTCGTTGTGCAGTCCATCGATTCTATTCTATTAAGAGAAAAACTGTCACATTGATTTGCATTATCTTTATGTATGAATACATTTTTACAAACGAAATGGAGGTTAAAAATTAAACAAGTGAATTAACTTTTAAATGTAATGTAGCTATCAATGTTTTTATTATTAGTTTCACGACCCTTCACTTTCCTGGACGTACTCTACCACGCAGTTTTATGACCTTTAAATGTATGTAAATCCTATTAAAGCACAATTGAAATTAGTGAGTAAATACCTTTATGGCGTGTGCCATATTGTACCATGTGCTATGGTGAGTGGAACATTGAATTCATATTTTATGCACCACTGCTCCTAACAATAAAATTTACTGAAATGTTTTTTTTTAATGAACGTTTTCTGTTGGAATTGTTATTACTATGTTTTATCCGTGGTATTGTTATAAAAAAGGTGGTTGTCAAAGTAATATACAGTATTGTCTGAAAAAAGTGACCATTACCGAAAATGTTAAATGCCGACCTCCGTGGCACAGATGGTAAGTCGTTCTGTGCGGGCGTCCTGGGTTCGATCCCCAGCACAGGAGAAACTTCAAATTAATTTCAAATTCAAATTCATTTCAAACGCAACTCATGCTTCTCTGGGCTGGAAATACTTTTTGGAAGAAATTGCCATATGGTCATAAACTTGTCACTTGCGCAGGGTGCAACGTGTTTGTTATTATTACAACATATTAATTATTAAAGGTAAAAAAATATTGCTGAAACAAAATTACTCCATTAATGCTACAGTAGCAGGGAATGTAAATGCTTATACTCAAAATGTCATTTCAGTCCACATTCGTGATGGTTATATTATGGAAACTTCAAATCCATGAATATTTACACGTAATTTTAAAACAAACGTAAAACATGAAACAGCCGTTACTTTTTATGCAAAAATAAAATAAAAAAATATGACGCACCCGGTAATAACTTACGCACGTGAAACGATATGCGCGTGTGAATTTTCCGCCTTTCCATTAATATCCAATAGCATATAATTCACAGTGCGGGAGACGCAGAACAATACTGATGATCGTGTCCGACATAACACTTAAAAAAAATCTAGCAGTGGCGCTTATTCTTTTTCTTTGTTAGCCATCTTCCATCCACTGCTGGATAATGGTTTCTTCCGTCTGATTTCACTCGTTTCTGTCTTGTCCCCTTCGCACCCAGGTCCGACCAGCCAAATAGCCTTTTGGTCGTTTATAGTATATTTTAGGACAGTGGCGCTAGAGTCCTATAAAACGACACTTCGAGAGGAAAATGTGGTTCTCCGTACGTCTTTGTAGCGTATGGAAACACCACAGTCAGTAAAAATTTATTCAAATCTTATAAGGCAAATTATCTTTAACGATCCTAGCAAATTTAAAATGATTGTATGATTTTGATCTTATAGAGTAGATAACTTAAATATTATTTTTTTAGAATCACAACTGATAAAGTTGGATAACCTTTGTGTTTTTTGGAAAATATTCTATGTTTTATTTTTATATAAGTCTTATTATTTATAAATAAGAAATAATCGTTAGTTCAATTCACGACTTTCATTCAGGTTTTTGAATGATAATCAGTATAATATTGGTACATGGAGACTAATAGTAGGTATTTGTTTACACACAAAGCAGTACCTAATATATCTTTCATATGATTAACTATTCAGATTTCTGTGGTAATTCGGTAAGATTTCTGAGCTCTAGTAACTAGTACAGGACATAATATATAGGAAATATTTGCAATTCTTCCTTCTCTGATACTCTTCGTCTTTCTCAATACGGACAACGAAAGTATGATCAATAGATATTAATAAGAAGCTGAATTTTTAAATGTAGACAGCAATCGAGGATGGCAAATCATAACCCGGGCAATGTCAAAGATGTTCTGAGAGGACCATGATGTGATACATGAAAATAAACAGAAAAAATGAATTAATATTTGTATTTTTATACATAATAAATCTGTGGGAATAAACCTGTGTGTAACCTAAATAAAAATATCTACATAACACCCCACATAAAAATTGGTTTTTTATTTGATATTTTCATTTGAATTTTTTCCTTCAACTACATACATCATGTTAAATTATAATTTGTGAGGATAAAATTATTCTCTTTTGGTACGCCACTGGAAAATACCAAAGAAAACATTTTTTTCCATCCTGAAATATTATTCTTTCTAAATGTATGAATATTTTTCCAGAACAAAAAATAAATTTAGCCATACAATATTTCAGTTGGCATGTAGAAATTACATAATGAATCTTTGATTAAACCTTCCACGGGGGTATTTTCTTGTGGAAGGATTCTGGGAAAAAAAAACTCAAAGCGAAGGTTACATAATAAAATAACTAATAATTTCTTTACTTTTTGTGTTTTTTGTATAAAACATTGTAATATCAACGGAGTATTTGAGAGAAAAAAATTGGAAAAACACAAGGTTTGTAAGAAAATAACGAGTAATAATTTCGGAAGAAATATTAAACAATTATTTGCATACAAAATAATATGTTCTTGAAACGAGTAAACGTTAGACTTATTCTGAATAAAAAAATGAATTATAAATAAAATGAGAATTGTTTGATGGCAAAATGTAGTGTGCTGAAATAGTGTTCTAGTATTCTTGGGTTTAAACCTAGCTTCGCATTATTTGATACACTGTGTCTGGCTTTCATTAATACTGGACATTCACTGATCAAGTGTGAGGCGGTTTATTCCTCATATTGACACCATCTGCAGGTTGGATCTTTTAAGAAACCTTCTAATAAAGTGGTGTCTTTTAAGATGGCATTGGTCAAGGAGCAACTGGTTGTACAAAGTTTTTAATTGGTCTCTGATTTCATTATCCTGACGTTGACTACTACAGGTCTTAAAGAATTTTATGTGTTGGATTGTGATCCAGTCTTTTGTCTCCTAATTTTGTCGCTGCAGATATTCCTAGTACTGTTTTAGGTTTTATGATAGGTATCCCTGCCCAATTATCATTACAATATTACTAACTTGTTTCATTCGTTCATTCATACCATCACGACATATCCCACAATGTGGGGTAACCAGCGACAAGTGTGCGGGAGTGCAATGCCCTATAAAAGGAAGCACCACAAACGCGTTTCATCTCACCTAAAAAGGTATCATTCAGAATGGGTGGTGGACATCATTGCTGAACAATGTCAGATGTAATTTTGCCTCTTGCATTTTCTATTTACCGGAACTTACGGGACACCCGATAACGATGATAATAGTGTGGAAACATCATTCCAACATTTTAAGCCGGTGCTTCATTAATTTTAATATGCAATTTTAAAACAAAAAAAAAATAAAAGCATTAAATTATTATCAGCTTAAATATTTATTTTTGAATTATTTGCATCCAATATTGAAATATTTCTCCTGCCACCAAGAAATTTATACCGATATGTAAATTTGTGGTAGAATAATATCAAAGTGTTTTCGGGTTGTGTTCTAATCTACAGAGTTGTGTTGTGCGGAATCGGGACTATTTATCGCCATCCCCCGTTTAGAATATTTTCTTTTTGTATCCGGGACTCCCCAAAGGAGGAATGGGGGTACCCACGTTTGATGGATGGTGGGGTGACATGGTCCCTAACGGCCGTCACGTGAATAGGTAACTTACCCCCTCCAACCCCCGATAGATATGGAAGTTTCGAGCCGAGTAGGCTTTAAACAAATTAAATGTTTGTTTAAAAAACGATTCATTAATTTGATAATTGCATGCGGTGCATATAAATCAAAACCCCCTACCCCACAGAGCCGGGCGTAAGATTAGGGACGACTAGAAAATATACGATGTGTTCATGTAAAGACAATAATTAAAGATGAGAAAAAAGTTCTAAATTGTATTCAATAAAGCAAAAATTGACTATAAATTGGAAACACTGGTGAGTTGGAAGCAATTGACTTATAGATACGATGGTCTTTTTATATCTTCGTTTATGCGATTTTGGTGGACTGAAAAATTAACTAAAACATTAATTCAAAATGGAATATTTTTATTATTGCATATGCGCAAACATTGGATTTTTTTCCCTGTCGGGAGTCAAAGATATTTTTAAACAGATTTTTAATTATCTCAATAGAGACAAAGTTGGAATATTTATTGTAGGAGAACCGGGAAATCAAGGCACCTACAGGGCTTACGACCTGTCATCGGCTGGTTTACGTGATCACTTTATGCGCTTGCGCAACGTTCACCAATGTGTAAGTAATTGGTACAAGAAGGATGCGCAGCAGAGAGATTGTTGGCGCTGCATGGTTAGGAAAGCCGACCCCGTGTAACGGGACATGGCGAGGATAAAGAAGAAGAAGGGAAAGAACAAGGAGAGTAAATCGGGACCAAGTGTGTAGGGATTATTATTCCTTATTTAGTTTATTCTTGTAAATATTAATATCACTAACAATATTGATCTTAATACATTCTTAATGTGTCACGATGTTCGTACAAGCTAATTTCTGAAAAAGCTCAAACGATTTAATGAAATTTTGTAAACGTGTATTGTTTTTTCCAACTTGAAAGATAGCATAGTTTTGAACCCAATAGGTTGCGCTGTTATCGAGATTAAAAAAATATATTTTAGGTTTTTTCGTCATTTTTTTTTTACGAAAATAAATAAAAAAATCACAAATTGTAACTTTCCTTCACCCCCAAGGATTTTTTTATAGGACAAAAGATATTAAAAGATATAATTCATGTATACATAAGTTGTGTAAGATTTCAATAGATTGCGGTGTGAATCTATTGACATTTATACTATGCATATAGAGAATAAACCACACTCAAATGTACGGAAAAAAATGGTAAAATACATAAAATGCGGTCTCATAGAAAAGGTCATTGGCAGAACAGCGACTGCCCGGGCCCACTTGTATATTAAAAGAGTTGGATACAATCTTAATTTTAAAATTGAAGGCAATTTCTTCCTACCAGGAGGTAGGTATATCAAAATCATATAAAAAAAATGAAAAGAAAGCCAAACACGTAACATTATCAAATATAACTTTTGGCGTGGAATTCTTTGATACTATGTAAATATATTATGTTATATATTGTTACAAAGAAACAATGTCGCGATAAAACTATCACCATGTTTGAGCACTGACCACGTCGACAGCCCTTACAGTTCATGATGGATCGTTTGTATTTTTTTTTGGTACACACAAATAAAAATAAAAATTAAACGCCGTGGCATAAATAACGACCGCCGCCGCCCCCCTAATAATAATTGATAGTGGGTAAGAACCACAGTGAGGAAAAAATGGTTAACAGTTCTTAATCTAGGTTAGTATATTATTCTGAACGGGACAGGAATCGCCTCATACTCACACATTATAATGAAAATTTATGCACGTTCTGGTGTAGGTGAGTTAAAAAATAATAATATTTGAACCAACACGCCATAAAATTTATCTGGACACTAATTATTTCGCATTGTATTCTATTACTGAAATTGTGAAAAATATACGCGTACGTGATGTCATACAATAATAATATTTTTAAGTGAAAATGTATGGAGTACCTTTAAATTTATTTTTATGTGTATTTTTTTCAAATTTATTCAGGTTTTTTTGTATTTTTTGAGCCGTAAATATTAAACACATTACAGTTACATTTATTCAAAAGCAGGGTGTTGTCTTAAAAATAAATATGGATGTCATCGTAAAAAATGTTATTTATTAGACGTGAAAGTCACTGTAAAAAAATATTCGACAGTAAATATTTTTGTTTTGATCATGTAGCTTGACTAAGATGAGAATGATGCAGCCAAATCAACGAGAAACCATTTTAAACTTTGATTGATACACAGAGTTCAAGAACATTGTTGTTGTACATATTATGACAACCGAACTGGCAACCTGCGTTTTAGCCAAACCTATGTTATCAGTAATTTAGGTTTATCTAATTATGACTGTAATTTTTGGCTGTGTGCACAAAACATTTAGTTGCACAAAACCAAATGTTTTGTAGTCACTAAAGTTCGGTTAATTTTAAGGAAAAGAGATGGATGAAAAGACTGCTGGAGTGGAGACTGAGAGGCGACAAGGGACCGCAAGGGCGGCCACCTAACAGATGGATGGATAACACCAAAAGATTTGTTGGACCACGGTGTAGGCCTATGCTCTGCAAGTAAGTGGGAAAACGCGAGATGACGATGATGATAATTGATGACGTCAATCATATGCGGTTAAAGAATAACGCAAAAAGTAGAAGAAACCAGGGGGGCAAGTCTAGTGCAACCGGCGAAATCAAAACCCTCGTGATTACCCATATCATGGATATAATTATCATATGGAGTTCTATGACATCTAAAGATATTATATCTCCATATTATAATTATCCATGATATGGGTAATCGTGAGGGTTTTTATTTTGCCGATTGGACCAGACTTGCCCCCCTGAAAAAAATAATATCGAATTCTGGAAAAAGAAGCGATTAACCACGTAAAAATAAATCTAAGTAACGATATATAAATCATAAATTGCAATGAAAGATTGTTTAAAGATGACAATCACGATATACGAAAAACGAATATCTGAAAAAGGTGGTTTGAGCACCTTTTTTAATTTATAATTATGCATAGAACAAGTTATAAATTCTGTTTTGTCTACTTTCTTAATTTTAGCAAAGCCTCATTGAAGAAAAGTTAATTTAAATTTATCGAAAACTTCCACGCTATTCTAACAATCTCAGATAGGTACCTACATGTTCGACTGCGAACAGAAATTATAATAATTTACACGCAATTTGCCCAACCAAATGGCTGTTTTATCGTCCTTAAACTATCTTTATTAACTGCTGAAAATATTCCAATTGTGAAACTTTCAACAAACGAAAAAAAAGAATTTTTGAGACGAAACCATGCTTAATTTTGTGTAAAATTATTTGGAAAATTTTCATTGTATTATTAGTCTCCGTATACGAATATTATAATCATAGGTTGAACAATAATTTAGATGAAAGTGGTGATAAAAGTTTGATGGTAACTTTCAATTATGTGTATGATTATGGTTGTTAATGAGAGGATTGCATAATTAAATATATTCAGGGTAGTGTGAGCACTAAACACACGTCCATGTAAGGTCCGACATATGTACTAGGATCTGACCTTTCATAGTTATTAAATGTTGCCTACGCAAATGTGTTTCAAAACAAAGTTGGAAAAATATACATTTGTGAACAATTTTTGCTTTTCCCTTTAATATCTAAAACCATACTATCAATGACATTTGTAGACCAACGCCTATACAATAATCTGTTATTTACACCTCTCTTCCAGAATGTGAATTTTATTTTGTTTGACAGATAATATCATAGAAAAGTATTTTTTTCTTTGTTAGAAACTCCATAATCACATAGAATTATAAAACAAAATACATATAATTTTTTTGTTTTATTTAATTTTGTTTGTAAACTCGACTTCCATTGACCGGTTTCGCTCAATGCTGAGCATCGTCAGAATGGTGAACAATACTGATGAAGACCATCTTTATATAAGTAGATTAAAATCGAGGAAACGAATAATATACATGGAAGAGGTTATACCAAGAAAAATACAATACCAAAAAGACATTAAGGTAAATATACAAGAAGGTTCAATAAAATATAACTAAAGTAAAGGAATGAATGTATAAATATCTTATTGAAACGACAGAAATTAAGAATATAATTAAGTATTCTGGTACATATATTATATTGAATAACTAGAGAACCCGACAGACGTTGTCCTGCACAAACGTTGGCTTGCCTGTTATTAGATGGTTTAACAAACATCAGTCTTGCCTCACATTAAAAAGGCAAAATACATAATGGGTAATGAACTATATATGTAAGATGTATTTGTTACCTGTTATAGTTTCGATTACCTGGCCCTGATGGGATACTCCCTAGTCACGAAAAATCGAAGATTCAGAATCCCCTAATTATTGATTATTTTATTTGAGGTGGATATTGAGAAATTTGGAGAATATTTATAACTTAATTTTATAATAGGTACAAAGTTGTACATTTTTTCAATATAGAAAATTCACTCTAATATACGTTTGTTGTTTGATCTTGACGTTTCAATCACAAAATATACATTTACAACCTTACTATTACGGAGTTTTTTCACAAAATAATATGATATTCAGAAATTAATTTAAATATTTAAACGAAAATATTACGAAACATTACATTGAGATGACTTTCATATACCTATCGTCGTAATACCACTTAAAACAGAATATAATTGAAAAAAAAACTAAATAAGTTTATACAATAATAATAAAAAAATATACAAATAACTTAATAATTTCATAAAATATTAAAAATATGAAAACAAATACCGCAAACAGCGATGAGAAAACATCAAGTTTTAATGTCATAACCAACATTGCATAATATTATGACATATCGGAAGCCAATGTTTCCACTATTCAAAATGCGTATTCCGAAAATATTAATAACGATTACCATTTTTATTATTCTTTTACTAAATTCCTTTTTGTGAATCTAATCCATCCAGGGACACACACAAAAAGTTTCATCAAAATCGGTTCAGCCGTTTAGGAAGAGTTCAGTGACATACACACGTACGGAAGAATTATATATATAAGGATGGTAACAGGAGAAAACCCGATATTAAGTATTCTAAATGCAATAATAGTGGAGAAGTTTTAAAGTCTATTTGTGCGTTAATCAAATAAATGTTAATGTTACCTTTTACTCTATTTGTATCTAATATTTCAATTTTTTACCTTAAAAAAAACGTAAAAAATTAGATAAATATGATGAGGTATATTAAATATATTTATTTGCGCAAAAAATATTTTGATAAAGATAAACGAAGTTGTCATAATATTTTGTCGATAATTCATACTGAAATCACAGTAAAAAAAACAGCCACAGCTAGGAATGGTATTTGAGGTTATCTCTGGTAACTAACAAGTTGCATAATCTGAAAACTTGTGATGATCATCGTTACATGTACCTAACAATTGTTTTGTAAATTGAGACAATATTTTTCACATAGAGAGTCGGGAGTACGATGGCATGGCTATCAGCTATCACAATATTTCACGAAACGTCAAATCTATTCACCGCTATAATACAAAGCGAATTCCTAAGTTTTCCGAAACAAAAGGGTCCCGCCAGCAATGTAGGTAGATACCTATACAGGTCCAGGTACTTCATCTACCTATAGTCGGGTCCAATGTTGTTGTTTCATGGCTTCGAAGGTAGGCAGGAGGCAGTTGTGTTAGTCCGTCACAATACCTCACGGGTCAATTCGTATCCATGAAATGTTGAGAATTCCAACTCCGATCGAGTGTTGGAATTAATAACGCAGACCAAATTTCAATTAAGGTTACCCTTGGGTCGGTACGAATATACTACAGAGCTACCGTTTAATCGTTACCTTCTACGATTATGTGTTTGAAGAAAAAACAACGTCTGAAATTGTTTTAGCTAATAACACCGTTTATATAATAAATATTTCATCCACATTATGTACATTGTACACAATATCCTCCTTTCCCAACTTGAGTTAAAGCAAACGAAAAAAAAATTTAACAAAAACACTCTGTAGAAACGATTTATTATTTTTTTCCGTAATCACACGACAGCTGCTGCCAATAATAGTGTGATATGCGGTTCGATGACGGCTATCTCTGTTTAAGGTACGATTTAAAGCGCCTTATATAAAAATAATAATAATAATATTTATTTATTTTCCATAACAAAATACATAGTTTTTTGAACATGCAATTTATGATTTACTGTGAATAAAATAAAATAAAATAGTTGTTGGGAAGTATCATGTTTTTTTAGTTCCTACAATAAATATTTGTCTATCTATTCCAATGGAAAATGTCTACCTCGTCCGAGAGTGAGTTCAATTTTTCCATAATGCGCACCAGAGTGCTGCGGGCCACTACATCCGTTCTGGAATGGGGGACGTTCAGAAGATTATGTCCTCTACCCCTTATGTAGTTGGGTGGTACAAAAAGCCCTTGCCTTTCTTGCAGTTCTGGACAATCAATAAGATTGTTGAAAATCTTTAAGCCGGTCAAAAATAGTGCGTTATCACGTCTGCTTTCAAGACTCATATAACAACAGGACGTCAGAAGATCTGGGTGGTGCATGTATGTCGGATATACTCCGTACATTCTCATATACAGGCACCTCATGAACTTCTTCTGAATTTGTTCCAACATATCGGAATATTTTCTTTGGTAGGGCGCCCAAACTGCGCTTCCGTACTCCAATTTGGTACGCACCATACAGTTGAAAATATTTTTTTATGCTTCATGGTTCGAAAAGTATCTTCCAAGGCGCATTGTGAAGCCCAGCAGTTGACCGCATTTGGTAGTTACTGATGTTATATGTTGAGCAAAGGTTAATTTTGCATCAAATACAACTCCAAGGTCTTTTAGTTTATAAATCCGACCTAACATTCATATTGTAATTATATACCATTGGAATTCTGGAACTTGCATAACTCATTTTTTTTATTTTTTTTTTATTTATTAATTTCCATAATACAATATAAAATAAAATATAAAATATTGTTCATGAAATATATAAATGGAATTTATTACCTCACTAGGCAAAGCCTGTTCTGAGGTAATACTAGGCAATAAGTAAGCATAAATTTCAGCTACGTGAATTCTTAACATCTAAGGCACAAAAAAATATAAAAAATACAAATAATGAAGTACAAAAGTACACATTTTAAGTCATAAAAAAATATAAAAAAGTACATATAAAATACAATTATAGGTACATGAAAAGAATTTATTAGGTGCCTTTGTGTTTTTGTTAATGTGAGGATGTGTTTGCATGTGTGGATATGTGTAAAAGGGTGTATGAAAAAGATTTTGATTGTAAATTATATTAAAATTATCTTAGGACAAACGTCAAGTCTCTCTCTGACTCTTCCCTCCCTCTCCGAATCAACCAATCAGTAACCAGCTTTCCGAAATTATGCCCACTCGGCTGTACTAAGTCCAAGATATCAGACATAACCATATTATATATTCTGGGTGCTAAAAATGTGTAGTGTCTCTGGGCAAAAGTAGTCTGTGTATGAGTCGGTTGCAGCAAATGTCTATTTCTTGTATTAAAAGTAAGGGTGTATTGTGGTTTATATATTGCTGGGTTTTTATGTAGTTGAATGACTATTGTTCTAATATAGAGTTGTCTAACATCAAGGACCTTGAATTCCGAAAAAAGCTGATTTGATGGATATCTGAAAGGTTTTCGACAAATGACCCGGAGTAGTGATTTTTGCGCGGTTGAGATGGGAAATAGGTTGGTCTTAGCTAAACCACCCCAACCTATAATCCCATAAGAGACTGAAGTTTGTCCAAGAGCATAATACAACACTTTTAACGTATTTAGGTCGAAAATTTCTCTTATATTTCTAAAAACATATATCAGTTGGCGAATTTTTTTCGCAGTTATCTCCACATGTGTTGTCCATCGAAGATTTCTGTCAATTGTTATGCCAAGATATTTATAACTACTAACTCTAAGTAGTTTGGGGCAGGAGCAGTTTAGAGGCAAATCACAGTTATTATGGATAGTAATAGATGAAGAGGACTCCTCAGGTTGTTGTCGATTATCTATGCTAAATGTCATATATTTGGTTTTTCCGATATTTAATGTCAGTAAATTATTATCTAGCCATTTTTTTACGATGATCATTCCCTGCTCAGCAATAGAATGCGTTTGAGCCCAATTGTGAGAACTAAACAATAACACCGTATCATCAGCAAAAGAAATTATGGGACCACCAATATCCAATTTATTCATATCATTTATAAAAAGAAGAAACAGCGTTGGTCCCAATACACTTCCTTGAGGTACCCCATATTCAATTGGAGAGAATGAACTAATTACGCCACCCAATCTGACCGCCTGCATTCTGTTTCTTAAATATGACTGGAACCATTTTATAGTCAACTCATTACTGGTTATTTTCCTAATTTTTTGAATTAATATTTTATGTGAGACAGAATCGAATGCTTTGGCAAGATCTAGATATATACCAATACATTTTTCATAACAGAACACTTTTTAATGTCAAAGTGAAGGTTATTTTCTATAGAACATTTCTAAAGGTTTTCAATGTCTGATTGCAACAGAAGGCAGTCTGCAATACTTTTGATACTAAAATAAAGCTTCAAGTCATCGGCATACAACAGATTATGTTTATCATCATAAACTCGAGAACACTGGGAGCGTCTTGGCTGAATCCAGCAATCTCTTCCATCCTTGCCTCTCTGAAGGCTTTGTTTACCAGCTCCTGATTTGTAGAATGGATAAATCAGCGCCGACAGATTCCGACCATTGTAGTTAAGGCCTTCCTCATCTTCTTCGTCATTGCGGCGTCATTTTCATTTATCAATGGACATTATTTATTTCATTTTCAACGAAAAGAGAGGTTGATGATGATTGATGTCGTGTCTCCCATGTATCTATGAGGACAGTCAGATTTTGATCTGTAAATTTATAACTCTATCAAAACGTCTGACAATCTAAAAAATATATTTCTGTATGTACATTTTATTTACTATAAATATGTAAAAAGGTTGTAATATTGGGCAATATATTGATGAAATATTATTTAGGTAGGTACTTTTCCATTCAGAAAGTTTCTATTGTAATATTTTTTATATTATAATGTATTATTTTTCAGCACAATGAAAGGACATTATTGATAAAGGCACCTTGAAACTTTTGGTCGTTTTATTGTTGAAGTAATTAATTATATCGCAACATAAAGATATTGTACGAAGCCTAAAGGAAACTTTCGAAATTAATACAACCTTTTGAATACAAAAATAGTATATCATGGGACCAACAAAAAAATGCACTATTATAATTAAAAGTAATTGTATGTAATAATTTAATTTTCATACAATTTTCGTGTAACACATAAACGTACTAAATTAAGAGTTAGATACCTACTGATATTTTCTGTTGAATCAAATTTCCTTGAGGCTGCACGTTGCATAGGTCAGTTGGAAGATATTGCTTTATGGCAAAAACCCCCTTTGTGCAGATTATTATACATAATCCATATAACTTTATAAATGCAATGCAATGAAGTGCTTTAAAAGAGTCAAGTTTTTTTATTATAGATTCCCTTCATTTTGTTGGTCTCGTTGGGTCAGATAGGCTGATTTGTGTGCGAAAGGTTCGAATTGATTTCCCTGTGACACCAAAAGTTTTTCACGGTGATTTCCATCTTAATTTGGCGAATTGTTATCGGGTTGTTTTATGTATTCTGTTTATAGTACAAAATCATTAATAGAAAATATAAAATTGTTTAACATATATGATCTGATAAAATAATTAACCCCTGCTATGATTCACGGGCCTTCACGAGTGTGGTTGGACTCTTAGTGGCAATGGTATGAAATATGCATGGTGGTAGTTCTTGTTTTGTCCGACGAGCAGCCGCTCCGGGGATGAACAGAACACTTAGTTCTATAACGTTCCCTATGGAGTGGGTTAGGTGACTGCGACTTTCCTAATGATAAAATAATTAAAATAAAATCAGACAGATTGTAAAAAAATGTCGAAAAAACAAATTTATATACAAATTTATTTATTTATTAACAATTAAGTCGCATAACACATTAACATAATAGTTTCCCCCGTTAGGTAGGCGAGTAACTACCCGTGTTGGGGGTCTATATCTAAAGTAATAAAGCAATCAAAATGTTAGTGTATGTGTGTGTGTATGTGTGTGTGTGTGTGTGTGTGTTTGTCTCACGCCTTCTGAAAAACCAAGAGCATCTAAAAATCTAATTTAAGTGCGAACATGTACCAGTATACCTGATGCAGTGTCACGCTAAAAAGAATGCGATAAAAATGCTGAATTTTAAAAATATTTAAATAATTATCTTTTTCATACAAAATTTTCCAAGTCATATCTGTCAAAAAAGTGTACATTTTGCACGCAAATATCTGTTAGTTTAAAAGTTAGAAGTAGGTATTTACACAAAAAAAATATATTTTGAAGTATAACTTAGCGTTTAAGTGAAAAACATGGTGAATATTTGGTATAATTATAATGTTTAACTTATTTTTAAAGTAAGCCTTTTGTACATAAACGCCGCCATTTTAATATCTTTTCATACAATATTTCATTTTCCCACCGAATGAATATGTTCTTGAAAATAATAAACCTTTGAAATAAATGTAATTATGAAATAATAAAATTAAACACAAGACATTACGGCAAGTTTTAAGACATATATTGTAAAAATGTGTTATTTATTAGTAAAGATATAGGCATAATAAAATTGCATAATTTGTAAATAATATTTGATTTTTCTGACAATTTTCATTTTTATGGCATCGAACAAACCAATGTAGGTACCTACATATTCAAAAAATGTATCCGAACCATTCGATATTACTTACATATGTACGTGTTCGAATCGTTTCCATGGCTACAGAAAGAATGTGATATTCAAATAAAATTTGTTAGGAATCGAATTTATTTAGAAGGTTGTTGTAGGTAGGTACCTACCTAATACTATTTACTTACAAATCAACAATAATATACCTATACTGATTTCCTATAGGAAAATTATTTTATTTATTTATTTATCAACCGTTTGTCCGATTATAATGAAACTTTGGTGAATTGTCGAGCGTATGCCCAGGATGGTTTTTGGATTTAAACTTTTTTCTTATTCTTCTTCTTCTTCGTGTATTTGGTCGTTTTACCTATGAAGGGGGAGTATCCTGGGAAAAGAAGGTCCGACTGTCCCTCCATCTCTTCACAGGTCTTCCAGGACGGGTTCTGCATATAAACTTTTTTCTTCTTTTTCTTCAACGTGTACTTGGTCATCTTACCTATGAAGATGAACTATCCTGGGAGATGAAGGTCCAATTTTCCTTCCATCTCTTCGCAGGTTTCTGGATTTAAACTTTTTTCTTCTTCTTCTTCATTGTCTATTTGGTCATTTTACCTTTGAAGGTGGACTAACCTGGGAGAAGAATGTCCAATTTTCCTTCCATCTCTTCGCAGGTATTTGGATTTAAACTTATTTCTTCTTCTTCTTCTTCATCGTGTATTTTTGGTCATTTTACCTATGAAGTTGGAGAATCCTGGGAGAAGAAGGTCCAACTGTCCTTCCATCTCTTCGCAGGTATCTGGGTTTAAACTTTTTTCTTCTTCTTCGTGTATTTAGTCATTTTACCTATTAAGTAGAGCATCCTGGGAAAAGAATGTTCTTTCATCTCTTCGCGGTTCTTCCAGGATGGTTTCTGGATTTAAACTTTTCTTAACCGACTGATGGGACGGGATGTAATGAAGGGAAGGGATGCACTAAAGGGCCTGAAGGGACGGGAGGTATAAAACTGCCTGAAGGGACGGAAGGTAGTGAAGGGTCTGATGGGAAGGGACGTAATGAGGGATTAAAGGGACGGGAGGTACTGAAGGGCCTGAAGCGGCGGGTCCTGGAGTCTAATTCTGTTTCTTCTTAATTTTATGTAGACCTTTAGGGCAGTTTTTATACAAACTATTTCCTATTGTCTAATTCATCTTCTTCTTCTTTTATGTATACATTTGGGTCATTTTTTTATAAAAATTATTTCCTTTAGTCTAATTATTATTCTTCTTCATTTAAGTACGTAGACTTTTGGGAGAGTTTTAATACAAACTATTTCCAATAGTCTTATTCATTTTCTTTTATGTAGACCTTTTGGTCAGTATTTATACAAACTATTTCCAATAGTCTAAATATTCTTCTTCTTCTTTTTTGTAGACCTTTGGGTGAGCTTTTATACAATCTATTTCCAATAGTCTAATTCTTCTATTAGGTATATGTATTTTTACTTATTTTATGTAGACCATTGGAATAGTTTTTTATACAAACTATTTCTTATAGTCTTATACTTATTTTTCTCTTTTTTATTTAGTCTTTTGGGTTAGTTTTAAGTCTAATAGTCTATTGTGCAGAAATATTATTAACGATATGCACACTTGATGAAAATACATATGAAATGAATGGGATATGGGATGTGACGATATAACCTGCACTAGAATCTTTTCAATACTTTTGTTTAATTAAATTTAAACCATTTATATCATCCTATTTTGAATAATTTTCAACACCTTATATTTAAAGAATGGGGGTTGTGGCCATTACTGAACTCTTCACAACATTTATATTCAAATTAAAAACTATTTACTATAGTTCAAGTCTTCTTCTTCTTCGTTAATGAAGACTTTCAGTCAAATTGAGCAAAAATATAATGCACACTTGATGAAAAAATATAAAAACGAATGGGATGTGACCAATACTAGATCTTTTCAGTACCTACGTTTGTTTAATCAAATTTTAACCACATCCCAACATCCAAAATTACTAAATTTTCAATAGGTACACATTACAATTTGTTTTCGATGATAATATTTAAAAATGGGGGTTGTGGCCAAACCAATCTCTTTACAACGTTGATAAACAGTCATATTTAAAACCATTACGCATAGTCCATGCGAGCAGAAATTGTATAAATATTATACTTCATTCACACTTTATAGCAATATATAAAAAAGAATGGGTTGTGGCCATCACTTGAACATTTTACAATACTTAAACTCAATCAAATTTCAAACCACTTTTCATAGTCTGATATTGCAAAATAATTGGGTGACAATATTATAAAAACGATTGCTTTTTCTTTCACAATTTTACATTCTTGGCCAACGGCGGGACATAAAAGCTAGTCTAAAGTAATAAAGCAATCAAAATGTTAGTGTATGTGTGTGTGTGTGTGTGTGTGTGTGTATGTGTGTGTGTGTGTGTTTGTCTCACGCCTTCTGAAAAACCAAGAGCATCTAAAAATCTAATTTATGTGCGAACGTGTACCAGTATACCTGATGCAGTGTCACGCTAAAAATTATGCGATAAAAATGCTGAATTTTAAAAATATTTCAATAATTATTTTTCTCATACAAAATTTTCCAAGTCATATCTGTCAAAAAAGTGTACATTTTGCACGCAAATATCTGTTAGTTTAAAAGTTAGAAGTACGTATTTACACGAAGAAAATATATTTTCAACTATAACTTAGCGTTTAAGTGAAAAACATGGTGAATATTTTGTATAATTATAATGTTTAACTTATTTTTAAAGTAAGCGTTTTGTACATAAACGCCGCCATTTTAATATCTTTTCATACAATATTTCATTTTCCTACCGAATGAATATGTTCTTGAAAATAATAAACCTTTGAAATAAATGTAATTGTGAAATAATATAATGAAACACAAGACATTACAGCAAGTTTTAAGACATATATTGTAAAAATGTGTTTATTATTAGTAAAGATATAGGCATAATAAAATTGCATAATTTGTAAATAATATTTGATTTTTCTGACAATTTTCATTTTTATGGCATCGAACAAACCAATGTAGGTACCTACATATTCAAAAATAGTCTCAAACCATTTGATATTTTTTACATGTTCTATGGTTACTATGGTTACGGACACATTCTGATATTCAAATAAAATCGAATTCGAATTAATTTAGAACATCATTGTAGGTAGGTACCTACATACCTAATACTACTTAAAAACCAACAATATACTAATTTCGCATAGGAAAATTATTAAACTATCTTAGGTTAACTACAATACACATGTCATTCAATCTACAAACTATTTCCTATAATGAAATTCTTCTTTTATTTAAGTAGACTTTTGGGTGATTTTTTATACAAACTATTTCTTGGAGTTTAATTCTTCTTCCTCTTCTTTTGTGAAGTCATTTGGGACAGTTCATAAATAAACTATTTCCTATAGTCTAATTTTCCTTTTTCTTAATTTATGTAGACCTTGGGTGAGTTTTTATACAAACTATTTCCTATAGTCTAATTCATCTTCTTCCTCTTCTTTTATGTAGCCCTTTGGGTGAGTTTTTATACAAACTTATTCCTATTATCTAATTCTTTTTCTTCTTATTTTATGTAGACCTCTGGGACAGTTTTGATACCAACTATTTCTTTTAACGTATTTCTTCTTTTTCTAATTTTATGTAGACCTTTGTTGAATTTTGTATAAACTAACTTCCTATAGTCTAATTTTTCCTCTTTTATGTAGACCAAGGGAGAGTTTTCATGCAAACTTTTCCTTTAGTCTAATTCTTCTTCGTCTTCTTTTATGTTGACCTTTGCGTTAGTTTTTATACAATCTATTTCCTGACGTATAATTATTCTTCTAATATGTAGACCTTTGGGTCAGTTTTTGTATTAACTACTTTCTATAGTCTAATTCTTTTATTTCTTATTTTTTGTAGATCTTTTGGTTAGTTTTTATACAAACTATTTCCTTTAGTCTGATTCTTCGTTTTCTTATTTAATGCAGACGTTGGGTGAATTTTATATAAAATATTTCCTATATTTCAATTCATCTTCTTCTTCTTTTATGAAGACCATTTGGTCAGTTTTTTATATAATACATTTACTATTGTGTAATTCTTCTATTGCATCTTTTATGTAGACCATTGGGTCAGTTTTTATTACAAACTATTTGTTATAGTCTTATACATATTCTTTTTTTTCATTTAGTCTTTTGGGTTAGTTTTAAGTCTTATAGTCTATTGTATAGAAATATTATAAACAACTTGCACCCTTGACGAAAATACATAAAACGAATGGGATGTGACCATCACTAGAATCTTCTCAATACTTTTTTTCAATCGAAATTTACACCATTTATTATATCATCATATATTGCTTAATTTTCAATAACTACATATTTGATTTTGATGACAATATAATAAAAAATCGGGGTTGTGGCCATTACTGGACTCTTCACAACGTTTATATTTAAATTAAAAACTATTTAAGTCTTCTTCTGTGATGTAGATCAGTTTTATTGTGCAAAAATATAATAATCTATAGGTATGCACACTTGACGAAAAATATAAAAACGAATGGGATGTGACCAACACTAGAATCTTTTCAGTACTTTTGTTTATTTAATTTTTAAGCCATTTCCCATCATCCAAAATTACTAAATATTTAAAACACATTTGCGTTCGATGACAATATATAAAAATAGGGGTTGTGGCCAAATTCAAACTCTTTACAACGTTGTCTCTTTATAATCAGTCATATTTAAAACCATTTACCATAGTCCATGCGTGCAGAAATTGTATGTACCTACTTATATATAAAAACAAAAAAAAACATTTACCATAGTCCATGCGTGCAGAAATTGTATGTACCTACTTATATATAAAAACAAATGGGTTGTGGCCATCACTTGAACATTTTACATCGCTTAAACTCAATTAAATTTCAAACTACTTTTCATACTACGAATTAGCAAATATTTTTTGTGACAATATTATATAAACGATTGCTTATTCCTTCACTAATTTACATTCTTGGCCAACGGCGGGACATAAAAGCTAGTAATATTATAATTTACAATATTTTATCATATTACATTATAATTCATCATATTATGTATATTGCATAACATTACATTACATATTGCAATATATCACACCATATTACATCATATTCTATCATATAACATTATGTTATATTACATTCCATCGTGTTACATTACCTATATTATTTTACATCATATTATATCACGTTACTTTATATATATTTTTTTCTTTAAAATGAATGTAACATTCCATATTACTTTATGTGTATAGTAAATTTGTTAAAAAAATGGACGTCTACTGTTTTATGTACGATGCATATTGTTTATCAAATGATGGAATACGATTATATGAAATAAGAATGTTCCCGTTAACTCGACGGCGTAACGACTTGGTGTTCCATTACGACTAAATATGGCGTAATTTTCATTAGAATTACGTAATTTCATAAACCACCAGAATACATACCTAGTAAAAAAACTGGGTAAACTTAAATAATAAAAATGTCAACGTTAACGAAATATTTAACGAGTGAGACATAAATTTGGCATAATATTTATTTAGGCACATTAAAAATGTTAGTTAATTCAATTAAATATATTTTTACTGTCGTCATAATTTTTCAAGCGTTGAATACATTTTGTGTCGACAAAAAAAGTCTTATGTTAAGGTATATTTAAAACATTTCAAAACGAATTTATATTTTTCCATTGTGCTTATCTATGTATTTATTAACAACATTAAATAGAATCACCATTCGTATATTAATTTCAAATGCATTGCAAACACGAAAGCTTTAAATGATATGGAGAAGTGAATTAATATTATGTATGTGGGTATGTGTAATAATAACATGACCTATATTTTGAATGCAAATATGGGTTAGCAGGAAAATGGACATTAGAGGAATAACTCTACCAGGTTGTGGAATTTCCAATGTAAATGCATGCCTTTACCATGCCTGAAAGAAAATTGAGAAATGTCGAAAATTTAATGTTTTTTTAGCATCGTTGTTCCTTTGAGTGACCATGAAAATATTTTAAAATCACATGCCAAAATAATATTTACATTTGTGGCCCTGTCAAGCATATTATCTACAAACGTTTCAATTTTCTGAATTTGTAGTATGGTTTCAATAAAACACAAAAAAATATTATGTCTTTAATTTCTTAACATTATATTCATAGGCATGCCAAGATTTTCGACTTCTATTTTATTTAATTTTATTTTTTAATTTTACATTGCTTCTCGGGCAACTAGCAGGTACTATGTCAAATATTTATTTAACACGCACCCAGTAACAAGTTGCCGCATTCTGGAGACTTACGATATTTATCGTCTCACAGATCCAGACTGAAAACACAATTAAAAACTGTATCTCCACCGGGAATCGAACCCGGGACCTTTGGCTCAGCAGTCAGATACCTAACCAACTGTGCCATGAAGGCCGACGCAATTACGCTATAACCATAATTTTCTATAAGCAATTACGCTACTGGTCTTTACATATTATGAAAAATTATTATTAAATTCGTATATTTTATAGAAAATATCCTTCTAGGAGTCATATTACCTGCGTTAATATCGTCTTGATTACAAAGTACTTATTAAAGCATGTGGATAGAGTAAAAACGGTTTACAATGATCGATCCATCACCGTGAACATGCGCGGTGTTCAGAGTATGACCACTTTTCTTTTGAAGAGCGTCACAGACCACCGCCCATGATCTAGAATATGATCACAGGTCTTGAATACGGTGCTATAAAAATACAATATATTATTAATATAAGGACGAGGAAGTATTTCATGGCTCAGTAGCCTGAGACAATAGTTCAGAAAAGGCACTACGTCACTGTTTCGGGACGCAAAGAATGAAGTTGATATAGCCCTGATGATCGCCAAACTTCGTAGAAGAGACGGCATGTAAAAAGAACAAGAAGATAAGTATATTATTATCAGTTGAGTCAGTTTATTATTTCAATTAAATACAAGATTATGAAATTTTTTGCAGAGTTACATAATATACTTTGTGTGGCACTTCGTGTACCTACCTAACATAATATCTAAAGTAATATTATAGTAATAGTAACATTTATTTAGACGTAAAAAAAATACAAAAATTAATACATCTAGTGTAAACAAAAAGTATACAGGGTATGACACTAAATTATTAAAACAATGTAAGGTATGGAGAACATTAATAATTTTTAACTATGTGCTCAGCACCTAGCCTACGAAAGGTGACAAGACTTGTGGTTTGTTTTATTTTTGGTGGCAAACTATTATATATTTTAAGACCTTTATAGTACAAACTATTTTGTGTAGGTACATGTTAATCTCGTTTTTGGAAGTCTAAAATCCTGACATCCTCTCGTAGGGTAAGTGTGAACATTGGAATTGAATAATATATTTTTCTGCATATAATTTGGAAGCATATTATTTTTTAGTTTGAAAATCAAAGTTAATGTGTTGTATATAATGTATTGCTTTACTGTCATTAATTTTAGTTTATTTAACATTAGGTTTATTTTTTTATATCTGTTACATTTTAAAATTGTTCTCATTCCCATATTATGAATAATCTGTAATTTTCTATTTTGAGTTTCATTGCAGAGGAAAATGACTCTAGAACAATAATTTAAATGGGGAATTACAATTGAATTAAAAATTAATCTTGATGTGTGAAAATCTAAGTTATTTCTTATTCTTTTTAAGAAACCATTTTTTTTTGCCATTTATTTCATAAAGGTTGTAGGTAGGTACCTACCTATTTTGATTTTCTTAATTGTGCTGATTTGATCTAATTTTCTCATAAATTAATGTTAGATAAAGTATTAAGTCTCTATATATATATCAAATTGGTAATATTTATTTAGTTAAATACTTTCGTGTATTTAAAGCAGATTTTACAAGGAATGAAAAATCTGGAACATCTTATTATTATTATTGAAATCAAGAGATACCTATCTACAGTTCACAAAGAAATCATATTAAAATGGCAAAACAGGGTTACCACAATCATTTGTTTTATGTTGTCGCCGATTGGTTATTCATACATAATATGTACAATCAGTTTACCTACTATATGAGATATGGCTCTCGTGTTAAGTGGGTGATCGACGTACGAGCCTATACCGCGGTTTTGTGAGTTGACGAGCCACACGAGTGGCATGAGCCAGCCTCGTCAACTCACAAAACCGCGGTATTGCAATGATACATCCCGGCGAGCTTTATCGACGAGCCATAAGACCGCGGTTTTACTCGCTCGTCGATCAGGGACTTTTATGGAGAATTTTTTTACATAGTATTTTTAGTCTGAATTTGTGAAATTAACATCATAAATCATCAACATGTGATTCCATTTAATTGGGTTTGTTAGAAGTGATTTCTTTATGGCGAAATTTGAGGTTACATGTACGAATATAATGATGTTCCAAATAGAGAAAGAAAGAAAGATGATAGCAATAAATCCTTTATTCGTACAAAAAATAAGTAAACAAAAAAAATAAATTGAAATTTAAAGAAATCCTTCAGTTCAGCAACGAGGTTGACCGCCCATTCTGATAGCTCTTGCTAGTTGTGTGGCGAAAAACGCATGTATTTTGTTTCCTTTAATAAAGTTATGCATACCCGCACACCTGTCGCTGGTTATTTCACATTGTGGAATATGCCATGCGCATATGGCGGGTTTATTACTATTTGGTAAAATGTTTCGTCCGACCAGTGTTTCCAACCCAGAAAAATAAGAATTGTGCGAGAAGTAATTCTTAAATAAATAAATTGTCGGCCTTCGTGGCTCAGTTGGTTATAGGTATCTGACTGCTGATCCTAGGTTCCATTCCCAATGGAGACACAGTTTTTAATTGTTTTTTCAGTCTGCATCTGTGAGACGATTAATATCGAAGGTCTCCAGAACCTGGCAACTTGTTATTGGGTGCGTGTTAAATTAATATTTTACATGGTACCTGTAAGTTGTCCGAGAAGCAATATAAAATAAAATAAGTATGATTCCATCGAAAGTTTTTATCTAAATATTCATTTTTTTAAAATACTCTTTCTCTTCTCTTCTTCTCCTTATCCCTTTGTTTTTATAACATTGCTATGAACTGTCAATCTTATATTCAATCTTTTTTGTCTTTTTTTTTGTTAATTTTATAAATTGTTCTGTATCTTTAAAACCTTTTTATTTTTGTCATGTTTTACCCTATTGCCATAGTAAATACATCCTATTCTGATTCGTTTCAGAGTACGAAAACGTCTAATGTATGGGCGACCGTGGATAAAAGGATATTGTCCGCGCGGTGTGACGTAAAGTCTCCCGTATAAATGCAGTCAACTTTTTGACATTTCTTATATACTAATATTCAGACGAATCAGAATAGGAAATATTGTAACTATATTTAACACTAACTCTGGTTGGTTGGAAGCAATTACCGTTTAGTAATAAGCCCGCCAGTTTTCAAATTATAATATGTAGGTACAAGAAGTTACAAATAAAAGAATAAAGTAAGAAATGTCATCCCTGTCTAAGGATACGGTAGCATTATAATGGTGGTAGGAAATTGAAAGCAGGTTGGTAGGTAGGTACCTACTTGGACCTTGGCTGGGCTGGCCTGTCATCTTTATCTTTTGATATCAAATAACTCAATTATTAAAAATTTCGTTATCTACAGCTTTATTTTTATTTGACGTCAAAGGAACATTTGGTTAAACCTTCAATTATTTTGAATTCGTCCACTTAATTTAAATTTTTTATCGGATGAGCTCTTCTTCTGAATATTCTTCTCGGTAAAAATGAAATTCAGACGCCTGTTTTTGTCCAAAGTACAAGCACTTGGAATAAATTAAATTTTATAGGCACATCTAGAGACTTTTTTACATTAAAACCGTTAAATTTTGAATAAATAAGAAAACCCACCTTTATATTAGTTACCTAAGTGCGAACGAATGAAGAAAAGTTGAAATATACTGACACACGAAAAATTCTGTTTAAAATCAAACTAGGAAATATTTATTTAATTTATTTGTGGTAAGTGTATTAATGCGGGTTTTCTGTCAGAAGGCAATCTATTCCAACCGACTCGAGAAACGCGTTTTAAAGGTAAATTCGACACAATAACATTTAGTACCTATCTACTTTAGAAAAAAGAATACAAAAAAAAATGATAATAGTAATATTGTGTTGTGTGATAGAATAAATATTGAAAAGGCTGTTACAAGTCGAAAAGGACCTCCTATAAAAAGGAATAAATATTCGTAGAACATAATATTTATCTTCTATGTACAATTCATATATACCTACGCTGTTAATCACTAAAATAAATTGTTTATAATATGTAGGTATACTTAGTAACAATTTTTTTGAGAACGAATATGTCCTTGAAACAAGTACATGTACTTCCTCATACATATCTTAAACTAAGCATACATGCTTGTGCTATAGGTGAATGAAATTGGACGTGGTAGAATTCGACTTCAAGACCACTGTATTAATGACACAGCGCGCTACCCGCTCTGCTACCAGCCATCTACCTTTTTTTTCTTCTTAAATATGTTAAATAAAACACACTATTTTGATTAATGCCACTGTAACTAACGTGTTTTTTATTGAAAATTTTATTTAACATCTCAATAGAGACGAAGTTGGGATATTAAAGAAGAACCAGTAACTCAAGGCACCTACAGGGCTTACGACCAGTCATCAGCTGGTTTACGTGATCACTTGATAAAGTAGATGCCTTGAGTGTATGGTTCTTCTATAATATCCCAACTTCGTCTCTATTGAGATGTTAAAAAAGTTTGTCAATAAAAATATCATTTGACCCTCGACATGGAAAAAAAATCCAATGTTTGCGTATATGCGATTAAAAAAAATTCAATAACTTATGTGATTTATTAAATATTTTTAAATAATGAATTTCTACAAAGAAGAAGCCTCCTCATATCCTTATTTACCTATACTGTTAAAGTCGCATGGCTAGGGTCCATTGGTCAGACCGCATTTCAGACGACGTGGTACTGATCAGTCGGAGAAACGAGACAACTCCTAAAGAGGTTTGCTCAACAACAATCCAAATGGATAGACCATAACATCAGGCATCCGGGTCTGCTTGGCACTATCGGCGAAGGAATGACGGAGGGCAGAAACTATAGAGGTCGTCCTAGAGACAGTTATATGGATCAGGTGATCAATGATATAGCAGCTACCAAGAGATGAAGAGGCTGACGGACAACAGAGATAATATGTAGAGATGGAGTGCTTTGTGTAAACCAATCTTACCGACTGTAACCATGGAATATATACTACCAATTTTATCGATAAATTACGACTTAAAGATTTTGGAACAATGGCCATATCTTCCCATAGTACCTTATATACTGTAGTTGATTAGGTATCTGACTTCTGTTTTTAATTGTTGTCAGTCGGAATCTGTGAGACAATAAACATCACAAGTCTCCAGAATGTGGCAACTTGGGTGCAGGTTAAATTATTATTTTGAAACAAGCTGTTGTGAGAAAGGAAACAAAATAAAATATCTATATTATAATTATAAGTCTTGTTTTTTTTTAATTTTAATTAACTTAATAATTAATCACAACGAATCATTGATTTATAGCGGTCGAACTATAAACACTAATAATTTTAATATGATTTAATTATTGATAAAATCAACAATTTACTATGTGTTCATAACAAATTAAATTATCTGATTCACGCCCAGATATACCTAATTGTTTGAATCTAATCATTGATTATTTATTATGTAAATGCAATTAAAAGAGATGAAGTAGGTTGGAATATATTTAAAAAGAGTGGATGATGGCCAACACCGAACTCTCCAATGAATAATTTAAAATCGGTTATGCAGTGATTTTGAAAAAAAAAAATTATACCTACTTGACAAAAGCTTTTTTGTTAAATGATAATATTTATTGATTGTTTCTATGCAAGATGCAAGCATTCATCTTGCATTCGTCAATTGACGAAAGCGTGCGCATGACTTGCGGTTTACGTGGACAGTAGGCCTAAATATCTAGTGTTATTTATGTATAAACATGGTTCTAATCTTGAACATGGATCAAGAGTTGAACCGTGATTCAACTCAAAAGTCAAATTGAACAGGCGACACGGGAAGTGTAATACTGGTTCAACATGCCATTTCACAATTTTGAAGTACCTATGACCATTAGAGAAAAACATATAAAAAGCGATTTAATCCATTAGAATTTTCGAATGACGTTGAATTCAAACAAAAATTTCGAATGTCAAAAAGTGCAATAGCGTGAGTTTGACAGAACTAATGTGGGGCGCGCACGTATTCCGCGCATACCGTTATGTGGTCATGACAACCAACTTAACAAAACTAAATTCGGTCCTATCGTATGAAATAGAGCTCAAAATTGAGATCAACAGAACTGGAGGTAGGAATTTTGTCAACCTCCACGTGGTCTAACCCGGGTAACGCAAAAAGACAAACAGTTGGTGCTGCTACACAGCAATAGCGCGAATTTATAATATTTTTTTTAATTGGTATACCCACAGAGAGGCTATGCCTTGTGGGATTTTTGTATGTACGGTTGATTTATTATAATTGATATTATGTTTATGTATAGGTATTTTATGTTAACCGTGAACCAAATCTTGAATAAATAAATAAAAAGATACGCAAGAAAGGAGATCGGAATAAAAAACAAAATAGTCCATTTCAGGACTATAGTACACGCAAATTGGAAGGTTGTATTTTTGTTTATCTGTCTGTTTTAACATTGATGGTGTCTCCCTCTCCGTGTTATATATTAGCGCGCATGCTGAACAAATATAAAAACACAATTAAAAACTGAGTCTCCACCGGGAATCGAACCCGGGACCCTTGGATCAGCAGTCAGATACCCAACCAACTGATTCACAAAGGCCGACAATATATTTCAAGTATATTCTAGAACAGGTCAACATTTTAAAAATTATTATGAAATTAATAAAAAATAATTAAATAATATTTAGGAATACATACAAAAAATACATTACTATGAGAAGATAATATATCTATGGTCTTTAAGGATGAATTTGAACCATTAAATTTTGTTTCAAAAACATGAAAACCCTCGTATATTATTTAGTTCTTATGCATCAGACAATGTACAACTATCTTTCTCGGAACATGTCGGTAACATTCAGCTTGCAAATTAGTTCAGAAGAAATTTTAATTTTTTTATAACTAAGATAATACCCTGAATTAATTAATTATAATATTTTGAAACACAAATTACTTATAATTAAACTCGGATGATCGTCAGACGAAAATTTATAATTTATTGAAGCAAATATGTAACCACCGAAAAATCTCATCGTTCGATGATATCTATGAAAAATTATTATACTCCATCACAACAGATGGTCCGAATAGTATTATTATTTACTGTTAGAAATTATCAGAAAGTTATCAGAGTGAAATTATAGGTGTGCGCGGATCGGTCAGAAATAAAGATTGTTTTATACACGACTGCGCATTTCAATTAGCATAGCAAAATAATAGCGATATTCCGGTCAAAATCAATTATTACCAAATTGACTATTAAAATTATGCAAAAGTTTTATATTACAATGTATCAAAGTCGTTTTAAAATGATTGATCATCTTTTAGTTAATGTAATAATATAGGTTGTAAATGCGCGATTTGTTACGTAAAAAAATCACTTCGAGATTATATAGCGTTAAAAAATTGTTAGTTAGAACCAGTTAAAGTACAGTTATTTTATGTTTTCCAATTACAAAAACAGAAGTAATGAAATGAAGTAGCAAAATGAATTCAAATATAATGTCAATGGAAAATACCTAAATACTTTAAAATGAAGGTAAGCACAACCTATTTTTTTCTGAAAATTAGTAAATAGGAAAATACCATTATCTCATGGTCATATATAAGTAAAGGATCGTCTGTAGTCAATTTGCTCATTGTACATTCTCTAATATTTTGGGTTTATTGCTAGAAGCTCGTCATAATGGGAAGCGCGGAGGGTTGAAGATCCAAAGATTGCTCACCAATCACCGACCTGAGGAGCAAATCTGGTCAATATCATGGATATAATGATCACATGGAGTTCTTTAACATCTTAAGATATTATAGAACTCCATGAGATACTTTTATCCATGATATGGGTAAACATGGACGGTTGACCAGACTTGCCCCCTGATGGAATGACCTTGTTGAGTCCGATGCAGAATCTTCATTCACCGAAACTCTTCGATCTGCCCAAAACGAAAGAAGGAAATTAGATCATTGAGTGTTAAGCTATTGTTTAAAGAATGTATCAATTAATTATTATAAAATGATATAATAAATAATACAATATTATTATATTGCAAAGGATCTGTCAGTATCAGACCTGATACTATGACGAATTTGGCAACATTAAGATATATGGGTCTTTCACCCCTTACCTACCCCTTGACTGCTTGCTTTTAAATTGATTAATCGACTTTGACCATAGTACAGCACAAGTGAGGGGGACATTATTAAATAAGCCCATGGTCCAATAGCCATATTTTAGTTGAGATATGTCAGTGTCCACTTAGAATGTTTATACTTGCCAGCACGCAATATTCTTTATGTGATATGTCCCACGTGAGTTCAACTAATTAATGCATTTCAGTTTATTTTTTAATAAACGACGACCAAATCACACAGGGGAAATACTAAGATGGTAATTTATGATAAATTTCCATTTTCAATATTTCATCGTACTATGAAAAAATGTACCCACAATGTATATACTTATTGAGACTAATTTTAATATTATTTCTTCAAAGAATTATTATTTTTATTAAAAACTAACGAAATTTTAATCTTTCATATAACCTACAAAACTAAAAATATTTGTTGGAGTATCCTTACGGGAAAAAATAAATAGTTTTCGCATTCATGAATACCAAGGTGTTACTGATATACATGGAAAAATAGAAGAAAGACAGTTGAGATGGTACTACCACGTTGAAAGCAAACCGCTAGATCACATAGTAAACCAAGAAATCTCCATGGATCTTCCTCGATTTACATCCAAAAACCAAATAATTCCTGGATTGTAAACTGCAGAGACATGGCCTAGTCGAGATAGTACAGGACACAAGGACCATTAATTATTTAAGGATGAGGAGAGCTTACTTCGACACTTTTTTTGTTTACTTTTTGTCTCTTTCCAAAAAATACGTTATGGGACTATAAATTTCGTATGATGCTTTTGTGTGCTTTGCATATGTATGTACAATATATATGGACAATGTAACTAAAGGCAAGTTAACGATCAAACTAAATCCAATGATCTGTATAAAACAAAGTCAGGAACTGTTTGACTTATTAGATCACACAACGAAACATGTACTTACATATGTTCGATATGGAAAAGAATACAATTTTCCTGCACATATTCATGTCATGTTGGAAATATTTTGATGTATTGTTACAAGGAACAGAGGAAAATATACGCGGTGTATTAAGTTTGTTTCCGAAGAATGCTTTGTCATACGTTCAAAGAAAATATAATACGAAAAGAACTGTGTAATGTGATATGAATTCGATTTTATTTTTATAACAAAAAGGCTTTACTTCTTAAAAGTACCACACAAAGGGAATCTTTTGTTGTATATATGTATATACTAAGTATGTTCATACATTCAATTCAGGTCTTGTTTGAACATGATAAATTTTCACATATTTTGTTACATCTTAAATATATTTATTGGAACCATGTATTTTTATACATTAATCTCATTAAAAATGATTCATTATGAAAAAATACTGCTATCCAAATGATCATCAAAACAAATAAATAAATAGGCCATGATTTGTAACACCGCATGAGTTTTAGATGAACTATGACAAAATGTTACGTTATCAATTTAATCATTTTGTCAAATTTTATTACTTGCGTAAATCCAACCCACATTATTTATCAAATAATGACAGGCTAAAGAATTTTAATCAAATTTTACTTCTTGCGTTAATCCAAACTACATAATATATCTAATAATGAAAGGCTGAAGAAGTTCCATGCATGTTTCAGGCTTATTGTCAGATTTTATTACTTGCGTAAATCCAACCTACATAATATATCTAACAATGACAAGCTGAAGAAGTTCCATGAATGGTTCAGGCTTATTGTTACTTGCGTAAATTCAACCTACATAATATATCAAACAATGACAGGCTGAAGAAGTTCCATGCGTGGTTCAGGCTTATTGTCAAAATTTATTACTTGCATAATTCCAACCTACATAATATATCTATTAATGACAGGCTGAAGAAGTTCCATGCATGGTTCAGGCTTATTGAGTAACAATAAATTCAAGAAATTAAAAAAAAAACGTGTATGAAATTCAAATTGAATAAAATTAGTAACTTAACTACTTATTATAATAGTGCAATATTTTTATAGTTGCATACACGCAAGTATTGGATTTTTTTCCTGTCGGGAGTCAATTATTTTTTATGACAAATTTTTAAAATGACAATATTTTCTTTATCTCAAGATTTTCATGATTTAAATATATATATATAACTTTCAAAAATTGGTTTGTTAGGGAACTCAATAAGATATCATAATTGGTGAACGTTGCGCAAGCGCATAACGTGATCACGTAATCCAGCCGATGACAGGTAGTTTGTAGGTACCTTGAGTTCCTGGTTCTCCTACAATATTCCAACTTCGTATCTATGGAGATGTTGAAAATTTGTCATAAAAATAAAGTGAATTTATGTAATTTTTAATGGTGTCAATTTATATCTCAATAAATTTCCTATCGTAGAATTAGGTATCAAAATGTTTTTAATGAATAATCATAATTAAATTTTATTACAAAAAAACTAAAAAGTAGATATGTGTACAATAGAAAGATAACAGAAGAATTTATAAATTATTTTAATGGAAAATAAAACAAATTATTTTATCTCAACGAGCAAAGACATTGGTTTCCAGCTAGTCAATTGATAATATAAAACATCTCGAGAAGTTTGCTTATAGGTACGCAATTGAACAAAATTAATATTAATTTAATTTATTATTATGAAGCTTGGAAGTGGAAAAGTAAAAAAAAGTAATTAAAAACGGTTTTGATTCAAACACAATTTTAATTGAACGAAATTTATCACAGAATTTTTGTTGAGAAGTATAATGAAACAAATACGATTTATTTGATGGGAGGTAGAAAAATCAATTATTTTATTATTTACCTATCCATTATAGGTAGTTATGCGAAGGGTGGGGGGGGGGAACCATGTTGATAATGGCCGTACAGACACTCGAATGTGATTAGTTGCATGGGCGTTTCTTTATTAACTCAGCCAATAGGTACTGACATTATCGTCTTGAAACTAAAGACATGAATTAATTATGGTTTTGTCTACAGCTTGACCAGTTCCAGAATCTTAATATTTGGAAATTCTCTCCCATACCATACCATCACGCCATCTCCCTAATTGGGGTAGGCAGAGAGAACCGAACGCCAGACTCCCCTCTCTTGACACACATTCCACGCTTCATTCACGTCCATACATCGTCTCATACACGCTCTTCTATTATTCTTACTTCTAACATCACCATCTTTCAAAATCCCATTTATGTGATCGTGCCAACTTTTTCTTGGCCGACCTCTACTTTTCGTTCCTCTTTTATCAGCCTTGTACACTTATTTTTTTGTCAGACGGTCATGACTCATTCTTTCTATGTGGCCGAACCACCTTAGGGCATTTATTTTCATCTTACTTACGATATTTCTTTCAATCATACATTCTCGTCTAGTATCCTCATTTCTTATTCTATCATACATCGTTTTACCACACATTCGTCTTAGTGACCTCATTTCAACCGCGTTAATTCTACTTTCATGCGTCTTCTGCCATGTCCATGTATCACTAGCATACATTAGAGTCGGTGCGACGATACCATTGTGTACCGCGAGCTTTGCTTGCCTCGAAATAATTGGGTCAGCCATTACCGTTCTTAATGCACCATTCACTCTATTACCTGCCGTTACTCTCCTTTCAATATCTTTTTCCAATCTTCCATCACGCTGAAACATGCTTCCTAAGTAATTCTCTCGATTAAAATGAATTCCGTAAGTACCTACCCCTGAAATTTTCGGGATTCGCTCTTATCCGTTTATTTTTTTTTTATTTACATGATTAAATTGTACACAAACAACACTAGGTAAAAAATAACAATGATTGTTAAAACTATCCCTACCTAGTTTCAATTACTTATGGCAAACCAATTCATATATGTAAGTAATAACGTACTGAGATGTGAATGTGTAGTGGGTGAGAATGTGTAATGAGGTGTTATTTTGCTAACCTGATTTTAAATTGACAGAAAATATCTAGTTGTAGGGCACTTTGATGCTTATTTATTTATTTATTTATTTAACTTTTTGTACATAATATAAACAAATAAAATGCACACTGGCGGGCTTATTGCCATTAAACAATTTCTTCCAACCAACCAGATTACAGAGTGACAGAATTATGCATGTATATCAACAAAAAAATAAAGCTTCAAAAGAACAGAGAAAATAAACATGTCACCAAGATAAATAAAAAATAAAATTTATTGTAAGTGGTGAGGATTCTGTTTATTGAGGATTCTGTTTGTGAGTTTAAAGATGAATTATTTCGATAACAATAATTATGGAAGAGTGGCGTGTAATTTGTAAATTGTAAAACAATAATTAAGAAAAAATATTGTTAAATATAATGACTGATTTTTAAATTTATGTTTCACGCTTAGTCAAGTCGTACAAAATGCATAATGGCAGGACGAACCTCACCGCTTCTACTTCAGTACAAGAAGTAGGGTAAAACTCACTTAAAACTATCAGTGCCTGTACGTCCTTAACCAAAAATCAAAATATACATACATACATACCATCACGCCGTATCCCTACTTGGGGTAGGCAGAGAGGACCGAACGCCAGACACCTCTATCTTGACATACGTGTTTTACCTCATTAACATCCATGCATCGCGTCATACATGAAAAATCAAAATATAATCAAATTAAAACCATGCATCAGTTTTTTAAGGCCCCAGACCAGATGGTCCGATGACATAAAATAGTGGCAGGTCCAGAATGGCAAAGAATGGCACAGGATAGAGACCAGTGAAAGTCCAAGCGGGAGGTCTTTGTTCAATACTGGACTCAAGAAGAGGCTGTGTAAGTCTCAGTTTTTTTTTCTGTTCTACTCATTCCTTTATATTAATATTCTTTAGCACTTTTGGTGTCGAAGCCGCAAGTTCTTAGTTTTTTGGTATTTTGCAAAGAGCTGTTCTTATAAAATAGTTATTTTTATTTCTATGTATAAATTAAATGCTTTTTTTATTCAGTTTTATTTCACAGCGAGGAAAATATTCAGTAAGTATTCACAGAAAACACAAGTTGGGAATAATTCTACATTCTTGAAGAGACATTCTTGCAGACTAAAATAATAGGTAATATACAGGTTCAAAGCAAGTGCGCTTTCACTAAAGTAGGTACTGAAAACAGCATTGTTTCGTAGAACAGCACAAAAATGCTTTTCTATCTGCGCCCATGGAACGATCTTGAATCATTTAATGGCGCTAAAAAATCCTTATTACTATTATTATTATTAAAAGTTAAAATATACGTTCTTTTAATTGGTTAGAAGACATCATCTTAAGAAAAGTAGCTAGTCTTGTACATGTTTTTTTTTTACATTACTTCACGGGCAACTCTTCTTCTTCTTCTTCTTCGTCAGCCATCTCTCCACTGCTGGATGTAGGCCTCCTCCAATGAACTCCATCTCTCTCGGTCCTGTGCTTTCCCCAGCCAACCTCTTCCCGCAACCGTAATGATATCGTCCACCCATCTTTTTTGTGTCACGGGCAACTAACAGGTACGATTTCAAATATTAATTTAACATGCACCCAATAACAAGTTGCCACATTCTGGAGACTGACGATATTAATCGTCTCACAGATCCAGTTGTCGATCACATGGGAACAAGGCTCTATGTCTAGGGTTATACATACATAATACCTACTATCTTACGACCCCTCTGCGGCCCTTAGTTTCCTCCTGATGACTAGTCGAAGTTGACATAAAATAATTGTAAAAAAATGAAGAACAGAATTCTTGTAGGTAGGTACCTACCGTAGAAGTGAGTCATTTTCCCAACTTACTGCCTATATTGTCTATTGGGGTCGGCTCTTGTCGTCCTCATGCAGGCTGTATACCCTGCAGTTCTGGGTATCGCTTTTATGCAAGCCGTTTCTTTGTAGGATCTTGGATCAATTGTTTATCAAGGTGTTCTTTGATCTTCCTCTGGTCATCTTTTTACATGCCCATCCAACTCAGCTGACGCTCTTCTACGACGAATACGTCAACTCTTTATATTATCTTTTAATGATAGTCATTTTAAAAAGAACTATAGTCATAATATACATAATGATACGCGCCTCATTTGCAGTCGCAGTTGTTGTGGATAATATATCATGTAACTACATGATTAATTGATGTGTGTTTCTGGTTCATTTAACGGGGATAATATTCGGTTTTACTAAGCGCAAAAGGAACATGTGACGCAGGTATGTAGAATGTACATATGTAGATAATAGTTATGATAGCTCTGTTGAAGTAATATCCACTTTGGCAAACAAAGCGGCTGCAGCAAACCACGTAATTGCGAACATAATACATTATAGTTCCTACTATTATTTTAACAACCGAAAATGCTTTCGATGCAGATACAACATATATATTTTGAAACAAAACAATGAACACGATAGGACTTGTCTATAATGAATAAGTTTTAATCACATTTCTGTTGAAAATTATGAAGTAAAACTAATTCGTTAAAGCATAATTTAATCTGTTGAATTTTACATTGAAAATTTTTGTTTAACTGATTTAGTTCGTTTAACATGATTATTATCGACCTTCGTGGCTCAGTTGGTTGGGTATCTGACTGCTGATCCAAGGGTCCCGGGTTCGATTCCCGATGGAGACACAGTTTTAATTGTGTTTTCAGTCTGGATCTGTGAGACGATTAATATCTCCAAGTCTCCAGATTGTAGCTATTTGTTATTGGGTGCGTGTTAAATAAATATTTGACATAGTACCTGTTAGTTGCCCGAGAATCAATAATCCAACTGTCGATTCGTTCGAGAGAATGAAATTCTTTTGAAGGAAGAGGCAGTTAAAATCCAAAACGCGTGTATGAAGAAATTGTATGCAGGGTCTACTTTTTTCACGGCTTTTCCAAATTTGAAGTCAAAAAACACCGATTTAGAGGCTTCGCAGCATATATGTTCCATATACGGATTTACTCAGAATTTGGAGTAGAACATTTCGTGTCTCTGTGTGTGTGTGTGTGTGTCTGTGTCCCCCCCCCTTATAACTTTTGATCTGCTCAATTTACAGAGTCCGCAATTTCAGAATATATAAACAGTAATAGGCCTACAAAACTTTTATACTCAGAATTTTAAATTTTTGTTTCAGTCAGGGGTTATCAACTTTTGAATTTTTGGTTTATTTTTCCATATATCTCAGAAACCACAAAAGCTAGATCGCTGAAAATTGGTAAAAACCTAGAAAAATACAAAACCTCGAATTGATTTTTTCAAAAAAGTTCCAGGATATCTCAAACATTTTTTATTAAGAAAAATATTTTTTTTATGATAAATTTATAAGTTTGAATGCCTATTTTACCATTTTTTTAAAAATATTGAAAAAAGCCGAAACACTCCAACTAGATTATTTAATTTTCTATAAAAAATATTTGCATTGTATCAGCACATCTCAATTTTTTTTTAACATTTTTTATAAAAATTGAATTTAGTGACGACATCGCTTCATAAAATTTGTATGGCAGTCGCCTATACACAATATGTAAGAAGACTCAATAGTTTGATAGGTACTTAATCGCCAAACATACATACAGAACCATCATGCTGTTTTCATATTCCGGGTAGGAAAAGAGGACTGACCTCCATACTGTCCTATATTGACATACATACCAACATGTGTTAAAATTTTCAATAATTTGAATTTATGGGTTTATAGTTTGATTCTTATTCTTCAACTATATATACTATCGCTATCGACAGTTGGATCTCATGTGTTACATGCAATTAGTAAAAAAAAATAAAATGTGAATAGACATTTGCTGCAAGACCAAATAAAACACGTGATTTGCGATACCAAGATCAAGATGGATGTAAGACCACCCTCTGACCGTTCATGCATATAGTCTTCGCTAATATGTTATTGTTATGTTAATTCGCTACTTATACAACCATGCAGCTACTGACCCAGCAGTTCAAAAATAAGATGTAACTTTTCAAATCTATGTTACTTTTCAAATCTGTAAATGAGAATTTACAAGGCATGCGTAGGACTAGTAATAACAAAACGATGTGGAGATACGAGCAGACACATTTTGAAGTAAACAAATGTTTAGTATCATTTAATGATTCGGCGGATATTTTGTGGTAGTTAATATAAACCATTTTTGAATTATTAATGTTGTTGTTGGTGTAAAATGCACCATCAATACACCAACAACAACATCAGTAGATCATTATTAAATTCTAAAACTAAAAGAAATTACAAAGAAAAAAGTGGAGTTTATAGAATAACATGTGGTGACTGTAATGAACACTACATAGGACAGACATCACGTAACCTAAATATAAGAATTAACGAACACAGAAGATGCTTAAACAACAATAATTTCTCAGAATTTGCTAACCACATTATCCAAACTAATCACTCTTTCAATAACCACAAACTAAAACTATTACATGAAACACAGAATAAAGGATACCGACTTAACAACTACGAAACGCTCGAAATACATAAACACATAAATTCCGGTATAAAACTTATAAATAACCATACCTTTCATAACACCTCTCCAATACTTAATATATTTCCCATCAAAAACAAAAACACTTCACAATTCTCCCCTCCCCCCACTAACCCAACCAACCCTCAACCGCCACCCCCCTCGCTTCACAGACAGATACACACAAATTCAACATGTTAGTCTCGACACGCCGGTCGATGGAAGGACAGCGCTTCCGAAACATGTCGCGAAGTGACTCAAAAAACAAGTGGTTTATAGCTAATTAATAATTCAAAAATGGTTAGTATCAAAAATGGTTAGTTAAAAAATGTTTAGTATTTCAGAAATAAGAACAATGAGAATGATAGCAGGCAAAACCTCGAGAGACCGAGTGAGAAACACAAAAATAAGGGAAACATATGAGATTGATGATATCATCTGATGAAATAGGGACTGGGTGGTCATGTCCAAAGAATGGACACTGGACAGTGGACAGTAACAGACTTTCTCATATTATTGTGCTGCACAATTAGGTTCCACGGACCTCTCCCTCGCGTTAGTCCGCCTAAAAGATGGAGGGATAACTGATGGAGGAGGGAGTTCATTTCGCAGAGCTGCGTTCACAATAAACCCCGAGTGCACTTAATGACGCTCTATGTAAAGACACTCTGTTGCGTTCAGATTGACTTCGAGTGTCGCTCTAAACGCTCTGTATAATCGTCGGGTGATAAACGCTCTGACAGTTATAGTATGACAGTTATATTTTTTTCTATTTTATCTGTGGTAAGATGACTTCTGTGTCCCTGTGGTGTCTTTTATGTCAGTTGACATTATTTATGATGACAATATGCATTCACAAGGAGGTAAATTTATTAAAATATCATTCAAAAGTTTCCAATAAAAGGTCAGAGAGCATTATTTACTCCAATGCCCAATTTTTGTCTTTCGATGGAATTATAACCGTAAAAGACACATGTGTGATAAATGACATTTGAAACGCCGCGTTCAGTGAAATTGGTGTAAAAAAGTCATAATCTGCAACTTCAGGTGTTCATCAGGTTCATTCGACGCCCGACGACGTCGAGTGTTCTATCTGAACACAGCCCAGGAGGAGCAGGCTTCTTATAAACAGACCCAAAAATCTATATAAAAGAAGAAGATGTTTGTTTCCTAAACGATCCAGAGGTCGCTTACCGATTCGATAGAATGATTTTGTTAAGTCCGCTATAGGATCTTCAATCATAGAAACACTTCGAATTTCCCAAAACGTGAAAGTATAACTTAAGTCGAGAGATGTATGTAGCTGCAATCTTCTATTGAAAGGAATACAAAGAAACCAAAATTATTTAAACGTCGTTGGTTTTGTTTAGGACTTGTTTTCTTTAGTATAAGTAGTTATGGACGTACCTAGTTTATGCCGTACATTTAAAGAATGGATTAATAACCTCAGTAAGGTTGATTAAATGCCCATTGTAATTGTTTGTCGGCAAGATAATATAGGTTCACTAATATCGTCATTACAGATAATGCCGTTGGTAAGGAGAAGTAGTATTCTTAGGATATCCTGGCGCCCCCACCCCCCACACATAAAATGAATATTAATATATAACGTCTTCCGTTTCTATGAAATGCATGCATTAATCTCCTCTATTGTTAATTTATTAAACCAATGTTGCGTTGCATATATATACACTAGTAATAGATGGTGTATAATGCTTTATTCCTAAGTAAATATATGTAAGATACCTTCTACTTTAGTTGAAAGGGTTTAAAGGTATCGTATAAAATAATTCAAACTTTGAGTTCTTGTTATTATATCCACAAAATGTAAAGCAAATATTAAATTATAATGAGTATTGAGAGTGTACCATAAACACTAAAGAAACCTTTTGAATTTACATATGCCAATATTATGTAAATGGGTGGCTACCTAAACTAAGTTTTAGCAATTTTGATTGGCGTCGTTGGACATGTAACGTGTAAGTTCAAGAAACATAATTGCATGAGCGGCAAAAAAGCATGATAAATATGGAAGGAGGTATTGGAAAAGAAGTAATTTAATGACAGGACGAATAAGTTTAATCTTGTTTTGAAATGTGCATCACAATATACAAAATACAAATCTGTATTCCAATGAAATTATGTTATTTATAATGCGTAAAAAAGATGTGGTAATACGTATAGATACCATAAGTAAATATTATTAAAATGATTAAATTAGTAAATAAGCAACTAAATCACCATTTTCTGAAAGTGGAATTATGCATTGAAAACAAATTTTACATAAAGAAATATATATATGTAACTTATATCTGAACTGAACTGATCTGAACGATGCTTAACAAGTACAATGGTACAAGGTGCAGTTCTTGAGGAACACCAAAAGTAACACCTGTTGTTAAGAAATATGTAGGTAATACTTCGATTTACATTCACATTGGTGAACAAGTTAAAAATGAGCTAGTAATTTTGGCGCGATTTAGAGAAGACATATATGCAATAGAAGACTGAAGAATCGTTGCTTTCATTACTAATGAACCAATTTCTAAATAGATGGCGTTAGTAAAAAGTTTATTCGTCACTTCCATAGATGGCGATAGTTTTTTCAGCTTATTTTAAAACGAACACATTTTGGTGAGTTACACATATATCTAAAAATTTCATAAATTTTATTTAATTATGCATTTTTTATTGAACTCAATAAATAATGCATAATTTGTGAACGTTGCGCAAGTGCATGAAGTGATCACGTAATGCACCCAATTACATGGTGGAAGCCCTGTAAGGTGCCTTGGTTTCCCGGTTATCATTATTATAATATTCCAACTTCGTCTCTACTGAGATTTTAATCTTAAAAATAATAGGTAGGTACTATTAAAGTATTTGATTCAATTTCATATTACCAAAACTCTTTTACGGATTGTCATTTTTATTCGAAGTTGATGTTAAACTGTCTTTAAAACACATAACTGATGTTAATGAAATAAAACTAAATTATAGTGATAATTTTTAGTTTTAAATAATTTTAATATCTGCTTCGATCACCTAAACCCACATAATAATATTTCGATCGACATTAAACTTACAAGTCCTCAGTCAATGTGCTTTATAATGCTTTATAAATTACGGTACAGTATGGTGAAAAAAGATAAAATTACATTGGTTTTCGACCATTAATATTTTCATTGCACCATTAAGTGACCTTTTAGCTCAGTAATAACATATCTTGTGACTGAAGGAAAACGGTGAGTTAATCATATTTTAATATGACCAAGAAAATATTATAACGCAGGACATTAAAATAATAACAACATAACTTTTTTGCAACATTGAATAAGTGCAATAAAAATACATTTTGACTGAAATAAAAATGAATAAAACGGGTCACAATTCATGTAATACCTACGTATAATTTAAAGATTATTTTCACATTGTGAGATCCAAAATGGCCCCAAGGAACGATTTTTTAAAGTGTCAACAAAATATATGTTTTGATTGGTTTGATTATTAGGTAGGTACAAAGTGAAGGTTGTCACGTACTTGATTGGTTGGTTGTTTGACACACAACTTTTTCATTAGATCATTTTGTACCTATAAATATTTCCAGATAGATCTAGGTCAAATACACACTCAAAAGAGAAAAAATCTGTTTAACCAATTTTTTTTTTTGTAACTTCTTGTAGGTACATATAATTTGTACACTGGCGAGCATATTGCCAAACGTCAATTTCTTAATGTCCAACCAGAGTTAATGTTAATAGTTATATAATTGATTGCAGAAAGTTAAGATTGTGTACATATTTAGTGTGGAACGGGAAAAATCACCTGGTTCATAATAATTGTCAATATAAATTGTAAACTGCTAGCTCTAGAACAGGATTTCCTAGTTGGGCAGCAGTTATCTACTTATTGTTGTCATTATAAATAATATGGTGTGATAAATAAAATAAATAAATAAATAAAAATATAAAGTGTATTATGGCAATAAGGTATTATGACAAAAGTGTATTATGACAAAAATAAAAAAAAATAAAGATTATCAAAATAACAGAAGATAAGAAAAAGATAAAATGACAAAAAAGATTGAATATAAGAAGAGTTCAGTTTTTTTGTAGAAAATAGACAATGATGAATAAAATAGACTTTGGTACTCGAAGCAACTTTCCATGATTCAATTGATATGATATTTTCCAATCTCAATACACATGCAGTGTACATAATAATAATATTGGTTTCTAATCATTATACTCATAATTCAGTTCATAATATCAGTAGAAGAAAGACAGCTACTTTTCTACAAGGTTATTCTGTGATGTTGTACTATTTTTCATATAGTGCAACCTTTGGTACGACGATTATTGTAGGTACTAAATATTTATTAATAAACTAAATAATAACTCTTTTAAAATCTTTCACAAGTTTTATTTTTGAAATACGGGTTTGTATTCTGTAGGTATATATTTTGCACATGAATTTAACATCGTAGGTAGTTACCTACTTTTTGACAATTTATTATCATGGTGGTCAAAATATAAATTATTTACTGTTTTCGCGTTGGGAAAAATTTCATAAAATTCATATAATAAAAGGTAATAAATAAGTAGTGCATTTATTAATATGTTCCTTTTAACTTAATTGTATCTGCCTCTGGTACGACTCCCCATTTTCCTTTCCTTCCATCATTATTCCGCAGCACTTTACTACATTGAGAGTCTATAGTCATCATCTGTCTTAATGAAGAAGTAATTTGAAAAAATTAAAGTCACTTAGAATTGAATTAATTCCATCTAATAATAGATACTAAAGATTATGTATGTAAATAAAATAATTTTAATTTCTCTTTCAAGACAGTAGCAATAGTACATGTACGTAATTAATCCGATTATCATTGGAGTTTTGCATTGATTAAAATTAATATTTATAATTTATTGACGTTTTAATCCAGACAGAATGTTACTTCATAGAAATCTCAGGTTTAATTGGCAGTTAGGTAATGAAGTTAATTAAATCACTTAAAGCGGGGTATATACCACGTCATCTGGGTAAATTATTGACAGAGTTTGCGGCAATCAGCTAAGATAGGTAGTTAATTTAAATAATATCTTAGTTTCCTTTCACGACACGGCAGTTTCTAATCCATTTTGAGTTAAATTAATTATTACCGATGGTAGCTCAACAAAAGTAATTATTATTAGAGTTGTACTTTAATTAACTTATGTGGAAACAAACATTTATTATGATGTTTACAAGCCTCTTATACAGAAAACTCAAGATCAACTATATATAAAGTTTATTATGAAACTAACGTTTGAAAATTAAAACTACTCACAAACTAATAAGGATGTAAAACTGTTCAAAAAGAATACGAAACATCTCCGTAAGTATTTACTTATAAAAATATAGGGAGAAACATAGATATTCATGTTGCAAAAAAGGCTTGAAAACTATGTTAGATGTTGTTGACTGAGAAACTTCTTTTAGAACTTCTTCAAATAAATGTTACAAAACCTTCCATACCTTGCTCTAGTTTTCTTGTAACACAATCAGAACTTCATAAATACTGAAATTCCTTCATCCGATATAACCGCGTCTTTGAATGCTATACCTAGGATTGCTAAATTGATGTTCTTTTCCAACGTGTTTAAAAGATACCCATAAAATTTGCATCAACACACCCATAAAATATTTTGACAAATTTGATAAGAATTCAATATTAATGTCAACCTTCGTAGCATAAAGTTAAACCGTTTGGCTTGTTTTCGTTTCACATCAACATGTGAAATTTATTTAAAATATTTTTCTCACAAATCTTGAATACTCAAAACATTGGTAAATCGAGTTAAATATCTAATTTGCACATGGTGCAAAATAATCTTTCTTAGTGCCCAATGTTTTAATAGGCATAGATAAAGCGGTACAGATTATGCAATTAATTATTTTATTATTATGTTATTTTATTTTTTTATAATTCATTCAATTACAAGAACATTGGTTACGAGTAACAATAATTAAAAGAATACCTACATATATAAAAACCAATAAAATGCTAATAAGAGTCATTGGAGTCACATGGATGTATCCACTCTACTAGCCCATGGGCATGTGCTAGAGTGTACATTATTATGTAATTATTAATAGATTTTGACTAATCCATATAATCAACAAATACAATTAAACACTAAAAACCATTTTATTTATGCTCAAAAATTAATAACATACTATTTATCTAAATATATGCACAGTGTGGTATTCATTCCAATTCACAAAACATTATGCATTTAATTATTGACCAAATACACGATCAAATATTTAAATTTAATTAAATACCTACGTAAAATAATACTACGTCAATGCATAGTTATTAACATATGAGTTCTGTAGATAATTTAGCTATGCGTGTTTCTGTATAATTCTTAAATTTTTTCAACATAAAAAATCTTTTCAATAGACACTAATATTAAAATAATGATTCTAAAATAACGGTGATGAAAAAATTATTCCTCTATAAGAGCTCCGCGTACACCATTAATTTACTGAAAGCTTATTGTTAATTGTTAGTAAAAATAATTAACACTAACAACGGTTCAGTATCATAAGTTAGCATCTCTAATCATTAGGTTTAATTGTTTCCTATCATTTGGAATCATACAATGTGATTAAACATTATTATTTTTTTGTTAAACGGCTCACCCAATTTGTTATGGGAAACGAGCAAATAGTAATCATCACCTCACAAAATAACAGGGTTGCCAGTTGCAAGAACATTTAAATTGAATTAAACATAAAAATATTTATTTGAGACCAGTAATGATGAATTGTACGGCCAAAGCGATATTTACATAATGGGTTCACTACTGTCTTGTCCTGGTGTGGGGTTAATATGTTAAATACATATGCTACATACTTTATACTTGGTTTATTACGTAGCAGAGCTCTTGGCCGAACAAGTACCTACACTGTATATACCTATCAGTATAGCGCGCGGAAGCGATAAGACGCCGCGAATCGCGTCCGTATTTACGAGTATATCCTTTATCGGGGAAGGGGGCAATACCACGTATTCAAATACACCACAACTTATGAAAACGCACCAAAATTTTAATGAAATGTTAAATTCAATATATTTAATTTAATATTGCTTATCGGGCAACTAACAGGTACTATTTTTATTTTTTTTTATTTTATTTAATTTTCGGGAAATTTACAGTATAATAACATTTATTATATAGATGCATTAGTATAATACTAAAACCAATAACAAATTTCCACATTATTAACAATAAATTTTGACTGCTGTGCTTACATACTTAAAGCTACATATGAAAAATATTAAATATTACTATGCCAAATATTAGTTTAACACGCACCATATTATAATTTGCCATATTCTGGAGACTTACGATGTTAAACGTCTCACAGATCCAGATTGAAAACACAATAGAAAACTGTGTCTCCACCGGGAATCGAATCCGGGACCTTAGGATCAGCATTTATTTTGAAATTTATTAATTTGTTTTTTTTTTGCTATTCAAATATCGAATAAAATAAAGGAAGTTTAATAATATTAAAATGGCAAAAGAACATCACTTAGTGTGGATATAAATTTACAGGTAAGTACATTTTAAAGTGACAGTGAACATATTTTTGTTTTAATGACAAATTTTAATTCATCATTGGAATTTAATTCATTATCCTATCATTAAATTTAAAATACGAATTATAAGATACGCTGATATTTTTTGAGGCTAAGAAATAAGGATATAATACCGGAATGTATTACTTACTGAAAAAGACAGCAAAAAGAAAAGATAAGCATGAAATATGAAAATAAATTAATATGATATGGTTTGACTTCAAAGTAAGAAGGAGTGATCATGCCATCACGGCATATTCCACAATGTGAGGTTTCCAGCGACAGGTATGCGGATGCTAACTAACTTGTTAACAGGCAGCACGACACATGCGTGTATTCCCACACACCAGTCCCGTCTCACCCAAAGAAATTGATTGAGAATGAGTGATATTTTGACAAAAAATGTATATAAGAATGTTATGAGAGAAATGTGAAGTAGAGTTCAGCCATGAAAAAGATCACATCAATGGGATCTCGAAAGATGCAATTGTAGGTAATAATAAAAAGTAGGTATTGAAAAAAAAAAATTAATGAATATGTCCTTGTAACAAGTAGGTACATATACATCCTCATACATTCCCTAAGCTAAGCATAAATGTGCTATAGGTGAACGTCGTGGCAGGATTCGAACTCACGACCACTGGATTACTAATCCAGCGCGCTAACTGCTCTGCCACCACACATCTTAATATGTTTACAACTTTTACAAAATTATTGCGTACGTTTCTCTTGTGAGGACTGTCCTGTGTCGGGAAAAGAATTCACACATTTAATTCAGTACATTACATTAAATACGAATATAAATGTTACTATTTTGTAAAAATAAAAAAAAATGGTTTCCTATTAAATAAATATACTATGAAAAAATATATACCTCAATTAAAAAAATCACATTTACCTACATATTAATCTTAAAATATGTACCTATGCAAATCAACCTACGGAGTTCTTCCCTTAGTAATTAACACAATCCACAGGATTCACGCGTATTAATTATAACAATAAAAATGATACACTTGATAAAAATGCATCGATCAAATGCATGGTTGCAGTTTACAGTAGGTAGGATGTAGGATGAACATTTAACACAAGTCAAGTAGAACGAGTGTGTGAACGTAACAAAAGGAATAACGTATAAGAATCATTTATTATTAGGTACCTACTTACTCGAATAAAATAAAAACAATTTGTAAGGTCTTAATCAGCAGAATCTTAATGACCTGAGGCGTAATTCTCTCACGTCGTGTATATAGGGATGGGCATGATTTATTTTGGTCGTGTTTTTATTTGATGTTTAAAAAAAACCACCAAGACCAAAGTTTAAGATGAGATCAAAGAGTCTTGCAGTCAAAAATTTTCGAAAAACGGATTCATTTATAGTTGAAAAAAAGATATTTTTCTTAAGGTATTTTTATCAGTTGGCTGTCTATTTTTTCTTGTTTTTAAAATTTTTTTTTTAATAGAAGTAAGTAAAATGAGAAGCCAATGTTGATGCAATAAAATTGTCAAGGCACAATTTGAAAAATCAGTAATACAAACACAAATTTACAAGATACATGAGATTATTTTATAAAAACATTTTGCAATACCTCATCAATGGATTAAACCGTTGTGCTTGACGAGAGCAGCACTTGATAATGGAACGAAATATAAAGAGAAAGTAACAAAACAAGTTAAACATAAACAAAAATCAAATAAACATTCAAAAACTAAAAAGAAAACAGGTACATTATTGAAACGATTATGGTCATTGTATCAAAAAAATATGATTGCTAATGTAGCACTGTTCTTATTCGGCTACCGATCCATTTCAAAGAGAATTCCAATGAACTTTAGGAAATGTAGGTAGTATAGCCCGTAGATTCTATTCAATACCATACATAAATCATCAAATACAAATATGTACATACAGTAAATAAAATAGATAAAAAAGTGTCAATTAATACGAATCTAAACAGACTAACACTATAAATCAAACAGATTTAAATGATGTCTTCATCTGAATAGGTATACATATATAGAAAACCATGACCCAGACCAAGAGTATATTTTGGCCTCGGTCGTCCATCTTTTCTGGAACGGCACAAAGTGAGAAAGTATTTAAATATTATTGTTGTTATTTGCGAGATAAAATACAACTAACATGATTGTATTTTTCCTTTTGCAAATGCATCACGGTGAATTATATAGAACGCTTATGTCTGAAAGAAATAATATCTTCTCTTGAAACATGTACAAATAATAACTAATAACACCACACGACATCTTAATAACTGTATACCTACATACATAATTATGGCTCTCACATATCAAATTGTCAGAATATCTTTGAACTCAATGATATGGACCGAAGCAGTTATTGTTTTTAGTACTATATAGATAAAAATATAACGTATACCATCGTATTGCCATCAATAGTCTTAACACATTGACTTGTTAATAATTGTTTCAGCTGATTTAAGAGCGATGTTTGATAAGAATAAATACACTTCTGTATTTCAAAAGTGCAAGTTTTAAGTTTTTTTTATATTTATTTACTGATAGTTTTCAAAAAAAGACGTACCTACCTATATGTTAAATTTCGCCCATCGTGGATCATCTTCAGTTAGTTGGATATTTGATTCTTGAGCCAATGGTCTTGGAGTTCGATTCCAACGACAATAAGTTTGCTTCAATCATCTTGTTTTTATTACATACTATCTGGATAAAGTAACTACTTACAGAGTTGATGAATCTTTTACTGTGTCGATACTAACAGTTATTGAGTAGACTTACCAACTCTATCCATTCATTCATACCATCACGGCATCACAAAAGTACTGCCTCATAACAGACTCACCTAGTGAGACCCCACACTTTTTTTAGTATGGTTACTTTTTTGTAATTGTAATATGTAAAAATAATGAAAAATAAAGTATTTCATTTTCATATTTAAATCCCACTATCTAGGGATAGCCAACGACAGATTTGGTACGGGTATATATGCAATATCGTATACACTCACACACCAGTCTCGCCTCATCCAAAAGGCACTACATTTAGAATGGGTGTACGGTCTTACTTATAAACGTATACTAAGATATGACTTACTAGTTAACCGAATTGTTTACGAACACTCTCATTTATTTATTTCATACTGCCACATTGGCTTCACATAATGTCAAAAAATAGATAATTATCTACATATAACCTTTGGATAACTGACCTTGAAACATTAAAACAAACACCGAGTTGTGCCGTGTTGAGTCACGATTCCGAATAACAAAGAAATACGTTGTAAGTATTAAATTTTTCTCTCAATCTCAAATATGGGTCGGATTATATGTGAAAGATCCACCATTTTAAATACTTGGTATGACGCGTTAGTCAAGCGTTAAACAACCTCTCGACGTCTCGACCTGTCTCTAACTTGACGTCTGTGAAATAAAGGTGTAATTTTTTTCCCCTTAGCGCTTTTGTCCCGTTTCTATCGGGGTACGCTTTAATCTATTTAGAGGAATCTGTTTAATAATTGATATTCCACGATTAATTTTAAATAATGGTGCAATAAGTAAACTTTTTCGTTAATCACGCTCTTTTACCAGGTACTATAGATAGTTTACGTTTATAAGTAAGACGGCTAATATTTTGTTATTTTGAAATTTTAACGGTTCCTATCGTAGTTAATTTATTGTTATGTATGTATATTATTGTTCTGATATGATATCATAATATATGATAACATAAAATATAACTTTTTTGATTAATCCTTCATAGTGAGATGTGCAGTGGGTATTTTGTCATTGAATTCCAAACATTCGCAGTGTATTCATAACTAATAACTTTTGCAGGAAGTTCAATAGTAAAACTCAAAACTTATGTCGTATGTAATTTAGTTTCGACTTTCCAACTCTCGTCTAACAAACTATGTAAGGGAAGTGTAATAATATGTAACAGAACATACAATGTTATGTGGCCGAATGCACCTGGGGTTCTTAGTCAAGCTTCACATACCATCAAACATTTATCACCCTTATTTGGTTACATACCTATTTTTTTTTTGTTTATATGGCCAGGTCAACATTTTGCTCTCCACAAAAAGTTGAAACAAACTTTTTTCTCTCTCAACTTTTTTAAAAGCGCTGGACAAAATTTGAAACATTTTATTATAGACCTTGATTGTGACGAGAATCCTCGGTGAAACCGTTCGGTCGTAACAAATCAATTTCTGTGGGGCAATAATTTTCTATATTGTATCTACATAATGTAACTCTATTTTTTGTGGCACTTTTTACAAATAAAATGAATTTGACAATGTCTTGTTCACACCACTCAGTAGTGGTGTAAAGATTGACATAATCAATTAAATAAATAAGTTTTATCACTTCAACACTTTCTAAAGAAATAAAACATATGCGCAGCATAAACGTTATGGTACACATTAAAAAATTAATAAACCTTTTGTTTTGAGTGATATGTATTTATTTTTTTAACATCTTGCACATATATATTGTACACTGGCGGCTTTATTGCTAAACGGCAATTTCTTCCAACGAACCAGATTTTAGGTTAATATACACTGTGTAGGTACTATGGCAATAAAGATATTATGACCTAACAAAAATAATGAAAATTAAATAAAGATAACAGAAGAAAAACAAAAAAAAAGATTGAATATAATAACAGTTCTTAGCAATGATAGGAAAACATAAGGATAAGGAAAAGAAGTTGAGAGGAAGAAGATATCAGGATTATTAGATAAATATTTAGCTTTAGCCTTTTTTTTGAATATGTTTTATAAGATAGCCGTCGTAATATCAGAACTTAAAATTATTCCACAGCCTTGCTTATTGTACATACTTCAAATGAAAAGATAAAAAATCAGTTTTATGAATTGGAATAGATAGTAATGTACGTTCAGTAAATTATTTAATAACTCTTCTTCTTCTTCTTCTTCTTCTTTTGAATAGACCTTCAGGTCTGTTTTTTAAGAGGCCTGCTCTTACTGCGAAGTGGACCCCCAGCTATCCCTCCATCTTTTTGGCGGTCTACCGCGAGGGCGGGTTCCGTGAGGCTGATTGTGAAGCACGATATGAGGAAGTCTGGTGCTGTCCATCCTTTGGACATGACCATACCAGTCCCTCCTCCGCTGCCTGCTCCATCTGATGATATCGTCAACCTCACATAGTTCCCTTATTCTGGAGTTCCTCACTCGGTCTCTCAGGGTTTTGCCTGCAATTGCTCTCAATGTCCTCATTTCTGAAGTCCTCAACATTTGTTTGCTTCTGACTGTGTCTGCTCGTGCCTCTATTCCGTATGTCATCACTGGTCTTACGCATGCTTTGTAGATTCTCACTTTGCTTTTAATGGCCATATCCTCATTTTTCCAAATAATGGATTTTAGGGCGCCCGAGACTGCAGCTGCCTTATTGACTTGGCTCTGAATTTTTAATAACTGCTTATAGAAAATAAAATGCAAAATCATTTTCTTAAAGCAGTTTTCATCAGTCTGGGGGGGCAAGTCTGGTTCAACCGGCGAAATTAAAACCCTCACGATTACCCATATCATATATATAATTATTATATGGAGTTCAATAATATCTTTAGATGTCATAGAACTCCATATGATAATTAGATTCATGATATGGGTAATCACGAGGGTTTTGATTTCGCCGATTGGACCAGATTTGCCCCCCAGGTGAGAAGTACTTGCAATTTTTTTTTTTTTTAATTTGTTAATTCCGGTATCATATGCTAATAAAGTCGGCCTTCGTGACTCAGTTGGCTAGGTATCTGACAGCTTATTAAAAGGTACCGGTTTTGATTCCCGGTGGAGACACAGTTTTTGATTGTTTTCAGTCTGGATCTGCGAGACGATTAATATCGTTAGTCTCCGGAATGTGGCAAATTTTTAGTTATTGGGTGCGTGTTAAATTGATATTTGACATACCTAGTACATGTGAGTTAGTAAAATATAAAATATCTTATCTTAAGAGTAAAATGATGTAGTTTGGTATCGTGACTCAATAGTTATTTATTAACAATAAGTGTTTCTCGTAAATGATATTATCGCGGCATTAAAAAATTAAATCAATAAAGTGTGTATTATCTGCAATGTAAAAGGCGCCTCCATTTATTGCCTCGTGAATAGATTGTATTTATATTTCTGTCTGACTTTTACGATGACGATAATGATCCTGTTTATTCTCTGATTCGATCTACAATAAAGTACTAATCCAGAACGAAAAAGGCCACAACTTTGCAACGCTCCGATACCAAGAATGGCAAAACTTTGCAGGAACTAATTAACATAACGTTGATCTCTTTTGTTCGCTGTTTATTTTATTTGTGAATAATATTTTACTTTCTTCTGGATTTATTTGAGTCTGGCCCCTTGTCTTTTTTGCGAAGGCGATCAGACTGATCGTTAAACTTTTTGCATTTTATCGAATCGGTGAATAACAAATATTCAAATAAAGAATCATCATTTTTAGATCATTGATACCTACAACATACTTGTGATTTTTTTGGCATATATATTTTATTTGATATTGAAACCTGGGCAACTTACATTATACCTACTATGTAAACATATTTTTAAAGGTGTGTGTCGCATTGATATTTGACATAAACGAGTTAGTTTTCTGAAAATAAAAATAGATTAAATGACGGATTTAGACGGAGTAAATTCGTAACAAAAATGATAAAAAAATTGTTTTTTTTTTCATAACAATATTTTGTTTAGTTGTTTTGAAATAAACATAAATATTGAAATGGGAGGTACCTACTTTAATTATATTATAAAAAATAAACAGAATATAAACACGTAAAATTATTAAATTTAAAATCACAGCAACTTGAGGGAGATAGAGGTTGTGGTGTATTTAAAGTAGTGTTGAATTTGTTACATTTAGACTTCGATAGTGCCGTGTTATCTTGGCGAAAACGTTCGGTATTCATCGTATCTTAGGAAAAATCCTGTTTTTTAATTTTAAAATAGATTCCCACTCTGCATGTCAATACAAAAATAAAAGAAAATTTCTATCGCATTTTTTTTAAATAAGGAACATATTTTTCACACTTTTAAATATTTTTTATGAATGCCTTGTCAAGTGTATTTACTTATCAAAATATTTATTTGAGAGTACATCGATAGCCAAAAAATAAATAAAAACAAAATTGGTTCGTTGAAAACATCGAGTAAATATTCATTCAATCAGTACCTATGTATATAAATATCCGAGATACGGGAAACATAAGTAGCAAGAAGATGAATAAATCACTTCATTTTCAGTAACAAGTCAGGAGCACGATTTATACAAAAAAATACAAAATATTGAATTATTCAAATTCCCAAGAGATGACTCCTTTCCGAGATCCAATTTAAATAGATAACCTGTGGTAAGATGTACGCGAGTAGAATTTAAATCTGTACCGAGAATTATTTATTGCCCTTCATTCTTTTCTTCTTTCTCTCCTTCGATCTTCCAACCTAACATCACCATGTCTCACGAGACACGGAGCCTTTGAATCTACCTTCCTACTTATGTATAACCATGAGTCCAATTTGTCATCTGACAGAAAAGTAATCACATCGTTCGTTTTATAGATGATTTTTTGCTTCAATTTTATTACCTACCAACACACGTATTTGGAAATAAAACAGAAAAACTTTAAATTGTATTAACATTATTATTCCCATCGAGCCTTCCATTGCTTTCTTGGCAAGAAAAACAACTCAGCATATTAATAAATTTAGTACATGGATACTGACTTCTTTATTATTTTGAAATTGTGCCATACACGAAACGGCTCAATAATCGAATTGAATTCTTCTTTGCCTAATCCCGTCCACTCTTGGACGAAGGCCTCCTCCATCTCCTTCCAAGCCACTCTATCTTGTGCTCTCAACATCCAGTTACAACAACATGACGGCTGATGACATCCCTACATATCAATGGTAGTCTCCCAACACCTCTGGTTGACATTCTCAGTCTCCAAGGTAACATTATTCATGGCCATCTGTCTTCGGTGTACCTAGCTATGTAACCTGCCCATCTCCATTTCAAGGTAACAATGCGTTGAACGACATCAAGCATTTTTGTTATTTGCCTGATGACCTATACACTGAAGTCTGCGAACAAGTCAATAGAGCATATGTCGTATCTGGATGTCTAAAAAATATGATATGGAAAAATAAACACATGCGTATTGATACTAAGGTCAGAATATATAAGATGCGTGCGACCGATCATGGTGTATGATGTGGAAACGCGAGCAGATACTGTACGAATCAAGGGGCTCGTAAGGACAAAGGAATTGAAGGTTCTAAGGTCATTCACTGGAATAACTCTCCGAGATCGTGTTCGGAATGTTCTAATAAGGAAAACATGTGGAATAGACGACATCGTTCGGTGGAGTAGATCCAGAAGAAGACATTGGAGGGACCACGTAGCCAGGATGGACAGTGATTGACTTGCGTAGGTATATAGCGGCGAATGAAATCCCTTCTGGCCGCCGCCTACCCGGAAGACCACCCAAGAGATGGAAGGATAGTTGGACTTCGTCATCCCAGGAGGCATAGTTTCTAAAAAATATACCAACTAGGTCTACTAAACGAAGAAGAAGCCTGATGATGTCATTTCGCACCCTGTCTCTCAGAATAAATCCCAGCATGGCTCTTTGGGTGACCCTTAGTTTTTCGTGCTGAAATAGTGCCGAAAAACCAAGTGTTCGAAAAACGAATTGAATTAATACAACTAAAACCAAAATATCAAATTTAATTTTAGTTATTCCTACAATACAATTATTATTAATAAAATTAAATAAATGCTAGAAGCGTTTCGTGCGAGACATATCGTCAGAATATAGTAAGGATGTCGTCAACAATTATTAGAATTTAAAACCAAGCCTTTAAGATAGTGAGTTCCAACAATTATGTTAAATTAAAAAAAATGTACACCTTAAATACTTTTTACAACTATAATTATCGAAATAATCAATAATACATTCATGCATCCCATCATATAACAATCAAAATGGCATTATTATAAGGAATGAAATGAAAGGAAGTAGAAATTATTCAATGGAATCGCCTTCCGAAACATTCATATGTTTAATGCATACATGACGGAGGTTCAATAAACTTGCAATTAATAAAATAATTTATTCATTTTCAAATAAATTAATTATGTAGATACATTGATATAGCAGACATTGAATTTTTGAATCAATTGAAAATCAATTAATAATGTTATGTAATATTGGGTATATTATCATTATTAGAAATTATAATACACTAAATTATTGTTGTACAATGAAATAGGAAATACGGTACCTACCTACATAATATCACTATGCTACTATTTAATATGTATTACGAAGAACAAATACTTCATTCGATTCTATTGGCATCAAGTGGAAAGACTTAATATGCCGGCGCCCTGGCTTCAATTTTGCCACTTGCAGTGGTTGAAAGGAAGTATACCTACAGAGTAAAATAATAAAAGTTTTTTGTCAAAAATATTAATTTAACATATACATATTCGGAGGCTTAGGTCCGAATGCAGAGTCCTACCTAAATACTATTCTAAATACTAACCATGTTTTCATTGCACAGTCGCTCACTCAAGTTAGGTTAGGAGATCACGTGGTTTCCTAACTGGAGGATACTACGACGTTTTTCTATGAGAATTACATTGCAGAGATCTATATAAATACTTAGCGCATGGGCACCGGCGTAAACTAACATTTACGAATTGTCAAAAAGTATGGTTGATAGCGAGGAACCTTACGAGTGGTTTTATACTAAAATACGAGATTTTTTCGCTGGATAATGATTTTATCAGCTTCGTTGAATATGAATTTGGTAATTAAACGTCAAAAGTCAGAAAGAGATAGATAGCTTTTTAAACCCAAAGAAAGCTATCTATCTCTTTTCTTCATACAAAATAATGTGAAATTCTACGCCATCGACCTTAAGTGTGGCGTAGTAATTAGTATTTAGTTAGGGATGTCTCTGCAACGCAATTGCTAACTTAAGAATACTAAATACTCCAGTGAGGTTAGGAGTTAGTATTTAAGTACCAAGGACTGTGCATTCGGGTCTTAGAGGATTAATCGTCATCAAAAAGTAAAAACCAAAAACCTGGGTCAACGAAAACTTAAAAATATGCAGGAGAAGTTACATGTCTAAATATCTGAGCCACGAAGACTGATAATTACATACTAAAAAATATACTTAAGTATAAATTCATTAAAAAATCTAATACATATTGATGAATAATAATTGTTTTTTTAAGGCAGTTTAATTTTGGTTAGAAAATAACACATAATTTAAGATTAAATGTCTATAAGTAATTATGGCGTTTTATCAACAATATATTCCTACTAACAATACAAAACACAGCCTAGCATTTTGGATTAACAACCCAAGCACGTTCGCTTTTATAATGATCACGACGATATGGATATATTCAAGAGGTTTTCTATATAAACTTGCAACCAATTTAATTTGCATAAACAAAAAAAAATGTTTAATAAGCAATTTGTTATTTTGTAACGTTACTTTAACGAACATTACCATACGAAACGTGATGATAAAAAATTATACAACATGAAGATGATTAAAAGTAATGCGAATCATCATTGATACTGGCCGTGATTTGATCATTTATAAACACTGAAAGATGTATTTATTTAATTTTGCAAACAAACGGATTTTATTATAATTTGACAAACACAAAGAGTTTGGTTGTGTGTGAAAAGATAACCAGCGAAAAATTATAGTGCTTAGTGGATTTTAATTAATTTTAATTTCTTTATTTTATACGAATTGTTTGTATCAGATATCTGAATCTTTTTCGCTGAGATCTATGTAATAATATGGAAGCACTCCAATACTAGATTTGAATTTATTTTATATACATATATATGTACATTGTATGATAAGACATACTTAAGTTTTAGTAGGTATATGATACTATAACAAATAATACGTACCTACATAAATAAAGAATTAAAAAAAAAAACGATTTTGCTTCACTATTTTTTTTTTAAAAACTTTTAAGTATTCATTATTTTTTATTTAGGTATCTGAAATTATTTTTAATTGGTATTAGCGAGATAATAAATAAAAAAACGAGTGGGTTGTGGCCAACACTAAACTCTCCACTACATAGTAGGTAAATGTACAGTTTTTCTTCTTGATTGACAATCGCTATATGCATTTTTATGAAGTACATTTCGTAAACAAATATTAATTTCCCAGAGGCACAAAATTTTTCATAATACACCGTACACACAATAACATTGTCATGAAATTTATATTATGAATTCTCTACATGATACTTGTTGAGAAATTGATGAAAAAAAATTATTTAACAATAGATGAGAATCTATGAGACGATGCATGAATGTGGATATGTGTCAAGATAGAAGTGGTATTTGGTTCGGAAGATGGCATGGTAGTATGTAGATGTAAACCTAGTTGGGCAGCAGTTATCTATTTTTATTGACACATATGTAAATGGTGTGATAAAAAAAAATATTTATATGAACATCCTACTCTCTGATCAGGACTGAATTTCTGTAAACCAGATCATAGATCTATTGGAAGTTAATGACCCATCTTTTCTTTATTTATCTCCATAATACACAGAAAAAAAAGTTTTCTTCAGTCAAGAATATTTTTTCATATATAACGAAAATAATATTCTCTCAAATTAAGATTTTTTGTTTTATCTCAAAACAATATTTTCTTAATTCAAACAAATTTATTTGAATTAAGAAAATACTGTTTTGTCGAAGATATCAGACACAACTCTGTTATTTATTTTTACTCTAAATACACTTAGACACAACTATATATTAACTACATAATATATCTAAGAAACAATATGATCTTTTGTGGTTTTAAATAAAAAAAAGTTTGTAAGTACGTGAAGTACCCACCTATTTCAGATTATAACGTTACAATCAATAACAACACGTCCAAAATGTCTTAATTCAAACAAATTTATTTGAATTAAGAAAATACTGTTTTGAGATAAAACAAAAAAATCTTAATTTGAGAGAATATTATTTTCGTTATATATGAAAAAATATTCTTGACTGAAGAAATTTTTTGAATTTTTTTTCCGTGTAGAATTCAATAAATACATTATAACAAAAAATTAAATATTATAATTGAAATTGTAACCTCACAACGTGAAGCTTGTTCATATTTGCTACATAAATTCTCAATAAGTTATAAAATCAAAAAAGTATTAAAATATAATATATTATATAAAGGACAAAAGTAAAAGGACTGAAAAACAAGTGTATTCGTGAGATTGTATTTTCATGTGTAAGATGACGATGTGGGGATATATGCATATAAATAAAGTAGACCTCCTTTATAATAAAGGATGTATGATGGCGTAAGAATTTCTGAATATCTTTCTGAATGGAAATATTATCTTAGAACAAGCATCATTCTCTCACTAACTCTTCTCTTCCTCTCCGAATCAACCAATCAGTAACTAGCTATCCAAAATTATGTCCACTTGGCTGGACTAAGTCGAAGATATCAGACACAACTCTGTTATTTATTTTTACTCTAAATACACTTAGACACAACTATATATTAACTACATAATATATCTAAGAAACAATATGATCTTTTGTGGTTTTAAATAAAAAAAAGTTTGTAAGTACGTGAAGTACCCACCTATTTCAGATTATAACGTTACAATCAATAACAACACGTCCAAAATGGCGGAAATAAAAAAAAAGTAATTTCTCTGTTCCGATTTATTCCATAACACGAGATACACTTGTCAAAAATACAGTTTATAATAATTTAACTTAACGCTGACATGGCTGCACCATTCGGTCGAGATGAGCTCAGTTACCTTATATCTACCTATATCGACTCAGTTACCTTACCTTATAAGGAAGGTAACTTTTGTACTGAGGAACATGTCAGTGTATTTACGAGCTCACTCTTTTGATGGTATAAATAATTTTTCACACCGACAGTGCATATTACATGATGTAGATACGGTCATACTACATGAGAAAATACCAACTATTGTAGAGGCAGGGCCGATTCTACAGTTTTTGGTGCCTGGCGCTCTTAGTTTTTAAGCTTCGTCTATTTTATTAAATAAAATTAGGATTTTTTTCTATTTTTTCTAGGTTTATTAGTTAATCAAGGCTTAATCAGCCGAAACGGTTGACCAGTCAAAGCAAATAAATATTTTTTTTTAAGTTTCCGTTGAGGTGAGAAGCCGTCAAAATCTTTATCTTGCTGTTGTATTAGAAATGAATTTATATGTAAAATAAACTTATTAAATTTGACAGATATTTAATTCATATTAACTTCTTTTTGAATAGGTAATTATTATGTCTTATAATATTTTGTCTTTTGTTTTTAAATGTCTCCTTAACACACGAGTACTTGCACTCTGGTAAAGGAAAATATGTGTTTACTTACTGTGTATTTTCTTCTATATTTTTTCTTTTTTTTTATTTATGTACCTATCTACCAATTATAAATTAAATTAAATGAAAAATGTATTATACTCAATAGATAAACTATTGCAGTAAATTTATTTCATACTTCACATTGCTTGGGTCGGCTGTAAGAGATAGTTTTATGGCAATAAACCCGTCTTTGTAAACTTGTAGTATGTAAATCGTCTTTAAATCAACGAATGATAATTTGAATTGATTAAAGTCAAATTCAACCTCGATATTTCTTTAAATCTTTACTGAACGATTGTTGAATTTTAAAATTGAACTATTGCAAAATGTGTGTATACGCATTATTTACAATCTTAGAAAATATGATGTTTCCACTTATTGAAATCTTATTGGTTGGCCTAAGATACGTCAACGTCGCGTGTCGTGACATTCATTTACTTTCACTACTACATATATAAAATAATTAATAAATAACAGTAATTCACCAGAATATCTTAAGATAGAGTTTATTTTCTTGTCAAATAATGGTCTACCTCTTCGATCTGTTGATCGTACTACACTATGAAGCTATTCCCATTCATTTTAATGAATTCATCAGTTCCTCTTTTCAAGTACAAGCAGAAAGACTATGGAACACCTTTAGTAATGATATTACGACGTCTCAATCGATTCAAATCTTTAAAAAAGACTAAAGCTGTTGTCTCTAATTACTTTTAATTGACACCCCTTCTTCATCCTCTCTCATCTCCCACAATCTTTATCCCCTTCCTTTCTAGCTTTGTTGCTGTGTATTTACATTTAATAATGTTACGTGTTTGTCTTTCTATTTGTTTTTCACTATAAATTTAATATATCTACCACTTCACTTTGTGTAGCCTCACGTTTCTTTGTATGTTTGAAATACATTGCCTTATGACAATAAGCCCGCCAGAATAAAAATTAATTAAAAAAATAATAAAAACATAAACAAAAAAAAAAATTAACAAAAAATAAATAAATAATTAAATAAATAAATAAATAAATGAATAAATAAATAAATAAATAAATAAATAAGTAAATAAATAAATTAATTAATTCATTAATAAATAAATAAACTTATAAACAAATAAACAAATAAATAAATAAACGAATAAATAATTGCGCCATTTAACCTATGATGAATGGCGCCATTTGAAAATATGATGGATTCGGTCCTGAGTCGAGAATAAGCATTGCCACGGGGCGTTGCAACTGCTCAAAAGGAACGGACGAAACAAAAGTCACAAGATAAATCATTGGGCAATTTGAACCGAGTGAAGTACCTCCGAAACGTTTTCTTTTTCTAGTATTCTGAGATCCATTGGTTTAAACTATATCCTCGAAGAGTCTTTTTGCATTCCATATGTAGGTACCTACTTGAATTGATCGAACGTTGCTTCTTCTCATTATTATGGTTGAACTATGTTTTTCCCAGACAAGCATTCCTTTCACTGCACTGGTTCAGATGTCCAGAACGAGTGATAAGGTATGCCTGATGGTGTTTTAGGCTCTGAACGACTTGGATCCACACTATACATTCAAGAATTGTGCCAAAATAATGTTCCACCAGGAAGACAGCTTACATTGAGTTCACCTGGATCACAGAGTACCAACTCTTTAATAGAATTGGACAGAGTCAATAAGGCGGCTTTCTATGATCGCGGTTTTAGTGTCAACGGGCATTTAAAATGGAATAAATTGCCTCTTGAAATACGTGGAGCTCATAGCATTTACACCTTTGGTAGACTACTTAAAACTGCCTTGTTTCGTAGAGCCAACAAATAAGCTACAGCGCCCTTGGAGTGATCTTGGATCACTAAACGGCGATTTATAAAATTTATTTATTATTATTATTTCGATCCTATACCATTTTTTTAAACAGCCATTATGAAACTAATCATCGAAAAAGATTTGCGTATGTATGTATATGCGTATTTTTATATGAATGTAAAGGTTTGTACCTATGTACTCGTATTATCAAGATTATTTGATTGTATTAACGAATTTAGGAACCCTACTGGTTAGTTTCTTTCAATTGTACATAACTGTCTGTTGACAGAATTTGTTGACAGAACAGAAAACAAGAAAAAATATAGTAAATCATAATTTCCAAATCCAAAGCTTATAAAAAATTCATTCTATGTACCTACGTTGATATACATATTACTACACAAACTGGTTCGAGGATTGTCTTTACAATGCACCTTAAAAAAAGACAAATAAATTTTAAAACATTTCCCTTTTTTATTTAATTTCAGAGAAGAAAACTTGTTTTTATATTTCATTTGATTTGTGACTCAAGTCAAATATTATTGTTATACACTGAGTATGTACGATGGTCCAGTCCAGACCATAGAACAAATTTTAACTGCTACATAACAAATTGACAACCACGGGTGTGCATATTATGATAAATATAATAAGACTAGAATAATGACAAGTCAAAATTTACTATATCGGTTTATAATTTTATTTTAAGATATATGTAACTATGTTAATGTTGTTATTTGTTGTGTTGTGATATTAGGTGTCCGCCCAAATATTTGTTTGTAAATAACACAATAATTATGTAAAACCGAAATTTCAAATATTTGGCTTGGCAAAATTGTAAACTGCTAGCTCTAGAACAGGGTTAGGTACCTAGTTGGGCAGATCTTCATAACAGTCGTTATTTTTATAAAGGTGTGAAAAATAAATTTAATAAATATATGTCTACATCTTATTCCTTTGTGTTGCTTGCGTACAGTTAAGTCTCTACCAAATTTAGTTTGTGTACCTACCTACCATCATTTTATTATCCATATACGGTTTATAAACAAAATTCAGTTGCAACCAGTTTATTTTTATGAGTGAGAAAAAAACAACAACATATAATCAGATAGTCAATATGACATGTTCAATGATACAGCGCGTGTTGGGAATGTCAAAGATTTATAGCCGGCAGGAATTTCGATGCGAATGGCTGAATTGAGTCCGTCTATATTCTGGCCCCGGGCGAAGTGCAAGAAGATTATTACATTCTACTCCGGCACCGATCACTATTTTCATTCATAAATTGGACGATCATGAGGCTTAAGAGCTTTACAAAATTATTTTATTACATCTCCGAACACTTCTCTCGGATTCAGGGCACGAACAAAAGTTATCGATGAAGTTTATAACGCTGCAAAGCCTCCGGAGTAAAACGTTTAAAAGCTCCTTCGACAAAATGTAAAAGGTAAGATGATACTTAAGGTAAGTACAATGAGATTATCAAAACGATCGCCATCATGCGACAATGTGGCGTTGTGTGTCATATATAAAAATGAACACACGAATATACAATTTATTTCCTGACTCATAAATATCACAAATTTCAATATAAGTACATACCTCCTTATTATTGAGTTATTTTATTTTATTGTATTTTAATTTTTTTAAATTGAAGCTAACAATGTACAAAGAATAGTATATACATATGTATAAAAATATCAAATATAACAATTATCATCTCCATACATCAATTATTAGCTTAAAATACTATCATAATTTATTACAAAATACAGTCATATATTCAAGATACAAAATCATATGTGTGTGTGAGGGTGTGTATGTGTGAGTGTGTGTGTGTGTGTGTGTGTGTGTAAGTGTATATATGTGTATGTGCATGCGTGTTGTGCGTAAGTGATAATCTTATGAAATTCCTGTTTTTAATTTTTGAGCGAGTTTATGTTTTGTGTCACTGAATAGGTCTATGTCAAGGGACTTCTCATATTTTATGTATACATATGTTTATAATTCTGTTTATAGTTGAGTGGTTTTCGCGGCATTAATTTTGTATAATTTAGGTCGGAAGAGAGTTGTATGTCTGGAGCGTCTCAATGGTACGTTAAAGTCAATACTCGATAAAAGTTCCGGGCAGTCAATACTTACTTACTTTTCGTGTGGTGTATCAGATTATAGTCTTGGTTCCAGTGCTGAGAGCCAGTCCACCGCCTCTGGTTTCGCCTCATGTATATCTTGGAGGCTTCCGTTAAATTTCTTTAGCTGGCACTCTTGGACCACGTGTTTCACAGACTGCTCAGCTCCACACTCACAGTCAGGATTATCTCTTTTTCCCCACCTCCAGAGTAAGTAATTACAGCAGCCTTGTTCTGTCCTAACTCTGTTTTGCTGCACCCAAACCCTCCGTGGCAGGTCGAAACCAGGTACTCGAGTTGCAGGGTCTACTATTAAATGTTTATTTTGAGTATTTTCTGTAGCCCATCTTTCTCTCCAGATACCTTCTAAATTAAAACCATCTTCCTCCACTGCAATGTCCATATGGGTTTTCGGGATTTTAATCTTTTCTCGGGTGGGTGAAAAATATCATTAAATACAGTTGGGATTTTTTCCTGATGTTTTTTATTTCTCTGACTGTGGAATGGGCTCTACGGAGATCTGGTGGAGCAATATTAGACAGTACCGGTAACCATTGAAGTCAATAATATTGTTCAATATGTTGTAAAGAAATTCTATATCTTGGCATTTACGTCTTGATTCTAGTGACGGTGGAATAGGTGCAACAATACTTCGATATGCTAATCCCTTCAAATATTTACGCTGTATTTTTTTCTATATTATTAATGTGCACTCGATATTGCGGGTTCCAAATAACAGAGCCAAACTCCAATATTTTTTTTATTTTTTTTTTATTAATTTCACAATAACATATACAAAATATAAAACAAACGAACTATATAGAAAAGATGCACAGTAAGACAAAACATATTTCCCTTTACTAGAGTGCAAGCACTCGTGTGTAAAGGACACAATTTAATACAGAATACACAAAAAATTATGCATACATAATTATTATCTGTACAAAAAGAAGTTAATATAATTTACATATCAGTCAAATTTAATAAGTTTAGTTTATTCTTTATTTTTCTTTTAAAATCATTATGTTCAATTGCCAGTCTTAAATCCGTTTCAAGTTGGTTGAACCACACCACCCCATTGTACGTGTATATAAATTTATATTTTTATTGACAATTACACTTCTCAATAGAGACGAACTTGGGATATCATAGAAGAACCAGGAACTCGAGGCACCTACAGGGCTTACGACCTGTCATCGGCTGGTTTACGTGATCACTTTATGCGCTTGCGCAACGTTCACCAATTATGCCTTTATCGAGTTTCCTTATCAATGTATTTTTTGAAAGTTCTATATATTTGAATAATGTGTGAACATTTCACCCGAATAATACAAAATTATACTATTGCCATTTATGAGGTAACGAAGAAACCTTTTTTGTAACGCCATCTATTGAGAAATTAGTTTATTTGTAAACAATGAAAACAACAGTCCTTATAAATGTGGTGACGGTGTCTCGCATACATGTCACCCCTGAAAGGCGCCAGAAATATTTCATTTAAACTTGGATAGGTACCCAAAAACAGTGCTTTGTTTAATAATAATTAAGAATAAAAATAATAATAAGCCGACCGTCGCACCGTGGCACAGTTTGTAAGCCGTTTAGTTTCTGTGCGGGCGTTCTGGGTTCGATCACCAACAGAGGAGAAATTTATTTAAATTAATTTCTCACGCTAATATCGCTTCGCTGAGTTAGTAACACTGGAAAGCTGGAAGAAATTGCCATATGGCAATAAACTCGATACTTACGCAGGGTGCAAGGAAGTGTTTATCATTATTTTTAAGATACCGCACAAATTTCAGTAACGATGAGAAATATATGAAACAATTAGAGATAACGTAATAATATATAGCGCTGTTAATGATAACAACATCATACCAAGGGCGCTCATTTTTAATATCATCAATAAATAACATCGATTGCGTCAGAATACAAAGTAGGATTCAAGTGGCTCATACACGTAACTAACTTAATTATAAAATTGTTTCTCGATGGAATGACACCAAAACTTTAGAGAGATCCGTGGTTAATTGTAAGTTCAAGATTACTCTAGCATTATCTGGAGCTGAATTTTCGTATCATTTTATTGCTTTGTAAACTGTCATAGAACCATTGGTTACGAAAATGAATGTGAGTATTTTAGTAACAAATCAACACAAATTGTATTGTATGTATAAGTAGTTAAAATTTACATAATACTGGCTTAAATAATTTCAGATGACCTGACATTGAGAGGAATTACGTAGTCACCTACCCCACTCCATTGAGAACGTTTTAGGGCTTCAATATCTGTTCATCCCCGGAGAGGCTAGAGAGTCGGACGACACAAGGAACCTATCAGGCATATTTTATACCAGTACTCAATCATGGAGCCCACTGAATCGAAGCTTGGATCAAGAACCAGCAATTCGTGGTGGGTCCCCCTCCAATCAAACATGGATCAAGTACCGTCAAGCCGCTGGCTGACAATCTGACCTGACAGGAAAATAAGACAAGGCTGGCATAGAACAGAGACAAGATATTGGTGTAGAATTGTGGTAGTTATAATGTTTCAAATAGGATCGAGAAATAACGAAGTAATGATAATATTATTCACTCCCTTATTTGCAAAGGGCAATTTCTTACAACTAACCAGTATTTCCAATCCAGAGAGACAATATTTGCATGAGAAATAATCTTAAATTAAGTTCTCAATTAATGGGAATCGATCCGAGGATACCCAAACAGAAGCCAAATGGCTTATGATGTGACAAATCGACAATCGAAGTAGAAATATTTTGTAATAGGTACATTTAATCAAATTAAATAAGGAACATACATATGTTCATAAGTGTTTTTTTATAATTTCTGCAAACACATTAAACTTTATGCCTTTTAATTGGTATGTTGTTGCAATTTCTGTCGTGGATATAAAGCGCCAGACGAGACAAACATTTTAATTTAACCCAACGACTCAACATAGTGGAGTTTTTATTAGTTTTTTTTTTCAGAGAAGCGAATCAAATTTAATAATGAAAAGCTGCGAACGAACGAGTTTATTTTGAAAATTACAAAGCAGAAAAGCGACACGAAAACTTAATCAAATAAACAGAGAACAAGTCTCGTCTATACGATACTTGCGAAACCTATTTGGTTTTGCATAATATTGTTTTTTTTCTTCTCTTTTTTGGTCTCTAATTTGCAATTTATGCGCATTTTAATGTTGATATACTACTACCTACTCATAGCTGTTAGTACCACAAAAGTATAGTAAGTTTAAAATTATTTAAGAGGAATTAAGGTAAACAGCAGAAAAATGCATTAATATAAATATTATGTTTCTGCCATGGAAACGGAATCAACTATGAAAAACTTGTCATTTTTGGTGCAGAATCTGCAAGATTTTAGATTTCTCCCAGACTTTACACATGTTCCTCGCGTGATCTGCGAAGTACCTTAATCATTTTCTATTAACAGAATAAAAATATCTCTCATTGCTTGTCAAGGAGCCAAGGAGAAAGTTTAACGTAATGTATTAATTATTATCAATACCTTATAAAATAGTCAGACGTACATCTTTCAATCGTTTTCAACGTTTAATTCTTTGAATACAATAGGATCATTGAAAGGTATTCCTGTAAATTAATTGAACGGTTCAACGCATAACCAAACCAAAGAAGTACCGATCGTGATAGATTACTCCTATAGTAGGTACCTACTATAGAACCGTAGCGGAATAGCTTATAGAAACCGAAAACATTGGCTTGCCTATAAATATATTTTATAAAGAAATATATAATCGCAAGTTAGAAAAACTGTAATTAAAAAAAAGAAATTACTACTAATAAACCTTATATTTTTATTACAACCAAACTACAAGATTGAGAAATTAATGGGAAATACGAAACTTTTTTCGGCCACAGATGTAAATATTATTTTGGTATGTAATTAAAATATTTTTTTTATGGCCACTGAAATGAACAACGATGAACTTATTAATAAAAAATATTCAACATTTCCCAATTTTCTTTCAGGGATTGCGTACTATGAATGTTACGTCCATGCTATAGAAGTTACATATTATTTGAGTGAAATCTATGAACATATATTATATTATATACTTACTGAACTATCCATTAAGTCAATTCATTACGAGATAATTGATTTTACCTTATTTTGCCACAAGTAATTAAATCATATAATTAAAAGCATACTTCGCTTGAAATGGACGTAGGTAGTACATATTTCCAGTGAAATCATAAGACAGTTGATATCTCAAGTAACTAAAGTGTAAAGATAGTTCCTTACTTCACCTGGATATCTTCATTAACCTGTATTCAAGAGCAATTTACGATTATTATTTCATATACACTAGAAGCTGTTTGTTAAGATATTAAAACGTTTCAAAGTGTCACGAATGGGCGGAATGATTTGCATTTATGAATTTCATACACTGCAATGAAGATAAGTATGGAATATTCTGTCGAGACCAATTAATATTATGATAAGGTTGGTGAATGCATCAAAACAAATTGTATACTTGGTTTATTTTATTGGATTGACTTTTGTTTTACTTTATACTTAAATTCCTTACTCCTGAACCTACAATTATTTTCTTACCGTATTCTGTTATGTTTTAAAGCATATCAATGAACGGTCATGATTATTTACATTTCGTTAATAACTAAAATAATTAAGATTGGTATTAAAAATCTTACTTATAAACGTATACTAAGATATGACTAACTAGTTCACCGAATTATTTACGAACAACCTTGTTAATTTGTTTCATATGGCCGCATTGGCTTCACAGATGTCAAAAAATAGATAAATGCATGTAATTTTTGGATAATTGACATCGAAAAATGAAAACAAACACCACCTTGTGCCGTGTTGAGTTTATTGAAACACGATTGCGATGAATAATAACAAGGAAAAACGATATACCTAAGTATTTTTTCTGTCAATCTCAAATATGCGTCGGATCTTTATTGGAAAGATGCGCCATTTTAAAATACTTGGTTTGACGCGTTAGTCAAACGTTAAACAACCTCTCGACCTGTCCTAACTTGACGTCTATGAAATAAAGTTGTAATAAAGACAGTCACGGTTTATATGTAAACTTTTTCGTTAATCACGCTCTATAACCAGGTAGGTACTATAAAAAATAACCTTATCTATTCAATTAAAATGCGGAAATCATTATAGATCAATGAATGATATCGAGGCGAAATTTAAGTTATAATGTTCAAAATTATTTTACTAAAAAAATATTTACTTAAGTTTTTAAAAAACATTCAACATCGATACTTCTCATATTCATTATATTAAATAAGTAAATATATTTGTACAGCGTATTCTAAACCCTATAGTTTTTAATTTTTATAAAACAAGTTTGCCAACTTTTTACGTTGAAGTTTGAATTAAAACAAACTTCATCTACTGCTCCCAAGAAGAACTTTATCCGTTCCCTTGATCAAATTATCCTCGTAATATGAAAATATAATATATTATTATACATCTACATATCTTTACCGATATCGCAAAAACACCATTGAATCGCCTCGAATAGCCGATCCGTAAATAGATGTTCTTTTAAGAAGAACGAAAACCGACTGATTAAATTTCTTTATCGACACGTTGATCTAGATTCAGGATGCTACATCACCTCACTTTACAACTTTTGACAGTAATTAGTTTCCAACTTTCATTACTTTCTTTGAAAAGAACAAGAAGAAGACAAGTTTCGAAAGTTTGAACGTAAATAAGATAGATGAAACATTACCTGAGAACAAGTTCAAAACATTCAACGAATACATAATGTTACTACATACTTATATGACGCTTGTTTATAACTTTCAGAAAATCATTTTACTTAAACGGAGACTTTGTTTTATAATATAAAAATATTGGGAGGTTCAACTGAAACAGATAAAATAAACATAAATTCTATGAGACAATTTTTTCTTCATTAATGACTTAATCTTTACAGCAAAAAAAAAGGAATTTCATTTTCATCATTTGAAAGCACAGGCCTAATTTCAATAGGTATATCTTTTTTAGGCACAGTTGATAAGCCGTTTGGATTCGGAGCGGGCGTCTTGGATTCTATCCCCAGCAGAGGCGAAATTTATTTAAATTAATTCTCACGCCATTCTTACTTCCCTGGGCTGCAAACACTGGTTAGTTGGAGGAAATTGCCATATGGCAATAAATTCGCCACTTGCGCAGGGTGCAAGGAAGCGTTTATTATTTATTTATTTTTTATTTTTTATTTATATATTTATTTATTTATTTACTTGTAAACTGTATTTTCATAGCTCACATTATGTCACACGTACTAAGTCATGTTTATTTCATACGACAAAACGCATTGTATGCATTCTATATATATTTGATGAGAAATTGATGTTAAGAGTACCTACACTTTAAAATTGTGAAATAGTAACTCACCACTATCCATTTTTAGTAGGGGAGAGCAAAAAATGTGTAAAAAGATACATCTCAATGCAACTATCGCGAAGATCTCACGGTGGAGTTAATTGAAGCATATCATAAGTACCTACCTACCAACCACTTAGTTATGAGAGATGAGAATCTCCCAATCCTATGTCTCTTAATGTACTTCAGATGTTTGTAACCTATACCTTGATGTAAAGTGATGCTACTGAAATTTTACACTCATTTTATTGTTGACCGATTCTGGTAGCAATAAGACATTATCAACATGTGTATTTTTTTATGCTCGAAATGGTTTATTATTTGAAATTTATTTTGAAATTTTCAAGACCCCAATGCTAAATCATTAAACGTTTGTCACATATAACTTTTACTTTGTAACATGTTAATTTATAAAATAAAAATAAACATCAGATTCTACATACATACATTGATAAAATACCCTTACAAACCTGGCTAGTAATTTCGGCTATGTGTTCAAATATACAATAAGTACAAGTCTGTAAATAAGTTAACTCATATTATCTACATACCTTTAGTTCAAGGACTATATTCCTCTTTAAACAATTATAATTTTACTTACCTATTATGTTTATATGTTCTTTTATACCTTCACTTGTTATTCTGATTATTATTTTGGTTAAATTTTCTTTGATCGTATTTTTTTTTATTTTGTATAAGTTTTTCTTTTCATTTTCATTGTTTATAGATTGGCTACGTTTGTTTTTTTATGTATTTTCACACATTATGTACCTACTATATTTTTTATTGAATACTCATGTAAATGGCAAACGCCGTTAGTAAAATAAAGTAAATTACTTTTACTTTGCGTATAGCTTCGGCTTTTTAGGACCTTGTCCTTCTTTTCACAAGAAAATTTGATATCTTTCGATTTGAGATGGAGCAATATGTTTTTATATATTATGATTTTTGAAACCCGAATTTGGTTAAATATATAGTTAAATTAAAAACATACGAATTTTGATTTATTAAACGTATATAAATCTAGATTAATAAAAAAAGTGTTCAAACTTCAAGCGATCTCGAATGTGCAACTCATTAATTGCGTAAATTGTTTGATGTTTATGAAAAATTAATAAAAATTTTCGCTTTACGAGCTATTGTAAAAAAACGTCCTTCGTAATAATTAATTAACAACATTTTTTCCATCAGATTTCAAAGGTTCCCTATGAATTTTATTACACGTAATGAAGGCATATTTCAAACAATAAATAATATTGAGTAGCCACAGTTTCTTTCTCACGCAATTTAGTTATATTTTCATACACACAATTACATATCAAACTAAAATGTAATAAATTTTCCTGAGTAATAAGTATGCACTACGGTCATACTTATATTTTCATATAAATTTTAGTAATAAGTATATTTTGACATTGGTATGTATTAAGAAACAGTAAAGTATCATTATTAGATCGACTGTATAAGTCGTGAGCTTTTATTGCTAAGTCTTATGTAGCTCTTTGATATGTTTTATTTTCAAAGTCACGACCATAATAACTATATATTAAAACGGTGTTTTTTCTTTAAACGCATATTCAATTCCATGTGTTATTACTAGAAATATTTTTATTCGTTTATTATTATATTTTTGTATTTTTCGCAGATTAATTGCACTCGCATGACATTTGGCTTCTTCTTCTACCCAGTCCAATCGTAGGAATGTACACAAATATAACAAGTGTAGGTAGGTAGGTTCGATTCACATATAACATTCAAAAATAAACTTATATCTAACATCGTGACATTATAACAATTAGGTACTGATTAATTTTATTTTTCCCAACCACCCTCAGCAATATATTTTCTTTTTCTTCCCAAATCATGAATCTGTCAATATATGTTCGTCTACACACACATGCACACCCTCTCTCACACACACACATACACACCCACACACTCACACTCTTTCTAGATATCTCTTTCACTCACACATGTATTACTCTTCTCTCATGCGCGCACCCACACTTATTCACACTTTTTTGTTGTATTATTTTGATATTAGGTATAGTACGTAAGAGGTACATGTTATTTTTGTATTTTTATTTATTTAATTTCAATAATTGTATGCATGTACTGTGTGCTGTCCTTGGTAAAATAAAATAAAATAAAATAAATATAGTAGAGAAATTATTAAGAAAAATCAATTTGTGTTTGAAATTAAAAAGTTGATGGGCTGAGTTCAAATTGTTAGAAGCAGGGGCTATCAACGGAAAATATTAAATAGTGGAGTGTAATTCAAATGTAACTGATTATTAATTATTATTTAATATCCAACTACATTTACATGACGTTACAAAGAAGGTTTCTTCGTTATTTCGTAGATGGCGATAGTAAAAAAGTGTTATTTCCATGCGAATTATATTCCATTATTGAAATATATAGAACTTTGCATTGATAAGGGAACTCAGTAAGAAGGCATAATTGGTAAACGTTATCATCAGTGGCTCCACAGCCCAGGATGAGCCTTGGACTCCTCAAGGAATCGTCTCCATTGCACCCTATCCATGGCCTTTTCTCTCCAATTCCGCACACCGGTTATTTGAAGGAATTGGTAAACGTTGCGTAAGCGCATAAAGAGATCACGTAAACCTGCCGATGACAGGTCGTAAGCCCTGTAGGTGTTCTTCCATAATATTCCAACTTTGTCTCTATTGAGATGTTGAAAAATTGATATAATTTTTTTTTTGTTTTTATTAAGGCCTCCAAATTATCTAATCTCAAACCCTCTTTATTGAAATATTTTATAATCCGTTTGACTATTGAAGGAATAAATATCTTCAATCAAATGATTGGATAATTCTGAAAAATTATAATTATTCAAGCATCGCGTGGGTTTCTTATTTCTAATGTCGAAATTTCAACCCGTTTTACCAATATAGAAAGCTTGTCTTTCATCGAAATTCAATCTATACACCCCAGGACTACATAGTCACATATGTCTATAATTATTCGTAGCAATTAACGCACAAGAGAGCGAAAAGAGATTAAATTGGAATAACGAATAATAAGTATTTTTTAATGATTAACATACGTAACGTAATAAACACAGTTGTTTTGAATAATTAAAAAATATATTACTGAATGAAATAATTTAACTGTTTTCTTTTTAATGTGAATTCGGCAATTATATCAACGGCCGTATGTTCATAAAGGTAGGTAGGTCCTTATTAAGGTAGATAAAAAAAATAAAAAACAAAGGATCAAAACAGTTTTAAATTCTGTTCCCCAGCGCGGAATCGTTTGTCAAGTCGAACTATTGTTTCCAATTTGTTTTTATATTTTCCACCGTTTGCTTTAACGGCCTTAGCTGCCGTATAATTTGAATTTTTACCAAATTTCGCATAATACACATTGTTCAGTTTTTCATTAAGGATAATAATAATAATAATAATAATACTAACAATGGCGGGTGTTGAATAAAAAGACGCACAACATTTTCCCGTACAAAATAAAAGGAAAGTCAAAACGTAAATAATCTCAACCCAATATTGTACAAGAGCTCTTTTTGTGGAACGCAGATCAAACACGACGCGGTAATAATGAAATGTAATATAGAAAAATGAAAATATGAAGCATCGTTGACAAGTCCCCAACTCACTTTTATTTATCAAAAAATAATAAATACATTTTGATCCGAAGAATGTCAACAGCTTGTGGGTAATGATACTTTGTGGCAACGTAGAAAATTCATCATATTGCCTATATTTATTATTAGTCCAAAGATATGAAAATATACATAGGTCTAATACAATGTAATATACTAAATTTTCGGCATTGTCTGTGAATTGAGTCAATATATTTCTAGTAAAATAAACAAAATCACAAAAATAAATAGTATCTAGATTAGATCTTCGAACCACGTCTTGACAAGGAACCTTTCCTTTGGAAAATTATAAATATTATATTTGAATATTTCATAGCCTGGAAATGTTTGAAAATGAAAATATATGATTTGCTGTATGCGTAGATAGCTGACACGGCGAAATTCGTACAGCCTCAGTCAATGAATGTTGTGATAACTATAAACTAAACTTACTTTAGGATTGTATTAACGTAATTAAATTAAAAATATATATTAAGTTCAATAGTTTATTAGAATATAATAATATATACAAAAAAACATATATTTTTACGCTTGTATTGCGATGAGTTAGGTATAGATTATTTAAAAACTGAATTTCCTTATAATTTTTTACGTAATTTTTTTCCCATATTTTTTCCGTTAGTATTTCCAATATTTTAATAGTTTTTCTGCTATTCGTGGGGGAGACAAATCCAACATATAAGAGATAATTCCAATTGGTCCAGCTGTTCTTGAGTTATAAATTATGTAACTAACCCGACTTTGTTTCATATATTTAGACTATCGGTGTATTTATATTTTCATAAAAAAACTGTTGGTTTTCAAAGTAAAGAATACTATGAAATAATTTATTTTATGCCACTAATGAGATATATGATAGGTGAGACCAGTTTTGAAGCTTCCTTGTAACGGAGGACATCTAAATCTCATTCGAGATTAAAGTGAATATTTTAGTATATAATATATTAATACAATTGTTTTAAATGTGCCATAAAGTCAAAATATAGGTGAATGTTATTTTTCTTTTTATACTAGTCGAATTCGAATCCACGAAGACCAATCAATATTTATTGAATTCTTAAATTATATCAGATACATATGTTTATAATGTTTGTGATGATTTTGTGAAGTTTGTAGTAAAGAAATAATTTAATAATAATTTAATTCATACGATATTGGAGTGGCAGGGTTCAAACCAGCCGGACACGTTAAGTAAGTAAGTATTCATAAGATATTCCCTATTAATAAGAAATTGTACAAAGGCGTGCTGAACGTCTGATTGAGGACCTATCATAGTCAATGATGGGTCCTGAAATGGTCCATTAGCCAAATGGATAACAATCACCAGACCACAACCACAAGGTCGGTATTCTAAGTTTATTCTTAAGATAATACAGAAGATGCAATATGGGAGATGCTCAGAAGAACATGCATCTGTGGTCCTTTTTTCGTCCATTCACAACAGTCATTCATTTTAATCAATCTCAGGACCCGTTCACAGTAAGCCTCAACACCCATGAACCAGTCGCTTCTCGTACTCTTTTATTACCACAGCAGCCCGGCAGTGCAACGATATTCAGAATTCTGTGTTTCCATCTATTTACAATCCGGGTTTTTATAGTGCGCTTCTTCGAAAGAGTATAATGGACCCAAACTTACAGTACTTTACACAGTTTACACGATTATATTCTTGGCAAATGTATAATATTATAATATAAATAAATATATATCGAAAAATTATATAATAAATGTTTAATGTAATATAAATGTATATCGAAAGTTTCGACACTTTCCAAATAAACAAAATACATCGCGAGCGAATGTCACACTTAAAAGTCAACGCAAACGGCAGCCATGTTGATTCGTCGGTAACGATGACGAGATTTCTGTTTTACCAAAAAGGATGAAAATCACGTTGAAAATAGAACACGTTCTATTTTTTTGCCCATCGCATTGAAAACCCCGTCGAAAACCTGAAACCCGTTCAAAACAGCGTCCGTGTAAAGTAGACTAATATCTGGTGTTCCCTAAGTAGCCATTTAAAAAAAATTACATATGTTTTATTGTCTCGCAAATAAAATACTTAGTTTTTTTTCAGTATGAATTTCATCTCTGTAACTGTACGTAAGTGGTGTAATTATTAAATTAACCCAAGTCTTAAAAGCAAAACGGTTGTATTGTTGTCCAATGAAAGTCGAGTTTTCATAAAGGGTACTGACCTTACGTTGGTATTTAAAACATTTGATTAAAATGAAATAAAAGCATGCATGTGGGTATGTAACATACCCGTTTCAAAAATTCATACAAGGAAACCGAATTTCTAAACTGACCAACTGTACAGGACAGGGTTTATGAATAATAAAATTACACACCAGATCAAAGAGAATATTGAGTTTGAACACAAGTATTTTATGTGAACATTTAGATACCTTTATAAATAATGAAAATTCATAGCATAATATGTGAATAAAATAGAAAAATATACATATGATAAGAAATAGTCAGTCAATGAATGTTGTAGGTACCTATATAATTAAATAAAAATTAATACATTAATATACTAGACTATTGAGTATTATTTTAATTTTGAAAATAAAACCCCAAAAAACGACAGATATAATTTCTCAAAATAAGAAATTGTGTAACGAAAAATTGTAATTTTAATATCTGCGATATATTTTATGTTTAAAAACGGTATAAATTTAAAAAAGTCAATTTCTTCCATGATAGTCAAGAAATGGCGCGAAAGATATTAATTTCTACAATATCGGTTTTTAATGCGTGTAATATTTTTTTTAAAGAATGAATATGTCCGTGAAATAAGTTCATATACATGCATCCTCATGCATTATAACTAAATTAAGCATAAATAACAGTAATACGCCTTAATACTTGATGTTATTACTGTGTTGTTTATGTCTTAACGCTGTATTTTGTCTAAATTAAACCCAAATAAAATAAAAAAAATCGGTCCTGGCAGGATTCGAACTCGCGACCACTGTATTACTAATCTAGCGCGCTAATCGCTTAGCCACCACCCATATATAAATTATTTTACACTATATAATAATTTATACAAAAAAATATTTTCTTATTTTCTTTGCGTAAACGAATCCCACCACAAAGTAACATGAAATAAAAAAAATCTTTTACTAATTTTATACACATTATATAACTTTTGCTTAAAACACGTTTCTTGAATATACTGAACTCATTATATTTTAATAAAAGTATCGCATATCGAAATCACAAACGATTAAATAAGAACATGATCCAATTATAGTGATTTTTTAATTTTACATATTCAAGTCGTGTAAGTGAAAATCTTGTGAGAGAAAAACATGCTATTAATAATACGCAACGCGGCTTTGCTTTTGATATGATAAGTACATATTTTGGTACTCAGCATTTACATATTTTAAAATGGAGCATCTGTAATCAGAGATGTAGAATCGGGGTTGAGAAATAAAGAGATGGATATTTGTGAAGGTATAAAATATCGATATGCGAGATAAGAGATCTGATAAGAGTGTTAAGTGTTTGACGTTTATGTGTCAGAAATCGGCGAAAGCTAATATATATGTGTCAAACATGGAATCAATATTCAAGTATAATATTGCCATCAAGTAAATTCCATTTACGGCGTTCGACGTTATAACTACAGGCATATAAGACGGAACTGCTTTAAATAATGAATGAACGAATAAATAACATCAAATTTCCATTTTTACATCTAGTCTGAATTTAGACACAAAATTATATGAAGAAGCCAATATTCAAAATTGGCTGAGACAATAAATATCGCCTAATTAGACCAAAAATATTTTGTTTTTATTTTATATTTTTATTTTAAGCTTTCCTTTTTGTTTTCTTTTGTTATTTATCTTTCATTATTTTTCTTTAGCTGTGAGGCGCCGGCTTAGAATAGTGCTTCCCCTCTTTTCTATTGTTGTTTTCGAGTACCCCGTAAGAGCCGGGTAATCGAAAATACAACAGGCAACAATAACATCTAACATAGTTCAGCAATGAGGTTCACCACCAATTCTGAATATAGTGCCTTTTTAGGTGAGACGAGACTGGTGTATGGGTATACACAGATATATTGTGCTCCCTTTTATAAGGCAATGCACACCCGCACACCTTTCGCTGGTTACCCCACATTGTGGGATATGCCGTGATGGTATGAATGAATGAATGAATTATTTTTCTTTGTTGTGATCTTAGTTTCTATTGTATCTTTTCATTTTTATATAGATTCTTTTTATGTATTTTCATTCTCATATTAATTAGTACGCCAAATAAAATAAATTAATAAATAAATAAATAAATAAACAAAATAAATAAATAAATAAATAAATAAATAAATAAATAAATAAATATATAAATAAATAAATAAATACATTAATTAATAAATAAATAAATAAATAAATAAATAAATAAATACATAAATACACAAATAAATAAATAAACAAATAAATAATTAAATAAAAAATACATAAATAATATCAGTTCAATGCATAATAAATAAATACATACATACATAAATAAATTATTAAACAAATAAATAAATAAATAATTAAATAAAAAATACATAAATAATATCAGTTCAATGCATAATGAGGTTATAATCCATTTGTTCTCGGGGTATATTCAATTTAAAATTTATATACCTAAGAAATTTGCGTTGTACTTTTTCAATTAGTTGAATTTGATTACTATAATACGGTGACCAAATTGTTCAATTATATTCCAAAATGCTCCTCAAAAGTGATATGTATAACCAGCGAATACTATATATATTAAGTAATTAACTGTTGATTCCCATTAAGTTTAAAAAATAATCTTACTCACACCTTTAATGCTTTACATTTAAAAAGATCTGAAGTCGATGACAGTCCACGTGAGTGAATCATCTATTCACATTCGTCGATTGTTCTTCTTGCACTACGGTGCCGAGATTGCTAATCTAGAGGGCTCCATGAGCTACTTTTCGTGCTATGCATTTTTTGTGTCGCTCATTAAGCGTTCTGTGAAGAGGCCGTTTACAGTCCGCATATGCAGAGCGGGTGGTGGTGAGAGTAGCGAAATCCTTTTTTCTTCCCTTTTTTCCCATCACAGCCAAACAATATTTTTTAATAATATTTTTTTTGTAATGAACTTATGTGATTATTTAATGTCCATCGTCTGTGGAGAAAAGTAATCGGTATGTTTTATATTAATTTGTATTTTGTACATTAATTTTAAAAGACTATTTTTCCCTTAATAAAATTAAAAAAATCGTTGTATCTAAATAATTTGTAATAAAAACAACTTTATTTACTAAAACGCACTTATTTCAATTACGAGTATAACCAAAAATGAATGCGACTAGATTATATGTTTTTATATTAAAAGCACATAACATTGGTTTAGGAGTTACAATGTGTATTTCAGCCACAATGATTCAAATTAAGCACGATTTAAGGATAAACTCAGACAGAAGATTACTCGAGCAGTCAACTGATCAAACCACATCAGTTTTAACAGTGCCATAACAAACTCAACATGTGGAATGGTAGGTATAAATTATGAGATGGGTTAAGTTGTACATCATACACATTTTGTTGTTTGAATGAAACGCCTTGAAGCGATCATCATGAGAATAACCCAGAAGTATCCCATTGGATGAAATCGCCTTGAGCACATCAAATTCTCCGAAGGAACGTGTATAGTCTTATTTAGGTAATGATTAAGTGATGCGGCAAATACATTGGGTAGGTAAAAAATGTAATTACCTACATATCAAGTGATATTTACAACTCCTCGTGTCTTAATGAATTTGCAACATTAATGATATACCTTCATGATTATTTTCATTAAATGGACTGTATAACTCTCTTTTACATGATGTAATATAATCAATGAAAATACATATCTAAGGAAGATTAAGTATGTAGGTACTCTTTCTCCTTTACACTGGAGTGCTTGCACTCTTGTAAGAGGTAATAATATAATGTCAGGGAATAACTATGTCTTGTTTTTTGTGTATTTTTTTTATTGTTCGTTGTTTATGTTAATAAAGGATTAAAAAATGTTCTTATATTTTATTTTTTGTAATTTATTTATTTATTTATCTATCCAAAACTGATATTTACTTTAATATGTATTTATTAAAGTCGAAAATGTATGCAAGATGTGGAGTTAAAAAATAAATGGCATCAAGACTTAAATAAAGTATCCAATCAGATACTTTATTTTAACAAAAAATGGAAACATTTTTTAACATGGGATTAGATTACCATCTCTAGCATATTTTTATATCACTTTATCAAATGCTAAAAATATCGAGTAGCACCCTGTTATATTTGTTAAAAAGACGCGGCGTGATAGAACATTTATGCATCAAATGTATTTGAACGATCAATAAAATAAAGATGACATTGTCTCAAATTAATATGATTGTCTCTGGGGATGTCTAAATAACATATTTAGTGGCTTACAAGATGTCTTGTTCACACGTCATCGGTCTGTCATTCAGACATCGTGGCTTGTCTGTATGTCATAATAATTTGGCGTCTGGGGACTCGACTGAAGTCGGTCGGAGTCAAGAGGAAGAGAATGATAGACCACAATGAGTGTGTTTATGTGGTGATGCCATTGGACTTGTTTATAGCCTTTTTATTATTGCAAACGTATATTTTACGGCACGATTCCGGCGCAACAGACGAATTATCAATTACAAGAGAATTATATACTTACTTACTTACATACGGTGACACGTTTTTATTATAACACGTCTGGTTTATAATATAAACTCTTCATAATTTGAGATAAGAAATCTTACTTGGAATGTTATTATATCTGAGAAATCGTTACGTCGAAAATAAACTACAGTATGAGTAACTATATGTAAGGACATGTAGGAACGATTAAAATAATATGATCATTATTTTTTTTCTTTATATCTTTTACACAATTATTTTGTCTGATTAAAAACTTCAATCAAATTATTATTGATAACTATAGGCTGGCTTCACTCATCTCTTACATCACCTCTTCATCCCGTTCAAGTTAATATAATATATATATATATATATATATATATATATATATATATATATATATATATATATATATATATATATATATATATATATATATATATATATATATATATATATATATATATATATATATATATATATATATATATATATATATATATATATATATATATATATATATATATATATATATATATATATATATATATATATATATATATATATCTACCTATTAAGCTACAACATATGACCGTTGTTTGTACAGCAAACTAAGCAATATAATACTCAATTATTCCAAAAATAATATTTATTTTGAAATACATTGCTTTCATAAAATCCTACGTTTATTTATTTTCAGAAATTATAATAAGCTAAAATCAATATTGATTTCTATGTCTTGTTATTTTAAACTTCTGAATACATTTTTTGTTCAGTTTAGGGAATATGTGAAAATGTAATTTATCAGAACCTGTTTCGAGTACCCACATCTTATTAATTTCAAGAATCTGTCCTTGAATACCTAACTATTTAAGAATTATCTCTATTAAAGGCAAAATTGATAACTTGGTTAACTTAATTCTATTATTAGCAGTTGAATTGACTTAAATCAAAGATTATAATCGAAATATAGGTATATTTAACTATTGCTTTTGGTGTCCTTTATCACTTGAGCGTACAAAAGACGATTTAAATCATTTTTATTTCACCGAGATTTTCATAGAGTTAATCGCTGAGGATAATAGAATATTACAGCAATTAGAGCCATTATATTCACTTCGAACCATTTGTTAATTGAAACCATTGTTGGGTGATAATAAAGAAAAAGAATTGTATAAAAAATCTTATATATTAAACGGAAGTCAAAGAAATGATTTTTAAAATTAGTTACTATAGCAAAAATGATACGATTTTAAAATTACATAGATAAGTTTAAAATTAAATAGATACAAATGATACGATTTTTATACTAAGGTATTTACAATATGTACCTCTACATATATGTTAACTAATCATACTAATATTTTTAAAGATTTGTTTATTTTGTTCATTGTTTATATTTATGTGGTCTTTAAAAACAAGTCATCATCAAACTTCATTAAACTCAACACCTTTTTACATAAATAATAGTATATACTTAATCCATCAACAATTATTTCTCTAAAAGTTCAGCAATAATGTTCACCACCCATTATAAATGTGGGCATACACGCATGTGTCGTACTTCCTTTTATAAGGTTATGCACTCCCGCACACCTGTCATCGATTACCTACTCTAAATTCCCACGATATGCCGTGATGGAATGAATGAATGAATAATATATTCTTAGCAATTATGCTCGTAGGGTTACTCATGGCACGATCTTTATACGTTCTTGTCTTAATCTTAAGTCATTAGTCGATCAGAATCTAATCTTAATTTACATTAAATCATGAAAATCCGTTTTAATTCTACAGTATAAAATTGTTATTGATGTTTGTATAAATTAATATACTAATTAGTTCATTTTAATATATAAATGCTTTCAAAAATCCTCTGAATCTAATCTCAATCAGCAAATTCTATAATTATTGTTATGTCATCAATCTTTGTATGAATAAATAAATAAATCAACTTCATGCGAATCCCTGCTATATATGATGATGTTATACATAGATTTTCGATCTCTTCAGTCATTATATACATACATTATATTATGTTTTCAATGCGAAATATCTTCATTTGTAATACAATACGATTTAGGAAAACTTCATCAGAGAGAACAAGAGGATTAGATACTGAAAATTATCTCAGAAATATAGTTAAACAACTTCCCAAAATACGATTTGAAAGGATTATATGGGTGTACTGAACAACAAGATACAAACGTCTTTATGTGATATATTTAAAGATTTTTTTGTAAGAATTTAAAAAGGATTCTGAGGAGCAGGTACGATCAAACGACGAAATGATAACCCTACATTTAGATTTATCAACTTTAAAATTTTGTGTTTACTCTTACTCTTGCTAGATAGGTTTATAACGTGGATCACCATGGAAAGGGACTTGCCCTGACAACACCGTTAGGCACAATGCAAATTAATCATTTTTAAAAAATGTGGTTTTAATATTTTTAATTTTATTTTATTTTACTGGGGAAACTTACAGACATTGACAATGGCATACAAGAAAGTATATCGTACCTACAAATTATATATATTGTCAATATCCTATTAAAAGTGAACACGACATGCAAAGTCCATTAATATTTCACACAAACATAAAAAAGCATCCGAGATAAAAACAGTAAAATATGTCCTTATAACAAGAAGATATATATTGATTCCACCAAACTTCTTGAAACTTTTTGCCGTGGGGGAGGGTGGTTTGCACATATACCAATCAAGCACAAATACACAAATTTGCGATCCATGCACCCACGTGACTGATTCAAGTTGTTTTACGATTACTATGTATATTCACGCTTTTCCTAAATGAAGAGGACATAATAACGCTAAATATTAAAACCGCCCAATGCACTATGAAGTTACGAGTTAGTAAGGGTAACAACTATTGCATGCGTTAAAAAGGTTTATACGTGATTTAAATTATCGGAAACCTCAAATTTGTTGATTTTTTGCATTTTACAAACAAACCTTAGTTGAAATGAAAAAAAAAATCGGTCATTCACTTTGATTTTATGCACTTTTTAATCATATAAAATATTTATTTCTATCCGACACATAGTTAAGGAGTAATTAAAAAATGCTGTAAAAGGATATTTTTAATATATTTTTATGGGAATTTAGGCTTAAATTTAAAATTATGTGACGAACATTCACTAGAGAAATGTTGAAAAGACTTATACTTTTTTTTTCTAGAAACACACTGTTTAACATATTTGAGGGATTTGATTTGGAATTGAGGTTTTTAGGTTTATATGGCCCCTTAAGCAAATGGTGAATAAAATCGGTCTAGATAGGATTCGATCCGACGTCTACTGAATTACTAATCCATCGCGCCAGTCGCTCTGCCATCGACCCATATCTATACGGTTCATAACTTTTTTCACAAATATTATATTATAAAAAAACAGTACAATGTATCGAAAAACCCGAATTAAATGTTGGTTTTCAAATTGAAAAACTCCTATTTTCCTATATTCCAACTGTCGATTCGTTCATGAGAATTCAATTCTCTGAATGAATCGACATTATTAAGCCAAGATGCGTGTACGAAGGAACATTTTGTATGGTGCAGTGGACTTTTTGCAAGCTAATAACACCAACTAGAGGCCTCGCAGCATATATGTTCCCTTACATGGATTTACTCAGAATTCGGAGTAGAACATTTTATGTGAGTTTTGTGTGTCTGTGTGTGTGTCTGTCTTTCCCCCCCTTATAACTTTTGATCCGCTCAATTTACAGAGCCCAAATTTTCAGAATATATAAACAGTTATAGGTTTACAAAACTTTTATACTCAGAATTGTAAATTTTTGTTTCAGTCAGGGGTTATCTACTTTTGAAATTTTGGTTAATTTTTCCATATATCTCAGAAACCATAAAAGCTAGAACGCTGAAAATTAGTATAAACATAGACAAATACAAAATCTTAAATTATTTTTTTTCAAAAAAATTCCAGGGTTTCTCAAACATTTTTTATTAAGAAAAATATTTTTTTCATGATAAATTTATGAGTTTAACTGCCGAAACACCCCAACTAGATAATTTAATTTTCTATAAAAAATATTAACATTATATCAGCACATCTCAATTTTTTTTAACAATTTTCATAAAAATTTAATTTAGTGACGACATTGCTTCATACAATTTGCATGGCAATAGCCTACACACAATATCTAAGAAGACTTAATAGTTTGATACTAATCTCCAAACATACATACATACCATCATGCTGTTTTCATATTCTGGGTAGGATAAAAGGACTGACCTCCATACTATCCTATCTTGACATACATACATATGTGTTGTATACAAAACCAAATATCTTAAAATATTAAATAATTTGTATTTATGGGTTTATAGTTTGGTACTTATTCTTCAACTATACATACTATCGCTATCGACAGTTGGATCTCATGTGTTACATGCAACTAGTAATTTATAATGCATGCATTAGAATTTCTGTACTGGAAGAACGTGCAATGAAAAAAACCGTGTTTTTGAATGAAGGAATTTAATTTTTAAAACAATATGACAAACATGTTGTATAATTAATATCATCGTTGGATTGTCCATTCAGTATGAATGATAATATTGTAATATTTGTATTATAAATTCCATACATTTCATTTTGATCATGTTTGATATTATAATAATATTTTAAATACTTCTAAATTGAATAATTCATATACACCCTTTGTTAAGTTGAGCTAATCTAGAGGCATCTATGAATCACACAATGGACGTATACATAGTTAATATTATTACCGCATGATTCGATTTGTTATGGAGTTTAACAAAGAGTTCATTGTTTTCACACTAAAAGCTCTAACACACTTTAGACCATCTTTTTTTTGATAGGCAACGTACTAAAATGAAAAATTAATTAACCTATTCAAATTTGTAGTTATTAGCAAATTTCTACTTCGTTAGTCTTAAAAATATGTGTTGAATTCAATTAATTTTTTTTTACAAAAAAGGGCCCACGGAATAGAACGAGCGATAAATCGCAGTTTGGTTGTTCTGTTGCAGTTTTACGACAAAAAAATTCACAAATTCACACGATTCAATATTAAAAAAAAATTCAAATAATATCTTTATATAACAAGGTGTAACACGGCGTGGCAGAATTATTAGCCGTCGGCGATTTTTGTCAGTCAACAACGTTTAATTAGTCAATACATTAGGATAATCAACAAATTAACAACAAGGGAATTATAAAAATAATAATAAAAGACAAAAAACAGAACATCAACATACACATATACATAAGTAATTAGCAACACATAAAAAGTCATGAATAAGGAATATAATATGTAGAATCGTTAAAGATTTCTTAAACGTCAATAATCAGGAATAATAAGGGTTGATAGGTAGTATAGCTACCTCCACAGAGCCTAATCCTTTGGTATGTCTTGTATCTATATGGGAGAAGTATTCCCAATTGAAAGCTTGATCGGTGCGTTTGTTGCATTTTATTTTGATCTATTACAATTAACGCATTGATCTGCTAGTTCTTTTGAAGAAGTGTATAATGGTAGTAAATATTCGCACCATTATTATTGTTCATTTTATTACTGTTTGTAAGGTGTCTAATTCTTTTTTGTCTATTTTCATCTGAATCTATATTTTTATCTGTATCTATATTCTTATCTGTTTCTATATTTTTATCTTTGTTTGTAATTAATTATTTTTAGTATTGTAACAAGTAAATGGATTATGTAGTATATTGTTTAAATAAATAATACACTTGCAATCATTATTTAATAATGATTGCAAGTGTATTGCTAAAATATAAACCAATATTCGCGTGAGAAATGTTTACTAATCGTCTGCTGAAAATAGAACCTAGCGCTCCAGTACTGCAATTAACCACTAGTGATGGTCATTTTTGTGTCAAGAGTATTTATTTACAAAATTCTGATAAAAAATCATCAAAAATACTGTCGGTTGATAATCATCATCGTGCATTCATCAACGCATCAACGTTGCACATTTGGATTGGGCTGTGAGGATGCGCCTTAGCATACGATTTAGTGGTTACACTGAACCGTTAACACTTAGTTTTCTATTAAACTGTCCATTTACCTTCTCTGAGTGGGCCGTTACCTACCTGATGTCAACCTACTCTCAATTTTATCGTTACCGCCAGTCATTATTTGTCACCAATAAAAACGTATCAATAACATCTTATTACTAACTTCACACTGTTTTCAATCTCAAAGTTCAATTCAAAGTGGTTGAGTGGGTTTACTTAGAAACTTGCTGTTGTGATCGACTTAGATAATAAAGAAAATCATCAGAATATACAGAAAAGTAAGAGTTTTTCAATAAGATTGATAGATTTGACGGTAACTTTGTGGTAGTCCATGATTACAAAAATAAAAATGAAACAAATACTTTGCTATATACCACTTATTGAGTATAATTAAACACTACTAGTTTCGGGAGTGCACTCCTCCCATCGACAGGTGAATTATAACTAAATAATGTTAATGAGATTCTATGTCTACTTAATGTGTTGTGTTGATTGGTGGGGTGTAGGGTGGGGTAGGGGTAAATTGTGCGTTGTTGTGATTGGTTGGACAGAAGAATGAGGGACGGATAACGGGAAAATTGACAACAATGGAGAAGAATTAGGGAATTTGGTGTTATTGATAAGCGGTTTACCTAAGTTGATGTTTCTTTGAATTTCTATTGTCTCTAAACTATTCATCAAATGACCTTTGTGTGTTTCCTGGTGTAAGAGTTTAACAGTGTGGCTATGGAATGAGTGGTTGGTTTCTAATATGTGGTTTGAAAATTCAGAGAAGTTGCTATTCATTATACATCGCCTATGTTCTTTAATCCTCGTATTAATATTTTTGGAGGTTTGGCCAATGTACAATGAATCGCAATCTCCACATGATATTTCGTATATACCGCTTTTTTCTTTTATATCTATTTTTGTTTTTGAGTTACAAAGTAGTTTTCCGAGATTATTATTTGTATAAAATGTTGGTTTGATTGTTGTAGGTAGATGTTTTGTTATTCACCTGTCGATGGGAGGAGTGCACTCCCGAAACTAGTAGTGTTTAATTATACTCAATAAGTGGTATATAGCAAAGTATTTGCTTCATTTTTACTTTTGTAAGAGTTTTTCAATTTGAAAACCAACATTTAATTCGGGTTTTTCGATACATTGTACTGTTTTTTTCTATTTACGTACCTACACCCGTAGGTAGATACTATGTAGTTTTGAACGTTCTGTGTTTTTAGGACAAATCAAATTAATGGAAAGAAATGCAGGGTTACTCATGAGGTTAATTAAATTAAAATTGCGATCAGCTTGCAATCTTTGAGGTTAAAATTACTTGAATAATAATATTAATTTATAAAAAAAAACATATTTATAAAAAATGAATATGTCATTGTTAAACAAGTACATATACATCTTCCTACGTTCCCTTAAATAAGCATCAATGCTTGTGCTCTAGGTGAACGAAATCGCTCGAGGCAGGATTCGAACTCGCGACCACTGGATTGCTAGCCCAGCGCGCTAACCGCTCTGCCATCGACCCATCTATATCATACTCAAATTTGGTCTTAACAAATTTTTATGATTAAATGTAGAGTAAGATTAATATTAGACTATGATTAATATTAGACTATTATTAAGCATTTATACATTTTTTTATGATTATTTGTACATTTATACATTTTTTACTGATTTATACATTTTTTAAATAAAGGCAAGACCAAGCTTTTGAAAGACCACGTCGAACGCAAGGACAACAATATAATTGTCAAAATTGTTAAGACAGATACACCCATAAACAGAAGATTACCCGAAAGACCTAAGAGCGAAGACTAAAGAGCGAAGAGTAGACAGTTGGACCTCCTCCTCCCGGAATAGTCTCAGAACTATCCTGACACGACGAAGTAGAAGAAGGCGTAAGTAACGCTTTGAAATTCTTTTGACGATACTGCAATAAACAGGTCTACTTAAAAAGATGGCGATCCTTTATTTAATAATTATCATTAATTACACATATTACATCTCGTGCAATTGGGTTGGGGGCGATTTAGTAGAACCCTGGTGGATTCCTACTTTAAACGATTTAATTCACCACAGTCATACCCAAATCATATAAAAAGTATGACGATGTGTGTATGCATAGTTTTTTTTATATAAAACTAAATCATTATGAAAATCAAGAAAAAAACGTAATCGTAAACTATTTTTTACCTGTTTAACATGTAGGTATAATTTAAGCTTATAGCATAAGATTCATTTTTAACGAGTCAATTAACAAGTTTCCTATATAAAATTGTATATGATCATTGTGAGAACCAATATTTACATAAAAACTATACAAAATAATAGCTTTTTAGATACCAAATCATTGTTCGTCTTTTTACTCACTAGCTCGTTTGTTAAATTTTGATTAAAAATTCAGCAAAAAAATAAGAGAATGTTGTATATTTAAGATAAATGTACGAAACTTTTTAATACACTATAACTGATTCGCTTAAAGTTTAAATTATGTATTGTTGAGAAAATTCATTGTGCTTGGAAACAATAAACACAAAATGGAAGATTAAAACAAAAAAACAGGGGTGTAAACGTGTGAAATTGTTCAATTAGTATGTATACATGTTAAATAAACCGACTACATTACGTCGAGGTGTAGACCTATTAGGATTCAACGTTTTAATTTATTGTTTCCTTAACAATATATTATATTCATATCAATATAATAATTATTTCATGTGCGTTCACACGCTAGAGATAACGCATCTCCGTGAATAATGCTTCAATTAAGACCAATAAAAAATACACCAGTTAACAATACGGTTTGAAATATCAGTGGATAATAAAATAGGCCAGAAAATCTTAACAAGGTTTAGATATTCAATATTGTTGTAGAGTTTGTTTGATTGAAGGAGAATTCCACAACCTATGTATTTTGTCTCCTTGATAAGAAGAATTTCATGAGAAACATTTCTGCTCTTCTGGGAATCGAACCTGATGCCGGTGCAGAAAGCCAAAAAGAATAAACAATATGATCAGAATAACTGGCTAAGAAAAAACACTATAGAGCCCTGTCAAGAAAATATTGGTAGCACAATATTTTGGATGAAATTCAAGTAACAGTCGAGGATGTAGACCGTGAATGAATGTGCTGCGTCTTAAAGGTGCTGAGAGAACTGATTTCCACTTCTCCTTTTCCTCCCCAAACAAAAATATATCGCCGCTCTTATAAGCTTATATAGGTACATAAATAATTAAATTTTAAATATGCTGCAAATATTCATGATTTTGGCATCTAATAATTCCTTCTCTAGATGTAATATGTAATATTGATTTTGTGACCTTTTCGTTCTATCTCTTATAAATTATTTATTTATTTGACGTCTTCGAAAAAATACTTTTCATCGTCCTACAAATTCAGTACAATTTGAGTATAATATACAGTTTTATGTCACAAAGCTTTCATGCGTATTGTGTTTCGTATGAAAAATTATAACGAGAAAGTGATGTGTTATTTTTTTTAAGTATTGTGTAAAAAAAATTTTTTTTCAAAAACTTATTAGATAATTATTAATAATATGGAAACTCTTTTGTGAGTATAAAATTAAATGCCAAACGTTTTCTGACATCAGGTTGAAATCTATATCGTTACAGTCAAGAAATATTTTATCCTCGTACCTTGAATACTTTCACGAATTCAGGAATATGCATATTTGATGAAAGTATAAAATTTATAATTTACACATTAATTAAAAATGCAAAACTCATATGCAAAATAAATAAATGTTCGTTTGAAAGATACACTTCACTTTTTCCAGGTATAAGTACATAATATACATATGTACATAATATAATCATTCATATTCTCAGTAAATATTTACTCGTCAATGTTAAGAATACGATACACATACCTACATATAGCAATATATTTGATCAACATAATATACATAGTCATAAATGTGTTAAAATCTTTATTTATAATAGAGATCCTGAAGTTTTATTTTTCTAATATGTAATTATAAAAAAAAATGTTTGTACCGCGGCGCGTAATAATATCTCACTCCATTTTAAAAAAAATTGAATGTTTTATCCGCCAAAGGCTTGTTTTGGGAAAGAAGAATCCTTGACCAGTTTTTAAAGGACGAATATAAAGACAGACCGCAACACACGCATTACACTAGATTTAAATTTAACGACGGATATGTAGTTCCAAAACATAATAATAAATACGGTAAGAGAACGTTAGAATATAATGTACCTAAATTGCTTAATATGATGCCGGCATCTAAGAAATGCTAAAGCAAAAATAATGTAAAAAGGCTTGTCAAGGAATGGCTATTGAGATGTGGATTTATATATAATTAAGATTACCAACGATTATATTTTTTTCTCATTTCATTTATTTTTATGATTTTAAAAAGATAACTTTTGTAACATAGGAAGGAGTGTGTGTTTGTTTGGGAGATCATCTTTGTGATATTTGTATGTCTCTTTTTACTGTAATGTTGTTTGTTATTTTTAAAGTATACATATATATTGTCTTGAGAACACGCCGACAAGTCTAGAAATTAGACTTGGCGTGACTCATAATCATTGTTTTCTTTTTTGTAGTATCTTATGTTTTTTATTATTTTTCAATAAAAAAAAATTGAAATACCATAAAAATCACCCATTTTAGTTCAAATGAATATAATTATAAGAAAATTATAAGGTACCTAATTATTAATTAAATAATCTTAGTGAAGTACAAATAAAAAGATTTTATTCCTATAGAAATATGTAATTGTACGATTGCAATTGTGAATAAGGACGTAGTTGGAAAACTAGCAGTTTTAATACAGAAAACATGTGTTAAACTCTATGTATAATGCAACTCGCTTTCGCAAGTTGCTATAATTATGTATAAAACTCACCCTAACTTACCGTAATGTAGGTTCAACGTGTAAGTAAAATTACGAATATAATATTTCATGGCATACATACCTACGTATAACTTTAAAGACGTTTGCGACGTTATTTTGAATTGTTTTGGTAAAAAAACAATATTGCCCTAACTAAAAATTCCAACAAATTGATTAATTTATATATTTAATTCTGAATTACACGAAGCAAACCTTAGGAATATTCAGGACCATAACAATTTTGAAATCACGTTAGCGAAAACTTTGTTAAAAAGTTTTTCTAACATAAATATTTTTTTATATCTAAAAAAAAATATCTATAAAATGTTTTATATTATCATGTTTTTATTTGTTAGTTGGAAACATTTAACAAGAAACAAATACATAAATGCAATAAATAATCGAATTTAACAAGATTTTTTTTGTCAAAACAGTATACAGGATTTAAAGAAAGAATAGGTATTTTGTTTTGAAAAATATTTTTATGAAGTTATTTTAGTGTTTTATGGTAAAAATGATGGAAATTTTTTCGCGACATTTTACGTCGTAATAAATAATGTTATACCTATTAATCAGTTTAAGTCAATGAAGAATCGTTCGTTCTATGATACAAATTGGGTACGTTTAAATTATACCCACCAAGATAATGTTCAAAGAGCGAGAAGATATTTCTTTGTTATTTTTAATGAAAATTTCTCCGTACCATTGAGTTTCCTCTCATAAATTCGCCAGAAACCAATGATGCCTTCCGAAAAACAAAACAAAATTTCGATTACGAAAACCGGCTTCAAGAATTATATCAGAAACTCAAAAACATGACGGCTTTGCCCCGAGAGAATGTACAGCGCTAACATCAAAGTAAAAATTTCTTATTTATGATATTCTTTCTCTCTGTGCGTCCCTAACAATGCTTTTACATTAAACAGGTAAATATCTTCTTACAATTTATCAAAATCATCTTCAGATAAGTACCTGATGGATTAATTTATTAATATTTTGACAATAAAAAAAACATACCTTGCGAAAAAAGCAGCAGCGGCCGATGCTTGTGCAGCGTTTCCTGGAAGTCCATTGACTCTGTACGAGAACTGCGATTCAGAGTAGACTCCAACCTGTGGATTCTGCTGACCTTGCACTGTCACCTGATTAAGCTCACTCTGCACAATTCTCCTAACATGATATCCCGGGGCGGGCACTGAATTGGCTACGGCCTGATCACTGTTTCTGAAGTAATTCTGATCACTGCGTTTGGTATAATTTACACTCTGACCGGGGACGCTGTACTTGGGCTGGACGGCCGGGTTTTCCCGCCCTTTAGGTTGGGGACGAATGTGATGGTATTTGGGGGAGTAGCACTCCAGGGCGGCCTGGTTGCCGTTGAGCGATGGCATCTGCCTCTGACAGTTCACCCTCGCATTGTTTTGCACACTCTTGTATCTATCACTATCATCTCTATGCACATTGTTTTGATTAGCTTTGTACCTGTCAGAGCACTGATATTCGTCGAGTTTGTTTTGACTGTATGGTTGTCTGTCTGTATCGCTCAAAGTACGTGCGAACTGGTTTATTTTATTAGATTTTTCACATTCATCTTTCCGGTTTGATTTATTATTGACGTGATCCAACCATGCATCGGGGCCGCGTGGGCCCCGGGCTGCGGGACGATGCGACATAGAAACGCGTCCGTCTACGGCGGCGATTCGCGCAATACTGGCCTGCTGTTCGGATTCTTCCCTCTGCGTAGATTTCCCTCCCCTGGTTTCCGCTGATGTACTGTTTGCTTTAGTTCCGAACGATAACTTGGGCAGTTTCGACTGCATCAGATTAAGTTTTTTCTTCTTGGCCGTGGATGCTACGAAGTTGAAGTAGCCCTCGCGGTCCATACGCGGTGTAACCATCTTTATCTGAAATGAAAAAAATACATTTGTTATTGAAATTTAAATGTTTCTTAAATTAATGTAAACATTACATGAATTTTAAAGGCTATATTTACACACATATTTACCAGTTATTAAAAAGTATAAGTAATTATTTATACTTTATATTCACTTTATTTCCTCCTCATAAAAAAATAATTTAGTGATTAAGCATACATCTAACTTTTAACACTTAATTAGCTGATAACTTTTCATTCGAGCACAACCATCACTGTACATTATTTTCAGAAGAAAATTATTTTTTTATTTAAATTTACATATTTAGAGTAGTAGGTATATTTTTTATATATTTATTTGTATAATATGAATATATAGGCACACAAATATAAAATCACTGTTTAAATGTACAGTCAGTATTTCTATAGTATTGAAAACAACATAATGTAAATTATATCCAGGTTCGTAAAAATTACCCAACGTAACTCAACTATGCATGTATATTTTTAGAGGAATGTGAAATAAAAGTGTATATAAGGACGTCATTGTAACTCTTGGATAAATTCAATGTTGGAACTTAAAATCATACAGTAACATATGAGTCACGAAATTAGAATAATCGTGATATCGAATAACTCAAAATGATGATGTTGAAAAGCACACATTTATCGTATGTAGATACACAGTTCTTTGAAATGAATCAATAATAATATAATATCGATGAATATCCTCTATCAGCATAACTTCACAAGCATCTTATAGCGTGGAATTATTTATCAGGAGAACAGAGCTTTCAGACAGTGTTTAGTTTATACTATACTGCGTTTTACTCGAAGCTTTACACTTCAGCGTTGAGAGTTGAATTATTTAGTTAGTCAGTTCAATAGGCCACAGCGAGCTCCGTGTTCTTTATTCGTAACGTACATGGAAAATGTTTGAATTGAAATGTAAATATTATATAACTGGCTGAATGAAAATCGCCAGAAACATGAGGTAGAGGCGTCTAATTTTTTACGTGCAATCATTTTCACACAGTGAAAACGACATAACGTATTATCACTAAAACCCATGGTATTTTCAAAAGCGAGAAAATAAATTTAAAGTAGGTCATTATATGAAAAATATTATTTATTCGACGATTAGTATTAATAATTATTGGTTCCGCCAAAGTACAGGAAAAACTTATTACATTTACCTATACAAAAGTTTCTAATTCTTGAAAAAGATTAAATATTATGAATTTTTAGATACTGAGCGAGGCTTTGCGCTGCTAGGAAGAGATTGTGTACGAACCGTACCCAATTTATAGCTGTACATATGTATTCTGATGGCTTATTCTATAGACAGTACTTTTAAATTATCTCGAAAATATGCATTATTATTTCAAATCTACTTATTCTAGGTACTACAGTTCCTGAAGAGACGTTTTGACGTGACATATTTTATAAGCTCCGTTGATCAGCCTCGTTATCCTTCGTACCAAACTAATGCTATGTGTAAAGCTGGTCATATTGAATCCAAGGATTTCTGCAATTTGATCGATTTGATAGATTTGATAACTGACTCATATCGATAAAGAATGGATGGAAGTTAAATATTATATTTCAAACTTGTTACATTAGGAACATTATAACGAGTTACGAGCCTGGAGGGTTTCGAAGGTTACACCATCATCCTCAGAGGCGTTAATTCAAACTAAATATAATTCAATGTGATGGCCAGTACATAGTTTGAGGTGAGGGGGGGGGGTTTCTTAGGGGGTGTGCAATTTGTTAGTGGAACAGGCGGTACTTATAAGTTGATTCTATTACTGTAAAGCTTCATAAGATGAATGATGTTATTGAAAAGCTTTTTTGACTCATGTCCACAACACAATAAATTTTACGGATAAACACTATAAAATTAAAAGTATTGCGGAATCAAAAGCTGAGTTTACAACTTACAACTTGGAGATACTTTGACCAGTCGATAAAGTTTTCTTGTTATTCCACAATCGAGAAGATAATGGTCTTATTCGTTCTATTTGCTGTGGAAACTATTGACATAAGCAAACTGCAAAAACGATCTTAGATGTGATTTCATATAGAGAAGATAACCACGGAATTGACTATTGTAGTTTTGAACTAAAAACACAAACACTGTGTATTGAAATACGTATAAATACAACACGTATCTTTCAAAGATCAGAATTTATCTTTCTTTATTTTGCTATCGATAAAGTTATGTGTGGTCGATTTGAATAGTATTGAAATTTACCATCACTATGTATCCCTATTTGGGGCAAGCAGAGAAAGCCGCTTAAATTCAATACGTATCATTCAAAGATCACGGTTTATATTGATCCTTTATTTTCCTGCCGAAAAAAAATGTCTGTTCTGGATCTGAATTGTATTGAATTGGCTTCGCAGCATGTATGTTCCATACATGGATTTACTCATAAATCGGAGTAGAATATCTGATGTGTCTGTGTGTGCCCCCCCCCCTTATAATTTTTGTTCCGCTTGATTCACAGAGCCTAAATTTTCAGAAAATATAGAAAAGCCTACAAATCTTTTATACTCAGAAATTCGAATTTTTCGTTTCAGTCAGGGCTCTTGAATTTTTACGATATTTTTACAAATATTTCAAAATCCATAAAAGCTAGAACGCTCAAATTTGGCATATATATAGGCAAATAGAAAAGCTCAAATTTGTTTTTTTTAAAGTCCCAGAAACTATTTTTAATTTACCAAACATTTTTTGACATTTTTTGAGAAACGTCGAAACACCCCAACTAGATTATTTATTTTTTTATAAAAAACTAGTGAACCCCCGGCAAACTTCGTATTGCCTGTATAATTAAAAATGGTCCATAACCACCCGTCGCTTCAGACCCTTCAGTACCTCCCGTCCCTTCAGTGCCTCCCGTCCCTTCAGTGCCTCCCGTCTCTTCAGTGCCTCCCGTCCCTTCAGTGCCTCCCGTCCCTTCAGTGCCTCCCGTCCCTTCAGTGCCTCCCGTCCCTTCACTGCTTCCCGTCCCTTCAGTGCCTCCCGTCCCTTCAGTGCCTCCCGTCCCTTCAGTGCCTACCGTCCCTTCAGTGCCTCCCGTCCCTTCAGACCCTTCAGTACCACCCGTCCCGTCAGACCCACCAGTACCTCCCTTCCCTTCATTACCTCCCGTCCCTTCAGTAGGTTAAGAAAAAGTTTAATTCCCGACACAATACTGGGAAGACCTACGAAGAGATGAAAGGACAGTTGGACCTTCTTTTTCCAGGATTCTCTAACTTCATAGGTAAAATGAACAAATATACGATAAAGAAGAAGAAGAAGAAAAAAGTTTGAATCCAGAAACCGTCCTGGAAAACCTGCGAAGAGATGGAAGGATAGTTGCATGTTATTCTTCCACAATACTCCACCTTCATAGGTAAAATGACCAAATACACAATGAAGAAGAAGAAGAAGAAGAAAAAAGTTTAAATCTAAAAAATGTCCTGGAAGACTTGCGAAGAGATGGAAGGACAGTTGAAGCTTCTTCTCCCAGAGTATTAGGTCATTTTACCTTCATAGGTAAAATGACCTAATACCCGAAGAAGAAGATTTTTTTTTTAATCCAGAAACCATCCCGGGCATACGCTCGACAATTCACCAAAGTTTCATTGCAATCGGATGAACGGTTCCCAGGATAGTCCACTTCATAGGTAAAATGACCTAATACCCGATGAAGAAGAAGAAGAAGAATTTTTTTTAATCCAGAAACCATCCCGGGCATACGCTCGACAAGTCATCAAAGTTTCATTGCAATCGGATGAACGGTTCCCAGGATAATCCACCTTCATAGGTAAAATGAAGGTGGATGAAGAAGAAGAAGAAGAAAAATTTTTTTGATCCAGAAACCATCCCTGGTATACTCTCGACAATTCACCAAAGTTTCATTGCAATTGGATGAACGGTTTAGGAGCGCATTCAACACATACATAGATACATACAAACATTCAAATTTATAATATACATAGATATGCACATTATCTCAATATTTTTTTTAGAGAGTGACTCTCAATAATTTGATACTTAATCTCCAAACATACATACATACCATCATGCTCTTATATCGACAGTTGGATCTCATGTGTTACATGCAACTAATAAAATATTGGAATTACCCAAAAATAATTAGTATTGTAAAAACGATCAGAGGAATAAAAATAGTAGAAATATTAATCTAATTCGACTTAAACTTTTTTTATAGGATTCGAAACAACCATTTATAAAAATATACACTTAAAAATTCTTATATTCATGACCCACACATTTCAAGTTTGTTTTTTTAAAGGGAATACTAAGCAAGGTACTACAAGATGTTTTCCTAATAAAGTACGAAATTTTTCTTTCCTTTTTCCATTTTCTTATTTTCTTAAAATTTTCTCTAGAGATTTTAAAATAAGTCCCAACACCCACGCTGTTTAGATATTCTCTCATCTCGTTTGTTCATACATTTACATAAGTATTATACAATATTTATATCTACATAGATAGATTTTTTAATTAAATTTAGGTATAAAATTACCTTGTATCATCGTTTTTTTGTACAGCAATTTGATCAAGAAAGAAAGTTTACCCGATATTATTTTTTGAAAACCAATTTAAATAATGATAACTGTTAGTTTAAAATAACATTAAATAAAATAAATTTTGCTTTTTTATCGACTTTCGTTCTCGGCAAATTAAAATATAACCTTTCATTGGGTTCAATTGCGAAGACAAATTAATATTTGAATGAGCATCAAAGTCGTTAAAAACAAAAATGTATTCACCTGGGAGGAAGTTCGGTCGAACGGGGGAATCAAAACCCTCAAGATAACCCATATCGGGGATAAAATTATCTTATGGAGTTCTATAATATCTCAAGTCATTATAGAACTCCATAAGATCATTATATTCAAGATATGGGTTATCATGAGGGTTTTGATTCTACCGTTTGACCGGACTTGCTCTCCATAACTGTCACTTTGAATTATACTCATTTATAATACACCAGTGATGTTCTTTTGTCATTTTAATCTTATTAAACTTTCTTTGTTTTATTCAATCTTCAGAATAGCAAAAAAATATTTGAAACGACTAAATATGTCATTTCATTAAAATATTGGTGCGTATTCAGAATCAGACCCATCATATTTGTAATCCACTGTAATTATTCCAAATTCGTTTAGTCGTCATTTCAAAAAAAAAAGATTGATCGAAAAAAATATTAAAGGATATGCAAAAATCGGTTGATCATCATCAATGGCTCCACAAACCATTGCGGGCCTTAGCCTCCTTCGGCATTCCTCGCCATCTCCCTCTATCCTGACATGCTTCTCTCCAGTTCCTTACACCAACAGCCTCCACATCCTTCTGCAAGCCATCCAACCATCGGAGCTTGGGTCTACCAACGCTTCGTCTACCTTGTGGCTTTGTGTGCAGGACCCTTTTTGGCACTCTTTCATCGCCCATTCTCTCCACGTGTCCTGCCCAAAATCGGTTTATACACTTCTAGAATCACTAAAGATTTTTATACAACGATTCTCATGAATCAATAGTAATAGTTTTCAGGTTGACGTTCTCAGAGCTACATTTTTTGGTATTTAGTATTTATAAGTAAAGCTTGATCGTTGCGGAGCGATAAACAAGTGACATAAAAAAACAATTGGTTAGGAGAGAAGATATGTTTTTTTATAATTACATAATTGATATTATTATTTAGGTACTTAGAACCATTTTCCGGTTAAATGATTGTTCAATATTTTTTAACCATCACACCACGGTTTTTATATAAGTTTTAAAAAAGCTTATAATTACATCTATTTATATTTACTAGATGATAATAAATGAATAGGACATGAATATTGAAGTGTTTAGGATAAATAACCACATTCATTAAAATTGTGAATGTGTTGAGTATAAACGTATTAACGGATTTCAACGGATGTGAAATAAGACGATATAAAAATGAGAATTTAAGACATGAAAAATATTATTAACCTATAAAGGTAAAATAAATCAATGGAACAAGTAAAAAGTACCCAGGAAATAGGTTTTATTCCCATTTTCTGCGAAATTCTAAGAAATAATCCACGCGCCCTGAATTGTATATTATATAGTCCTATAATAATCCCACCTTTCAATTTCCTAATCAAAAGGAAATATATCGAGAAATATTTGATTATCTTATACCTACGAATCTTTCTATACCTTCTCCGGATCTCACATATTCAACGAGTGCTTCTTTATTTATAACATTATATGCCCATAAGCTTTATAAGCTCTCTAAATCTTTTATCATAAAGACGTGATTTTTTTCTAAGAATTGTTTTTGTACGATGTTGCTAAGTGGTTGGTAATCTCTTTATTTGGCAGTACCCCGAAAATCCCATGAAACCGAAATCACGAATCAGTTCCGGTGAATTTTCTATAGATGGCATCTCAATCCTATTTCTATTTCCGTTTTTATATTGAAACTAAATTATCTACGAGGAAACGTGCCGAATCAATGTCCACTTTTATAATATTTTTCGATCAAACTTTATCAGACCAAAATATCTTTTAATAAAGATAGTCGGTACTTGTATAAACACGAATGTAAAAGAGAAAATGTTTACAAACTTGGATATGGCAAAAGGCGTATAAATGTTGGATTATGGTGGTGAAAATATAGAGAGGTGTATTTCTATTAATCAAATAGAATTTAATGCGATGGCCAATGAATGATATAAAATTGATTATTAAAATATATTTGAGGTGGTTATGCTACAGTATAAGAATGATGAACGAATAATTGATATATGAATGAAACGACTTCTGGAAAAGTCAAAAGATATTTATACACTTCACGCCACTACACACATAAATATAAATATCAAGAAACATACTGCCTACATATAAACATATACATATTACAAAAACACTTTTTGAAATATTTAAAGTTCCAAAAGTAGATGATATTTTAAAATGATTTTAAAAATGTCCGCGAATTTGCCTAATACAAGACAAATACAAAACGATAGCATTTATTTGATAACGAAATGTATAAATTGCCTCCCAAATGAACTCTAGCAGAACATAAATCGGTATTGAGCTGATGACACGTTGTAAGCCCAATAGCTGCCCTAATTTTCCTTCTAGTTATTTATTTTTGTAAATATTATACATATAAAAGTCTCATGTCTGAAGAATGTCCTGCAGTTCTTCGGTCACATCGCCAGATTAGCAGCCTTGAGACATTGGTTATTGTGATAAATAGTAGAAAAGGAAGATTCCCTACTAGATGGACTGATCAATCAAGTTTGCCACGGGAACACGGGAGAGTTGGAGGACAACAATCCAGAATGTTTTGAGAGGAAGTATAGAAGATGATCACGACTCCATGAGTTTAGCGAAAGATATTAATAATAATAAGTTTAGATACTAATACAAATTTACTAGAGAAAAAAAAACTAGTCCATCTTTTCTTTGTCATGAATAGTGGAGAGTCATGATTTCACAATTTGTAAGCATATTTTCTTTATATCAAATTCTCAATGAGTATCGTTTAGAGAGTGCATACTTTGAGTTTTTGTATGTATGCCTCAATCCGTATGTCGTACAAAGATATGAAAATTTTGTCTTATGTAAAGCCCAAACTAAAAGGCCGATGAACTTCATATTGATACCATATGTGTGAAGTACATTTTCGTAGATTTAAATAGTTTTCCATGTACAACGGTTCTTCTTTCTCTATGATTTCTACTGTAAAAATGCTCTCACGGTCCGGAACACCGAGATTTTCTTATTTTGTTTAAATTTTTGATACAATATAAATACAGTCTTCAAAGGTGCATTCAGGGATTGAGAATCTTTAAAGAAAAAAAATTAAAATGGTACTGAATGAAAAATGTATATAACTGTAGTAAAATAGCATATATTTGGGAAAATTGAGTTATCAACTTCATAATGATATTGTATGTGTTTTTATAGAACTGTATTTTTTTAATCTCCACTGCTATGAAAATGTATGTATTGTTTCATTCAAGATCGTCTTTTGTTCAAGCAATTTTTTACATCAATTTTTTAACAGGAATCATGTAGTGAGAGCGTACTATGAATTTTGTAGGGAAACTAATACTTGTTTAGGAATCTAATAGAAATGTACTTAGAAATGTAAAAAAATATTTAGGGATTGTCAATCTTTCAAGAAGATAAAATGTACATTATGTAGTGAAGAGTTAAGTGTTAGCCACAACCCACTCGTGTTTACAATGTTTTTTTTAATAGTAGATAATAATAAAAAAATATAATTACTTTGTAACCTGGTTGGTTGGAAGAAATTGTGTAATGGTAATAAGCCCGCCAGTGTGCATTATACATATTTGTTTATATTATGTACAAAAAGTTCAGAGAATGCCAAATATGCGAATTCCTAAGAGAATTATGACTGGTCATCCAAGAGGAAGAAGGAAAATAGGAAGACCCAGGTTGCGATGGGAGGACTAGGTGAGGAGGGATGCAGTAGAGCTCTTAAGCGTTACAAACTGGAGGACGGCAGCTGAGGACAGATGGGGTTGGAGGCAAAAGTTGAAGGAGGCCAAGGCTCGACTTGGGCTGTAGCGCCATCGAAAAAGAATAATAAAAAATATAAAATGTTGGTTTTATGAAATAGTAGTTTTTGATCCGTACCTACATATGAATCATAATTTTATATATCGTTAGAGGAGATATTCAGTTAGTGTTAATTTTAATTTTCGAGGAACTGTTTACCAATGTATACAAACAATATCACTATTTCCTTTATCATTGGACTAACAGTTTTAAACGTGTGTTTGTCCAGTTGCCATTTATTTCATATATACATATATTCTCAACACGAAACGATATCGAAGTGTATGATCAGATAGGTAAGTTATAAGAAACGAGCGGTTCGTTTGTTCACTCACGTATAATCTCTGAACATTCAATGTTGTGCACACATTAGAATTATATAGAATTATTACATGTAGTGAAGGTACATATCGTTGAAAGTGTTTGCTCATTCGTCTTTAGTTAGTTGCCGACCGCAAGTAAATCGAGCAAATTCTGATGATGTCAAGTGTTATCTATATACGACAATTGGTCAGTAAATTTTAATACAAAACAGTTAGACAGAACTAGTAGAAAAGATTAAATTCATGATTAAATAAAATAAACAATAGCCAACACATAACTCCCCACTGTAAAATACAAGTATCTCACTTTTATAATTTTTTATACTCACTAACAAATTACCTTCACAAATGGATGTGGTTCGTTGGAAGATTTGCCATTAGGCAACAAATCCGCCATGGTGTACCATCGTTTGATTTTTTACAAAAAATTTAAATTAATAAAAAATACAGTAATTATTCATTAATGATACCTATCATGTTTAAGACGTCTAAATAAATACATTTGAATTATCGTATAGGTAGGTACTCTTAATTAACAAAAAAATTTAAAGATTGATTTTGTCCAATTTTCAAAGAAGACTTACTAAATTGACTAATGACTGTTGATATGAAATTAATTTAATTCATATCTGTGGTTCCACACATTAAATTTTTTCCCTATATCCAGTCAATGAATGCATTTTAATAAAGTCCATTTATTTAATAGACTCAAATAATATACTGATGGGTCGCCGTGACATAGTAACCAAAAAGTCTTTTCCGGCGTCCTGGGTTCATTTGTCAGCAGATATCAATTATTGCTTTAAAGGGATTAAGACACTGATTTCATAAGTTGAAAGAAATTTCATATTAGGCCATAAAACTACCACATGTTGGTATAGAGTGCAAGGATGCGTCAACAATACACTATTGAAGTATTATCAAATAAGTATATAATATGTAGTGTATATTTTATACTAAATATATGGGTACTTACAAATAACTTAAATAGTTATTTAGATTTATCGTTTGTTGATATTTAGTATTTTTTTGTCACTCAAAGTAAATATACTAAGAACCGATATTTACTTATCACAAGTAGGTTATAACATACATTTACTAGTAATTTCAAGAAAATTAATGAGTAAGGATATTTTCAATGTAAATTTTAATCGATTGACATTTCATCTCGCGTATACGCAATCAAAACATTTATACAATTCTGAGTAGGTAAACATATTTAATAAAACATTGATATTTGTTTAGTGATCTACGATATAGCTAAAATAACATGTATGGTCGCATAAAGAATTCTGTTGAACAAAATAAAAGTAAACACAGAGTGGGTATGCAATATATTAAAACCTGAAGATATTCTTTGATCAACAAACATAATATTTACAATTAAAAAAATGGTTGAATCAAATTTTGGAAAATAGTTTAGTATGTACCTACTATAAGTAAGTTTTAATATTATTGAACATACATAATCGTGTAGTGCATCCATTCCGTTGAAACATGCTTCCCAGATAGATATACTCGACAACTTCACTGTTAAGATTCTTATTTGTATAGGTATTTATGAGGACCTCTATTTCTGACCGTTATTTCAATCCTACCCTATTAATAATAATTGATTTCTGAGTTGGTACGTGCGTAAAGATTGATGTTTTGCATCTCATCATAGCAATATTCTTGTGTTTGACAATCTTGGTCTTGCATTTAACACACGCAATTTTAGTCTTTCATTATTGATTCCAGTCCTTCAGCCATACATATTATAGAATCGTTCAAAAAAATTAATTCTTTCAACACAACGAATTGGTATTGCTACCAGTGGCGGCTCCCCCAAAGGGGCTCTCGGGCTGAGCCCTCCCAAATTTTTTTTTCTATAGATTCCAAAAATATGTGCTAAATTAATTCTGGAAATTCATTATTTTTTTTAAATAAATGTGTTTCCACCTTACGGTTGTAATAGTAAAATACTGCAATAGTTCGTTTCATACAGCGAGATTCTATGAAAAATTTTGTTCCGCGGGCACAATCACAATGTGCTTGCGCCCGAAGAACTGTATGTAAACTCATAGAATTGATTTTAATGCCGCAGTGCAATATGATTCGAAATGTATGGAGCTTTCGGGCACGTTCCTATATATGTTCATGAATTCACCGGAATATACTACTATACAACAATCTCGTATATTTTGGTCTAAACGATTAAATTGAATTAGTGTGTTTGTGAACACGATTAATATTAGTATGTTTATGAACACGTCTGCGGCGTCTGCGCACTTCGGTCAGCTCGTCAGCTGAGAGCTGAAAGCTGTTGATGACAGCGCGCCATTTTGCATGTTGTTTTTGCAGAGTGACGAATTGCGGTTAATATTTTTTATGATAATTTTTGACACGGTGTACACGGTGAATAGTATACATAATTTAATTTCGCGTTACTTTAATTACGATGATCGTTTGAATGTGAAAAAATAAGGGCCTCGCGGACATTCATCTCATTACCTCAAATTAGTAGGTACTTGTAAATCACGTAAATATTTTCGAAGTTTTAATATAAATATGTAACAAAAAACGTCATGGCTTTGCAGATGTAGTGAAAAGAATGCGTATTGCGGGTGTAGTGAATGTTGTTTTCCGTGTTTACTTTTTGACAATAATTCTGATGTAGGTATTAATTCTGACTCTGACAAAAACAACTAAATCCAACATGTATGATATATGATCCACCGACCCCCTTTTTTTCAGGTATTGTAATTGCAGCTTAACAGGAGAATGATGATAAACACTGATCATATGCATGAAAGATATTCATTGTTCAATCGTAAAAAAAATCGAATTTGTATAGAAATACTTTTTAAGTTAAACGATCCTTCCTCCTCGTCTTGAAACATACTCGTTAACTGTATACATATGTGCATATTTTTAATTTTACCTATTTTTTTAATTTTGTTTTGTCTTGTATTGTTTTATGAATTTTTCAACTATGTTACTTACTATTGTATAATCATTAATTTAAATTTAAAAAAGTAGTTTTGGGTCAACTTCCATACAAATAATGAAATGCAAAATATTAAAGTTGTGGCTTTCCGAGATGAAATATATGAAAATGTGAACATTTTTTTCTTAAATATACAATGAACTATAATTAATCTAAATATTTAATTATATTAATGATTACAAATAAACGTGTTTAAAATGACCATGCTATGCAAGATTGGGTACATTTAAATTTATTATAGTTAACTTGTCATCATAAATATATCAAACGTGAAACAAAACGTACAATTATGAATTGTAAAGTGGAGCAAATGTCCAATAGATGGATACAGTGATATTATGAATGTGGTACCTACTAGTCTTAATATTATTCACAGTACGATTTGATAACAGGGTGTAGTTATGTGTTTTTACAATACCTAATATGGATTATTAATCATTATAATTTTACAAGTCGAGTGTGAAGTTTAATAACAGTAAAATAGTAATTTAATTGGTAATCATCACAATGTTTCAAAACAACAAGATACACATTCATTAGGCACGTGTGTATTAACTACAGGTTTTCATATTGTTTTTTTATTTGATTAATCAAGTTCCATGCGACCTACATATATTTGTATATATTAATATCAATTGAAATCCAAACTATCTCATTTAAATCTTTTATTAAGGGGGAGACTGCTGCCAACGTACCTATTTTTTCAATTCGAATTTGCATCATTACTACAAAACGAATCATTTTGAAAAAAAATAACCTAGTTAAGTTGGATATTAATGAATAAAAATATATCTTAACTTTTTAATTATGTTCTGTATGTATTCTTGTAGGAAAATAATAAGCATACCCCGATTTTTGACATTTATCTTAAATTTCTAAAAAACTAAAAGGTATAGAGCATTATATATTATTTTTTAAATTAAAGATACTGGAAAAATACGATATCTGGAAAAATACGATGTAACGTTGCATTAATGCATCAAGTTAAGTTAATAAACCAAAAAAACTTTTATTTCGCAATGGCGCTGAATGGAAAATAAATGTTTTTTAGGTTTATTTACTAATTCTGAAGCATTAATGCAATGTCACATCATATTTTTCTAGATATTTTTGTCTTCTTTAATTTAATAAAAAAAAAGTTGAACTACGCCTTATATTTTATTAAAAATATAAGATAAACGTTGTTAACCGGGGTATGCCATTATTTTTCTACAAGAATTTATGCAGAACATTATCAAAAAGTAAAGATATATTTTTCTTTATTAATACCCAAACTATCTTAATTATTTTTTTCAAAACGATTTGATAAGAAACAATGATGGTATATCAAATTGAAAAATAGGTACGTTGGCAGCAGTCCCCCTCCCTTAATATATAGAACCAACAGTTTGTAATAATATTAACAAAAGGTATATTAAATCACAAATTATGTTATAAATCTTTTTAATGTTTATTTTAGTACGTACAATTAGTTAAAATATTAAACAATTGATGGAGGGAGAATAATTAAATGGTAAAAAGAAAAAGAGGAGAGTAAAAAATAAAAAAAAAATCTTCATAATCAAGTCATTTGCATCCGCACGACAAATTTGAATTTAATTCAAATAAACAATATATCTCGCCCACCGTGTCATAGTGCGATTGCGATTCCCAGAAGAGGTGAAAATTATCAAAAATTATTTCTCAAGATGTTGTTGTCTCTCTGGGTTAAAAATACACTACTCAGTCGGAAACTGAAGTTTAGATAAAATAAGCTCACGACTTGTGCAGTGAGCAAGAGAGAGTTCGTTAAAATCTATATCATTATTTTAATGTTATTTGGTAATTATTAACCATCGCAACTATACCCATTTTTCATGTCAGCTCATCAGAGAAAACTCCAAGATGAATATTTTCTACAGGACGGAAGAGGTTCTTCCTCTACGACCACCCGTTCTGCTTATGTTGACTAATATCGGCCCCTTGCGACACTCTGAAAGAATACATAAGAAGAGTCCGGAGAACTCTAAAGCCTAATAGCAGACACTGCACTTAAAGTGCCAAAGAGAGCTAATTATGTGGAAATAACTGGTTCACCGTTCACTGATAATGAAGATAATATTGCATCGTATTAAGACAGAAAGTCTTGAAAACCCTGAAAAGCCCTTGAAAGTTTTTTTACGTGGCTACAAGGTCCGCATATCCAATTGGTCCAAATAAATTCCCTCGGTCATTGTTGAAGAGTTCTCGTAGAAAAATTGACACGGACAGAAGAGCGATAAAATTTTCTAACAATAACTAAATTAAATAGGTAAATGGTCTACCCTTATAGGCACATTATTATAATAAAATTAATATAGATCAAGACTTATAGCATATCGAATTGTTTTTTTTAAGTCTCTTGGACTTTCAAAAATCGTTCTAGACACAAAGTTTGAAAACATAATAAAGGTTAAATTAATACAGCTTTCCTTACTAAGCTGTTTTCTCCCTCAACACAACTCCGTTCAAAGCATAATTATATAGGTACCAATTGATCCGAGAATGACATTCGTGAACTCGGTGTATCAATCACGATACCAGCAAATAATGGCAAAATATACACGAAAAGCGTGCTGGGCAGCAAAAAACTCGAGCAAATATCCCGCAAGAAAAACCATAATTGATTCCTGCCCACAACATGTTTCGTTCACGGTACACAAAGGTTAAACGATTCACATCTTCTTGTTCTTGTTACTTAAGAGAATCTGTTAAAACGAACGCTTCCTTTATATCGCAGATTATATTGCAATGAGCTATTGTTGTTACTTTTCTGAGCATAGCCGTTTTATTTTATAAAACTAATCACTAATAACAATTTCCCGCAACGTATTATTTAGTTGTGATTTGTGATCCTTTCTACACCTTCGATCTTCGCAAGATCCAAAACTTTCAACTAAAATACGGGCCCATTGTAAAAAGTTTCGTCTGAAATTAATAGAAAGATAAAAAAATGATTAGGTTATTGAAACTTCTTTTTATACGATGACGTCGGTTGTTTGTTTAATGTTCGTGTATGTTTGAGCGTGTATTTAAAGGCGGTGAGGGAAAAATGAACCTAACGGAATTTCGTCTTTACCGAGGGTAAGGAGCAATGTGCACGATGACAATGCAATACGTCATGAAAGATCATAAATCAAAGACAAGTAATTACAAACTGATACAGAGTTGAGATAAACCTGACTCGGTCATAAAGCAAAGTACTCACTTAGACACTAACTTGTAACTGTAACAAATGTGAACAAAACTTCTAAAGTTGACTGTAACATCATAGTATCATTTTTATAACATCGAATCAACAAAAATATTTTTTTGAATACAACTGAACTTCAAAACATGATGTTCTAAGTAAAGATAATAAAAGTAACTTACACGATAACGAAAACGTAATGCATGAAGTAATATTCTTGCCAATTTCAGTTAATAATAATTATAGGTACGTAAGACGTAGTCAATTTGAAGATTTTTTACGTCTATCTTACACCCCTCTAGTAAAATCAGTATAATTTAAACAAAAATAAAATAATATGAATAATCCAACTGTCGATTTGTTCAGGAGAACTTTGTTCTCTTAACATATCGACAATGTATCAAGCCAGAATACGCGAGAATTGTATGGAGAGGTCTACTTTTTTCACGGCTTTTCCAACTTTGAAGTCAAAAAACACCAACTTAGAGGCTTCGCAGCATATATGTTCCATACACGGATTTACTCAGAATTCGGAGTAGAACATTTCGTGTGTCTGTGTGTGTGTGTGTCTGTGTGTGTGTGTGTCTGTGTGTGTGTCTGTGTGTCCGTCCCCCCCTTATAACTTTTGATCCGCTCAATTTACAGAGCCCAAAATTTCAGAATATATAAACAGTTACAGGCCTACAAAACTTTTATACTCGGAATTTTGAATTTTTGTTTCAGTCAGGGGTTATCAACTTTTGAATTTTTATTTTATTTTTCCATATATCTCAGAAACCATAAACGGTAGAACGCTGAAAATTGGTACAAACATAGACAAATACAAAATCTCAAATTAATTTTTTCAAAAAAATTCCAGGGTTTCTCAAACATTTTTTATTAAGAAAAATATTTTTTTTATGATAAATTTATGAGTTTAACTGCCTATATTTCCAAAACTTTTACAATTATCGAAAAAAGCCGAAACACCCCAACTAGATAATTTAATTTTCTATAAAAAATATTAACATTGTAGTAGAAGATCTCAATTTTTTTTTAACAATTTTTTTAAAAATTGAATTTAGTGACGACATCGCTTCATACATTTTGTATGGCAGTCGCCTATACACAATATGTAAGAAGACTTAATAGTTTGATACTTCATCTCCAAACATTCATACATACCATCATGCTATTTGCATATTCTGGGTAGGAAAAAGGATCTTCCTCCATACTATCCTATCTTGACATACATACCTACATATGTTATATAGAAAACAAAATATCTGAAAATATTCAATAATTTGTATCTATGGGTTTATAGTTTGGTACATATTCTTCAACTATACATACTATCGCTATCGACAGTTGGATCTCATGTGTTACATGCAACTAGTAATAATAAAGACAAGCATATGACCAGTGTGCTGTCTCGAATGCACCTGGGGCATTTTTCTACCGGTGAGCATTTGGCAAAGTTTGGTCGACTTTGTGTGAGAGAGAACGAAGGAGGAAATGATAGACTATATATTTTTTGAATGTCCACTAAGAAAGGCTTTCCCAAATTTTATATATCGATTTGATTCGAGTAAAAACGCAATCGCTAGTGAACGTTAGGTCGTTTTTGGCATCCAATTCCAAGAATATATACGTCTTAATCGCCAGATTTATAAGTTTGGGAAGTAAAGTTTTTTATGAACAATTTTTACAGTGGAAATATTATATTATGATATTGATTTAAGGAGTCAACGAATATGAACTAAACGTCATTTATTCAAGCAGAAAAAATAATAAATGTATTTCATAATATTACATTTAGGGAACGTCAAGCTTTCAAGAAGAAGAAATAACTGTGTCCATAAATTTTGCACCCACTCGTTTTCAAATAAATCAACTCTGTTTTGGACACGTATGATGTAATTTTTAGACAATGTGCCTTTACCATCGGCTCGTTATAACCAAACTCTTTCATACGGGCGAACATCGATACTGTAACGCATTTGGTTAGAGCTCGCTTTGTGAATACTTGCCTTAATGCGTATAATGTATGTTTAAAATGATTCTACTATAAGACGTGACCCGCCATGATGGAGTTAAGGATAAAAATCAGTCAGTAGGTATCGATTCCTTTGCGAACACATGCGGAAATGCTACAATGTAAATAAATGCTTTCAAGTCATATAATGCGATATTAAATTTAAAATCGTTTAATGAGTACACGAAGATTAATATCGCGTCGTAACATTTGCAAGACTCAACAGGAATTTATTGTGATGATAACCTGTTTATACTATGTATGGTTACCTGGATTTATATGGAATACTCTTACGAATCGTTTGGCGATATTTGAGAAATTATCTTTCTTTATATACCTATGAATGCTGTTATATATTTCACCATTTTGAGACCTAGCACAATTGAAATATTCTAAATATTTGGTTGAAAATGTGCATCTTTTGTAGTATTTAGTAGCCATTAAAAGAGAAGGATTGACTATTTAAGGAAAAACATGTTAGGTTATCTTCTTCTCTGGTTTCAATCCTTTCTTTCTTCAATTCTATTCTGGCAACAATTTCTTCAATTCTATTCTTCCATTCTTCCTTGACTTGTGCGGCTTTTTTGAAATCAACATATGATGAGCAGCGCACATCTACCAGCAGGTCCTCCAGATACTACCGGCGTCCCCTAGAGATTGTCCCCTCGGTCATTCCCAACATTTAGGCGTGCAAGAGGTCCTCTTGTCGTATTACATAGTCGATCTATCTAGCACGCCTTTCGGACAATGTCCTGAGTAGGTGCCTTCCTCCTTTGATTCTTTGGAGAACCTCGAACCGAAATTTCGTAATCGTTAGGTAATTGATTACAAAATTGACTTCTGTTCGTTTTTGTCGTAATTTTGAATAAATAAAAAAAACTTTCTAATATGAAATACCTATGGGGCACTATTTTATTTCGTTTTACGCACTATACATTTTTCTTTTGTTTTCTTTTTTATTGATTTGAGCAAATATCAAAACAATTCACTGTGTTAAAATGATGGTATAAATGGTATTATAAAATGGCTCAAAAGTACAGTAATACTTGTGCAAATTCTTTGCCAAATACCACTTAATGAGTATAAATCCACACTACTAGTTTCGGAAAAGCACTCTTCCCATCGACAGGTATACTATGACTGTTATAGAATGTTGTAGAATTTAGTAGTGATGTTATAGAATGTTGTAGAATTTATACTCATTAAGTGGTTTTTGGCAAAATATTTGCACTATTATTATTGTAATCATGGACTGCAACAAAGTTGCCGTCAAATTCATCAATCTTATTGGCTCAAAAGTACATACATTAAAAATATCAATGATACTATACAGATGAATTTACCATTTTTTGGAATTATCAAGTGTAGGAAAGGTAAATCTAGCATCATTATTTGTATGTCGGTACCTTTAATGGAAAACATCTCTCAAACATTTAATCTTTTTAAATTTCTTTAAGAGAATATTTTCTGCTTACTTCCAAGAAAGTAGAATGTTAAAGCGAGTAAAGTAGATCATTTTCTTCAAAAGAACGAGATGTGAAATTGTCTGTATCAAAAGTGATAAATTACATGTTTAATTTGACATTTCGGTAATTTGCATCTGTCTTGTTACAACGTCAATAATAATATTTCTCTCAGTTTTCATCATTTCCACAAATGGGGTGGATAGGAAATGAGGCGAGAGGTGCTGCCTTCTTTCACTCCGCACCAACCCAACATTGACTGTCGTCGATTTGACATTTTCTCATGAATAACATCACCACCGCTGCAAACGTCGTGAAAAACGATCGTAAAAATGAGGGGTGGTAGGACGAAGTTTGACAAAGAAACAGGCGCGACTTGAGGAGTCACACAAAAACATATTCATTCCAAACTGCCATTTCATTACGCAGTAAAGCTTACCAATGAGATTCGTGTCCACCACTGCTCTAAGATACGTTTATAACGGGCGGGGTAATAAGAAAAATCACTTAAAAAGTCGCGCGGCGAACGTTCGCAATATAAAGAAACTAGGGGAAGTGAGTGCCTAGTGCCTAGTGCCCACTCTACCATTACGAAAGAATAAAGTTACCCCATAGCTCAACCTTCGAGATGTCGTAAAATTCCCTCACAAATCTCAAGGATACAGAATATTTTCTCAAGTAAAACACTCTCTCGGCGCACGCGGAAAGAGTTTAAGTATTTTTCTGTTGAACATATGTAAATTCATTTCGTAACCGGCGCCTTTAAAAGGTATTACCTTATAATATATCCTTGAAAATATCGAATAGATGTTCACAATATCGAATGATTTAATAGTTGCATATACGCAAATTTTGGCATTTTTTCCCTGTCAATGATAGGGAACTCAATAAAAAGGCATAGTTGGTGAGCGTTAAATGATCACATAAACCAGCCGATGACAGGTCGTAAGCCCTGTAGGTGCCTCGATTTCCCGGTTCTACCTTACTATTCCAACTTCGTTTCTATTGAGATATTGAAAAAATTGTCATAATAATGTTCATAATAATTTTATTTTTTTTCGTTATGTATCAATTACATTCATATTGAATATCCCCCCCAATATCTAATTATTTTTCACACTAACTAGAGTTGTTCTCAGAGTTGAGAGCGCTGTTGACTGCATATACACATTGATCAACGTCTTTGGCAAAAATAATCCTGTATAGGGACTGGCTGCCTTACACAAAAAAAATTGAAACACGTTTTTTTAAAACACATGTCCATATAAGAAGTATGTAACTATATATCGACATATGTACATTCCCTAGATTAGGCATGAATTCCCTGTAGGTGAACGAAATCGGTCGAGGCAGCTAGCATATAATGCATACCTACTTGTATTCGTGTGTTATTCGAAATTATAATTATTTTCTTTAAATTAATTGTTACTGTAATTGAATTTTGTGTACGTTTTATTAAAAAAAATGTTATTTAGCTGAAAAATAGGTTGTGGGAGAAAATCAGTATACAATGGTCGTATGTTACAAGTTTGTGTGTTAAAGTCAAATTATATGACATCTGCGGAAGATTTATTGTCTTATTTGTACACAAGACACGTACAAATCTGTGGTCTACATAATATTCCTGTCAAAATGTGTAGGTATATATAACGAGACTTCATTCTAAAAGTATCCGAAGGTTATCCGTAACTCCCTTATTAATGACGTTGTTTTATTCTCAAAATATGTATAAAATTATAAAAATATATTTCTCTAGATTTAGTTCATGATCAATCTATACGATTTTTTTTATCTAAATTGATATTTTTATCTGTGTCTATAGTTTAACCTATTTCTATATTTTAATCTTTGTAATGAATTATTTTTTGTATTGTAACAAGTCATTGCCTTATGCGCTTATGCCGTATTTATTTATTTATAAAAGGGGTACAGACAATTACAGTTTACAATTTTCATAAAAAGAAAACAATATTGGTTATTATTATGAGTGCTGGACGTCCAATTATGAATGCACACAATATTGTATATTGTGTAAATAAATTATAAATCATACACATAATGTACGCTTTTTTATTTATTGAAAACATACAGTCAATTTAGTAGGTTCATAGGACAAACAGGCTGTTATACAAAAAATTAGCAAAAAATGTATGATGAATATTACTGGTTAATACATAAATTGAAGAGAAACATCCTCAATAACATAATACTTTGTGCTGTAGAAGTAATTTGGAAGGAAATATCTGTCTGTTGACGAATTTCATGGCTATTTTAGGCTGTGTAATAAGATTTTATTCTCACCTTCATTTTTCTTTCCATCTTTACCCTAGAACAAAGTCGGCCTTCGTGGCCTAGTTGGTTGGGTATCTGACTGCTGATCCAATGGTTCAGGGTTCGATTCCCGGTGAAGACACAGTTTTTGATTATGTTTTCTGTCTGGATCTGTGAGACGATTAACATCGTAATACTCCAGAAAGTGGCAACTTGTTTAATAAAGCATCATCATAATATATAATGAATTGTTCTATTGATCAATTTATTTACTGTGTAACACCGGCTTAGAATAGTGCTTCCACTCTTTTCGATTATCATCGTTTTAGGATGTACCATAAAAGTGAGGTAATCTAAAATACAAGAAGCAAAACAACATCTCATATGGCTCAAAAATGAGGTTCACCACCCATTCTGACTGTTGCTTTTTCGTATGTGAGACGAGAATGGTATGTGAGGATACACGCATGTGTCGTGCTTCCTTTTAGGAGGTAATGCACACCCGCACACCTGTCACTGATTACCCCACATTGTGGGATATTCCGTGATGGTATAAAAAATAATTTATTTTCTTTTGTAGGTTTCTTTATCATGGCCCTAACTAAGGTATGTCCTCAAAACTTTTGTTAGCTAAATATAATATAGGTATACCTACAAAAAATAATTCATAATACAGTTAGAGAAAAAAAAATACATAAATTATATGAAATCAGGGGGGTAAGTCCCGTCAAACGGTGAAATCAAAACCCTCTCGATTATCCATATCATGGATATAATTTTCATATGCAATTCTATGATACCTAAACATATCATAATTATTTCCATATGATAACTATTTCCATGATATGGTTAATCAAAATGGTTTAGATTTCACTGTTTGACCAGACTTGTCCTCCCTCCCCCCGTTATATTGTGAATAAAATCACTATTAAGTACTACAAACTTCGTGGAAAACAAGTCCTATGTCAAAATATTATAAAATCAAAACACAAGCCCCAATGTCGTTCATGAAATAAAGGCGTGATATCAATATTTATTAACACGTCAATATTTTTAGAAATCTAAGAGAAATATAAAAAGTATGTATGTATTTATGTCGTAAAGAGATCATAATTTAATTACTATAGGTTCAATCGTTAAATGGAAATTGCATAATAATAAATAAGGTAAAATAAACCTTTTCTCATTTGAATCTCATTTAATGTTTCTAAGGAAATAACGTATCGCAGGTAAACTAATTATTTCCGCACATTCTGTCACTGGATAATCTTTGTTTTACAGCTTTCGATAAATCGTGTCTCTATTTGATACGGATTAACGATTAATCATAAAATGAAAACAAATTGGATACTGGAATATATTGCTGGAAATCAAATCACGTAATAGAGAACTTATTCATTAACGTTCGGCAATAATATATTGAATTAACTGATATTAGATTGGCCAATAAAGCCTAAATAACAAAACAACTGTCTTTTATTACAGATATTATGCCAACCTTTTTAATGAAATGACATAAATACAGATAATGTACCTAATATTACGCACAATCACGAAAAAAATATATTACTTCATATCAAAGGTACAATATTCTTATACATGGTATAATAAATATTCAAATGGTACGAATTAATTTGATAGAAAACAATATGTACGCAAATTCAATCTTATTTAATATATGGATTATCAGGCAATTATTATACTAAAACGAGTGGGTTGTAACCAACGCTAAACTCCTCACTAACAATTCATTCTATAAAGTATTCAAATTTTGTATGGAAAATGAGTTTGTTAAATTATTTTTTTATTTAAATATTTTATTACGAAAACTTGATAATTCTTTAATGCCATTTTATGAAAGTGATGTCCTTTTTGCCAATATGAAAATAAGAATTTCAAATTTTAAGTTTCCTGAGAACTTTTTTATTCATGTTTAAATTTAAACAGATATATATTTATATTTTCACTAAAATATTGGAAAGTATAATCAAGGACTTTCAAGGCACGTGAAAGTAAACAGATTTTTTAGATTCTTTTTAATTTATCTAATATTATTTGGTTCTGATTGATTGGAAGAAATTGCCTAATGGCAATAAGTTCACCAGTGTGCATTATATTTGTTTATATTACGTACAAAAACATAAATAAATACATAATAATTTTTATTTATAAATTTGTCATTGCATCGATTTATGTTTATAAAACAAATATTTACAATTATAGATGAAGTTCCTACCTATGTATTTTTGATAAATCATTTTTTTTTATTTGAAACTCATATTAGAATCTTGTGTGCAAAGCAAAACATCAAATATTTGAATTTGAATGCCCAAAATAAATATGCGCTTTATATGTAAAATGACCACCAAATATAGTCGTCTACATAAACAACACGGTACAAAATGAAAAGGTGTTGGTTCCTTATAAATATTTGGGGTAAATGGAATTAAAACATTTACCCAAAGCTCGGGGGAGGGTGGTGAATCGAAGGGGTAAACGTTAAATAAATACACATAGATTTCAGGTTTTAATTTGGGGGAGTTATAAATGATGCAATCCAGAAATATTAATACCTACCCAAAATGTTGGAGGTTTTGAATAAATGATTTAAGTTTACAGAGAGAAATTCGATATAAGTCTACAGCCGAATTACGTTATCTACCCTTAAGTTTAATCAAATACAAAAAAAAATCACCTAACATTTTTCATAATGAAGAGATCATCACGGAATTTTTTAAGATAAAAAATATGAGAATAGAAAGGGAAATTTTGTGTATACATACCAATGAGTATAGCGATTCTTAAATATTGACCGATTGAAGAAATAGAAGCCATTATATTGAAGCTTATTTACCGTGGACTTATACCGTGGGTATTTGTAAAAAAAAAACTTAAACATATACATAGTTAGAACTCGAGTGCTTCGAAAATAGCCAATGTTTAATATCAAAAATAAATTGTAAAATAGATATAGAAATTATAAATGTATGCAATAAACAAACAATAATTAAACGATATAAAAGTTGAAAGGTAGCCGTTTTTGAAGAAATTCTATAAAATATTGATAAAGAGATTTTAAAAAAGTTATTTCTGGAGTTCATTAAAACCTCTACAGCATCCACTTATCTCCAGGCAACATTCGATCTCAAAGCATAGAGGAGGAGGTAGATCACACAGAAGGGAGAAGAAATATGAAAGTATTTTACATAAACCTGCAACCCTATTACATGTTTATACTACTCCGACTTGTGATAATAAAAATGGGATCAATTTGAATTCAATAATAAAATAAACATTGTTTTTCATTACTGTTTTGGGTAATACACGTGTCGAACTTCTTCAAAGCTAAAAAAGGCTTCTTCTTCGAGACCAATTTGGATTTAAATGGTCATATGTATTTAGTTTCTTAGAAATTCACCGAGTTTTATGAATTTATTTGTTTTAGTGATTAATGCAATAGCGGTCTTTTAAAATGGTCCAAAAACAAAAAAGTTTTCACATTAATTTCAGACCAGACCAGACCCCCTAGACAACGTGTCATTTAGCTCAAGAAAAGAAATAAGAAAAGATAACTCAATGTATGGAAGTTACAGTTGTCACGTGACTGGCAATTGTCACTTCCATACATTGAGTTATCTTTTCTTGTTTGTTTTCTTGAGCTAAATGACACGTTGTCTAGGAGGGCTGAAAAGAAAACTGAAAATAAAATTGTTTAAAAAAAGGAATGAACAAATAAACCAAAATATTTTTCACAAAATTCGATTACAATGAACGAACGTTTTCGCCGAGATGACTCGGCATTATCAAGGTCTAAAATTAAACTAACCGATTTAAACAAAAATAATCCACGACAACATGTACCCAGTTGGAGTTCTAGTGAATTTAATACTTTTGTATATTTGTTCATTAATTTTTCAATGTAGATTTTCACTCTGCTAACACATAAACTTTAGAAACATAAACATTGTTTCATTATATAAAGATAAAACGATTGCTTCATAGCAGTGTCCATGAAATTATCTAGAATTTAATTTCTTTTCATAGAAGTATTTTAATATCGGCGTATTTACCGGTACCTATAGTTGTATAACTTACGTGGTAATATCCCAAGTAAGATACAAAATGGAAGAAAAATCAATTGAAATTTACCCTTTCAATAACTGTTTCTTTTAGCGGCTGGAGGCACTTGTATGTGGGGAAATTTTCCAATTTAGCCACTTGATAATGTTGTTCAAGAAAGGGGATTATATTTATTAAATTAATATAATGTTTAAAAAGCGCCATTTTCGGTTATTTTTGTGATCTTGGTTGAGTTTAAAATCCACAAGGTCCCGATGTGATTTAGTAATATGATGACGGTACCCGATAATATTATATTGCTGACACAATAACTTCTTTTACCATATTCCATATATGCTTATAATGTCATATTTTTATATCTACCTTCTCCCATTCAGAACATCGCTAAGGGTGAATTTTGCTTTTTCCTATAAGACACTTATAAGGATATCCAAAAATATGATGAATCATGACATTTTTCATGTCGCGAAGATCGTATTAACAAATATTTTAATAAGACACAAAGTTTAAAACAATATTATCATTTAAACTGGAATAAAAATAATTAGTATTGTGTGGGACTCTCAGATACAAACTATGACGTCATATAATATATGTATTATGTACATGTTCCCTTTCTTTTGTTTACCTAACTTTTATCTTACATAATAATGTGCGTTTTTGAACTCCAGATAGTGCGAGAGATAATAGAGAACCACGGCTTGGTGCCAGTAATCTAATCTCTTCCATTACTCTTTTATGTGATCTAATAACTCAGATTTCACTGTTTATTTCTCTGTATTATTTTTTAATTATTTATTTTGGTGTTTTTGCACTCATTAACTTGTAACCTAAAACCAAATTAAATGTCACTCAATACTATTTTTTTCTTTCAATAGATCTATGATATTTTTAACAGTCATGGTCTTGGGATCTCCTTTGTGGTCCTCTTATATTCCAAACATCAGATTTTGTATTACAAATATGTTTGACCGCACTACCCCAGCGTTTTAGTTTTCATTTTATAAACAACAACCTTTGTTTTCTTATATACCTCTATATATATATATATATATATATATATATATATATATATATATATATATATATATATATATATATATATATATATATATATATATATATATATATATATATATATATATATATATATATATATATATATATATATATATATATATATATATATATATATATATATATATATATATATATATATATATATATATATATATATATATATATATATATATATATATATATATATATATATATATATATATATATATATATATATATATATATATATATATATATATATATATATATATATATATATATATATATATATATATATATATATATATATATATATATATATATATATATATATATATATATATATATATATATATATATATATTTCTTATATAACTAGATCATATTATATTGTTTTATCGCACATGAGTCTTGGTGATCTCATTTTTTCCTCATTAACCCTGCTTAAATATTGATTATTTATATTCTTCATAGATGCATGATAGTTCGCTTATCAATAAATATAAGACAGACCATATTGTTTAAAAATATGTTGATAGTACCTGCATATGTAGAGCTCAGTTAATAAGCCCTTCATTGGTTCCGTATGGAATACCACCGTTCTTTTTATATGCTTCATATTTGGATTACCCTCATTTAGAAAGCGATCCTTGCTTTTGTTCGGTTATACCTTGTTTTTCATCGAAAAAATCGTAATTTCGTATGTATAATTTTAGAAACATAATTTGATGCAGTGAATGAAAAACTAATTTTTTTTTATCTAAATACATATTTAGAATGTTAAAGAAGTATTCTCAATTGAGGATGTATTGAGGATGGATGGATGGATGTAATAAAGAAGTATTGAGGATGGATGGATGGATGGATGGGGATGGATGGATAATTGAGGATGGATGTAATAAAGAAGTATTGAGGATGGATGGATGGATGGATGGGGATGGATGGATAATTGAGGATGGATGTAATAAAGAAGTATTGAGGATGGTTGGATGGATGGATGGGGATGGATGGATAATTGAGGATGGATGTAATAAAGAAGTATTGAGGATGGATGGATGGATGGATGGGGATGGATGGATAATTGAGGATGGATGTAATAAAGAAGTATTGAGGATGGATGGATGGATGGATGGGGATGGATGGATAATTGAGGATGGATGTAATAAAGAAGTATTGAGGATGAGACAATTGATCATGTATTTTTTAACTGTAAAAATAATTCCGCCTTCAAAAATATATACAAACAATTAATTAAAATCACTCACCAATCTCCACTTAATATCCAACATCTTTTGTCTCTTAATAATTCACGTGTACTGTCCGTTATTTCAAAATTCCTTTCATTGAATGACATAAATTTATAAAAAAATTAACTTCTCTCCTCTGACATGAAATAATTGGCACATAGCACTCTTTACAGGGTGAATTGCCTTAAACAAAAAAAAAAAGTATTCTCAATGCAGTTTTTTATCTTGCTTGTTCTTTATAGGAAACTAATCAAATTAAATAATAAAACAGAAACAGTACATAATTTCAATTAAAAATTATGAAAAACTCTTTGAAGTATACAAATATGTGTAGGTATAACTATAGGAAATCACTATATCACAATTATTTACAAGTCTTAATTAATTGAGATAAAAAATTTAGTAGTTTATCTGATAAAGTCCAATGAGGCTATTTTTGTTAGTGATTTTACATAAAAAACAAAATAAACTAATGGATTTTACCACAGTGAGTTTTTATATTACGATCTACAGCATTTTTTTTTCAATTGAAGAAACTGTTGTAGAGTAGCTAAGGGTTATTGTTATTTTACATTTGGCAAGGAATAAAATTGGAAATAAACAGGAAATTTATTACCACTTCACATAGGGATTTAATCTTCTGCCAACAACGAGACCTATTTTTTGCCGGCCACTTTTGAAGCAAAAAACGTTTTATATACAATATCTCCGTACGGGGGCAAAAGTGGTTATACTGGATGGTGTATAAAAAAGGGGTTGCCCCGTGTGGGGTTAGTTGGGACTCAGAGGGCTGGAAAAGCAAAAAGTCGCGGTCAAAAGATGGTTCGCAAATATTCAAAAATAATACATAAAATATTTTGAATATAATATAATTTGTCACTGTCAAAGTGATAGAATATAAGTCGTTCGATAAAAATATACAAGTTTTTTTTTTTTGAAAAAAATGAATATATCCTTGTTAAACAAGTACATATACATCTTCCTAGATTCCCTAAACTAAGCATAAATGCTTGTGCTATAGGTGAACGAAATCGGTCGAGGCAGGATTCGAACTCGCGACCACTGGATTACTAGCCCAGCGCGCTAACCGCTCTGCCATCGACCTTTTTTCCTAAAGTTGGACAAAGGAAACTAATAAAAAATCCAAATGTCCAAATAAAAAATTCGATCATAGAAATTTTCGGAATGAAACCGATCATCGTGTATTTTGAATTAAATGTTTAAAATTGAATTGAATTGTCGTTTTTTTTTAATTGAATGCAGTGGCACGATATCGTTCATCTATAGCACAAGCATTTGCTTAATTAAGGGAATGTATGAGGACGTACATATATATTTTTTTAATTAATTTATTTTTAATAAAAAATAATGAAAATTACATTTTCCCGCCAAACAGTAAAGCACTTTGTTGGCATGGATATGTAGGTACCTTTTCCAAGTACATATTCATTTCTTATTTAAAAAAAAATATTTTAATGAACGCGAAGATGAAAGTACCTAATTTGTTTTAATAAGAAATGGAAAAGTAAGCTACATATGAAAAAAAAATCTTGCCATATTTTTAGAAAATAATTGACGTTGTATACATCGACCTGGTTTTATCTAGGACCCTTTATATATTTTAAGGTACAATACGAAACATAACATTAATTTAGAATGCTTTTCAAGGCTGATTTTGTATTATAAAATGCTATTAAAATACGATTAATATTCATCGAAATCATTAGGTAGGTTTGTAATGAATTTTATTATTTGTTTTGTAGGTATTTTATAAATATGTATACATTAACTCTTGAAAAAAATATCGATATAAATATTCTTATCGTCGAATCTACTAAAGCGGAAAATGTAAAAATATGATATTACATGTTTTGGCACTCAATCTTATCGTGTTGTTTTGTAACTTCAATGTTATTTTAGTGTAAGTGACCATTTAAATGTGTCAGATATCAAATTAAAAATACAATTTATGCCATATGCATATGAAATAATGCGTAAATTTTTAAAGAAGTCTGCACCTACCTTTCTTAAAATATTCAGATAAATAATCCAACTGTCGATTTGTTCAAGAGAATTTATTTCTCTTAACATATCGGCAGTATGTCAAACCAAGATCCGTGAGATTTGTATGACCATGTCTATATTTTACATGTTTTTAAACATTCAAATAAAAAATCACCAACTTAAAGTCTTTGCAGCATATATGTTGTCTACATGGATTGACTCGGATTCGGAGTAGAACATTAAGTGTGTGTGTGTGTGTTGTGTGTTGTGTGTGTGAGTGTGTGTGTGTGTGTGTGTGTGTGTGTGTGTGTGTGTGTGTGTGTGTGTGTGTGTGTGTGTGTGTGTTTTCCTTATAATTGTTGATACACTTAATGCACAGAGCTCAAATTTTCAGAAAATATAAGCCTACAAAACTTTTATACTCAAAATTTTGAATTTTTGTCCCAGTCAGGGGTAATCAGTAATTAAATTTTAATTTCATTTTTCCATATATCACAGAAACCTTATGTATATAAATATTGACAATTTATAGACAATTTTTATAAATATAGACAAATGTAATATCACATTTTTTCATTAGGTATATGTTCCAGGATTTCTCTAACTGTTTTTATCAAGAAAAACTTTTTTTGTGACAAATTTATGTGTTTACTGCCTATACTTTCAATTGTTTTTTTTTTAAATATCGAAAAATCCCGAAACTCTTCAACTAGATAATTATTTTATTTAAATACATCATTGTTGTAGTGCAAACGATTTTTTTTAAACAATTTTGGTAAAAATTAAATTGACATCGTTTCATACAATTTGTATAGCAGTATAGTATTAATTTGTATAGTATTATCTACGGGGACTCTCAATAGTTTGATACTTAATTTCATACATACCATCAAGCTGTTTACATATTCGGGGTTGGAAAAAAGACCTACCTCCACATTATTATAACTTGACACACATGTTTTTTATAGGAAACAAAATATCTTAAAATATTCAATAATTTGGATTTAAAATGTCAAATTTTCACATGATTTTCCTATTTGGAGAAGGCAAAGAGAACCAAACATCAAACTTCTCTCTCTTGACATAAAATTTATCTTATACTTTATAACGTTTTCGAAGCTGACCGCTTCTTCCTCCGGACAAACTTATACTGATTATAAGTTTGTTAGGAGGAAGACGTGGCTAGGTTTGAAAACGTTCGACCAAAAATACTAATAATTCGTGGTTTATACAAGGTTCTTACATACATATTTTTTTTATTTATTTATAATTTTAAAATGTGCCACAAAGTGGTAGCAAAATCAAATGAAGATACTATTTATCTCTTAATTCACAATAATAATAAAAAAAAAATAATCGTATATTAGTACATTCCATTTTTTTAATTTTTTTTATACTTCTTGAACCTCTTCAACTAATGATTTTTTTTTTAGTAAAATGAATAATGCATATTTATTTATTTTATTTATTAAACATCCTTTTTTAATAATATTACAAATAAATTTACAAATTACATAATGATATACTATGGTAAAATTGTTGCATAACTTCTTCAAAAAGATTAAAACTTTGTTCTTGATGAGGGAATCATTTTATATTGGATAATACAATAAATACATAATTATACATCGGTAAAAAAAATAAAAAAAAACAAATAGGTATATATAAAAAAATAGAAAACGGGCAATTCGAAACAAGTTTGGTCATATCAATACATACATCATTACATACACCAGTTTAGATTGTAAAATGTGTTTACAGTCCTTGTTTGAACTTTTTAAAATCATTAATCTCATCAGGATTGATTTAGTAATTTTGTGAAACATTTATTCATTCATACCATCACGGCATATCTCACAATGTGGGGTAACCAACGAAAGGTGTGCGAGTGTGTATTGCCTTATAAAAGGGAGCACAACACATCTGTGTACACCCACACACCAGTCTCGTCACACCAAAAAAAGCACTACATTCAGAATGAGTGGTGAACCTCATTGCTGAACTATGTCAGATGTTATTGTTGCCTGTTGTATTAACGATTACCCGGCTCTTACGGGACACTCGAAACTGTAAACAAAATGTTATAACTATATAAAAAGAAGGTATTATATTTCCAAAAAAAAAACTAAACTAAATAAAAAAAAATTGGTATCCTCCGTTTCGAAAGCTCTGTGAGGGTAAGTCTATAGGGCGGGACGAGCACATGTGTTTCAGCCCATATTTCATCACGAATACGCCGAGTCAGGAAAGAAAACTTTGATTATTTCCATCCATAAGAGACGCCGCCAGATTTGACACTTGTCACCTTGAAATCAATCCTCTTATAAAATAATGCAAACGTCCTTGCGGCAGTCTTAGCAGGCCTTCCAGATTTATCTACAAACTTTTACCTGTGGGAGAGTCATGCATTATTTATCAAGTTCTTTGTGCGTGAAAAATATTGGGCAATTTTGCGCATCGTTCCGAGATCAACCGTGGATGTGATAACTTTTACGAGAGAACCTGGTGTATCCAGTTGAATAACACATTTGACGATGGAAATGTGATTCTAAAACTTACTCGAGAAGTTTGGCAAACTAGAACTAGAACATCAGTGGAAACATAGCTGGTTTCATGAAACGAAAAAAAACTCACTGACGGCGTTGACTATGTAGAATTCCATAATTATTATAAAAAAGTATCGTTTTGCTTCTATTTTTTTTAAATTCTCATTCAGTACGAGTGGTGAAGGCTTTTTCAATTGATGTTGCTAATACTTTGTCGCACATTTTAAATTTTTTAAATATATAATACCATATACATACAATTACTTTGTAACCACGAGTATTTTCGGTCCAATGTTTTCGAAGCTAAGTTTGTCCGGAGGAAGAAGCGGTTATATATTTTTCTTTATTTATGAATTACAACCAGTTGAAAAGACCTCCACGGGGCAAAATGGTTGTCTTGAGCGAGAAATAAAAATAATGTTGAAAAAAAAAACATTGTTCATTCCATAATTATTAAACAAAAAACAATGTTTTTTGTTTAATAATTATGGAATTCTACATAGTAAACGACGTCAGTATGAAACAATTAAAAATAAAAATATTTCGTTTTACCTACATATATATCGGCCTTCGTGGCTCAGTTGGTTGGGTATCTGACTACTGATCCAAAGGTCCCGGGTTCGATTCCCGGTGGAGACACAGTTTTTAATTGTGTTTTCAGTCTGGATCTGTGAGACGATTAATATCGTAAGTCTCCAGAATGTGGCAACTTGTTATTGGGTGCGTGTAAAATTAATATTTGACATAGTACCTGTTAGTTGCCCGAAAAATAATATATAAATAAATAAATAAATATATATAAAAAATTAATAAGCTATAGAAAAAACAGGCTTTAATAATAAAAACGACTCGCGTGAGCGAATTGATTTATAAATTCAATGGAAATCGGTTGCAGGAAAATACTATCAGCACCTTTTTATTTAATATTAGGAATAAGTTGATTATATATTCGCATTTGATCACATTTTTCAAATATATTAAATTTCTCAACATTTTACTTATGTAGTTGAAATTTTTCGCGTTAAATGTCAACTCTGACAGTTCATCCGATCTTGGTAAGGTGACCTAAGGACAAGTGTGAGATTGATTGTATTATAAAACTCTGATACTGAAAATGGAACACCGTGAATCACAAATGATATCCAAAATCTTCTCGTTTTTAAAATGGTTATTTAATCGAGAAAGTAGCGGTTGAGTTTATCAATATCTTTATAGCACCCGACGCGACGTAATGTCATCGGGGTTAATTATCCAAATTAATGAATTTATTAAGTTTTCAACTGAACAGCGGTGAAATTGAATTCAATTTGGTACGTATTATTAACTACACCGATAAATTTTAATCCATTTTCAATTGTAAACGTCTAATGGAATTTGTGTGTTACATTTTTATCAATCAATAAACTTTGATAATGTTAAATTGACGCCACAAATTCAAGGATTGCGCGGAATCTAATCTATGACATTCCATCATAATGGAGTATCGCGGTATCGTTACTTATTTTCATGGACTAATTTAGCAGCTGTGTATTTTTTTTAAATGTATTTGGTGCAGTTTAAATTCCAAAGTGTCAGTTGTCTGCATCGCATTTAATTCATGTGGTAAATGATACAAACAAATTTGTCATTATGTAGGTACCTATAGTAAAAAATGAAACCCTTCTTTTTACGACGGTTATATGAAACGACCCATATGGCGTTTCATTCAAAGCTTTACACTGTGTATATCAATTCACACACAACTACTTATGGCAAATTGTATATCAATTCACACACAACTACTTATGGTACTTGTAGTTCAGTTTGTAAAATATGTGACTTCTGAGCCAAAGCACCCGAATTCAATTTTAAATGCAAACACAGTTTTTCAGTCTTCAAAAGTATAGAAAACAAATTCGTATGATTTTTACAAATGCCTTTGTTTGAACGATGGACACGTATAATAATTTATATGTATACATAATAATATACAATCAGGCCATGACTATTTGGGGAAGGCAGAGAAAGCAAAGCGCCATTATCTTCTTGTTTTGCTTGCTATGATTTACATATATGACATATTTGTACTTTAGATTTCTATCTTATAAAATTAACAAAAGGAAAAAACTGTGGTAGCTAAGTTATTACTCGCGTAACTCTTATTCTGAGTTTGATTCTCCACAGGCGAAGTTTCATAACATTAAAACAATACTGGATAGTTTGGATTTATGCAATTTATGTTTTAATTGCTTTTTAATTATCTCAATAGAGACGAAGTTGGAATATTTACTGTAGGAGAACCGGGAAATCAAGGCACCTACAGGGCTTACGACCTGTCATCGGCTGGTTTACGTGATCACTTTATGCGCTTGCGCAACGTTCACCAATTATGCCTCTTTAATGAGATCCCTTTCAATTGAATTGATAGGTGGGATAAAGTGATCACGTAAACCAGCCGATGGCAGGTCGTAAGCCCTGTAGGTGCCTTGATTTCCCGGTTCTCCTACAGTAAATATTCCAACTTCGTCTCTATTGAGATAATTAAAAATCTGTTAAAAAATATCTTTGACTCCCGACAGGGAAAAAAATCCAATGTTTGCGCATATGCAATAATAAAAATATTCGGTTTTAATTGCTTTGGTCATAAGAATTCAGGATACAATTTGCAAAACGTTATGATGTTTCCCACATGTACCTACTAAATAAATAAAACAATGTATGCGGTAGGTACTCAGTTCTCTCTGCCTGCCTCAAAAGGGTCATGATGTGATGAAATATACGTGTGTACGTTTATTACAAGGAATATTAGTTTTAAAGTTATGTTTTTGTAAGATTTATGCTTATGGATTTTGTATCGCGTAAATTAATGTAGCTGGGGGTCATTAATTTCACGAATGGAGTGCAAACGTTTTAATTTTATTGTTGAATTAATTTATCTGTATTTATATTTAATTTATGCATATTGCTTACAGTGTATAATTAGAATCGACGTAACATGGGATTGGCTACAATTACGTCTGTATAAGTTAGCAAAACACACGCCAGAGGCAATAAACAGGTCATTTATAATACAGCCTCCGATACAGGCCAATTGGAATATCTTCCTTAAGATGATTATCATCGATCTTCCGACAGAACCATATTTTTAGATTATTGGTTCTCCATTACAATAATATATAGGAGTATAATAATTTTACAGTTATATTTTTGTATATTATTAAAAGTTTAAATGGGTCTGTGACGAGCGGCTAGTGCTCTGTGTTAGGAAAACAGTGGACGCTGGTTCGAATAGGAAGGTACTGCCTCGACCGATCTTGTTCCCTTATAAAATACAAGAACTAACATTGTTTTGGGAATGTATTTGTTCTGAAGGAACATCATCATTGTTTATTTTATTTACTATTTCATAAATAAAGAGATGTTTAATTATCTATAGACAATGGTTATGTAAATTCTACTCTACGATTTCATCCTGTCGTATTTTTTTTCGAAATTCTATAATTTCAGTACCTAATATTTAGTGTCATATAAAGAATGAAAGAGTTATGGCAGGAAACAGAGTGAATGGAGCACTTAGACCAGTTATGAATGATCGCAACATATCAAGAGACGCTAAAGTTGCCATTCATAACGCAATCGTAGTGCCAACCCTGACGTATGCAAGTGAGACCTGGACATGGCAGAAGTCGCACGAAAGCAGAATAAATGCAGTTGAAATGAGATCGCTTAGAAGAATTTGTAACAGAACGATGTATGATAGAGTTCGGAATGAAGATACAAGGAAAGAATGTAAGATAAAGAAAGATGTAATTAACAGAATGAAAGTTAACACATTGAGATGGTTTGGCCACTTGGGGAGAATGAACGAAGAACGCCTGACGAAGAAAATATACAAAGCTGACAGGAACGGAATAAGAGGTCGCGGGCGCCCAAGAAAAGGATGGCACGACCATGTAAACGATATTTTGAAAGATGGAAATGTAAGAAGCATGAACAACAGACGAACATGTATAAGACGATGTATGACTGTTGATGAGGCGATGAATGTGTGTCAAGATAGAAAAATGTGGCGTTCGGTTCTCTCTGCCTACCCCGTGAGGGACATGGCGTGATGGTATGTATGTATGTATGTATAAAGAATGTCTACATTAAAAATACATACGCACTGTAGATTAAATGAGCATAACTTAACTAGAAACCTTGCATTGGTCTATATCTTACATTTTTTTTTTCTTTTGTGTATCTATATATCCTATTTTTCCAGTCTTTTTTAGTTAAACTAAGTTGTATACATTAAATTATATAAACTTAAATAGATACAATAACAAATTATAAGCTATATAAATCAGAATACAGAGTGATTTGATACTAGTTAAATTTCAACATGACATGTAAATTACTTTACCTTCTGTTGATATTTCTTCAAATTATTATTTTTCTTACCCTGTCATATATCGTTCTATTGCAGATTCTTCTTAGATTGCAGATTCTTCTTAGATGTATGACAGGGTAAGAGATAAGAACATAAGGAAAGAATGTAAGATGAAGAAAGATATCATAAATAAAATGAAAGTAAACACACTGAGATGGTTTGGCCACATGGGTAGAATGAATGAGGAACGCCTGACGAAGAAAATACCTATACAATGCGGATAGGATTGGATTGAGAGGCCGGGGCCGCCCAAGAAAGGGATGGCACGACCATGTGAACGATATTCTGAAAGAAGGAAATGTTAGAAGCGTGTACAATAGACGAACATGTATGAGACGATGCATGAATGTTGACGAGGCGATGAATATGTGCCAGGATAGAAAGATATGGCGTTCGGCTCTCTCTGCCTACCCCGTAAGGGCCATGGCGTGATGGTATGTATGTATGTATGTAATATTTTTAAAACCGGTTCTGATTATGTGCAACTTTTTCTATAAAATTTCACCTTTTGGTGGTTTCTCACACCCTTAGCATTTATCGCGTGACGAATTACTGCTACTTTTTTATAAAGTGGCATGTTCTTGGATAAAATATACGCAAGAAATTTAAATGTTTCATAACTCATAAAATTAAATCCGAACATGATTTGTAAAACTTAGGTAGTGTTTTATTAGCAATTACAAACAACTCTTTTTACACCGAATCAGTACAAATGAATTGCGCAATTTTATATATTTTTAAACCTATTTTTGAGCACTCTTTCTTACAAAAAAATTATTTGTTTGAACCGCTGGCCTTGTTCGAAACGACCTCTTCTTCCTCAAAACGGATGACAAAAAGTGCCCAACATTTTTTTTTCTTCTTATAATACACATTTTTTTTTGCAGAAAGAGAGGTTTGACCAATGACATAATTTATAATAAATATCATAGGGTTGACAGCCATAATCAAACATATAAAGCAGATACAACGGAAGGATACACATAAACATATTCCAAAAAATATGAATAATAAATTATTATTTTACCTCTTTTTGGTGAATTACATTTTTTTTTAAATATCAAATAATATAATAACACCAGATGTATTACATTAAAAAAAAGTATTATTGAATGTTGCATGAGTCGCATTAATGTTCAAAGAGTATATATTATTATATTACCTACGGATATTAATGTTCTTCCTAGATGATTTATAAGTTAGTGTAGAGAAGAGTTGTTTTTTTACTTTATAAATTGGTATCTACCTAAATATAATTACATAAAAATATGAACGGGGGCATACCAATAGTAAAATTCTTAATTTTCAGGTGAATTGTTACACATTATTCAAATATATAGAACTTTCAAAAATTACATAGATAAGGGAACTCATCAAGAAGGCATAATTTGGTGAACGTTGCGCAAGCGCATGAAGTGATCACGTAAACCAGCCGATGACAGGTCGTAAGCTCTGTAGGTGCCTTAAGTTCCTAGTTCTTCTATAATATCCCAACTTAGTCTCTATTGAGAAGTTGAAAAGTTTGTCAATAAAAACTATCTAAATATTCTGAAATTTTGGACTCTGTGCATTAAACGGATTATAAGTTATAAGGGGGGGGGGGACACACAGAGACAAACAGACGAACATACACACTTAAATGTTCTACTCCGAATTCTGAGTATATCTATATTTAGAAAATACAGATGGGTCGATGGCAGAGCGGTTAGCGCGCTGGGCGAGTGATCCAGTGGTCGCGAGTTCGAATCCTGCCTCGATCGATTTCATTCACCTATAGCACAAGCATTTATTTGCTAATTTTAGGGAGCGTAGGAAGATGTACATGTACTTGTTTAACAAGGACATATTCATTTAAAAAAAATATATGTCCGAAGACTCTAAGATAGTGTTTTTTGACTTCAAAGTGAAAAAAAACTATGATAAATCCCAATGTCGTCCCAAGACGGATCATGAATGGTGCACCGGGGGGACGAAGAAAAGTTGGAAGGCCGAAGCTTCGATGGCTGGACGGAGTGGTGAAGGATGCGAACAACATCGGCGTCCATAACTGGCGCAATGCGTCGCAGGATCGACAGTCATGGAGGCGGGCTCTGCAGGAGGCTAAGACCCGACCTGGGTTGTGGAGCCACAGATGATGATGAATGATAGAAATAAGTAGGTATTTATTTACATAGGTACTACATGAATTTGGAACAAAATTGAAATCCTCCATTTTGGTATGTTTATTACATATAGTTATAAATTTTTTGTAGAAGTATATTTTGTCTTTGAAAAAATAAAAGAACGTCAATTTCACTTCATTTCATTGAGAATTGATTTATTTTGTGAATATTGTTGCATTAGTTAATTGTTTTATTAAATTCCAAATATTGGAGTATAATCTTATCACTAAAGTAAGTCATTGGTAAGTTATAAGAAAATAAGTATCAATATTTATACATAGAATTGTATTATAATTCTATGTATTTATATTAATTGATTTTTTAACGTATTTTCCTGCTCACATTTTCAGAACTGTGAGGAGATCAAAAATGATGTGTGTCCTCTGCCATAAATTTGTTCAACCTTATGTGCTAAAATTTTGGAACCCTTGGGCTAAAAAAGACGAAAATGGAGAAGAAAAACCATCTGAATTCCCGCTTATCTGTAAAGGTGGAGTATGTCCATTACCAAAGAAATTAAAGAAAAATACTAATACTGGGGTAGATTACAGATGGAATTAAGTATGCTGATGTTTTCAACACAAAATATAAATTATAGATAAAAAAATGATAAAAGATCTTTAATAACATTTTCATCACGGATTATTGTTCATACTTCCAACATATAATTTTATTTTGACGTGCCAACGTAACATGTAATTATAAGTAAGAGTTTTTGAATAATTTCACATACACAAAAGACAGTTTAAAATAATCCATTTGCTTAGGAGTGTTCACATACACCCCAGCAACCCAATAAATTATATTAACTAATCAATCATCAAAATACTCATAAATTATGTTATTCTTAAAGTAACAATTGAAATAACTGACATTTCCTTTAATCCTTTCCCAAATAAACAATCTTTTTAGATTATTTTTTAGTACCTTAACATTTTCTGATACTTTCAATACAATTTATATAATATTTTCTAATGTATAATTTTTTTTTTCTATTTTGCGACATTTCCCATATTTTCTACTTTATTTTAATTATTGACTTGAAAGGTTTGTTTCTCATGTTATGTACGTAACTACATTTGTTTCTCATGTTATGTACGTAACTACATTTGTTTCTCATGTTATGTACGTAACTACATTTGTTTCTCATGTTATGTACGTAACTACATTTGTTTCTCATGTTATGTACGTAACTACATTTGTTTCTCATGTTATGTACGTAACCACATTTGTTTCTCATGTTATGTACGTAACTACATTTTATTTATTTATCTCGCTTCTCATTTATTTATTATCTCTTTACAACCCACATATACATTACGTATGTGTTTTAATAAACATTTGTTAGTATTTGGCTTTTTTGTTTTTGTCGTGTACAAAAATATTTTATTTTTTCAAGATAACGTATTAAAATGCAAAAATTAATAATGGGTTATTATATATTTTACTTACAAAAATCTAATATATAGATAAAAACATACACATAAATTACTATTAAACAAAACGATATCATAAATAAAAACCGTGTGTAAAAATACACACATCATTTTACCTTTTAAACTTGTCACACTAAATTTCCACTCGACACGTTGAATTAACACTTTCCCTGGGATAGAATAGGACATGAGGGAAGGATGAGATGAGATAGGATGTAAAAAATAGTAGAAGAGTTCAATTTAATTTTCGAAACTAAATCATGTCGACAAGTTAGGGCGGATGTAATCAAGCCGCTTCCCCTGACCCCGTTGTGTTACATATAGGTAGGTAGGTACCTATATAATATGTATGAAGGTATACGAGTAAAAAAGGGTAGGTAGTGCAAGGTTTTTGTTTGTTTGTAGTTTGCCACCTGCAACAGCAGGGATCGTCAACTCAAACTGTGCATGAAAATGTTTAAACTATCCTAGTCAAATAATATTGACCATACAATGTTAATCAGAGACTGAAGTGATTGTAGAATTCTTTGCTACTTTTAAGCTCCACGAACACAAGTCTGATTTGAAGACCTCGTAAAGAGGCGCGTGGGGCGACCAAAGTATCTGAGATGACGGGGTGATATCAACCGATACGTTGGCACGTCCTGGTGAGACTTTCGTCCAGGAATGGACGGGAATAGTCTGAGAAAGAAGAAGTTAACTTTGGTCATGCTCTAGAGGTGAGAAGTACCTACGAAATACTTCAGATAGGCATTAAAGGAAACATTGAGGACCGCAGATGGGTCGGAAGGATGAGGCTTTCCTGGCTCCGAAGCATTCGTAGGTTTAAAGGATATGATGAAGCTGTCCCAGTGATAATCAACCTCATGGGGACCTGACACGATACAAAAATATTACAGTTATCTACAATTTTGCAAGTATTAGATTGATAAGTTGCTTGGTTTGTTTAGAATCCGATTTCAAAACTATTGATTTCGGGTTCGATACCTGATTGAGACATTTTTTTTTACATATTCATTCAACTAACATACAAACAACGTCGGGTCGATTCCCACAAAGTAACCTACTTCAACCAATTTAAACAATAGTGCTTAAAAATATTCACTGCAACAAAGAGTGAATTTTATGTTTTTGACTGATTTTACTTCGTTTGGGGAGAAACTGATCTCCCATCAACAGGCGCATTATAACTAAAGCTAAAAACTCAAAAAAAGCGGTATTTGCAATAATAAAAAATACCAATGAGATTTATAACATCATTTAGAATACCTACCTATAGTCTCCCAAGTAACAAAAATCAGGTTTTATTTTCGTTAGTTTTGAAAAAGAGGAAGGTATCCATATTTCGCATACCATTTTGTTTTTAATGTGTAGAATTTGAAATATCAAACTTTTTGTTTAAGAATTTTACTTTATTTTCTTCTAAAAATAACCATTGATTTATATTACTTAAATAACATACTTTTAGATCCCGAAGCGATATAAATCCAATATAAAAGATGGATACTTGTTTTTTTTTTTAAATTTGCTTTTTTGGAGTAAACCAGATAATGGGGTCTTATTTCGGATACATAAGAATTTCAGGGTAATAATATTATGAAATTATAATTAAATGAAATTAACAATGCAGATACAGCATGTTCCTTTTTTGAGTATTGATAATAAAATTTAATTCATATGATTTTCAAGTGTAGACTAAGGTATCCCGAATCGTTCATAAAAATAAAATTTTTAAACCGATTTTTTTTAGATCAAAACAATTCCTATCATTTTCATATTCGCACGATTGACTCTCCGAAACCAGGTCTTTACAAAAAATATTTACGAATCAACTTGTGAAACTAACCTTAAAATCGTTTATAACAATTTGACTCGACACTTGAAATACAGTATATGACCTTCGTTTTACACTTTACAACAAAGTATTAGAACTCAGCACTTGTCTTTCAGCTGTGTTCGAAGTTGACATCTTTCATAATTCATTTTTCGCGATATTTAAAATTATTCTTTGTTCGTACATTAGAATCGAACGTTAGCGACGAAAAGACAAATTAAATATGTCGGCTAGAGCTACCGCTGATTGTGGTCAATTGACCAGTTAACAAATTATCACGCTTTCCGAAATTAAGGTACCATCCGAAATATGGATAAATTCATGACGAGTTCAGGCTTACTTTGTATAAAAACATATTTAAATTCTTGAAAGTCCGGAAATTCATGTTGTAGTGTACCTACTTGAGAAAATAAATGGATAAAATAAACAGACCAAGAATCTCAAATTACCTACTTATGAACTGAAACAAACAAATTAATAAAGATGGTCGACCCCATGCACTTACGATAAGAAAATATTTAGTTCAATACTTTTTCGCGTCTCGGGGAGTTCATGTATGGCGCGGAGCACTAATTATATCGGGAAAGTAATAAGTATACCATATAGGTACCTACTTTTATTTACCCATATTACAGGAAAATAAAGATATCGTCGCTTAAGGTCTAACACCGCGTAGGTCAATATCGGCAACTTTACAGTAGAACAAAAAAAAACTATTTAAAATTCTTATAACATGTCATTTAAATATACTTTCTTTTGAAAATACTAATTAATCAATTTTTTACTTTATAACGGTTTATGAAAATATTTTTTTGAATGGTTGGTTCGAGAATTAATAACAAATATCAACCAAATTCAATTCAAAATTATTTGATATATTTCAGACAAGTTTATCAAAATAATTTAAACTATGCGTGAAATGAATTAGGGTACCTACCAACACTGCAAATCCTTCCATAATCCTGTTTCTCCACACCCACGACCATTCCACCTGATCCCACCAATTATCATCCTCGAATAAAGCTGACTATTATCCTCATTCCTTTTTTTCTTCTTCCAATCCCCCAATCCCCCATTCTTTCCCCAATGGACGCATGTGTTTCATATAGTTTAACATCATTATAACATAATGTAGCATAATAAAATTATCCTTGCTTACGAATCATCAAAAGATCTATCGATTCTCAGAAATTAGCGACTGTATTATTTTGAATATACACGAAAAACGATTATGTTATATTATGTTTACTAAATATTATGCCAGTTTACTTTGAATCGACTTTTTTTATAATTAATTTCATCTGGATTATGTAATATGTATATAAATAGATTAATTAATGATTTCTACGTATTTTTTTAAGTTTTATGTTTCACCATTTTCAATGTGTAAGCTAAAGGACTAATTTTAAGTTATTTTTTTGCAAACTGAAAGCGCCCTTGAGATGACCACGGTTGTCACTAAACGGTGCTTTATAAATTGTCCTTATTATTATTATTATTATTACCAATACATGATCGATGGCAGAGCAGTTAGCGGGCTGGGCTAGTAATCCAGTGGTCGCGAGTTCCCCGATTTCGTTCACCACAATTTATGCTTATTTTAGGGAACGTAGGAAGATGTATATGTACTTGTTTACATATTCATATAAAAAAAGAGAAAATAATAATAATTACAGTTAATAATAATAATACAAAAAATTAGAAAATACACCGCTTTAGGTAACGATAATAAAAGACTTTGGCATTCTCGTAAAATAACAATATTTCCGTTCATTATTTCAGCCACTGCCATTATTCCAAAATCGTTAATCCGTAATTTAGAAATTATAAATTTATCGAAAAACTTAATATTCAAAATGCAAAAAACGGTAATAATGAATACATGTAGAATCGTTAAAGATTTTTTAAACGTTAATATTCGGGAATCAGCTGGGTTGTTAGGTAGTATAGAGACCTCCTCAGAACCTAATCCTTTGATATGTTAAGTATAATAAGTATCTGGATGGGTAAACTATTCCCAATTAAAAGCTTGATGATGCGTTTGTTGCATTTTATTTTGCTCTTTTAAATAATTTACGCATTGATCTGCCAATTATTTTGAGGAAGTGTATAATGGTAATAATAATAATTGTGTATTATTATTTGAAGTGCTTAATTGTTATTAATATCCTTAGTAAATCGGCCAGGGCCATAAAAAAAATTAACACTTCCTTGCACCTTGCGCAAGTGGCGAGTTTATTTCCGTATGGCAATTTCTTCCAACTAACCAGTGTTTCCACCCTAGTTAAATAATATTTGCGTGAGAAATAAATTTAAATAAATTTCTCCTCTGCTGGGAATCGAACCCAGGACAGAAACCGAACGGCTTACCACAGTTTGGGAGAGATTCGAGAGAAGAGATTCGATCCCGCATCCACTGGATTTCCAATACAGCGTAGTAGTCGCTCTGCCACCGACCCATCTAAAATCTATTAAAATACATGAAGCGAAAATATCGGACCACTTTTTTAGTAAACTGTGCGCAGGGACAGTGGCGACTCTATATAAAGTGCGTTGGATCAATTGCACTACCAATTTTTAAATGATGTATTGTAAAAAATAATATTTAAATATGTTTTAAAAATAATATTACGCTTTACTCTATTGCTGTTATTTTTTTTCCAAAAAAAAAAAAATTAGTAAACACTGTCCATATACTTTATATCTTCGCGATCGATATAATATTATGTAACTACCGCAATACAAATAATATTATTAATTTAGTACTGCGTGCGATATTCATTACGCACCGAGTTATAATTGTCTATTGTATAGCGTATGTATGAACAGACAGAGATAATGAAACATTACTGATGCATCTCACGTGTTATATAAAATGTCCGAGATATATTATATGTGAATAAAAATCATATACTATAGAACAGATTTTTGATTCTATTTGGAATACGGAATTTGGGAGTTTTAAAAAAAATATTGATAGCCCATTCTATCATAAAGAGCTGATGACAGTGCTTGTTGTGTCAGATATTTACAAAGTATTTTTTTACAAATAAGAAATATATTCTTAAAATAGATATTTGTCTATACATAATAATATTAGAAAGCATAAGAATATAATACCTAGCAAGGCATGAAGGTTTAAATCTTCCCCTCCAATTATATGTTCCCGTAAGCAGCGCACACGTCAAAACAGAGATCATTTTTCATATCGAAACATAATAATTATATTCATACACCTCTTTCTTGTACAAAGTACAAAGATATTGCAACTTATATTGAAACATTTTAATGGTTCATTCACTGAAGCCACTGACGCAATATGGATTTATGAAAATAAAACGATGTGTATGTACTTACTTACAAATGAAAAATTATTATAAATGAACTCAGTAATGTTTCATTATTTTGCCTTTTTTAACGATACAGTCAGTGTCTTTAATAATAAACTGAAATTTTTGTGTTTTTTTTTCCTTGTTTCCACGGAATTATACTATAAGGTGACAAATTAACTGAATTCAATGTTATCTTTGTACGTAGGTTATTTTTAAAATGCACTGTTGGTTGTCAAGATTTTATGATAAAATTGAGGTTGACCTAGCGCCACGTGTGGAGTTGTGTGACGAAAGAGCTTAGAAGTGCACAATTGAATGAGACGATGACACAAAATAGGGAATCATTGATGAGAAAAGTACGCAGAAGCGATCTTAAATAAAAATAAGTAAAGAAGATGAAAAGAAAGACGATAAAAATATACGTTATTAAAAAAGAGCAAATGAGTTTTACGCTCTGTATTAATTTCAGTCTTCTTGACAGAGAGATCACGTAATCAAATATTCATGCATGAAAATACTCAAATGTGTACTTACCTGTTGAAAATCACGTCAGATTAAAATTTCGACAACACTTCGCGAATTCGCGAATTACGTGTCATCTTTACATTTCCAAAACGTACTTAGCACACTGAGGTACATCTGAAATCTGAAGGTTTAGGGGGTAGAGAAGTGAGTAGTGAAAGGGTGGGTGTGGGAGGAGTGGTAGTAGATAAGGACGGAAGGGGAACGTACAACCCTTCATATTGAATAACCTCTCCAATCAATCCTAATCTTCAGAGTTCCAAGTCTTCCACGGTGTTACAGTGCTGATATGGAACCAGCGCAATTTCATGTCTAAATATAGGCGTAATACGGACATCGATACTACGAATTCAAATTACACCCATCCATACGTAATCGTAAAGATTTCTGTTTGATATGCGTTTATTTTGAATCAATTTTTTTATATGTAAATCACACATAAATTATATTTAAATTCATGTGTCTCCCAATATTTATATTGTAATCAGTTCTTTATTTAGGATAGGTTTCCTTTTAATTGTTCAGAATGCCGAGTTGACAAAAAAGTTTAATTTTTATTATTTTTAATTGCTTATTAACTAGGTCTTATGAGTATTTTGTCTTGAATCAGTATTTGATTTAATGCAACTTAGTATTTATTTATTTTATTTATTTATACATCTTCTTGTACATAATATAAACAAATAGAATTGCACACTGGCGGGCTTATTGCCATTAGGCAATTTCTTCCAACCAACCAGTAGGTAGTAGTGAGGTATTTTCTTGATTTTCAGGCACGTTACATGCAAGTTTCACAAAACTAAACATCAGTGGGGATATTTCTTGCTAATATCTTGATATTTATATGGATATTTTTCAAGGTAAAGTTGCCCATTTTTCAAAGCACATCTACACAATATGCCGGCTGTGAATTATTTTATAGACAGACCGCGACAAGCTAGCATATTGATGTTTATAACTGCTGAGCTATTCACACCTACACTCTTCCATCGGGATATGTATTCATTCATTCATACCATCACGGCATATCTCACAATGTGGGTTAACCAGCGACAGGTGAAGGTGTGTCCAATGCCTTGTAAACGGAAACACGACATGCGTGGATCCAAACACACCAGTCTCGTTTCATATTCAATTCATATACTGATTAAAATATAAACTTATATCTTATTAGATTAATGTTTAAAAAAAACAAATTATTTATATAACTAAGTAATGGTATTGTATCATCGGAATATAATATATATAGTCACTAAATAATAACCTATCATTTTAGTATTGATACTAAAATAAATCTATTCAAATTGTATTAATCCTTTCTGCAATAATAATGATAAAAACAGGGAGAAGGATCCCACTGAAAATAAAGGGGGACATGGACCCATCTCGTCTGTAAAGGATCAAGAAATCATTATGAAGAAGATTGTTATGACTGCAATATTGATTATTTAAATGATGTGGAAGTAAATGATTTATTATTGTAAATCAAAAGTTTGACCTATGTTGGTATTGTACATCGCTTTTAATCGTGTAAATTTATATTTCCAAAATTATTTTATATATTTCTGTACTACATCTCGGGCAACTAATAGGGTCTAAATCAAATATCAATTTAACACGCACTTAATTACAATTTATTTTTCATTTTTTTTTACTCCAGGATTACTAACTGATATATATTATGATAGATATCAATTAAACACGTTCTCAATAACAAGTTGCCACATTCCTGAGACTAATGACGTTAATAGCCTCACAAATCCAGACTAAAAACACAATTACAAAAACTGTTTCCACTAGGAATCGAACTCGCAACCATTGTCTCAGGAGTCGTATCGGACCAATTGTGTGATTTAAGCCACAAATTGACAATTTGGAATGCTATGATATTAAACTTCTCATAATTCCAGTAATTGAAAATGAAAATAGGGTGAACAACAATTTCCTCCGCAGGAATCAAACACGGGACCATTGATACAGGAATCTATCTAATTGAGCCAAAAATACCGAAAATATATTGAACAATTTTGCACTAAAATAGCTTAAAGATCAATATAAGGCATGCTTTTAAACGGGTAAATTGATGTGAGCTCAAAGTATGCTTTCATACTAATGGGGTAGAAACATGCATATAATTTTCCCTTCAAATTACTATAGGTACCTATTTTTTACTATGTATTAATTTATAAAATTTACATTTGCTTCTATTATTTTTGCACTAAACTGTATAAACAGTTTGACAGTGCAAACTTCTCTCGTACACTGCAATTAAATAGTTATTAATTGATGTATCTTTATGTCTATTTTTGTATTGACGAGTGCTATAAAATAACACGCTATTAAAACATCCTTAAATATTACACTACGAGTCGTAGTAGGTATGTATTTATAAAGTCTTACAACCACAGAGATATATCCATAGATATTATAGAGGGCCCTCGACTTTCCCTCACTGGGGGCCTTCCTGTTGTTATTTTTCTATCAAACGCAAATAAAGGATCCACGTTAGGTAGGAAGTGGGGAGGATAAGACGATGTACCTATTGTATGATAATGCAAAAATATTTCGTATCCTTTGTCAAAGGTGGTTTGATTAATATATCTCGCAGCCGCAGGTATATTATATGGTAGCACCAGCGCCAGTTCAAATAAGATTTCCTTTAAAGTATTAAAAGAGAAAGTAATAAGTCACGGGTATTGTTGAGACGAAGAGGATTTCGATTCAATGAACAAATTAATCATGAAGAGAAGAGGGAAACGAGTAGGATCCGTGAAAACGATCCATGTGAAGTAATCAGTTTCATTTTAGGTATTTGGATTTTTTTAATATAAACAGTCCATAAATAAACTATGGTATTTGGATTTTTTTAATATAAACAGTCCATAAATAAACTAAGGTATTTGGATTTTTTTAATATAAACAGTCCATAAATGAACTTGATGAATTCATTGCAAGAAACGTTCGTTTGTTAATATTTCTGATTTGATGTTTCAGTAAACCAAACAACTAAAATCGAACAAAAATACTAAATGATATGAATGATGAACTCTTGCATATATACACTACATGCCCAAAATATTTTATCCACTTGAAAAGGTACATGATGAGGTTCGATGACGACGGATATGTGCTCTAAGAGCATGCTCTTTGAGTTGCTCGGCTGACGTAGGTTGGAACCTGCATCGTATTATGTACATATATTAGGTCCTTACATATGAAATTGGCGTTTTGTATGGGAGGAACATAAAGTCGATTTTTTTTAAATATAATATATTTATTTAATCAAACTATGTACCATTGCTATCTATGCACTTTTGCCATCTCATAGGTATTTCATCGATCTCTGTACTAAAAAACGGAGTTGAATTTTTTCCCTTGCAAGAAGTTATCCAAATTTCGTAAAAAATGGTAATCTGTTGGGGCAAGGTCCGGAGAGTACGGTGGATGTCTTAGACATTCCAATTGAAGCTCCTCTAATTTGGTAGCCGTCTGTTGTGCAGTGTGTGGTTTAGCGTTATCATGAAGCAGCAGTGGCCTAGAGCGATTAACCAGCCTCAGTTGTTTAGCAGTTAGCTTTTCCATCATGGTTTGCAGTTGCTGACAATAGACATCTGCCGTAATCGTCTGGCCAGATTTAAGAAAGCTGTAGTGAACGACACCAGCACTAGTCCACCAAACGCTCACAAGTAACTTTTTTGGAGTCAATTTTCGCTTGGGGTAAGGTTTGGCTGGTTCGGCAGGGTTCAGCCATTGCGATGAGCGCTTCCGTTTATCGTACAGGATCCACTTTTCATCACAGGTAATGATTCGATTTAAAATCCCTTCATTATTGTGCCGGTTGAGTAATGCAACGCAGCAGTCAACGCGCGTTTGTTGATTTGCTTCACTCAATTCGTGAGGTACTCACCTTTCAAGCTTTTTCACCTTCCCAATTTGCTTCAAGTGGATTAAAACAGTTTTATCACTAACACCGCAGCCTGCAGCTAACTCGGACGTGGTTTGCGATGGATCCGCTTCCACAATAGCCTTCAATTCTTCATTATCAACTTTGGTCTTCGGCCGTCCACGGGGCTTGTTCTGCAGGTCGAAATTTCCAGAACGAAAACGTTGGAACCAAAAACGCACTGTGTATTCTTTTGCAGCACCGTCGCCATACACATCATTAATCCTTAGAGCCATTTCTGCAGCACTGGTGCCACGGTGGAACTCATATTCGTAAATAACGCGATATTTCAAGTTTTCCATTTTATAAACTGAGTGACGTAAAGGTAAAAAACAATTCAGGAAAAAACAAATTAATTATAATTTTCGAAACACAAATATATGAGTAAATAGCTGTATAAATTTGAATTTCGAATTCCTAACCAAAGAGAAGATATTTGAGATCAAAGTTGCCAGTACGGCAAAACGCCAATTTCATATGTAAGGACCTAATATTAAAACTACCAAATACTGAACTCGTCAACCTCAGATAAACCCTGAGGGTTTTCGATGGTTGACAATATGTTATATTAAATATGTCAAAAAAAAAATCATAAAATTTTGCTTCACACAACATAACTATATACATTTTATAATTGACGAAAAAATTATCTGCGAAGATTTTTCATAATAATTTCACATCAAGTTGAATAATATTATTCTATCCTGAATAATTAGTTTATAATTTTCAGATATTTAAATGTTTTTGTGGTGATTGTTTGTTTTTTTTTTAATTAAAGCTGTAAATAAATCATATTTATCCAAAAGAATCAAAAATACTCGTAGGTCTTATGCATTTTAATTTATTGTTGAAAATATATTGCTGAATTTGTAGGTAGGTTCTAAAGGATATTTTGAATAAGTCTGAAAGTTTTTGAAACAAGTGAATTTTTACGAGTGTATTTTTTCCGTTTACACAATGGCCTCTTCGATGGCGTAATAATTCAAAGGGGACTAGACGAGAAGAATAAAAAAACACAACCTCTGGAACGCAGAAAACATCAAGTTTTTCAATAAAATCCTATAGCGTCGAGCAGTTGAAAGTTTTTTTTTTATATCTTCTAATACAATATGTAGAGTAGGTATAGGAACAAATGTTTCTTCTCCGTTCTCAGGAGAAACGGTTACTTGTGAATTCAGATATTTTCCATCCGAACGAGCACAAACAAAAAAAAATAAAAATCAAAGAGTTGAAGTGTTAACAGTCACAATGCCACGTGAACATTGCATTTTCAATGAAGAGCATATCCTTTTACTCTACATGGAAAACCTATCAAAATTCAAGTGGAGGGTACTAACGCCACATAGAGTCGTGAGACCAGGAAAACATGTTTTACTGGATTGAACAAAAACACTTCATTTTATTGCTGGGTAGACACCAAAGTATGTATATTTATTTTCATGAGGAATATATTAAATAAACTTCGTATCCGACAGTACAGTTTAGTTTAAGATATTGCGGCATTTAATATGACGTAGTTTATTCACAAAAAGACCAAAGTAAACAGCACTATAAGAATCGAGGAACAGACATGGCGTTATTCTTAATTGTAATTAATTTTCATGTAATCCGTGGAATTGATAAAAATTTTAACAACGCATCTTCTTAACGAATAGCTCTGGAAATCGTGTTCAGAATGAGTCAATTATAAAGGATTCGTGATAATATTTTTTGCTCTGTTATATTTGGATCCACACTGCAATCAAAAATTGAGTCTGAATTGAGCGATCGTGTATTGAAATTGATTGGATCAAGGAGTTTAAATTTTTTAGGGAAGTGAATATAATCAATAAAGTGGCCCTCTACGATCGTGGGTTAATAGTTTTTCTCCTAAATATGGTCCCCAAAGTATTAAAACTTTGAGTTGATTACCTACATTATAGTAATTTGGATAAATTATTCATATGTTTCTTTTGGTACCTAATTCTTTTCAAGAACCTTAGAACATCTTAATTGAGATGAATTTACTATAGAAGAACCAGGAATTCAAGGCACCTACAGGGCATACGATCTGTCATCGGCTAGTTTACGTGATCACTTTATGCGTTTGCGTAACGTTCACCAATTACGCCGTCTTATTGAGTTCCCTTGACCTAAGAAATGTCAATATTATTAGATTGCACTCAATTCAAGCGTGTAACTCGTGAAGTCCATCACTTCATATATCCAGAGAGAAAACACAGAGAGAAACTTGTTCTTGTCAGAAATCAAACCAGGGAAATCGTTTTTTTTTTCGTATATATTATTAGTTTATTGGTTCACGTTCTTCATCTTGTTCGTTTCATTCGTTGCTGAAGTTCGTGTCGTCCATTTTGACGTTTTTATTTACATATTCATTTATATGTAAATGCTCCTTTTAGATTGTTGTTATATTTATTTTTTGATTATGGGCGGTTGTATGTATGTAGTTTAATTTTTGTTACACAATATATTCCCCGATCTTCGAGTTGTTACATCAGATAAAAATATGTAAGATATTTTATTGCACGACTGAATAATAAATAATATTCACAGTTACCTACAAGTCAATATTCAATGGAAGCAATAACATCATGCCCCATATATTGTGTGAACTGAAAACACGAAACAGGCGTCATCTCGGTTTGAACCATATTTCATGCGTTTTATAGATTCCGTATCAACTTTTATTACACCCATTTGAAATGTATCAAGAAATAAATATATTGTTGTACGAAATGGGATTGCAGTGACTTTTATTTGAAGAGCATGAAAAGTGATGCGTCCGCCATTCTGCAGTACATAAATATTATTGAAATTTCCACTTTGCTAGGGTGTGAATAAACACAGAGTTGGAGGCTCGATGATTATACCTTACCGCATCAGAGGAATGTTGTGGCGCCACCGATAAATTATCAAATCGAGCACAATCATTGGACAAGAGACCACAAAATGGCAACGAATAATTTGTTTGAATATGTTTCCCATACACAGGTTCGTCTTAGTAGTATCCTAACATACATAGGTATATTTTTAATGTTTTGAAATATAAAGTTATATATTATGTAACAATTATAGTAAGGATTTGAAAAATAAATAGATGGATGGTGGAAGAACGGTTAGCGCTTTGGATTAGTAGTCCAGTAGTCGCGAGTTGGAATCCTGCCACGACCTATAGCACAAGAATTTGCTTATTTAAGGAATGTTTGAGGATGTATATGTACTCGTTTCAAGGACATTCTTTGTAAATTAAGAATAAATAAATTAAAAAAAACAGCAATTAAATTTCGTTCACCGATTTCGTTCACCTATAGTACAACCATTTATGCTTATTATAACGCTGACAAAATGAAACATCATATTTGAGGCAAAATTTATAAACATTCGAATAAATTTATTTACGGTTTATGGAAAAATAAACTAATAATTATGCTGAGTTATGTTTTCTAGTCTTTATACAATTTTATTAATAGCATGTACTTCTATTTCTTCAATGATTATAATTAGATTTATCTTTTTTTTAAGTTAAACTTTAAACAAATAATCTTCAAAATTATAAATAAATTATTGTATTTAAGCTTTAGTAAAATATCTTGTAATTGTAGCTTATAACAGGAATATTTTAAGGAAAATATAAGAAAAATTTAAGGTCTCGCACTGCGAGAACACTGCCTTCGAGGCCACAACTCAATCCTATATTTTTCTAGAAAAAAAAAACTCCAGCTATACAGCCTTTGATGTGCGAATTTTTAATATCATTTACATTGCGTAACTTAATAAAATAGATCTTTTAGAATTATTTTTGTTTTATCATAATTTCAATTATTTTACCACACAACGATGAAAGTAGGTACCTACAAACTTTAATTTATAAGATAAAAAGTTAAAATTTGACAACCAGAAACCCGTATAAACATCTTTATTCTAGATTTTTAAGACAGAATTTCATTTTGTTTTTCTAGACAGAAGTCAGCTCAAATAAGTGAAATTGTACAAGTCAACTATAGAAACACATTGGCGGCGTATTTTCTTTTGATTTTCACCATCGGAAGGGAAATGTTTGGGGTGTGTTGGTGTTCACAAGTCACCCTTAAATGAATGTGTGGACTAGGGGGACGGGTAAGTGTAGTCGGCCAGAAAGAGAAACATTCTCTGGACTGTGTAGGTACTGTGTATGAAGGCATCCCCGTAACTAGTGTATCATCCCTTGCACGAGAAAGGCGGATCTTCTATCTGTCGTTGAGGCAGAAACTTCAAGAGTCAGTATCATTATCGCCTTTGCATTCCCTCCGATACAAATACAAATCACACCGTACGTTAAATAATACAGTAAACACGTACACCGTGTATACATCAACATCATTTGTGCATAGAACAAAATTATTTTATCTATATCGCTGTTGTTAAAAAGCACAATAGATAGATGCTCTACCGAATTTAATTAAGGACATGCTTGGGTTATTTGGAGGAAACTGCATAATGGCAATGAACCTTGCATCTGCGAATCAACCACCACAGTTAATAAAGCAGTAAACTGATTGTTTGAACTTATCTCTTTTATTGTTGTTATTGCTGTGATTTTTGTATTAAGTGTATTGTTATTGTATTATTATATTTTTATTATTATTATAGTATTGTTCTTATATTATTGTTGTATAATGCAGCCAGTGGTGGATAAGTTATATTGCATTATTATTTTTATTATTATTATAGTATTGTTCTTATATTATTGTTGTATAATGCAGTCAGTGGTGAATAAGTTATATTGCATTATTATTTTTATTATTATTATAGTATTGTTCTTATATTATTGTTGTATAATGCAGCCAGTGGTGGATAAGTTATATTGCATTATTATTTTTATTATTATTATAGTATTGTTCTTATATTATTGTTGTATAATGCAGTCAGTGGTGAATAAGTTATATTGCATTATTATTTTTATTATTATTATAGTATTGTTCTTATATTATTGTTGTATAATGCAGCCAGTGGTGGATAAGTTATATTGCATTATTATTTTTATTATTATTATAGTATTGTCCTTATATTATTGTTGTATAATGCATCCAGTGGTGGATAAGTTATATTGCATTATTATTTTTATTATTATTATAGTATTGTTCTTATATTATTGTTATATAATGCAGTCAGTGGTGAATAAGTTATATTGCATTATTATTTTTATTATTATTATAGTATTGTTCTTATATTATTGTTGTATAATGCAGCCAGTGGTGGATAAGTTATATTGCATTATTATTTTTATTATTATTATAGTATTGTTCTTATATTATTGTTGTATAATGCAGCCAGTGGTGGATAAGTTATATAGCATTATTATTTTTATTATTATTATAGTATTGTTCTTATATTATTGTTGTATAATGCAGCCAGTGGTGGATAAGTTATATTGCATTATTATTTTTATTATTATTATAGTATTGTTCTTATATTATTGTTGTATAATGCAGCCAGTGGTGGATAAGTTATATTGCATTATTATTTTTATTATTATTATAGTATTGTTCTTATATTATTGTTGTATAATGCAGCCAGTGGTGGATAAGTTATATTGCATTATTATTTTTATTATTATTATAGTATTGTTCTTATATTATTGTTGTATAATGCAGTCAGTGGTGAATAAGTTATATTGCATTATTATTTTTATTATTATTATAGTATTGTTCTTATATTATTGTTGTATAATGCAGCCAGTGGTGGATAAGTTATATTGCATTATTATTTTTATTATTATTATAGTATTGTTCTTATATTATTGTTGTATAATGCAGCCAGTGGTGGATAAGTTATATTGCATTATTATTTTTATTATTATTATAGTATTGTTCTTATATTATTGTTGTATAATGCAGTCAGTGGTGAATAAGTTATATTGCATTATTATTTTTATTATTATTATAGTATTGTTCTTATATTATTGTTGTATAATGCAGCCAGTGGTGGATAAGTTATATTGCATTATTATTTTTATTATTATTATAGTATTGTTCTTATATTATTGTTGTATAATGCAGCCAGTGGTGGATAAGTTATATTGCATTATTATTTTTATTATTATTATAGTATTGTTCTTATATTATTGTTGTATAATGCAGCCAGTGGTGGATAAGTTATATTGCATTATTATTTTTATTATTATTATAGTATTGTTCTTATATTATTGTTGTATAATGCAGCCAGTGGTGGATAAGTTATATTGCATTATTATTTTTATTATTATTATAGTATTGTTCTTATATTATTGTTGTATAATGCAGTCAGTGGTGAATAAGTTATATTGCATTATTATTTTTATTATTATTATAGTATTGTTCTTATATTATTGTTGTATAATGCAGCCAGTGGTGGATAAGTTATATTGCATTATTATTTTTATTATTATTATAGTATTGTTCTTATATTATTGTTGTATAATGCAGCCAGTGGTGGATAAGTTATATTGCATTATTATTTTTATTATTATTATAGTATTGTTCTTATATTATTGTTGTATAATGCAGCCAGTGGTGAATAAGTTATATTGCATTATTTTTTTATATTACCTTTGTATTATTGTTTATTATTAGGTTATTGTTTTTTTTTAAGTAATATTATTATTTTTTGTAAAGTACCCTCTTCATCACGGGATGGAATCCTAGTGAGGCAGGCGCTGGTAAAAAAGTGTACTTTTATATATGCATTATTAAAAAAATAAAATAAATGAATAAAAATGGTGAACTATTCCCAATTGAAAGCTTGATGGTGCGTTTGTTGCATTTTATTTTGCTCTTTTAAATAAATTACAATTTACGCATTGATCTGCTAATTCTTTTGAGGAAGTGTATAATGGTAATAATAATAATTGAGTGTAATTATTTGTAGTGCTTAATTGTTATTAATATCATTAGTAAATCGGCCAGCGCCGTAAAAAAAATGAATGAACATTTAATAATTATTATTTATATTGCCCTTAACAATTATACACAAAAAATAAATATTGAAAACAATAATAAACGAAGCCAGAAAGGAAAATATTTTTATTATACATATAATAAATACCTCCATAATAAAATGATAAAAAAATTGTGACCACCGAACTGGCTACCTGCGTTTTTAGCCTGTTTGGTAAAGCGCACAAAATATTTGGTAGCATAAAACGAATTGTTTTGTAATCGCTATAGTTCTGTTAATTTTATCATAATTTTTTTTTCAGTGTATTATTTTCTAATTAGTATTATTTTCCTCCCCTCAAAGCGTTTCTATATATAAATATGCAAACAAGCGAATTACTCATTTTATTTAAGGGTATATTTATGTAAATGTTTTCGTAAAGTATCTTCATAGTGCTATATACAATCGAAGAAAACATCACTATAATTATAACCATAATCATTGCCCAATCGATGAATTCTATTCATTGGTGAGCTATGCAAATAATTAGTGTTGGGCATCTTACATAGGAATTCATGAAAATTTGTTATTAACTGTACTATTGTATAAAATTGTCGACCACAATACAGGTTAGCCATAGTAAGGCCAATAATTGTATTATTGTTTTGAATATACCCTGCAAATAAATGCCATAGTGAGATCGTTAATTGAATTATTGTTTTGAATGTACTCTGCAAATCTGCAAATAAATTCCATAGTAATGTCGATGTTATATTATTGTTTGAATGTACCCTGTAAATAAATAAATTAATTCTTAATTAATTCATTCTCTAAATGAAATTTCTTAAATAACATAATAGGTAAAATATGAAATCAATAAAATATTTCTATATTTGTTATGTGTAGAAACATCGATTTTGTTTTATATAGACACGGTGTAAATATAATGAAATTTTAGGTATATAATTTATTAATTTTACATGTATACATGTATAACATCATATGTACATTCATATTATAAGTAAAGAAACATTAATTCTGTACGTTGGCAAAAATATTTTTATATTACATAGGTACAAAAAGTACCTTATTTTTTTTATTATAGGTTCACGTAAAACGTAGAGGTTATGAAAATTTTCCATCGTTGAATATTTTGTTCTTAGAGTAGACGGCAGGAAGATGATTATCTAGATAAAATCATTAAATAACATTATTTTCGGTGAAAACAAAACGTAAACAACAATATTTTCTCGAAAAAAGATTCGCAATTTCTTAAAAAAATACCTATATGTTTTATCTCAAAATACATTTTCAAGTAAGCTTTTCGTATTACCTCTTGACTATTCAATAAAGAATTTATTCCCTCATTTCCTGTTCAGTATTAAGAAAAATAAATGTTCTGCTTTCTACATCCAAGGGATAATTAATTATAAAAAATATTTGTGTAAAAAAATAATTTATCCTGTTATCGCGATGAAAAAAATAATGGATAAATTTAGATTTCTAAAAAAATCTTATTGAATGTTTATATGCTGAAATAAGCGATATATTCGATTGTTGGGATACAATAACAGTTATAATTTCTTCGAAAAAAATTTAGAATCCTTTGATTATTTCTCAACCAAATGATTATTTCTCCTAATTTACCGATGTTTTCATTTACAAAAAAAAACAAAATACCTGATACCAACTTATATAGATATTGTGTGAAATTAACACCGACAAGAAAACCATTAGGTACTAGTCTGATGGTACAGTGCTATATTATTAAGTCGAAATAAAAAAAATGTTTCTTTTTTGCCCCTCAATAAGAAAATTTTGTATCGACAAACCATAAAATTTATTGCAAAAAAATATATATTTATATGTATTAACATCTTTTATGGTTTGTAGAATAACTGTTTCATGTTTTTATTGATGTAAAGCCAAATTATAAAGACGAATTCGATGATTCAGTAAAAATAATCACAATGCACAATAATTAATAAAAGGTTTCCATCCCAAAGTATGGCGTGAGATTTTCGTGTTGCACATTTTAAATTGTCAATTGAATTACTCGATCCAAAGGGGAATTGCAGAAAATAGATTAACAAAGACTTTAATTACGTATCACAAACGAAATTGTCTCCTTTGTATAGACCGTAGTTCATTTGAGGAATTTGTTACAGAAAAAAGACAAATTTTGTCATACATATAACAATAAAAACGCACAACATTAAAAAAACACTTACAAAAGGAAATGAAAAAATGTGTTAAAAAAAACGTCAATATACTTAAATAAAAAGTATATTATTTATATCACATGAAAGAAAAGCGAATTCAATTAAAGAAATTTCATATTTCTTTAGAAAAAAAAACATGACAGATTAATCAATATCACCCCATAAAATATTAACTATTCTGAGGAAAATATCCTCTATTAAGAGCACAGTATGCATAGGCAAATAAAATAGAGCAGAAACTTTTTATTATAAAAGTTAAGTTGTAATAAAAAGTCCCGTTGTACTAAAAAACCCAAACAAAGAAAGTGTCAATCCAAATATATTATTATAAAATGAAATTTGTTATTAATATTTGAGCTGATTCTAAATTGTGCCACAAATTTTGATACGACATATATGTTTTTTTTTTTTCAATCATAATGAATATCCAGCGTTTACGTGCTAACAAAGAGTAAGTTGGAACATGGTGATACACGTTTAATAGCAAGTTCGCCTTAGAAATGCTATGATTATACCTGTGCGACTGGACTTATGGGTCAGTACCCCCATAATATTTTCCTAAATAATAATCCGTCACGTTTTTCCTCCGAGGAAATTGTTGAGGCATTTTCTTATATTGATGAAATCGTGCACCCGTGCATTCACCTACATTATGTACATGGGAGAGAGAAAGACACCAAAATGTACTCATAGAACATGGTTTTAAAACGGAAGATTGCTAGCTACGCATTTTAAAAAGTTATGAATAATGAACTCTCAGAGAAATACGATAATTTTAATTTTTAAAAGAAATGAATAACCGAGTTCGTATTTTACGGAACTCTCAGAGAAATACAATAATATATAAATAATTTTAATTTCTATTTTATATGGAAAGGGAAGATTGCTAGCTATGTAATTACTTGTATTTTTACAAGGAACGAGTAACAAAGACCTATTAAATAACATAATACGATATTCACTTTATATGTCGCATCATGGAACTCCCAGAGAAACACTATAATATTATATTCGAAAACATATAGTGATGTGTCAAATTTTACTCTTCATCAATATAAAGAATAACATAAGAGCGTGTATGGGAAGATGCATGGACGTAAACGAAGCGAGAAATGTATGTTTAGAGAGAGGAGTCTGGCGTTCAGTTCTATCTGCCTACCCCAAATAAGGAAAGGGCGTGATGATATGGTATGGTTTCAATATAAAATTTCATATTGTTTTAGTTTTTTAAAAAAATCTTTAAGCTTGCTTAAAAAAATATGTTTATAAATAAAACTAAACTTAATACATTGACGGTTATGACGGTCATAGCAGTCAAAATCGATTCTCTTATTCAGGTAATGACGGCTAAATCCGTCATATCTCTGGTAAGTAATATTTCTTCATCAAAGAAGAGAATGACGGCAATGGCCGTCAAATTTATTTTTTCTGGAAAACACTATTTTCCGCACATTTACTTCTAACCTTCAATAACAATTCAATCGAAAATGAAATAGGTATTCCAAAAAATAACAAAATGAAATATTCCAAAAAATGGTTTGTTTCTATATGAGTGGATCCTTCGTGAAATATGTGTCTGAGAATGTGCAATCAATCTAATTTAACGATATTCCCGAATACCTTAAATAAATTCATTTCTATTGTTCAAAAAACAACTCAAAATATATACTCAACTGATATGATTTAAATTAATTTGTAATTTGTTTTATTTTTTCTTATATTAATATGTTAAAAATATTTTTTTGCGTGGTCACCCTGGCATTTATATCCATGTACCTTGCATTAATTGTACCAGTTGGGTGTGCCTTCTTTTGCTGTGGAATAATATTATTGTCACAATAATGATTTACGGTAGCCAACTGCGTATTAGTAATTATTGTATTTTTGTGTGGTGGGTGCATGGATGTAGATGTAATGTATCAATCTTCTTCTTCTTCTTTCTCTGCCATCTCTCCACTGCTGGATGTAGGCCTCTTCTAAAAGCTTCCACTCGTCTTTTTTTTGGGCTTTTTGAACCCATCTGCTTCCAGCGACAGGGACAATATCATCGGCCCACCTTTTCTGGGGCCGGCCTATTCCCCTTTTCATATCCCATGTATCAATATAATATTGTAAATCTCCAACCTCGAAACAGGCGTAGTCCTAGTGAGGTTGGGATAGTATTTATAAATAATGTTATAAATATTGAGATGGTATAAATTAAAATAAAAAAAAAATAATAAAAAAATTCACTCTTAAATACATTAATACAAATTCAAATTAAATAATATTGATACCGTAATGCCTAGATGTGCCAGTGCAAATGTATTTGTAAATATGGTAATCCAAAAAAATATTACAGTGCTTTGAGCTCCTATAATGAACCTGTACCATTAAACAAAATTGTAGAAATAGGCATAATTTTACCTTTTGTAAGATTCACGAAATTAACTGTTATATCTTTAAATGAACGCTCAATGTAAAGAATCGCCGGTTATGATCAAATGAAAATTATCAGCGAAATAAACGGAAAAAGAAAAGAATAAAATGTATTTTCAAAAAGCGAAATTTATGTATCTAAGTACATAGGTTCATGAGGGGAGCCTCCGTCTCCTCATTACAAGATAGTTGTCAATTCAAGGACACACAGATCGGCCAGACTTTAATAATATTAACCCAAACGTTGTTGATTTAATCAGGCTGAGAGAAACAGATCTCACGCCATTTGTTGGACCGAATCCATAAAAGATTTGTTCTCTAGGTGTGTTTTGTTTTCCTTCCCCCGTGTATATTGTCGAGTGGTAATAACATCAAGGATATTGGGTAATCAATAATAAGTATCTGTTATGTGTTACAAGGTACTGGCAAATGTAACATCGAGAAACAAAAGTACCTTACGTATTCCATCTTTGCAAAATACATTAGGTAATATTAGATCGTATTGATATCTTGGATTGAATAAAGGCGTATGACACGATATAAATTTAAATATAAGTAATATTATTCTTAGACAAATTCTTTATTTCTGGCTTGAGAACAAGATGGTAGATATTTGGTGGCAGAGGGTTTATTCTTCTTTTAATTTTTTTTTAAAAGACCAATTGTCTTGTGTTTCGGGACAACTTATTATTTTTAAATTTATTGTGTTAACAAAAAGTTGAATTAAATTTATTTACATATAAAAGCATAAATATATTAATAAAAGGAAATGGTTTTGAAAAGGGAACAAGACAGAAGAAGTATGAAAAAGGATAATACGCTTAAAGCTCCTAACCGCGGAGGAGCAACCTCAAAATTGAGTATCTAAATCCGTTTAAGGAGTTATCGAAGAGGTATAATTTATTGAAGAGCGTGTTTTACTACACTTTCTGTCTGTATATGTAGGTGTTTTACACATAATTCGTACTTCAATTCGGTGACCTAAATGTATGTGCTTTTCTTGTAAACTTTTTTGGTGCATGAACATTTAGTTTGGATAGTAACTCATTAGATTCCTTTATATAGTTAACCAATTTGTATCAGTAAGTCATATCAGCCACAGTTTGCCGGGCTTCTAAGGTATTTAATTTAAGTAGCGTCTAGTCCCAGCTCTTCTTTTCTGCATTCTTAGGTAAGGTTTAAATTTGTGCATAATAATAAAAGCGACTCGCGTGAGCGAGTTGCTTTATAAATTGAATTATAAATTGTTATAAATTAAATTTACATATTATTTTTAATTTTTCGCATTTAATATAAAATTTCACAGCTCATTTGACTTAATACTACAAGTTCCCAACCAATCAGAGAGCCAACCGGAAACAGAATGCGGAATGGTAAATGCGGATTGTAGACGCTAGTGTAAATTTATGATATGTTAATTTATGATATTATATGGCATTGCGTAGGATCACCAGATGAACGTATGCTTCTCTAATGTATATGCTTTAGGAATTTATTTTGTGTATTTTCCAAATTGTCTGTGTAAGTAACGTATTGTGGGTTCCATAAAATAGACGCATATTCAATACATCTACGGACATAGCAACAAAACAGTGATTTTAGAGTACCTGTGGACTTGATTTTTATTATATTCCTTTCTGGTGTTCTGAGTTCAATTTACAGTAGAGGAAAATTTACTCTAATTCATTTCTCTAGCAAATCTTGCTTCTCCGGACTGGACACTCCCGAAGACACGTTGAATTGTATATATGTACAGCTGAAATACATTTTTAACTTGTTCCGTAATGTCTAATAAAATAACTGTAATATACATATTATTGTAACTAGCATCGTCATCTTGGTATATTTATTTTCATTGAATTTGTACTATTTAAATGGGTCGGTAGCAAAGCGGTTAGTGTGCTAGGCTAGTAATTTAGTGGTCGCTAGTCCCAATCCTGTGTCAACGGATTTGTTCGCCTACAGTACAAGCATGATTTTAAATCAAACCTTAGTATAGTATAGGGAATGCATGTAGATGTTCCTATCTGAACATAACACGTTTTTAAATTTTAGGACTTCATCGTTGCACCCCCCCCCCCCTTACTGTTTTCCTTTTCTCATTAATCAAGCATAACATATTCAATTTTTTTCTTTTACACTTTTAGTTTCAGTTATTAATGTACATGAGCTAATAGTAATATTATGTAAACTTTGCTGGCTAATTTTTTGATTATATGTGTATAAGATTTTTGTTTTACATATATTGCTGTATGTTTACCGAAATATATAAAAAAATTAAAAAAATATCTTGATTCAAGTATATAATATACATATTGTGTACTTGAATCAAAAACATGTTTATTTTTATTATACAAAAACAATAGTTGTATGTTTTCATAGTGTTGGGACTTCACACTTAAAATCTTAAAAATACTGCGCAGTTAATTTATTATTAGTTTTTATTTGGCAACAATACAAAATTACATTTTTCATAATACAGCGTTAAGTACCTATAATAACAAAATAATTTCAAGATTACAGTGATACAACATGTCCTAAATTGAATGCTATTAAAAGTGTATTCTTAATTTTTACCATTATAAAATTCTGTATTAATTGCCTCATTGGACGTCCAACTAGGTAAACATATTTTAGGACGTCCCATAAGTAAATACGATTAATATCGATAACTTAACCATATTACTTGATGCTTGAAAATTTAATACATAAACATTTATTGTATCCAATGTCATCGTTTTATGATTTGATCATAAGATGTTGTTGGCACATAGAGACTTTTTACTGAAATAAGTATAAGAGTATGACTAGATCTTGCGAGCGTTCCAGTAGATATTAAAAATGCACATTGTCTCCCGTGGTTGTATGTTTGAATGGGTTTGACTTCAGTTAGATACTTTATATGAATGTAATGGACTGTGAAAGATGATAAGATTTTGTGACTCTTGAAAATTAAATGTGATTCGCCCCAAGAATGCCGTTACTATACAGTCAGTCTACACCACACACCACATGCGTATTTTATGCATAAAACGACATAAAAAGAATCACTAAAATACGACATTGATAAAATTAATGACTAGAGCAATAAATATACGAATATAATTTCTGTGTTTTTTTTAAACATTAGTGGTAAATATATTTTCTCTTTTCAATCCTTCTGAGGATCATAATATATTATCTACTTAGTTCCTTCTCATCAAAAAAAGTTTTTAACATTCAACCACATAAATCATCACCGGACCAATAATCTATAAACAAAATTTCTTTGTACACATCACGTGGCTGTGCCACCAAGATTTGGGAGCTATAAATATAACTTTTTTTTTTTTTTTATTTAAAATAATTATTAAAGGAGCCACTTGGCTCATGACAATAATATTTAGTTTACACATTAGTTGTAATATAATAGTTAGTCATATGCAACAACACTTTAGTTCAGTTATTAGTACAGTCTTGTTTTCAACTACCGATGGAATATTTTCTGAATTTTTCGGAATGAAAATTGAAACTACACTAATATAAAATGTACATGTTGTAAACAAAGGGATTCAAATATCGAAAAGCATATTTTTACTGCTATATAAATGTTTCATTAATATCCGATTTATATTTAAAAATTTACATAGGTACATACACACCATCACGCCGTATCCCTTCTTAGGGTAGGCAGAGAGAACCGAACGCCAGACACCTCTACCTTGACATACATGTTTTGCCTCATTTACATCCATGCATCGCGTCATGCATGCTCTCCTATTATTCTGACTTCGTATATTACCATCTTTCAAAATCTCATTTATATGATCATGCCAACTCTTTCTCGGGCGGCCATGACCTCTCATTCCACTCTTTTCAGCCTTGTATACTTTCTTTGTCAGGCGCTCATTGTTCATTCTCTCCACATGTCCGAACCATCGTAGTGTATTTACTTTCATTCTACTCACAATATCTCTTTCAATCTTGCATTCTCGTCTGATGTCCACATTCCTTATCCTATCATCGTAAATTCGTCTTAGGGACCTCATTTCCACAGCGTTAATTTTACTTTCATGCGTCTTCTGCCATGTCCATGTCTCACTTGTATACATTAATGTTGGTACGACTATTGCATTGTGCACAGCGAGCTTTGCTGGCCTTGAGATAATTGGGTCAGCCATTATTGTTCTTAATGCACCGTTCACCCTATTTGCTGCCGTTACCCTTCTTTCTATATCCTTTTCCAGTCTTCCATCACGCTGAATTATAGATACATGTTACAGCGTAAAAATTATATAAAGATCATACAGTATTACATTTCGTTAATAGCTTCCTAACGCGCAACTAGATAAGCACGAATGAAATAGTTAAGATCGGTATTAAAAAATCTTACTTATAACGTTTAGATGGGTCGATGGCAGAGCGGTTAGCGCGCTGGGCTAGTAATCCAGTGATCGCGAGTTCGAATCCTGTCTCGACCGATTTCGTTCACCTATAACACAAACATTTATTTGCTTATTTTAGGGAACGTAGGAAGATGTATATGTACTTGTTTAATAAGGACATATTCATTTTTTATAAAAAAAAAAAAACGTAAGTAGGTATACCTACAAAGAAATGACTAGCTAGTTCACCGAATTCTTTACGAACACCCTTATTTATTTTTTTCAAATGCCCGCATTGACGTCAAAAAATATATAAATGCATGTATCCTTTGGATATTAGTAGGTACGTACCTTTAGTTTAGTATACAAATATAATATTTTATATACAAATATATTTATATAAAAATATAAGGTTATTATGAAAAAAATATGGAGGTATATTCTTACATGCTTCGATGAGTTTCGCACTTTTAAGAAAAATGCGAAAAATATTAAAACATATTAAAACATTTGTTTATATGTCTTGTTTCGGCGCTGGTTCAGTGAATTGGTAATTCTGGCTCTGGCCGGCACGATGCCCGAACCGTTTGAGTGGACTGTAATTTGGGGATGAACTTGGTCGGGAAAGGAGAAGACAAGGGAATATTATCACCAGAACTGAGAGCGACTTACCCCGTTCCGGCGATTCACTGGTGGTTGCCTTCCGCCCTCAGATTTGCACTGACCAGAGCACTAGAGAAAATGTACATACACAAAACACAGCACAAATAGATATAGGTATAAGATGAAGGAAGATGAATGATACCGCGCGTTATTGAAGTTTTCTGTAGAAGGTTTCTGTACCGCGCGATATGTCGTATGTAACTGAATAATGGCTTCTCCGGGCGGCGCGGCGAGCCGACTACTAGCGGTCGTCTCAGCGTGGTGACAATACCTTAAAAAGGATAGGATATGGGTAGGTAGGAACCTAAACGCCCGAACATATACCGCCCGCCAAAATTACCAATTTTAAAATAGGCGAAAAAGAAGAAGAAAAGAAAAAATAACGAAAATGTAACTTAAGAATATGAAGATAATCGCCCTTAAGCTATGAAACTAAATAACATATACATAGGATAAGACACCTATTGTAACGAATCTAAATAAGCCTACCTTTAAAGGAATAAAAGTAATGAAACAAAGAATATTTACAAGTAAAGAAATAAACGTGTAAATAACTATGATTTACGAGGTCAATCATAATAAAAGACTCAAATAAATTGACATGAAATAAAACGAAAAGTAATGAAAATTATCTATAAGAAAGTAATAGACTGTTTGTCATGAAAGGAACTATACCTAAGTTAACGAAATTATAACATATAAAATGTTTCTTATTAATTTATGGGTAATAGACAAAGTTTTGCGGCAGGGCGCAAGTAAATACCGTCCTTTGTTTGGACGGATACTACTCGAACGACTCCGTCAGAACCTGGTTTCACTTCCCTTATACGAGCGAGTGGCCACTTTAAGGGTGGTATTCGTGAATCCTTAATGACAACCAGATCACCCTCTTGAAAATTTCTATTCTCTTTATACCATTTGACACGGTTTTGCAACGATTGCAAGTATTCTGAACTCCAACGCTGCCACAAATGTTGTGTCATTTTTTGCACTAGTTCCCACCGACTTAATCGGTTTTGTGGAGTTTCTGTAAAATCCTTTTCTGGCAACGAAATCAGTGGAACACCTACAAGAAAATGGCCGGGAGTTAAGGCCTGAATATCTTCAGGATCTGACGTCAAAGGACATAACGGACGAGAGTTTAATATGGCTTCTATCTTAATTAAAATTGTGGAAAATTCTTCATATGTTAGGATATTTTCACCTATTACTCGTTTTAAATGAATTTTTATTACTCAAATGTTCCCTTCCCAAATGCCTCCGAAGTGAGGGCTAGAAGGGGGGTTGAATCTCCATTCAATCCCTTTTTCTGAACAATAATGAGCTAGAATTTCACTTTCCTTGCAACTGTTTAGAAAATTTTGAACGCCAATTAAATACCGTTTAGATCCTACAAAATTTGTCCCACCATCTGAATATAAGGTATTAGGTATACCTCGTCTTGAAGCAAATCTATCTAATGTTGCAATGAATGTTTCGGTAGATAAGTCAGTAAGGACTTCCAAGTGAATCGCCTTTGTTGACATGCAAATAAATATTGCGAAGTAACCCTTATATGTTTTGGAACCTCTACGTTTGCTTTCCTTTAAGACGTATGGTCCCGCTAAATCAACGCCCGTGTTACTGAAAACTCTATTGGGTGTGACTCGAGATTGTGGCAAGTTACTCATGATAGGCGGTGAAACGGAAGCTTTCAGCCTAGCGCATCTGACGCATTTTGAGACAATTTTCCCTATTTTATTTCGCGCCGACATTATCCAGTAATTTTGTTGAATTAAAAATTGCAAAGAACGTGAGCCGGCGTGTAAATAAACTTTATGAAAATATTCTATAATTAATTCCGTCACCTTGCTGTTTTTTGGAAGAATAATAGGGAATTTTTGATTGTAATTGAGGTTAGAGTACTTCAACCGCCCGCCAACACGCAATAATTTATCGTCATCGAGAAAAACATTAAGTTTTTGAAAACGCGTAGTTTTGATTAAACCACCTTCTAGAGAATGAATTTCAGATGAAAAGAAGTGATCCTGAGTACATTTAAAAATGACAATGTTAGCATGATCGATTTCTGAAAACGTCAAAAAATTGGAATGAACAGATTGTTTCTTTTTGCGACAATTTTTAATAAATCTAAGACACCAAGCAACTACACGTTGAAAACGAGTCAAAGAAGAGAATCGAAATACATTGAAAGTATCTTCAGGGGTGTCTAAGGGTTGGGTCGCGGTAACGAAAGATTTTACTTCAGGTATATTTTCGATATGGGGTGTCTTGGATAAGGTTAATGGCCATTCAGATAATGGCCTGCTCAACCAAGGAGGGCCCTCGAACCATAGTTTGTTATCCATTATATCAGCTGGGTATAAACCACGAGAAGCAATATCTGCTGGGTTTTCTTTCGAACTCACATGGTACCAGTCTAGGCCGTCTGAATTATCCAAAATTTTAATAACGCGGTTCGCAACGAAAGTTTTTAATGTGTGTGGTGGCATCAAAAGCCACGATAAAACAATTTTTGAATCTGAGAACAAATATATTTTTGTAATAGGTATTTGCGTATTAATTGCTGAAACAACATTTTTCATTAAATTTGAAAGGAGATACGCGGCCATTAGTTCTAGCCTAGGGCCAGATAATGTTTTCAGCGGGGCTACCTTTGATTTACCAATAACCAATGTTATCTTCGGATTTTCTAAGTTTGAAACCAGATAAATGGATGCCCCATAACCTAATTCACTTGCATCAGAAAACCCTACTAAAACGCATTGAGAATTTTTATAAGTATGGCAATGCCTAGGCAATTGTAGGCGTGATAGGTATGGAAGCTCTTCTAAGAAACGTCGCCATATTTCTATTATTTGCGGAGGTAAATTTTGGTCCCAATCTATTTTACGTTTCCATATTTCTTGTAGTAAACATTTGATTTTAAAAACCACTGGTGTGATCAAACCTATTGGATCAAAAATGCGAGCAACACAGCTTAAAATTGCTCGTTTTGTATATACATTTATGTTGGGCTCGACTGAGTAAGAAAAGGTATCCATATGTGGATCCCACGTCAAACCTAAAATTTTAAGGGTACCCGGTGTTTCATCTTGGAACGAAACCTTTGAATTAGAACTGACTCTATGGTCAGGGGGAATATTTTCCAGTAGTTTGGATGAATTGCTCATCCATTTTCTGAGTTGAAAGCCTCCCTTTCCCAAAAGTTGAATCAATTGAGACTGAAGTTCCAACGCGTTAATTATATCCCACTCTCCAGTGGCAATATCATCTACATATGTGTCGGACAAAAGTACTCGTGAAGCAATGGGAAATTGTGAACCTTCGTCTTTCACCAGTTGATGTATGGTACGGATTGCTAAAAATGGTGATGAACATATTCCGAAAGTGACTGTCGTCAAATTGTATTGTTCTACAGGCTCCGAAGACGAGAAACGCCACAATATTCTTTGGAAGTCAAGGTCTTCCTCTCTAACAAGAACTTGCAAGAACATTTTTTGAATGTCAGTAGTAAAAACAATTGGATATAAACGAAAATTAAGTAAAATTTGTGAAATTTCCCGCTGTAATTTGGGCCCCGAAAGTAATAAATCGTTTAATGAAACATTTGTACTAGTTTTGCAAGAGGCGTCGAAAACAACACGTATTTTAATTTTATTTGCGATGTTTTGTACCACTGCATGGTGAGGTATAAAGTAAGAATTTGTTATTTGTGACGAAGTGTCTATTGTAGTCCGACGCATAAATCCTGATTCTAGAAATTCTTTCATATATCGATTGTAATGTTGGGATAATTGAGCGTCGTGTGAAAGACGTTTTTCTAAGTTATGAAACCGTTTCAATGCCGTATGAAATGAATCACCCAACCTTATATTATTCTGTGAATGAGTTTTAAATGGAAGTGCGAAGATATACCTTCCATTATGATCTCTACTACATGTATTTTTATAAATTTCTTCGCACTTCACGTCATCAGGGTTCGATATCGGAATGTGCGGAATCTCTTCTATCTCCCAGAAGCGGCTAACTGCATAATTTAAATCAACACTATTGCAAAAGGTTGATCTTTCGTTGTCAATGGATATAGGTCTCATAAAAGATCCCATAATTATGAAACCGAATACGCTATCTACCGCGATGAGATCGCTTTGTTTACTCTTAATCGAATTATTTTTCCAGATTTTCGAAATAATATCAGCTCCCGCTAAGAAATTTATTTCACCAGGGATATCAAAATTAGGGTCGGCTAATGGCAGATGACAAAACTCACGAATTACATTCTGAGGTAGACACACCGATGGAATTTTGTTAGTAATCTTAGGTAAAACTATACACTGAGCGGAGATCACTATTGATTCATCAATTCTAGAATGTAATTTACATGTTGTTTGCCCGTGTATATTTTGAATTAATGTGCCATTTGCTCCTCTGATAATACCGTCGTAGGTATTTAATGACAGCCCTAAAATATTACATAATCGTTTTGAAATAAATGATACCTCACTTCCGGTATCGACTAGAATTCGAACCTGGTGCATTTGACCTGAAACGTCTACAAAATGGACGAGAGCGGTGGGTAGTACTGTACTTGTACTTACAGAATGGCATTGTAATGAAATTTGCGTATTGTCATTAGAAAAGGAAGAATTTATAGCGCCGTCATTTGATGTTGACGAATTATTTTGGTCAGACAAAGAATTTTTATTAATATGTAAAAGTGTATGATGTGACTGTCGACAAATCTTACAACGGAATTTTGAATTACACTTTTTTATATAATGTGGATTTAAACAATTGAAACAAAGTTTCTCCCCTTTTACAAATTCTCTTCTATCCAAAGAATTCATTTTAATAAATTCGTTACACGCATATAACCAATGACCCTGTTTACATTTATGACATGCTGAAATTTTATTATCAGACTTATTATTTATGGTTGAATTAAACATCACACGTTTTGAATTTGGTGATTTTTCGATTTTCATTTCTGACATTTGGTTAATACGATTTTGACAAAACAAAAATTCAATTAAATCTTCGATTTTAGGTATTTTATTCATTTCCACACGAGTTTCGAAAACTCTGCGTACATTTGGGTTCAATTTTCGTAATGCCAAATGACATAAAAATTCTTCAAATAAACTTTCCCGCTTTAGATCATATAAACCTGCTAGATTTTCTCTTAGAACATTTACGAAATTTTGATTATTATGTGATGGTTGATAATCGAGAATCGAATTTACATAATGCATAAATAAAATACGCGAGCTTTGATAATTTTTCAATAATGTATCCCATGCCACTGTGTAATTGGAATCTATAATAGGTATAGATTTCAATAATGCGAGAGTTGAGCCTTGTACACTGCCTAATAAATAATGAAATTTTTCTATGTTTGATAATTGTGTATTATCGTGTACCAAGCTTTTAAAAATTGCGTGAAAATGTGCCCAATCTTTAATCGAGCCGCTGAATGAAGGTAACTTTATTTCCGGAGTCATTAAGTTACGCATTCGACATGAAGACGGCCCTGCGTTATCTGAATTTTGTGGCTCTATAATGGATTTCTGAGCCGAAATAATTGCATAATACAGCTCATCAAAGGCATTTGAAACATTTAATATATCATTTTGTGTCTCACATTCAGGAAGTGAAACCAGCTCTGACAGCTCGGTTTGTAAGTTTTCGAATTGTTGAAATGTTTCGTAAATTCTCTCGGCTCTAACCTTGAATTGAGACAATTTTGCGACATCATTTAATTGATCTATTAGATCATAAGCAATTTGAAGTCGAGCGAACAATCGTTGTCGTTTTAATTTTAATGAATTAATTTTGTGATTTATTTTGTCCATATTTAAATTATTATGTAAATATATAATATAATGCAACTAAATATCTACTATCAATATACTGAAACGATATAAATTGAAAAAAAAAATGAACATCAAAACTGTATTATCAGTTGTTTATCTATCTTGCCTTAAACAACCAACAACGAAGTACAATGAAACCTGATATTATAACAAGACAAGTACTGTAAACAAATTTGTATGATTCGTTCATACGATAACGGACGAATCACCGAGTTGGATCTGAACGAATTATTTTCTATATATTTTTGTAAGTATGATTCGTTCAAATATAAGAATCATTGACTCGAACCAAATGAACGAGTCACAAATGATTTTTACTATCGACAACCAACTGAAAGTAGGTACATAAATATTGCGAATTACGAAACGAATTACACCAAAATTTTAAAAAAACGATGTTTTTTGATAACACACGATAGTATTTAAATGATTATATGCAGTTAAATGAAACAATAAATATGTTCGTAGGTGCCTATAAAACGATATGAAATGTCAACTATATTTAATAAGAATCTTATCTGAAATGAAATCTACCTACAACTATGTATAAATATTCAACCTTATGTCAAATATCACGTATTTGTTTTTGAATGAAAATGAAACAATGTAGGTATGTACCTATGTATCTACTAAATGATATAATACCTACAAACATGAAATAAAACGAAATATTTAATCTTTTGATAAATATTATGGACCTATTTTCATATGAAAATTTAACTTGCACTGAATGTTATATACCTATATCTACAAACATGAAATAAACTATGAAATAAACTACGAAATGACTATGAAATAAACTATGAGGAAATATCCGGCCGTAGGACCAACTGTTTCGGCGCTGGTTCAGTGAATTGGTAATTCTGGCTCTGGCCGGCACGATGCCCGAACCGTTTGAGTGGACTGTAATTTGGGGATGAACTTGGTCGGGAAAGGAGAAGACAAGGGAATATTATCACCAGAACTGAGAGCGACTTACCCCGTTCCGGCGATTCACTGGTGGTTGCCTTCCGCCCTCAGATTTGCACTGACCAGAGCACTAGAGAAAATGTACATACACAAAACACAGCACAAATAGATATAGGTATAAGATGAAGGAAGATGAATGATACCGCGCGTTATTGAAGTTTTCTGTAGAAGGTTTCTGTACCGCGCGATATGTCGTATGTAACTGAATAATGGCTTCTCCGGGCGGCGCGGCGAGCCGACTACTAGCGGTCGTCTCAGCGTGGTGACAATACCTTAAAAAGGATAGGATATGGGTAGGTAGGAACCTAAACGCCCGAACATGTCTACTGAGGATATTTTGTAAATTTAAAGCTTTAAAAATGTTATGTCACTGTGGTTACATTCCATTTAGCCTCATTCGTAGCGCTTTCAGTGTTTGGAATGTTATAACTTCTGATAGGAAAATATCGATTTTAACGTTTTCAAGAGAATTATTATAAGGCACAAATAAACCTTACAATCTTTGTTGTAGAGAAAATAAATTTGAAGATAGAAATTATTAAAAAAAAATCATTTGATACTTGTATTGACAGGGTAAGAAATGAGGACATTAATATGAAAGTAAAATAAAGAAAGATGTCAGCAATAGAATGAAATTGAGACAGTTTGGCCACATGAGGAGAATGAATGGGAACGACTGACGAAGAAGATATACAATGCGGACAGGAATGGAATGAGAGGTCGGGGCCGTCTAAGAGAAGAATGGCTCGACATACATTCTGAAAGAGTGAAATGTAGTAGAAGAGTGAAATAAAGAAGATTGATCAGCAGACGAAGATGCATGAATGTTGATGAGGCGATGGTTGCGGGCCAGGATTTGATTCTCTCTGTCTGCCCCTTTAGTGACATTGATAGTTTTTTTAAAAAAAATATCAACTTATTTTATATTACTTCTCGGGCAAATAACGGGTACGGTGTCAAATATTAATTTAACACGCACCCAATAACAAGTTGTCACATTATGGAGACTCAACAGATCCTAATTACAATATTAATCGTCTTACAGATTTAGTGTAACTTTTAACTTTTTTATTTTGTTTATTTTGACCTACTCACTCTTTTTTAAAATATACTTTTTAATTTCGTAGTAGTCAGACGCCTCTATGGTTTTTACCTTTGATTTGTCTATGATTTTGTTGTTGCTTCTGTATCCGATTTTACGTTGTTGAGAACTGTCACTTTTTTAATAAGAATAAAAAGGAAGTGTCCGACACATCAATCTGTTTTTTTTAATTCTTCATCCACCATAAATTTATCAATACTCACTGAAGAAAAAAAGATATTTCAGTTTTGGTTAATTTTCCCATTTCAGTTATCAGAAACATGACATGCCGTTTTATAGCTGTGGTAATGAAGCATTTTTAGTTGCCAATATCAGGTTCTTATGTTGTTTCTGGTGCTAAAAATAATCTCTATGAAAAGCATCCATTGTATCAATGACGGGCCATTTAGCCGTTAGCTATTTTGGGTTTTCATTGGTTAGCCAACAGTGGTAGGTAGGTAAGTAGTGAAATAAATCACATCATTTTATTAAGGGGTCGTGTCGTGGTGCTATAAGCTGTAACTTGGGGTGGTGAAACATCCCCCTGTGACAATATCACTTCCAAACACCGACGCGTTAACATCTTAAATGATAATTATTTTTATCCGTTGATAGTGTGCGTAGAATTGATATCAATTGATAGCCCATATTGTGACCCTTATAGCGTATGTAATAATCAAAGCAAAACTTAAATATTTGTTTTTTACTCCTTACTACCCCAAGGTGATATTGTGGGGAGTTTTGAATTCAGAATCATTAAGGTTTTTTTTATTGCAGATTATCAACTAAGTAGTATCATACTGAGATTGAATTCTGAAAGTTTCATCACAATGAATCTGTATGTGTGTGTGTGTTATGTAAATGGACGGTGTGTTTATTCTACTTTATCGACTATAGACTAAAGTGCTCATTCGATTACCTGCAAATTTTAGGGGTACTTTCGGATTTTTTTTTATCCAAAGAATTTCGAAAAATCATGATTCTGCAACTGTCAAACTGTAGACAATTTATCCCTGACATTAGTTTCAAGACGACTATGTAAGTATTGGTTGAGTAAATGAGGAAGCCTCAATGTAAATAATCACATTTGAGTGCCTGTAAGGCCTTAAGATAAGCCATTATTTCATATTAGATTCTGTTGTTGATGTCAAACAACTTCTCGTTGATGTTTTACAACTATATGTAGAATCAGTTCCTCGGCGTCAAGGGATCAGTGAGCAGCGAGGGTTTGCTATTACAGTTACAAAAGTTTAAAAAAACTGATTATTTCTCATTTTTTGTTACTATAAATATTCACTGAGAAACGGCGTTCGACTTTTAATTGCAGGAAATCAAGTTGGCAATCATCTTAATTATTTCATTTCATCAGACACTCTACACAATTCTTATTTTCGCTCAGTGGTTATATTGTGAAAATAATGAGATCATTATAGAGAACACGCCAACAGTTTCAGTAGGTAGGTACCTACCCAGAAGAAATAATACTATAAAAGAAAAACAGAAAATAATTTCATTAATGTCTCCCCCACAACTACAGTAATGACCGTGACGATGTAAGAAGAGGAAAGAAAGAATGAAGGGAAATGAAATCATAGGGATGAGAGATGCAATAGGTAGAAAGAATATATATCGTCTAAATCTCTGGCACTTAGCGTCGCTTAGGAGAGCTAACGCTGGTATGGCGCAGAGATAAAGGCATTGGAAGGAGATTGTGGACGGTGAGTCAACTACCACAGACAATATCTTCTTCGGTTGTGGAGGGAGACATTTATCTAGTAATAGACATTGCTCCCACAAACAGGATACAGGGAAATCAATTGAGATACAATTTGTGGCGCCTTCAAACATTTCTCTTCATTTAACTGAGACTAAATACATTGAGACGTATTTTTTGAACTTTTGTAACAATGTTTTATCTCAGGCACCATTCCAGATGACTTCATAATCCCAATCTCGGATCTTTTTCCTCACCTTAAATGAAATGTGTTTTTCAATTGAGATGAAAATTGGTCCACAACAAAAAAAAATACAATGGTTCATATTACGCTGGTATTCCGCAAAAAATCTCCTTGACCTTTGTTTCATAACAGAAAAATTTACAAAAATATCATGTATTACAAGGATGATTAAATAAAAATAATTAATTTTTGATTACATAATTAGGGTTTTGAGGAGGATGAAACAATTAATCATATATTTTTTAATTGTAAAACCAATTTCAATTTCAAAAGCATATAAAGATAACTCATCAAAATTGAACATCAATCACCACATTTTTTAATTTTTTTTTCCAATATATTTTGTACCTTAAAAATTCTCGTGTATTGTCTGTCATTTCTAAATTTATATTGTTAAATAATCTAAGCATATAATCAAAAATAACATTTTTTCTTTTAAACATTAAAGATAAAATTGGCACAAAGCACTCTTTGTAGGGTGAATAGCCAAATACAATAAAAATATGTATAGTATTGTAGAACACAAATATTTTGATGCGATTATAAATAAAAGTTAACTCTGGACAATGAGTAAAAAGGAGAAAAATCGTTTATTATTGTTTTAACAGTAGGTACGTACATGAAAAATATTATTGAATAAATATTGAGTGAATTGCCTTAAGCAAAAAAAAAAAAAAAAAAAAAAAAAAAAAAAAAAAAAAAAAAAAAAAAAAAAAAAAAAAAAAAAAAAAAAAAAAAAAAAAAAAAAAAAAAAAAAAAAAAAAAAAAAATCTAGGTATAACTTACCTAATATAATAATAATACATTGTGGTACATGAACAATATTCTTTATGCTGTTTGCTAGATTAAACATAATAACAAACAATTAACGTTAAACATTCGGTAAATATATCAAAAAAGAAGTACCTATATGATTAAAAAACGAGGACACACTTTGCAAAGTTTTCTTAACGTAGAAATTACGAATATAAAAATATTTCACGTCAGTTAGTCAACAAATTCAAATACATAATATACTGTGAAACGATATGAATGGTACCTACTTAAAAATTACACTCTGTTCGTATAAAATATTTTATCAAAATATGAAATAAATCAAGCTTAAATTTTTTTTAACATGCATGGTCATCATATCACAGCTCTGACTGGCCGGGAATTTAGTTAAAAATCAATTACGAAATTCCGAAATTCCAGTACGGTCAGACAGGTGAAGTTTAATAAAATGGTTTAAAAATGTAATTATTTTGTATAGATACAATGTAGAAACTTCAAAACAGCTGGTGTAATTGCACACTTTCAATTTCAAAAACGATTTTAATGTGAGAATAATTTTGTTTGTTGAATCGTTTGCAATAGTAATAATAAATAAAAATAACAAAACGAAATATATCACAGAACTAACGCTAATATTTCAAATATAAAACATTTTTTCTGTAAAAAAATACATCATCACTTCAATTTTTCCCAAACCATTTACATTCGTACAATATTTTTTTTTCAAAACAGAAACTCGCAGAAAACTATTTCCAAATCTTTAAATTTATTTCGCCTGATGCGTAATAAATTGTCTCTTGTTTTCCCGCTTCGACGACTTCTCCACAATACTTATTTGCCCCCTTCCTTTTCATACCACCACCGTGACTTCCACGAACTTCTTATGAAAGCTCTGGTACTTCGTCATACTGTGATATACTTACTAGTCTGGAGAACGTTGGTCACCCAGCAATCATTGCAAAAATGGGGTAGCATGATGTATAACTGTCATTTCCTTAGTCAAGAAAACTACCGGAACAAAATATGATTTTGTAAAGTAAATAATAATAATCAATCAATAGAATTGTCTGTAAAGATAATTACTGTCCATTCTTGGACGATATAATTTGTCTGACTACATTCATTTTGGCCTTATAATTTCTCTTTGATAGTCGTTTATCGCCTATGGTTAAAAATTACACAAGCATAATATGTATTTAATAATAATATATTGATAAAATTATTTTGTTTTGGAACATTCATCTTATTCAGTAAATGAGTAATTTTTATCAGAATATGCAATGCTAAAAAATATCCCATTTAAAATTGTTACTAGAAAAAGTTATCTAGTTGAGGTAACTAAAGTCATAAAAGAAAGAAGAAAAAAAAACAACTAGAGAGACGCAATAAATAATATATGTTGTAGCTCTATCTAGTCTATGAATAACAGTAGCTACGAGTATAGGGTTCTTTTAAAAGCAATATAATAGTAAAAATTTGATTGCTTATTTATTACTTCTCATTACTTAGCCACTGAAAAATGAACTCCCATTCCCAAATTAAAACTTTAAGCAAGCAATATATTATTATATTATAGTAATTTAATTTTATCTTTGTGAAAGTATGACGTCGAAAGCCATCAAAATGAATCAATAATAAATTCTGGAGCGGCGGCGGTGAGGGTGAAGATTTTACGACAATTGAAAACAATGAAATAAGTCACACTGATATTAACGACTTTCGAGTCTGTTTCACATCACTGCCGCTTTCGATGCGATATAAGGAAAAAAATTCTCTTCAACAATCTCATTTTCGTTTGGTCAAAACATTGTGTATAAAATGTATCGTAATTTGATTTAGTTTGTAGAACTTTCGGTCAAGGAATTTTTCGGTCGAGTTTCATGTAAATTGTTGAATTAAGTAAAATTGTAATTGATATTCATGTCTATGAATAAAAATGCACATTATTGTTTAATTTTAACAAATTATTGCACTTAAACTTTTTTTAATTTTCCTGACTCGGATGGATCAGTTTCAAGAATGTGTACTAGGTATGTGTAGAAACTATTTTACATTGTCCAAGACTGGCGGCTTTCTACCAAGTAATTTTCAACTTGATGGAAACATGATTCTATACAAGAAAAATAAAAAAAGGTTCATCCATGATTGACTATAAGTATCTTATTCGATATCAATGTTCATACTTACCCTACTTGATTTTTGATTTCCAAAAACGAGAATAACATGTACACAAAATAGTTTATAAGTACCATTAATATTTCAAAATGTAAAATAATTTCCCATAATTTACAAACATAAAAGAAACCACTTATTTTACATCTTAATAAATACTACTTATAGCGTTGGCCACAATTTTCTCGATCGATTCCTCATTTTTGAGAATTACATTTTGGAATATAAATCTAATTATTATTTAAAATAGATTTATATTCTTATACTTTATAGATTGTGTAATAATGTGATATTTATGGAAGACTTATTATATTCAGTTAATCCTAGTTATTATTCTGTCTATATTGACAAATCACAATCTAACAATGAGACTATGAAATGACCACCACTGATATGTTTTACGATTCCCAGTCGGCAAAGCTTTACAATTCAATATTGCTCCGCTGGAAACGTTTATTGCTATCATTTTGAGGGCTTAGAAATAATTAGTTCTGCACAGAACCGTATTTACATTTAATGCAAGTCCATGCCCGGCTCATAATTCCCCCTTTGTTACTGCGATTCACATTCTAACGGCAAATTTATATTTACTTAACATTACTTACTTACAAGCTCGCATTCTAACTATTTTACATTCATTCTCTTCCTTAATACCAACTAATACTCAGATTCACGTACCGACTACACTACTTAGCAGAACATTTATCTGTTTCCTAACACGATTCAAGTGTCCGTTTTAATTAAACAACTAATAGAAAACTATGTCGTTGTCGTGGTGTTTCACGTTATATTGTAAATTTAATGATTAGATTCAAACAATATACGATGGACTGCTATGGAAGTTTGTTAAATCTCATGTAATTTTACTGTATTTTTGACAGACCGTAAACCTGTTTTTTGACTGTAAAAATTACAGTTAAAGAGCATATTTTGTAAATGTAGAGGGAATCTGGAAGCAATAATGACAGATTTACTAGTTAAAACCCTACACTGAAAGCTATTTCACACGATAAGATGAAATCAAAAGGATATATTGGTTTAAGTAATCATTTTAATGTTAGGTAGCAGTGTTACTAAATTAAAATAAATTTTAAATTATTGCAGGTAATTTAACAAATATTAAAATGTAGATCATATTTTAATACAAATAGTTGAGGTATTTTAAATATTGAAGTAGCAATCTTTGAGGACGCCATTGAAGTATAAATGTAAAGTTTCTTACCCGTGAAAACGCTGTTGGGATACCAAATGTTTTGACATCCAAAAGAGCTGCAGTATTTAACCATCGTCTTTATTTCTTTTAATTTATAGAAAGAAAACAAATAATATCAAAAACAGACTTAAAACAACACGTCGAACTCAGGAAAACACACCAACTGACAGCCAAACTCTATATGAACTGACGTTTAGAAAGAGACGCGAGTCCCACTTGCAGCGACTATATTCGCACACCAGATCGGCACAAAATTATGTGTTTTGTTGTATGGACAATAGCACTCCAGTATACCTATAGCTCATTGGACTATACTAAGGTGGCAAGGTCAGAGGTCCGAAAGTAAGTATTTCAAGTTTTATATATATAAAATAGGTATTCGTATAATTTACGGCGACACATATTTGGTAACACATATTATGTAATTTGTTCAGCCAAAACAACTTCATCATTAATAACATATTATGTACCTAGTGTTCACATGGGCTGAGCTTTTAAAAAACGAAGTTTTATTTCTTTCTTTTGTAGGTACCTATAAATTTGTAGTAAGTTTATTGCTAGATATAATCCACATGATTACAATAGGTAACATTTTTACACAATAAAGGAATCGTAAAAAAATCCGTTTGGCATTGTGCAATTTTATTGGCTAGCAAAATTTTATGTCTATTTACAATAACGTGACTTTCAACTCAAGTGTCAATATATCGGACTGTTTACATTTCATGTAACTATTTGCACATCATTAGTACAAACATTGAGTATTGCCGCGTGCTGCAGTTTACCTATTTGCTCTGTCAACAGGAAATATAATATATATGTATTGACTTGTGACTAAAATAAAATACTTATATTATTCAAAGACTCGAGTAGGTATGTGTGTTTTTATTCTGTGACAAATAAGAATAGACCCTCAAATTAATTTTGTTTCTTAAAGTAATAACTTGGCGTTAACACGGTTGTGTTTTTCATCATCAGTATTATCACATCTTCAATGTGTAGGTACCTATATTGACTTCTGCGTGAAAGCCCTAAGAATTGATAGTAAGGAATTGAAAATGGTGTATGATAGTGGATAATAATAATTGTTCATGGTTTGAAGTATAAGAACTATATATGGAAGAGTTACAGTGTAATTTATTACTTGTAAGAATAGTAGGTACAATATGGACTGAGAAAATGGAATTGACTGAATGAATGGAATAGTACCTACTGTCAACAAATCAAAAGGACTATAAACAGAGTAAAAATAAAGCAGTTTGTCGAATCAAAGGATTACGAATAATTTATTATTAACAGCTAAATATTTTTTCAGACCTACTAGTTTGACTATATTACATACTTATAATGTGTGTATCAGCTGTACCTATGTAAATGTATGCATATGTACTTATATGTGTATTTTAAACTTTCGTTTTAATTGTGCAGTGTAATGTCTTTTTTTTGTTATAATTTGAATGCCCAGGAGACTTTGATTGTACCTACCTAACTATGCACAATAGCCATGCGGGAGATACCTGTTATTGGAGCACTAGAGATTCTATGTTTTCGTTTCATGATTTCTTTGTTTGTGTTGTTCAGTGTTCTGTTGGTGTCTCTTTATATTAAATAAATAACGATTAGATATTTAAATATTTGAGATTCAAATAGAAGCAATGTTGATTTCAAGTAGAAACATATTGACAAAATCCCTTGATACATTTTTTTGCTGAGAATGTAAAATTATTCTTAGAAGTGCGACTTTAGTACATAACACCAGCACTGTGACTATTTTGAACTATTATATTCATATGTAGATATGGAAAAAACAACTTAAAAATAGAGATGTATAGCATTTAGAATGTTGTTTCTTTTATAAAGAAATTGACACTCTTTTACTGTATTTTTTATGAGGTGCATTAATTTAATGAGTTGCCAAAAGTCTGTCTGTTTGGTTTCCGATACGACGTCATTTCTATACAAGTCGTAAACTTTTGTCCTGCGAATGTCTGCGCCCTTTTAGGATAATTGACGAAAGATGCGGGGGTCTCCATTGAAAATACCTTAAATCCTGTCGTCCCCTCCATCTTGATATATAAATGTCCCAGAGTCTGGCGCATCGCACCACCCCTCCGCGGGGGATGCAATAAGTTTTCGAAGACATAAATCTAAAACAATAAAATTTGCCCCTAAAAAATATTCTCCCATACCGAATAATCATCAGAATGGGGTGGATAGGTCGTGACATTTTGAAAATTAAACATTAAATGAACATCAATTTTTAAGACAGACATGAAATGATTTTTTTTTCATTATTAAAATTACGTAAAAATAAATTATTATAACTAGTTACAAACCTGTGAAATATTTACAAAAGTAAAAAAGGGTCGTATTACGGGAGTTATTTAAGAATAATGTAAGAAAAAGTTGAGGTCCCGTAAGCAGTATTCTCGCAGTACTGCACCTTACCTTTTTCTTACATTTTTCTCAAATAACTCTTGTAATACGTCCCTAAATATTATTTTTATATATGTAAACAGTGCTTTTTATTTTTTAAATAATGGGTAGGTACATATTATACCTATTCCTAGGAAAGAATCGAATTATACCTGTCTCAGTCAATCACATTCAAAATGCATATTTATCTTGTCCACATGTGTAGTTACATTATGACGATTAATATAATGATTTATTTTTGCATTGTTTCATAATTCTAATCAATAAAGTAGGAATAAAGTTTTCGTACAAATACACGTAGGTACCTATATATTCCTGTACTTTTATTCAATTAGTGAATGTTGCAATAGGCGTGATGACAGTATGAAAAAATCATTGAAATTATAATTTTATAAAATAAAATAGGTTATAAAGATTTGAAAAAATATATTTCTTTTCATTTTAAAAGAGCGAATAATATTAATATTATTAAAATAAAAATACAAAATATGTAAGTCCGCCATTTTATGAGAAACACCAATCAGAGTGAATCAAATATTATGACGTCACAGTTTCAATACAATATATATGAAATTACTTTGCATCGAAAAAAGACTTTTGCTCATCAGAATTTAGAAACGTAAAAACTTACATATAAGCGTATTTTTATTATTCTATGCATATAAGTACTTCATTTATATATAATTTAAATACAACTTACATCTCGAAAATCGATAAAATATGTTCCTTCTTCTCTCTACATTATGTGTTCATAAACTAAAAGCATACCTACGCGGTACTGTGGTAGACATGACATGTGTAAAGCTGCGTTGCACCGCTCAATTGCGTAAACCGACATACTATTACTTTCCCGATTCTACTTTTAAAAGTAGAATCGGGAAAGTTGTGATATTTCTAAACATGTAGGTACATGAAATATAATGAATACAATAATAATCTTTGCTTATATAAAATACAATACCTGCATATTATACTTTTATTATTATTTTTTAACTAGGTTAATGACCCGGCGCAGTGAATAGGCGTGATGAGAGTAAGAAAAAATCATTGACATTATGATTTTAAAAAATAAAATAGGTTATAAAGATTTTAAAAAATGTATTTATTTTCATTTTAAAAGAGTGAATAATATTAATATTATTAAAATAAAAATACAAAATATTATAGACCACCATTTTATGAGAAACGCCAATCAGAACGAATCAGAGCGCATGACGTCACGATATTCTAAGTCCACGTCCAGTGTTGCCGATTTCGGGAAATTCAGACTTGCGTCGGCACTTTAATTCGGCACTTTTCGGGATTAGAATGTATCAAAAAAATTATATATTTTTGTTTATACTAGATGTATTAATTTTGTATTTTTACGTCTAAATAAAAGTAACTATTATTATTATTAGTAGTAAACATACAAAGTAAAAATAAGTTATTTCATTTCAATAAATATCATTTTATTATTTCACTGGTGCTTACATAGTTTAAGCAATTTCTTTTTGTTTGTATCTTTGTAACTAGCCCCTTTACTAGGCATGGCCTGTGCTAAGGTAAGCTAGTTTTATGTTATTGTCTATTACGTTGTTTATTTAGTAAGTATGTAGGTATGTCGGTTAAAAAGCAAGCAACTCAATAACTCAATACTCTAACACTGTTCGCATTCTCCCGGTCTAGCACTCACGATTCACTGCGCTGTGAGCCAATACATTTCGAAGGAGTGACTTAACATACCCGGCGCAGTGAACTGGGTCGATGCAATTGAGCGGCATAACGCAGTGGTGTTACACAGGCCTAATGCCTAATACGCGGGAAACTTAAGATGGCGTATTTTGACGTTTGGACATTCATGAAGTTCTTTTTATGCTTATTGCCTTATTATTGGTAAATATTTTGTAAATGAATTATAGTATTGAGAACTAAACGTGGGGGAACAAATACTGTATTTCATTGTAAACGCATACTTAATAAAATACACTTTCTGGGTCTCGCCGTGCCAAATTTAACCACTTATTTCTCGTTTATATTCGCGTGGAACGAAAACAAATACCTCAGTAAGTGTTTTTTTCGACGTGTTTGTACATTTTGGGACCGCACAACACTTATGCACTTTTGAATTTATTTTAAATACACAAATCGTCTTAGAATACATATAGTACATATAGTAGTGATATGCGGTTTACGAAACCGTGACGTCACCGTCAGCTCCGACGGACGCCATTACACTGCAAGCGTTTTTTGACGTAAATGTCAAATTGGATTTTGAAATGGCAATTTTTGCTACTAAACCTTTATTTTATGTAGAAATGTATATATATTTGAAAACAGTGGATGCGTAAAAACATCGTGAGATAGTTTCTCAAAATCAGTCATCATGCCTATTGCGTAAAGTGATCACAAGCCAGCCGATGACAGGCCATATGCCCAGTACGTATGCCTTTGTTATTTTCCTCGCTTTCATCTACAAGTACAGTGAAGCGGAAGTTTAGAGGTAGAACACTTCTAGGGGTACCCAAATACCTACCTCTATATAAATTTGTCGCGTTTATTTTTGTAAATTTCGAGTTATGATTTTTTTCGTATTTTACTGTCGAACCTTGACTAACAAGACATGATTGGTCACAAAGACATGAATTATTTAGATACATCATGCTAGATTTTTTTTTCCTAAATAGGTGAATAGTAGGTATCAATACCTCGTAGAAACAAGACAAATTTGGTCCGCCAACCTAAAACTATCGCGCCATGAAAAAAATGTCGAATTTCAATATTTGTTTCAATTCCAAATATTCAAAAATTTTGAGGACGATTAATGAATATATTTCCTTAAAATTTTGTACAATTTTTATTTAAAATCTTGTAAATTCCATCAACTATTTATTTATCATTTAAATTTCATTGAGCCGTCTTAATGGCGTCATACTTAAAAAGACGATGACTCATCTTTTTCTTCTTCGTTTAGTAGACGTAGTTGGTCTGTTTTTCAGAAAGTATACCTCCTGGGATGACGAAGTCCAACTACCTTTCCATCTCTTGAGTGGTCTTCCGGGTAGACGGCGACCAAAGGGGATTTCATTTGCTGCTACATACGCAAGTCTATCACTGTCCATTCTGGGACGATGACTCACGTAGAAAATTTTGAAGAAGCTCCATACAAAATGTGTGACGAGAAAATTTAACAAATTTATATCCAGGTGGATCTCGACTTCTGGATTGAACGGGTGTGCTCACCACCAATTCAAGTCGAAAATCCCTATGATAATGAACAGTGCTATCTGTTCGAAACGTTGGATATTAGCCACAGGCTTTCTCCAACCCAAAATACGCGGGGTGTCCCTAGAAAATTACCCTTCATCTTTTATCCGCGAAAATCTTAATATTAACTTCTCTCACTACTGAATTCATAGTTAATTAATATGATACCATTATTCAGTTTTAGAAAAATTTGTAACTTCCATTAGTGTCTTTCTAAAGTAATAATAATTATTTCCACGTCACAGTATTTTGTTACCACAGGCGTTCTAGATTATATAATATTACAAATTGAGACGACAAATAATGAAGGCAAATTACTTTTCTTCTAAAAAGTTTTTTATTTTCTTCCATCAAATTACATTCTTAGGAACTCGTCTTTCTTTCGAAGAACATAAATGGTTGGTTTTACAGTTTAATTGTCCGAAGAATTCATTTTTAATATTTTTCTTCCTCTACAGTTAACACAAACTGAAAACTTACTCTGCACCCACTTTTATTAAATAAATAATCTAAAAGTAAAATAAATTTTATTTTACTATAAGATTCGTCCACTTACCCCCTAACATTTCGTCAGCCCTGTACGTGCATGATTTCCTAGTTCTCATATTATTATATGATCCCAGTTTAGCGCGCATGATTAGTAATGCTGTGGTCGCGAGTTCAAATCCTGCCAAGACCTACAACCTATATTTTGTTCACCTATAGCACAAGCATTTGCTTTATTTAGGGAATGTATATGGATGCATATTTACATGTAACAAGGACATTATATATATTTTTTAAATATGTATAAAATGATATATTCATTACATATTATATTATACAGATGCCGGCAAACTTCTTGAGCCTTTTCGCCGTGGAGTATGGCGGATTGCATAATATGTACCCACAAAGCATAAAATATACAGATTCTAGATGTTTTCATGCAACTATACGATGGTAAATAATTATTTGATAGCGAATATTCTAACGAAGGTTCTGTTTTTCTCCTTCTCAACCCTTTTGATTCTTTGGAAACGCCTTTATTGAGCCAGAACATCAATGTCTAAATTTATAAATTAAAATTGATCTGCAACACCATTTTCATAATAGGTTTAATGCATGAACTTACAGCTCTCTTGTCTTAAATGAAGACTTTTCTTAGTTTGTACGCACGTCCTAAGGGCAGTCGGGGGATAAGAGTTTGCGATCTATAACAGGAAGGGTGGCGCAGAGATAATGGAACCGCGTTATTATGTTGTGCTTTGAATTTTAATTTAACATTTAAACGAATTTATCAATTACTTCAGAGTTGTTTCAAAATAATCCCAAGTGCGCATTCACTAACAAACAAAATACCTTCATTGTTAATATTGTAATTACGAGTTAAACCATTTTTGAAAATAACATTTTTTAATTTCATTTACATTACTTCTCGGGTTACACGTCTATGTCAAATATTTTTTCTTTTTATTTATTTATTTTATTTTGGGAAACAAAACAACCATTACATATTTTACAATAATAAAAAAAATAGTTATCAGGAAAGTAAGCCAATTACATTGTTCCACAGATTAATATAACAAAAATTCAGTATAACAAAGACAAAAGTGTGGTGTAAGTGTACAATTTATTGTGATGTGTGTGTGTGTGTGTGTGTGTATTTTATGAAGCGAGGGTGGGACATGGAGAAGGGTAGGAGAGGAGGAAAGGGTGAGTTGTCATATTAATATATAGTATTGGACATATATAGATTATGCGATTTGGTACAGAATGTATTCACTATAATATGATGTTTTATTGAATATAATCTATAATATATTTAGGTATTTAACACGCACCCTATAAAAAGTTGCCATATTCTGTAGAACCAGATTGAAAACAAAATCAAAAACCTTGTCTCCACTGGGAATCGAACCCGAGACTTTTGGATCAGCAGTTAGATATCTAAGCAACTGAGCCACGGAGGCCGACGAACAATATTAGAAATGAATTCAACAGAACTTTAAAATTACACATAAATTCACTACATAGTGTAAAGCACATTATTTTTACATTTAACACAACACAAATATATGAGTAACAATATGGGTATAAGATAGCAAAATATTTATTTAACATACCTGCACTACGATCTGTCGAGTGCGTTATAAAATTCACACAGACAATACCCAACCTTCTCAATTTTTAATATTTAGAAAAGGGTTTTTTTTTCATGGAAAGTTTTAACATAATTGAGGATTAGGCTTTATTTTTTTTTTTGTACAACAGGTCCACATACGCGTTATTATTGCCACAAAGCAATCTCTTTCAGTCGACCAAAACAACTGACCAAGTGTCAAACTTAAATTCAATAAAATATTAGTTACCTAAGAAAAAATAAAACAATTGACAGACATTCAATACTTTTTTTCTGTTTTAACAATATTATAAGATGACAAAAAAATTATATTAAATACATCGTTTTTTGCATTACCTCATCAAAAATAATATTAAAGATAATATAACAAATTTTAAAAAGAATATAAGCAGTCAAGACGAACGTCCCGTTCCAGAACGGATGTAGTGGACCGCAGCACTCTGGTGCGTATTATGGAAAAATTGAACTCACTCTCGGACGAGGTAGATGGTAGATATTATCCATTGGAATATAGGGCGCTTCAAATCGTTAACAGAGATAGCCGTCATAGAACCGCATATCACAGGATAACCTAGTCTTCATACCATTTTTGTAAACCTAACCTACTAAAGTTTGGTAAAAATAGGTTGGTTAGGTTTGTTTGTAGTTATAATTGCGACTGGCGTGAGCCAGTTGCATTATATATTAAAAAAGTAACTAATATATTAAAATAAATTACTAAATTGGTATTTTTACCAAACTTTTGTAGGTTTTGTTTAAAAAAAATGGTGTGAAGACTAGACTATCCCATATCACACTGTAATTGGCAGCAGCTGTCGTGTGATTACGGAAAAAAAAACTTACAAAAATAAAAATCAAACAAACATTCAAATACAAAAAAAAAAGAAAACAGGCAATTGAAATAATTGTGAACATTAAAAATAAATAAGAAAAACATATAAGTAGTTTCGATAATAAATTAAACATTTTGTTTCAATACTGAGTGAATATAAAAATTTCGTCTAGATTATTATATTTTGTTGAAATTTCACTATAAACTACTAACTCCCAAATTACTCAAATCTGCGTAAATTCTTTAAAAGCCAGCCGTGTTATATTTAATTTTACCAACCGATTAATTTTGGCGTGCGTGTTTTCTTCAATTTTTTGGTATGATTGATTTTACCATAAATTGCTATTATTTACAGGAAACTAGTGAAAATTGCCAATAATTTTACGAATATTTTAGCATGATGTTTTTATTCGAGAAAATGGTTTCCATTAAGGTCAATCGGTAAACAGTATTTAACATGAAAACCACATAAATAGTCGTTGGTTTATGTAAATGACTAATATTTAGTACCTGACTACTAAAAATCGTTACATAAGTTGGTAACAACTGACCTATTTAACACTGGTATGTAATTTACAGTTCAGCTAACTATTGTTGTAAAAAAATTGATCTCAAACAAACGAGGTACGGATTCTAACTAAAATTATCTGAATTGATCTAGAGTCAGTGTTTATTATGTCAATCGTTTTTAAAATGAAAAAAATCAAACATGGTTACAAAAGTAAGTAGGACTAATGCCGTGAAAATGAGATTTATAATATAAATATATATGACATAATAAGAAACGAATATATTTTTTTAATAAAAAAAATGTTTGTATGCTCTTATTAAACAAACGTGTATATCTCTCTAATATCTCGAGAATGACATTGGCTCATTGCTCTATTGCATATCTAAAGTAATAAAGCAATCAAAATGTTAGTGTATGTGTGTGTGTGTGTGTGTGTGTGTGTATGTGTGTGTGTGTGTGTGTTTGTCTCACGCCTTCTGAAAAACCAAGAGCATCTAAAAATCTAATTTATGTGCGAACGTGTACCTGTATACCTGATGCAGTGTCACGCTAAAAATAATGCGATAAAAATGCTGAATTTTAAAAATATTTCAATAATTATTTTTTTCATACAAAATTTTCCAAGTCGTATCTGTCAAAAAAGTGTACATTTTGCACGCATATATCTGTTAGTTTAAAAGTTAGAAGTACGTATTTACACGAAAAAAATTTACTTTCAAGTATAACTTAGCGTTTAAGTGAAAAACATGGTGAATATTTTGTATAATTATAATGTTTAACTTATTTTTAAAGTAAGCGTTTTGTACATAAATGCCGCCATTTTAATATCTTTTCATACAATATTTCATTTTCCTACCGAATGAATATGTTCTTGAAAATAATAAACCTTTGAAATAAATATAAATATGAAATAATAAAATGAAACACAAGACATTACAGCAAGTTTTAAGACGTATATTGTAAAAGTCTGTTAATTATTAGTAAAGATATGGGCATAATAAAATTGCATAATTTGTATATAATATTTGATATTTCGGACAATTTTCATTTTTATGGCATCGAACAAACCAATGTAGGTACCTACATATTCAAAAAATGTATCCGAACCATTCGATATTACTTACGTGTTCGAATCGTTTCCATGGCTACAGAAAGAATGTGATATTCAAATAAAATTTGTTAGGAATCGAATTTATTTAGAAGGTTGTTGTAGGTAGGTACCTACCTAATACTATTTACTTACAAATCAACAATAATATACCTATACTGATTTCCTATAGGAAAATTATTTTATTTATATATTTATCAACCGTTTGTCCGATTATAATGAAACTTTGGTGAATTGTCGAGCGTATGCCCAGGATGGTTTTTGGATTTAAACTTTTTTCTTATTCTTCTTCTTCTTCGTGTATTTGGTCGTTTTACCTATGAAGGGGGAGTATCCTGGGAAAAGAAGGTCCGACTGTCCCTCCATCTCTTCACAGGTCTTCCAGGACGGGTTCTGCATATAAACTTTTTTCTTCTTTTTCTTCAACGTGTACTTGGTCATCTTACCTATGAAGATGAACTATCCTGGGAGATGAAGGTCCAATTTTCCTTCCATCTCTTCGCAGGTTTCTGGATTTAAACTTTTTTCTTCTTCTTCTTCATCGTCTATTTGGTCATTTTACCTTTGAAGGTGGACTAACCTGGGAGAAGAATGTCCAATTTTCCTTCCATCTCTTCGCAGGTATCTGGATTTAAACTTATTTCTTCTTCTTCTTCTTCATCGTGTATTTTTGGTCATTTTACCTATGAAGTTGGAGAATCCTGGGAGAAGAAGGTCCAACTGTCCTTCCATCTCTTCGCAGGTATCTGGGTTTAAACTTTTTTCTTCTTCTTCGTGTATTTAGTCATTTTACCTATTAAGTAGAGCATCCTGGGAAAAGAATGTTCTTTCATCTCTTCGCGGTTCTACCAGGATGGTTTCTGGATTTAAACTTTTCTTAACCGACTGATGGGACGGGATGTAATGAAGGGAAGGGATGCACTAAAGGGCCTGAAGGGACGGGAGGTATAAAACTGCCTGAAGGGACGGAAGGTAGTGAAGGGCCTGATGGGAAGGGACGTAATGAGGGATTAAAGGGACGGGAGGTACTGAAGGGCCTGAAGCGGCGGGTCCTGGTGTCTAATTCTGTTTCTTCTTAATTTTATGTAGACCTTTAGGGCAGTTTTTATACAAACTATTTCCTATTGTCTAATTCATCTTCTTCTTCTTTTATGTATACATTTGGGTCATTTTTTTATAAAAATTATTTCCTTTAGTCTAATTATTATTCTTCTTCATTTAAGTACGTAGACTTTTGGGAGAGTTTTAATACAAACTATTTCCAATAGTCTTATTCATTTTCTTTTATGTAGACCTTTTGGTCAGTATTTATACAAACTATTTCCAATAGTCTAAATATTCTTCTTCTTCTTTTTTGTAGACCTTTGGGTGAGCTTTTATACAATCTATTTCCAATAGTCTAATTCTTCTATTAGGTATATGTATTTTTACTTATTTTATGTAGACCATTGGAATAGTTTTTTATACAAACTATTTCTTATAGTCTTATACTTATTTTTCTCTTTTTTATTTAGTCTTTTGGGTTAGTTTTAAGTCTAATAGTCTATTGTGCAGAAATATTATTAACGATATGCACACTTGATGAAAATACATATGAAATGAATGGGATATGGGATGTGACGATATAACCTGCACTAGAATCTTTTCAATACTTTTGTTTAATTAAATTTAAACCATTTATATCATCCTATTTTGAATAATTTTCAACACCTAATATTTAAAGAATGGGGGTTGTGGCCATTACTGAACTCTTCACAACATTTATATTCAAATTAAAAACTATTTACTATAGTTCAAGTCTTCTTCTTCTTCGTTAATGAAGACTTTCAGTCAAATTGAGCAAAAATATAATGCACACTTGATGAAAAAATATAAAAACGAATGGGATGTGACCAATACTAGATCTTTTCAGTACCTACGTTTGTTTAATCAAATTTTAACCACATCCCAACATCCAAAATTACTAAATTTTCAATAGGTACACATTACAATTTGTTTTCGATGATAATATTTAAAAATGGGGGTTGTGGCCAAACCAATCTCTTTACAACGTTGATAAACAGTCATATTTAAAACCATTACGCATAGTCCATGCGAGCAGAAATTGTATAAATATTATACTTCATTCACACTTTATAGCAATATATAAAAAAGAATGGGTTGTGGCCATCACTTGAACATTTTATAATACTTAAACTCAATCAAATTTCAAACCACTTTTCATAGTCTGATATTGCAAAATAATTGGGTGACAATATTATAAAAACGATTGCTTTTTCTTTCACAATTTTACATTCTTGGCCAACGGCGGGACATAAAAGCTAGTATAAAATAAAAATAAAAGAAAACCCTTTATGTGCATGCGGGGCACACTTGGAAACACTCGATCACGTGTTCTTTAAATGTCCGATGCACTACGAATATGCCATATATCCCAACTTAAATCTTCCTCTACCAGTTAACATGTTTCATCTCTTATGACTTAACTCCCTTTCTGTTTATTCTGCAATAACTAAATGGATCTTAATTAATGGTATCACTCTGTTAGTCTTAACATTTTACTTTTTATTAAATTTTCTTTTTTCCATTTGGCACACATGACTCTTAAGGGTGGGTAGGTTGCCTAATATAATAAAAAAAAAACTAAATATTACATATGTATTTTCATATATTCGCTGAATTAAGCATATATTGACAGGGTGTAACATCAAGCGTAAATATAACATCATCATTAAAGTTATTACATAGTCAAGCTGTGCAGTCTTGAAGAGGTAATTGATAAATAATGGAGTGAATAGAAATGCTAATAATCTGTAGGTACTTTGTAATGAGATTACACAGACACAACTATTTTTTTATTCGAATTCCTATAAAAATTTATTTTTAACAATGACTATTTATACAATTGTTTGCAGTTTGCAAATATATTTCAAAAAAATTATAATATAAAATATTAATTAACCTTAAATTTGTATGAAAAAGTACGATGTAGGAAAACTAAAATGAAAAATGACTAAACGGAATGCAGGTTTACCAAAGAATCATTAATGAGAAAATTCCTATGAATGAAAAGTTTTTCAATTTTGTTTATAAAAGCGTTGCAAAAACTTCGAAATTTTCCCAGAAAGTATCACGTTACAAAATATAAAAAAAATACCTACAGTAAACAGGGTTGGAACTTTCAATTAACCGAGAATTTCCCTTTTGAAGTTGTTTTTTTCTTACGAATACGACTTTTTATTAATAAACTTTCTATGACCAGATTTACATTGTACCTTTGAAAGTGATGATAATTATCAGTTTTTAAGCAAATTAGACTAACAAATAATATTTCTTACTATTTTTTTTCATATAATAATAAAATGTAAAATCAGCGACTACAGCAGAATATATGTAAACAAAAATTCTCATAAAATATCTTTGTTTTAACATGCTTTTCGTTCAAACGCTCTCCCGTTAATCTAGATTATTGCGTCATAATATCATCCTAAAAAAATATAGTTACGCTAACTTTTTCGGGGTTAACTTTCATAAATTTTTCTTAAGTCTTATATAATATACAAAATAATCCTAAATCATTGGACCACGATATAAATATAATTATTATTTATAAGAGATTTACTCCTTCTTTGTGGTCCAACAACCAAAGGGCTTTTTTGTGTATTTATTTATTACTCTTGGTCTGATGTCAAACGTATTGTCTTGTCACATGCTCTTACAATAATGTCTTGTCACATTGTCATATGTATTTTCTTGTCACATTGTCGCATGCTCTTACGATAATGTCTTGTCACGTTGTCATACGTACATTGTCTCATTTCTTCAACATGAAAGTAGATTGAAATTTACTTCCATGCGTCCTCTGACTTGTCCAAGTTCCACTATCCAGTATCTTTTATGTCCTTGTTACAAGAACATATACATCCTCATATATTCCCTAAATTAAGCACATATGCTTGTGCTTTAGATTAACAAAATAGGTCGTGGCAGATTTTAGAATATCTTTTATGTCTATAATTATTGATCTCACTACACCATTTACTTTGATCTCTCTTTTACATAACAAAGCTAGCGAAGAAAACCTGGCGCCATACACCATTATCCTTACAAACATTCATGACTTTCTATATACATTGTCTCATTGACCCTAAGTGGTTTTATTTCGGACTTTCGGCCATGCAGTTCTGGCGTTCCTCAGGGATCTCACTTGAGGTCTCTTTTATTTTTGCTGTACATTAATGACATAGACCAATGCTTTCGGAACTCTCTATTTCTTTTGTTTGTTGATGATATAAAGGTTATCAAAAAAATAAAAAAAACTTAGATGATTAACTTGGTTTGCAAGAGGATCTAAATAGATTAACAACATACTGTACTTTAAACGAACATTCATTAAACATATCAAAAATCAATATAATTTATTTATTTATTTGTATCTTTCTGTACATATAATTAGTATACTGGCAGGCTTATTGCCTAATGGCAATTTCTTCTGACCAACCAGAGTAAATGTTAAATATACAATACAGTGTTTACTATGGCAATAAGTTAATCACATTACCAAAAAAATAATGATAGCAGAAGAAAAGTAAAAAAAAACAAAGAAGATAGCATATAAGAACAATTCATTGCAACGATAGGAAAACTGAAGGATAATAATAATACTAATCCAGTCCCAAGCACAAGTTTTTAAACTTTATTGGGACAGTACCTATTTGAAAAAAAACTGTAATAATTTAAATTTTTGTATTATGTGCCTGTTTATATTATGTATACTTAATAAAAAAAAATTACCTTTAGTCGCAGTCTCAGTCCGATTTCTTATATGTAATTTCAATCTAAATACTATTGCTATTAAGCGATGTACTAAGGTCAGGGACCTTGGAGTTATTCTGGATAGCAAGCTCTTGTTCAAATCTCATGTAAATTCAATTTTTGATAAAGCTTATAAAATGCTTGGGTTTGTTTTAAGAATTTCTAAGCCATTTAGATCAGTTGTTACCCTGAAGGTCCTTTACAATTCTCTAGTAAGGAGTCATTGGAGTTTGGATCTGTGGTTTGGAATCCTCACTATACAACGTATATTGACAGAATCGAAAGAATCCAGCGAAAGTTTGCTTCCCATCCTGATATTTTCCTTGGTCTCAACTTTAGTAATTATGCTGAATCAATCGATTACCATAATTTGGTAACTCTGTCGAACCGCAGGACCCTAATTGGTATTATATATTTGTTTAAGTTGGTCAACAATTTTGTGAATTCCCCAGACTTGTTGAAAAGATTTGCTATTATTAATTATACACTGATGGAGGCCAAGGCTCGATATGGGCTGTAGAGCCATCGGAAGAAGAAGAAGAATTATACACTATTTTTAATTTTTGTCATCAATATTAATTATCCTATTGAATAATGAATAATAAAGTAATGCACAATGCACATTGTCATATTTATAAATTTTGTAGACTGTATAACTCTCTATCAAGCAATAAAATAAAAATAAATACATGGTTGTCGATTGCTCAAGCTTCTTATGTTCACTCTTTTTATATTTTTTTTATTACACTTGCCAGTCTTTCATCACACTTCCTACATACAAATATATATAAGATTGTACCATCAAAAGAGTGGTTGAGATCATTAGTTTTCTTTTCATCATCGGATGCTCTCTCAACCAATAGAAATGTATTTCTATTACAGCAACATGAAGGGTTTCAACCGTTGCATATCATGTTGGCTATCATATTATTATAGTTCATTAATTAATATATTAATAAGGTGCCCTCATAGAAGTTACGGATTGAGTGTCAACCGACATTTTGGAAAAAAAAACAGTAGTTTCCAATTTAAAACCAGAATCAAAGAAAAAAAACAACAGATATTTATTTGCTCGAGACCATCTTTAGAATGTTGTTTTTTTTTTTAAATATTCGTTTTATATTTATCATCCACTGACCATAGTAGTAGTAATAATCAATAGTAGAAGCATAGTAGTAAGTCGCTTACTCTCTCAAGGAAAATAATAAAATATACACAATTACTCATACAATGCGCATATAATATATGTATTTTATAATTTTGGATAATTTATTCACCATTTTTCACCATTTGGATAATTTATGTCCATTTTTCTAACTAAAACACAGTTTACAAACTTCTGAACTATGTAGATAGCGACATATTAATATATAGAAAATTATGTTACACGGAGTTTACCGGAGATTGGATGCACATCGTTTATAATTATATATTTAATTTTTTGTCCAAGCCATAGTTTCAATATAATTAGCTTATACATATCAACACTTTTGTTCTGTGAATCATATGTATATGTATATTTTGCGTGTGTGATTTTACGTATTTGTGCTTATTTTTTGGCAGCTAGGGTTATCTGTATCTCCTTTAAGCAGTTTATTTACATGTCTATAAATTACAGCTTGTAATGTTCTTTTTTTCAACCGATCTCATATTTATTTCATGCCCCTATTGTTGTTCCCTGAGAGAACCAATTAGTTCTATCTTTCTTTGAGTTCCTAAACAATTTGCTTTGCTTTAACCATACATTGCCTTACATCTAACCATTACTGAGGTACTACATTTTATGTTTTTTTTCTATTTATTTCAACATACAAGATCCCACTAACCATATATGGTTATCAGTGGGTTTCTATATCATACAAATAAATGCTAACGTAAACTAACCAACTATGAAAAAAAATAGAATTTGGTCTAACAATATATAAATGTTATAAGCGATCCAAAACAACACCAGAATAAACTATATCAGAAAAACCCAAAAATACAAAAGAGTAAAAATAAAAATAAAAGGAAAAAAATAAAAACAAAAGGAAGGAAAAAACATTATTCGTAAAAAAATATTTTTTTGCAGGATATTTTGATATGTTATTCTCTGACATGATGATCTCTGTCTAAAACGCCACTTCATTTAGCTTGATAAATTCTATGGACCAAAACACCAGGAGTTTTTTTTATCTTTGCTTTCACCATTTTCCCATTTTCTCGGGATCGGCCTGTCCTGTGCTAGATCAGGATTCACATCCTTTTTCGCAGACCAAACCATCGGGACATTTATCATAATTTTATTTATAATATTTATTCATAAATTTCTGTCTGATTTCTTCACAAACATAACATTAGCTTTGACAAATTAAATAGCCACATCAACGTTCTTTACATATATTGGTCGACGCATTATTCCGAAACTTAGAAAAAAGGAATTTGCGATGTTCTATTGATGCTCAGACATTATCCAACTGTCGATTTGTTCAGGAGAACTTTGTTCTCTTAACATATCGACAATGTATCAAGCCAGAATACGCGAGAATTGTATGGAGAGGTCTACTTTTTTCACGGCATTTCCAACTTTGAAGTCAAAACACCAACTTAGAGGCTTCGCAGCATATATGTTCCATACACGGATTTACTCAGAATTCGGAGTAGAACATTTCGTGTGTCTGTGTGTGTGTCTGTGTGTGTGTCTGTGTGTGTGTGTGTCTGTGTGTGTGTCTGTGTGTGTGTCTGTGTGTGTGTCCGTCCCCCCCTTATAACTTTTGATCCGCTCAATTTACAGAGCCCAAAATTTCAGAATATATAAACAGTTATAGGCCTACAAAACTTTTATACTCAGAATTTTGAATTTTTGTTTCAGTCAGGGGTTATCAACTTTTGAATTTTTATTTTATTTTTCCATATATCTCAGAAACCATAAAAGGTAGAACGTTGAAAATTGGTACAAACATAGAAAAATATAAATCTCAAATTAGTTTTTTCTAAAAAATTCCAGGGTTTCTCAAACATTTTTTATTAAGAAAAATATTTTTTTTATGATAAATTTATGAGTTTAACTGCCTATATTTCCAAAACTTATACAATTATCGAAAAAAGCCGAAACACCCCAATTAGATAATTTAATTTTCTATAAAAAATATTAAAATTGTAGTAGGAGATCTCAATTTTTTTTCAATAATTTTTTTAAAAATTGAATTTAGTGACGACATCGCTTCATACATTTTGTATGGCAGTCGCCTATACATAATATGTAAGAAGACTTAATAGTTTGATACTTCATCTCCAAACATACATACCATCATGCTATTTTCATATTCTGGGTAGGAAAAACGGAACTTCCTCCATACTATCCTATCTTGACATACATACATACCTACATATGTTGTATAGAAAACAAAATATCTGCAATATTCAATAATTTGTATTTATGGGTTTATAGTTTGGTACATATTCTTCAACTATACATACTATCGCTATCGACAGTTGGATCTCATGTGTTACATGCAACTAGTAAATATAGCATCCTACAAACAAATATACGTACAAAAAAAATATTATACGTCGCGGGTATCAACATACTAATAACTTCGTGGGTCAATGGTGACATACCTTCAGACGATGTCTGAATGAATAAGCCACAAAGTCCCACTAATTAGATGTCTTTTTCAAAAATATGTTTTTGCCAACATTATATTATATTTACGTGGGTGTCCTGCCCATCCTATTCGCTCTTTTCATAGAAGTATAGAGAAATTCAAAGAGAAATTTCACATTTCTTCTCGTAACGTTTCATTTTATACAAAGAGCGATGAAACGTCAAAACTAATATCATAATATCTATGTTGAATATTAATCAGTAGTTTTTATAAAGATTTTTCGTTTACGTAAAATAGGTAAATTAATTCAATAGTGATTTATCATAAGAGCCTGTACTGGAATCTGGAATCGATTTTAAACTAACTTTCCGACCAGTTTGAGCTCTGAAAATTTTCAGAATTTGTATATTCCAATTAACAATGCATGTTATTTGATAAAATTGAACAATATTATATTTCTTAAGTTGAATTGTGACTGAAATTTAATTTACACATAAATATAACAAATGAAATTTCAGTCACAATTCAACTTAAGAAAAGCTTTACATGTTGCATAATATTCAGGCGTTATTAGATAGACTTCAGTTTTCTTTAACTTCACTTGTGTGTCTTTAATTTTGAAATCGATTTTATATAAATTTAACTTTGAAAAGGGTGTCCTCAATTTTGTTTTGCTTGTATATAATACCTACGCATTTTCAAAATAACTTGATGATTGTGGCCTTATAAACCGAAACGATCGTTGGTAGAAAATATAAATACTTTGTGGAATAATACGTGTTCATATTTTTTCCAATTATTATGGAATTCTTGAAATCAGAAGTCGTCTCAAACGACAGATTAAAAACTGCTAATCAAGTATTAAGTCAGAAGTTTCTTATTGCTCATTCCTAGGCATGGAGGGGCAGCGTTTGAAGGTTGCTTCAAATACGCTGCAACTAAATGCTGGAATGACTTGCCTCCACCACTAAAAGCAGTGGAAAAAATCCACATTCTTAAGAAGAAATGTCGAGCGATGCTTCTGGCCTCGCAATCATAGTGTGAAGTATGTAAGAATTTTTTGTGAATGTGTGTGTGTGGGTTTATATATATAAATATGTGTATGTATTATGTATTATGTGAGTGCGTTTTTGATTTATGTAGGTATTTTGTTTCGTTATAGTTTTGGGGCATTTTTGAAATTTTAATTCAAATACATATGTAAGCATTAGGATCATGCTGAAAATCAGCTGCAGGGGGCTTGTCCTCCTGCAACATAGCTGAGCATGGTCCTTTTGAGTTGGAGAGGTTGTTTTCATTTATTTTATTTTATTGTTTATATCTTGTATTTGTATGTACCTTAACTTCTTCTGCTCAATAAATGTATTATTATTATTACTATTATTATTTGATGAATTTGATTAGTTGATCAAAGTTTGTTCATGTTAAGATACTTGTAATTACGGAGCAAATGCTCTATACCGTGGTAATTTTTATCACTAAAATATAGTTCAGCCTAAATTCCTGCTACCACTCTCTTCTTTTATAATCTTTTTCGGGTGTTCCATAAGAGGACACGATACTGGTATGTTAGGACGTGTTTCCCTTGCACACCCGCACACTCATCGGTTGTTACACACGGTTACTACATTGTACCGATGTTGTAAATGAATTAAAACTAGTCTTGGAAGAACACTCCTCCCATCTAGAGGTGTAATGTAACAAGAGTTACATTGGAACTCAACAATATACAAAATAACTATTCCCATACCTTCCGGGTTCGGATCGCAAAGTACCTACATGACACAAAGCGAAAATAGAAAAAAAGTGTATCACTATTATTATCGATGCTTTCGTGTGAGTGAAGGTATAAACTGTGTGAAATTTCATCGGGACCCAAAACAAACTATGTTCTTTATTATAAAAAAATACACGAAGAAGCAAAGTATCCTTTTTATGATCCTGAATTATTAAACGGTATAATTTATTGCTATGTATTATATATAATAAATATTAATTGTTATAAGTTTTATATATTTCGTTAAATTTTATCGTCCTAGGATTTATTTTATTTTATTTTATATAACATCTCGAGCAAATAACAGGAACTATGTCAAATATTAATTTAACACGTACCCAATAACAAGTTGCCACATTCTGGAGTCTGACGATATTTATCGTCTCACAGATCCAGTCTGAAAACACAATTAAAAACTGTGTCTCCACCGGGAATCGAACTCGGGTCCTATGGATCAGAAGTCAGATACCTAACCAACTGAACTACGAAGGTCGACGAGGGTTGTTGCTGATGCGCATGTTTTTAACATTAGTTAATGTTGATGCAGATATTTCACCATTGCCATTAGTGGATGTTCATGATGACTAAATATTTAAAAAAAAATAGGTTTACAGTGAATTTATTTCCAAAAGTTACACTGTTTTCCTTGGTATGATTATACATGATTTTTTTAAATAATTTTTTTAACTTTTGATAAAAAAAAAATCTTATAATGTTCTAGATCAGTAAAACATCGCATGCGAAAACATTACGTGTCATAAGCCACGCCCCCTCTGAGGTGATGTCACAACTCGAATATCAGCATAAATAATCAGCATCGATCAATACTGATGCTGATATCGAAAAAAATGTGGATGTCACGCGAATGCTGATGCTATTGCTATTGATCTCAGCAACCCTGATCACTACCCAATACAAATTTGCTTGCTGTTGTGTAAGTACAATATTATTATTTTCTTCTCATAAGGTACTTACTACAACTCATTTTTTATAGTACCGTATTATAATGTTGAAATAAAGGTAAAATAATACGGAAAGTAAAACTCATATAAAAAACTCAAGTTTTTTTTTTTTTTTTTATTAAAGTTTTATTTATTTACATTTTTTTAAACAATAAGTATTCTTGCACTAAACTGCAAAAGCAGTTTAACAGTGCTAGCTCTCTCGTACACTTATATAAATTTGATAATGTAACAAAAAATAATTATAAACAAACAAAAATTAAAAATTAGCAATACAATATAACAATAATTAAAACCATTAACACAATATAACAACAAAGAAAACATACAAACTTATATATAAAATTCTTTTAACATTTTTTTAATTTTTTTTTTGTTTTCAATTTGAATATTTGAATATTTTGGCAGTTTGTTAAATAGTTTCGGAATTATCGTTACTTTTGTCCTGTCGCCGTAAACGTTATTTGTTTTAGGTATTGTCAGTAAGTCTTTCGTTATTTGTCTAGTTGTATATTTGTGAGTGATCTTTAATTTAAATCGTTCGTTATAAAGTTCTTCTATGGTCTGTAAAAGATTCACCTTTTTTTCTATAGGTAAAATATTGCATCTTTTGAATATTTCGTTAATGTTATTTTTACTTGCCTCCACTGTTCTTTTTGTTGCAATTATTTTTAAAAATCTTATTTGTAATTGTTTTATTTTATCAAGGTACGTTTTAAATGTTTGTCCGTAACTACTGAGCCCGTAGTCAATAATGGACTCGACCATAGCATAGTACAGACAGTACAGGGTGTGCCTGGACACGCAGTATTTAAGATGGTAAAATTTACTTAAAATTGATCTTAATTTATTACAGACATTTTCAATATGTAAACTCCAATTAAAGTGCACGTCCACTGTAAGCCCTAAATATGTGTAATTAAAAACCCTTTGTAGTTGTTGACAAGTACAATCAGTTACATTTTTATGGAGACACTCATAATCGTGACCTTTTATGTTGAGGTCACATATCTTTTCCATGTGCACTGAATGTATGTATTATAATATGTATATTTAGTTTTCTTTACATTTATAATAATCCCATTATCATGTGCCCATTTAGTTAAATTATTAAGGTCAGTCTGTAGGTAATTTTGTATTTTGTCTTTTATGTTGAGGTCACATATCTTTTCCATGTGCACTGAATGTATGTATTATAATATGTATATTTAGTTTTCTTTACATTTATAATAATCCCATTATCATGTGCCCATTTAGTTAAATTATTAAGGTCAGTCTGTAGGTAATTTTGTATTTTGTCTTTTATGTTGAGGTCACATATCTTTTCCATGTGCACTGAATGTATGTATTATAATATGTATATTTAGTTTTCTTTACATTTATAATAATCCCATTATCATGTGCCCATTTAGTTAAATTATTAAGGTCAGTCTGTAGGTAATTTTGTATTTTGTCTTTTATGTTGAGGTCACATATCTTTTCCATGTGCACTGAATGTATGTATTATAATATGTATATTTAGTTTTCTTTACATTTATAATAATCCCATTATCATGTGCCCATTTAGTTAAATTATTAAGGTCAGTCTGTAGGTAATTTTGTATTTTGTCTTTTATGTTGAGGTCACATGACATATCTTTTCCATGTGCACTGAATGTATGTATTATAATATGTATATTTAGTTTTCTTTACATTTATAATAATCCCATTATCATGTGCCCATTTAGTTAAATTATTAAGGTCAGTCTGTAGGTAATTTTGTATTTTGTCTTTTATGTTGAGGTCACATCACATATCTTTTCCATGTGCACTGAATGTATGTATTATAATATGTATATTTAGTTTTCTTTACATTTATAATAATCCCATTATCATGTGCCCATTTAGTTAAATTATTAAGGTCAGTCTGTAGGTAATTTTGTATTTTGTCTTTTATGTTGAGGTCACATATCTTTTCCATGTGCACTGAATGTATGTATTATAATATGTATATTTAGTTTTCTTTACATTTATAATAATCCCATTATCATGTGCCCATTTAGTTAAATTATTAAGGTCAGTCTGTAGGTAATTTTGTATTTTGTCTTTTATGTTGAGGTCACATATCTTTTCCATGTGCACTGAATGTATGTATTATAATATGTATATTTAGTTTTCTTTACATTTATAATAATCCCATTATCATGTGCCCATTTAGTTAAATTATTAAGGTCAGTCTGTAGGTAATTTTGTATTTTGTCTTTTATGTTGAGGTCACATGACATATCTTTTCCATGTGCACTGAATGTATGTATTATAATATGTATATTTAGTTTTCTTTACATTTATAATAATCCCATTATCATGTGCCCATTTAGTTAAATTATTAAGGTCAGTCTGTAGGTAATTTTGTATTTTGTCTTTTATGTTGAGGTCACATCACATATCTTTTCCATGTGCACTGAATGTATGTATTATAATATGTATATTTAGTTTTCTTTACATTTATAATAATCCCATTATCATGTGCCCATTTAGTTAAATTATTAAGGTCAGTCTGTAGGTAATTTTGTATTTTGTCTTTTATGTTGAGGTCACATCACATATCTTTTCCATGTGCACTGAATGTATGTATTATAATATGTATATTTAGTTTTCTTTACATTTATAATAATCCCATTATCATGTGCCCATTTAGTTAAATTATTAAGGTCAGTCTGTAGGTAATTTTGTATTTTGTCTTTTATGTTGAGGTCACATATCTTTTCCATGTGCACTGAATGTATGTATTATAATATGTATATTTAGTTTTCTTTACATTTATAATAATCCCATTATCATGTGCCCATTTAGTTAAATTATTAAGGTCAGTCTGTAGGTAATTTTGTATTTTGTCTTTTATGTTGAGGTCACATATCTTTTCCATGTGCACTGAATGTATGTATTATAATATGTATATTTAGTTTTCTTTACATTTATAATAATCCCATTATCATGTGCCCATTTAGTTAAATTATTAAGGTCAGTCTGTAGGTAATTTTGTATTTTGTCTTTTATGTTGAGGTCACATGACATATCTTTTCCATGTGCACTGAATGTATGTATTATAATATGTATATTTAGTTTTCTTTACATTTATAATAATCCCATTATCATGTGCCCATTTAGTTAAATTATTAAGGTCAGTCTGTAGGTAATTTTGTATTTTGTCTTTTATGTTGAGGTCACATCACATATCTTTTCCATGTGCACTGAATGTATGTATTATAATATGTATATTTAGTTTTCTTTACATTTATAATAATCCCATTATCATGTGCCCATTTAGTTAAATTATTAAGGTCAGTCTGTAGGTAATTTTGTATTTTGTCTTTTATGTTGAGGTCACATGACATATCTTTTCCATGTGCACTGAATGTATGTATTATAATATGTATATTTAGTTTTCTTTACATTTATAATAATCCCATTATCATGTGCCCATTTAGTTAAATTATTAAGGTCAGTCTGTAGGTAATTTTGTATTTTGTCTTTTATGTTGAGGTCACATCACATATCTTTTCCATGTGCACTGAATGTATGTATTATAATATGTATATTTAGTTTTCTTTACATTTATAATAATCCCATTATCATGTGCCCATTTAGTTAAATTATTAAGGTCAGTCTGTAGGTAATTTTGTATTTTGTCTTTTATGTTGAGGTCACATATCTTTTCCATGTGCACTGAATGTATGTATTATAATATGTATATTTAGTTTTCTTTACATTTATAATAATCCCATTATCATGTGCCCATTTAGTTAAATTATTAAGGTCAGTCTGTAGGTAATTTTGTATTTTGTCTTTTATGTTGAGGTCACATATCTTTTCCATGTGCACTGAATGTATGTATTATAATATGTATATTTAGTTTTCTTTACATTTATAATAATCCCATTATCATGTGCCCATTTAGTTAAATTATTAAGGTCAGTCTGTAGGTAATTTTGTATTTTGTCTTTTATGTTGAGGTCACATGACATATCTTTTCCATGTGCACTGAATGTATGTATTATAATATGTATATTTAGTTTTCTTTACATTTATAATAATCCCATTATCATGTGCCCATTTAGTTAAATTATTAAGGTCAGTCTGTAGGTAATTTTGTATTTTGTCTTTTATGTTGAGGTCACATCACATATCTTTTCCATGTGCACTGAATGTATGTATTATAATATGTATATTTAGTTTTCTTTACATTTATAATAATCCCATTATCATGTGCCCATTTAGTTAAATTATTAAGGTCAGTCTGTAGGTAATTTTGTATTTTGTCTTTTATGTTGAGGTCACATCACATATCTTTTCCATGTGCACTGAATGTATGTATTATAATATGTATATTTAGTTTTCTTTACATTTATAATAATCCCATTATCATGTGCCCATTTAGTTAAATTATTAAGGTCAGTCTGTAGGTAATTTTGTATTTTGTCTTTTATGTTGAGGTCACATCACATATCTTTTCCATGTGCACTGAATGTATGTATTATAATATGTATATTTAGTTTTCTTTACATTTATAATAATCCCATTATCATGTGCCCATTTAGTTAAATTATTAAGGTCAGTCTGTAGGTAATTTTGTATTTTGTCTTTTTTTCGGTCTGCTACGATTATACATGTATCATCGGCGAACACTTTTTTACTGCAATATTTAATGACGTTTGGTAAACTGTTGACGTGTCCGATATAACATATTGGCCCTGATATTGATCCCGTGGCAACTCCGTTCTCGATTGGGATAGAATCACTCAATTGGTCATTAATTTTAACAATGAGTTTTCTGTTTGTTAAATAATCTTTTAGCCAGTTATTAACCGGTCCTCTTACTCCACATTCGTTCATTGCAGTTAGTAGAATATTATGATCCAGGGTATCGAATGCCTTTTTGAAGTCTATAAATATTATACCTACGTATAACTTATTATTTAGGTGGTTGTTTAAGTTGGGCACTTAATCGTATATACTAATAAACCATTACTTTATATTACTTATAAAACGTGTATTTTCATCTTAAATTATTATTAGAACAGATTTATGAATATTGTGGTGAACAAATAATGAAATTCATATTCAAGGACAAGCTTTAGTAGGAACTTACCAGTTACAATCAATTTTTATTGTTTTACAAGGATATGGCGGTGACGTTATATATCACATATTTATCCTGACTCCAGGATGAAAATGGTAAATAAATTAGAAGACGCGTACACTTTTTAGTGTAGTTGTCGCCAAATAACTTGAACTTTTAGCCGAGAAGGGGGACGATTTGCACGTAAACCAATGAAGCAAAAAGACACAAATTTGCGCACTGCGCAACCGAAAGCTCGCCCAAGATGTTAGGCGAAAATTATATCACAAGCAAATAAAAATTAATTTCTCAATTTCTCAATAGATGGCGTTACAACAAGTTTTCTCCGTTACTCCATATATGGCAATAGTAATAATGCATTACTTTCAGGTAAAATGTTACACACTATTCAAATATATAGAACTTTCAAAATTACATCGATAAGGGAACTCAATGAGAAGGCATAATTGGTGAACGTTGCGCAAGCGTATAAAGTGATCACGTAAACCAGCCGATGACAAGTCCTGGTTCTTCTACAATATCCCTACTTCGTCTCTATTGAGATATTGAAAAAATGTTTGTCAATAAATATATCACAAGCGTTTCGGGAGTCCGAAAACTTTTATCAACTGATACCTAAGTATTTTTCAGCATTTACATATAACCTTTTTTTTTAGAAAAAAGTGTTATATTTTTCCTTATTTTATTAAAAGATTTGGGTTACACTTTATAAAATAATATCAAATAAATGTTCTTACCATTTCCATCTCATCTCTTTGTCCATAAACATGGCGATTCGGAACATGTGACTCGTGAGTTATTTGTGAAGGTGGACAACTGAAAATAAAAGAAATACAATATATTATATTGAATTTATTGTGAAATTGATATAATTATAAATAATAATTGTATCATCGTTATATTTCTAATGGTATATCTAACATAATTTAGTTGCAGTGCATCAGTGAGCCCCTATTATTAAAATGTATTAAAATATTGAGGATTATGTTTACAAGATTGGAGGAGGCCAGGACCCACGATGGGTTGTAACGTCACTTATTGATTGATTGATGTTTACAATATGTGTGATAGAACAATAATTAAACGAGTGGGTTGTGACCAACGTTATACTCCCCACTACCAAGTCATTCCACAAAATACGTATTCATTTTTTGTAAGGAAAATAATCAGCATTTTCATGAAATAAGTTTGTTAAAATATTTTATTATAAAAACTTGATAATTCTTCAATGGCATTTTATAAAAGTGATGTGCCTTTTTAGTAATTTGAAAATGAAAATTACAATTTTCAAAATTCCTGAGATTGGGGTCACGTTGAAATATTTGACAGTTAAAAAAATCACAAGTACTGATCATAAAGACTATCCGCATCTCTTCCACCTTTTTTACCGTTCCTCCAAACTCGTTATAAAATTGTCATCACCGCGCGCGTGTGAATAAAGTGCTATCATCCAACCAGGGAGAGGACTAAGGATCTGGTGAGTTTCCATATATATCCTTCCTTTGCCATGCGGTGGTTGCAACTAATCACCCGCACCAAAAAATACAGTCCACTTTATCTTTAATTTCATATCCGCGTCAACATATCCTTCAATATCTAAAGGGGTCTAAAAGAGTATTAGGTAAATAAATTTAAAAAATTGATAATTATCGGAAGATTAATTTTGTCTATAATCAATAAAATAGAATAAACACGCCATACACAGAACATAGTACACAGCACACACATATACATTGTGACGAAACTTTCAAAATACAATCTCAGCATGATACTAGTTGATAATCTGCAATTAAAAAAAAATAACCTCAAAAATTGCAAAAGTTATAGCTCGCCACTAGGTGTATCCCCTCGGGGTAGTGAGTAGTAAAAATATTTATACAATTTTTTCTACCCACAGAATTATATCTATTCAACCTTATTAGTTTTTTTTTATTTCAATTGGAAATTTCAATATTTTTTTGGTGACGCAGTGGTCCTATACGAGTCTGTTATTCTGATATAATTCAAACACAAAATTGGGAACCAAAACTTCGATACTAACTCACAACAGTTGTTTTTGGGTAACCTATTAAAATGCGGGATTTCGTAAAAGCAAAATAACAAGAAAATTAGAATACAGATTGAATTGATAAAATTTGCGTGCACAAAAAACTTCATGCATATTTTGCGTTACAACACTATCTTGATGCGAACAAAAAAAAAGAACTATAATAGTATAATTGATTGTTTATAAAAAAAGTCGCGCTCAAGTCTTTCATCGAGTATGTAATCGCTGGGTGTTTAAGAAATATATTATTTTTGAAAATATTTTCAGACTCGACAACAAATCGTTATTAATAGCGATAATTTATCAAAGTTTGAAAGTGCGCCTTGAAATAATTTAAGAACACGCAATTTGAAAAAAAATAGTTAAGCCCGTACATATGATACACAACCCTATATTTAAAATAGGCATATAATAGAGCTCGCCAAGTGAAAGAATACGGGCGACGTCATCTGTGCACTAACCACATTCAGTACATGAGACTTGTGATTTGTTATGTACAACCGCTACATAACGAAATCTTAAAAAAAAATTCACAGATACACACCCACTTAGACTAAACGATAACGAACGCAATTTAGTCATACATACAAACGTTCATACATAGGTACCATCACGGCATGTCAATAACGGGGTAAGCAGAAAGAACCGATCGCCACACACACACTATTTTTGCAAATATTCCTGGCTTCCTTTACATTCATTCACCGTTTCATTGTTCGAATTTCTTATGTTTGCTGCTTTCAAAATATCATTCACATGTTCATGCCACCCCTTTCTGTGGTGGCCCCTACTATTCACTCCATCTTTTACACCCATGTATATTTTTTGGTCAATAGTTCGTCATTCGTATTTTCAATATTTCAAAACCACCTCAAAGCATTCACTTTCATTTTGCTCGTGATATCCTTTTTTATCTTGCATTCTCTCCTTATGTCTTCATTTGGGTATTATATGCGCACGCCGCGTAGTTTTAGTTGATCGATCTAATATCGATTCTATTTATTTCAACTGTCAGTGTGAGACATACACAGCGACTATTATAATATGTCCTATTCGTTGACGATTATAATATGTCCTATTTTGATTCGTTTAATTTATCCGTCTGAATTTTGGTATATGAGAAATGTCAAAAAGTTGCCTACATTTATACGGTATTCATTACGTCACACCGCGCGGATAAAATCCTTTTATCCACAGTCGCCAGTTGGTTATAGACGTTTTCGTACTCTGAAACGAATCAGAATAGGACATAATGTCTACTGATTACTGATGAAGGTAGCAATACTTTTTGAGAGAGGAAAGGGTTGGAAATGTTGCCACATTTACCGAACAAATATTATCATCTACAGGCACCATACCAAAAACACTTCCCATCACCTCCATACATCATCAGCAACATACAAAAAAACTGCAATAATCAACACAATGTGTACAATAGTATGGAAATTTCTACAGGTACCACTTTGAACAACTACACAAACACAGCCTCACAACATGAGTATCTATGCTTCGTTATGAAGCTAAATATAAAATACCGGATCTTATGTATAACCGAGATCATAGTTTTATGTAAGAATAATAGTTCAAAAAAGAATATTTTTTATTATGTAAGAATAATAGTTCAAATTCAAACATTTTTTTATTAATTTGTAAGTATCACTATACCGTTTATTTTGTTGTTATTTTTGGTCGGTATGTAAGGTAAGAATTTGTGTTGTTATTTTTGGTCGGTATGTAAGGTAAGAATTTGTGTTCAGCTTTATGCATATGTATGAGATGCTTTTTTTTCTACTAATTTGGTAGGTACTATTTATCCTATATTTGCATTATCTGTTTTTCTTAAAATAACTTTGATACTTAATCTAGTCAATTTCCTTATATTATAGAAGTTTTTTGGTTATGTTTTCCAATTAATTTTCAAATACTTAGGAATTAATAATAATTTAGCATTTTTTACCAATTTGTGTTGCAAACATTACCCGCATCAATGTTTCACTGCTTATTGTTGATGGTAAATTTAATGCTTATTGTCGATGGTAATGCTTATCTGTTGATGGTAATGCTTATTTTTTATGGTAATGGTAAATTTATTTTATGTTTATTTGTAACTTTCTGTACATATATGTATGTAATTTGTACATTTGTGAGCTTATAGCCAAAAGGCAATATCTTCCAACCAACCAACCAGAGTTAATATTAAATAGATACACAATACACATTGATCTGGAATAATAAATTATTTCTATCTTCTAAATGTAAACCATATAAATCGATACGAAATATTCAAAGTATGTATGTCCTTGGACACTTATTTACAGGAAAATTTTGTCAACAAATTTTCCGTGGAAAGATTTCACCTATTTTGTATAGCGGAATATCCCGACTTGAGTCAATTATCAAGATAATTTAATTTCGTTTATCAAAATTTAATGCCTATGTTAAATTTATTTGTTGGGGACCGCGAATAGGAGGAGCAGAAATAAGATGATAATAAATAAACGTTAAATATATTTATGTTCAACATTGTTTTCAGAATGTTTAGTGTTTAGCCACCAAATGAAAGATAAACAACATTAATGAAAAGGTTATTCTTAATTTATTGAGGTATTTACCCGTTATGTAATAATATACGTGGGAACACAATTTGAAGTAAGGCTGTACCTACATATACATACAGAAGAGATGTCCTGGATCAATTGTACTCATGCGGTCTTCGTCATATGTAAATTTGAGTCACAACAGCTTGTACATTCAGACCGAGTTTGTAAAAAAAATACGTTTAGAGTTTACTATAAATGAATCTTCTTCTTCTTTAAGTGCCATGTTGGGTCCCCCCAACGTCGGCGATCACTCCGGCGAATGTCTCCCTGTCCTGGGCTACTCGGAACAGCTCCTCCACACTCCGGATGCCGGTCCATTCTCTCACAATGCGCAGCCAGGACATCTGTTTTCTGCCGGGTCCTCGGCTTCCCTCAATCTTGCCCTCCAAGATGAGCTGGAGAAGGCGATATTTATCTCCACGCAGCACATGACCCAGGTACGGACCTTGATGGTAGACAACAACTCCCTATTTGCTCTAGCTCGCCTCAGGACTTCTGTATTTGTTACCATATATGTCCAGGAAATTCTGAGCATTCGTCGATGGAGCCACATTTCAAATGCTTCCAGTCTGTTCATCATACTGACTTTCAAGGTCCACGTCTCGCATCCATACAATAAAACAGACCACACATAGCATCTTATCATTCTTTGTTGGAGTTTCAGGTTTATGTTGTCGTTACAGAAGAGTGTTTTCATTATAAATGAATACGTCTTCGTATTATTTATTAATATTTTGATATACGCAATACGACCATTTAAGGTCGATTTGTGCCATTTGGCGACGTGAGAATTTTATTCAAATTTTATTTTTATACAAAAAACATTTAAAGAAAAGAAAAACAACGCCTACAAAACTACCATGTTTTTCTAAATGAATTTTAATATTTCTTTGTAAATTATCGGGGAAGCAATTGCAAGAAGGTGCCGAATCTTTAGTGGAAACTGCACTTCGTTAATCTTTCCACAAAAAGATCGGTATAAACTGTATCGATCTCTAATAGGGCATCCTATACGTAAGTATATTAACCGCAAGATTTTGCAGCATTGATTTCTAACGTCGAAGATCCCGAAAAAAAAATATTATGTACCTATTTATCGAAAATCTGTCGAGAAAATGGCATGAAATGTGTGATTGATTTTATTATGTATTTCTGTCGGTTTATAAGTTTGACTTATTGATTAAAATTGAAGCCATTTGTAGGTGTATAATTATTTTTAATTATTTGTTTGACATGTTACTAGCCGTAGGTAAATTTAAATAATATAAATTAAATAAGATTGTAGTCATATCTTTGAGTTCACAATATTGTGTTGTATAACTACATTTATTAACAATCAAATATCAAAATGTGTCAAGAGTTTTCAAAACAGACATCCATAAAAGAAATGAGTTATGTTGTATTATTCTTTGATTTTATATACATATATTTAAATGAGTTAGATGGATCGATGGCAGAGCGGTTAGCGCGCTGGACTAGTTATCCAGTGGTCGCGAGTTCTAATCCTGCCTCGACGGATTTCGTTCACCTATGGCACAAGCATTTATGCTTAATTTAGGGAGTGTAGGAAGATGTATATGTATTCGTTTAGCAAGGACATAATTATTCATTTAATATTGCTTCTCGAGCAACTAACAGGTAAGTACTATGTCAAATATTAATTTAACACGCACCCAATAACAGGTTGCTACATTCTGGAGACTTACGATATTAATCGTCTCACTGATTCAGACTGAAAAACAATTAAAAACTGTGTCTCCACCGGGAATCGAACCCGGGACCTTTGGCTCAGCAGTCAAATACCCAACCAACTGAGCCACGAGAGCCATATTTTTTTTATAAGATCGGTAAATTGTTTTAACATTTAGTTTAAAAAAACGCAGTAATGAAAACGGAACTTAATATGTAAACCAAGTCTTTGATGGACAGTTAAAAAATAACAAGACTTCCTACCCTGGTCTTTGCTTGTAATTTTTGCATCACTAACTGAGAGAAAGGTATACAGTTTATTTACACTCGCTGGATACAATGAAGCCTTGTTTTAATTCCAACATTTAAGCATCGAATAGCAAGGACGGTCGATTTATTGTTTTTACACCGTGTTTCCGTTTGTAATAAATAATTGAATCGCCTCGGGTCCTTTCGAGGGCCCATCTCAATATTAACATACCCACATTATTCCTGGCAGACACTCCACTCCATACACACACACAAACAGCCAGAGAGAAAGAGAACTTTCGTTACACTACTGTCTGGTACCTGCTAGGGTCATAATGCTAAAATAATACCTACGGCGAGCTTTTGTAGAGCAAATTTTAAATGACTTTGAAGCACTCCATAAGCTCTTTCTGTACAGAATATTTCGAAACAGCGGACAAAGTCTCCGAAAGGTATCGTCGAGTTTCGTAAAAGTTGTGGACTTTCGAAACATTAGTTTCTATTTTCTAGCATGGTAATAAGTAGTTAGACCATATTGTGCTCTTGTTTAATTAAATATGTAATCCGTTATGATTTTATGATTGTTTTATGAAAGCAAAATATTCTTCTAAATAATCTTGCATTTTAATGTTGGCACTGTGCTCCAACTAGTTGATGTTTCACGTCTCTTCATAATATCATGGGTTTCTGTTTGAAATGTATTTTGTATTTCAGATTTATTTCTTTTGTTTGACTTTCACTAGGACCAATGTTTTATTGCTTGGCCACCGAGTAATTTAGGTACTATCGATACGATACGAAAAAAATCGTGAAATGTATATCTTAACTGCAAAGTTAAAAATATTATAAATGTGAACTGGTAAAGAAACTGTATGTTGTATTCACTGGAAAAATAATCCAATGTTTGCGTTTAAACATACATACATATATACCTACATAACATCACGCCATGTCCCTTACGGGGTAAGCAGACAGAACCGAGCGTCATACTCATCTATTTTTGCTCACATTCCTGGTTTCCTTTACATCCATGCATCGTCTCACACATGCTCGTCGATAATTCAAGCTTCTTATTTAAAAATATCATTCACATGGTCATGCCATCCCTTTCTGGGGCGACCCCTTCTATTCATTCCATCTCTTTAACTCATGTACCTATATTTTTAGGCTAGTCGTTCATCGTTCATTCTTTCAATATGTCCAAACCAGCTCAAGACATTCACTTTCATTTTACTTATAATATCCTTCTTTATCTTATACACAGTCAAAAGAATACTTTGTTGATTCAACCGCATATCATCTACTTGTTTATTTTCCTTTAAATTTGAATAAACAACTTTCTAAATCGTTAAAAACATGTAGATAAATAAATTATTCAGAAAGGGTATGTCGATATATGTACAAAAGTATAAATATAAGTACTATTTACAGCTACAAAAACCAAACCATGCATTGTGTTAGAGTTATGAACTTTAAAACAAGTAGTACCTAGATTAATAGCCAAAGTGGAACTGACTAATGTTGTTTGATGAATATTCAAAACTCAGAACAACTAGGTGATTAGTCTATGACAAGAGATAAATGGTTTGTTTAAGTAGATAAACAGAAAACATATTATACACACAACCAACAGTTTAAAGAAGAAAAATTAGGCAGCCGATTTGTAGGTAGTCTTGTATATTCAGATGTATCAAATTAATATTATTTGTTAGAACTCTGAACTACTCGGTTCTATGGAAGAAGGTTTATTCAAAGTATCAAATAACAACATGAAACGATCAGAGCTCAAATGACTGGATATGGAATGTATGTTTCACAGACGAATTCATTGTATGTTTTTTCTTCTTCTTATTTCTTGCCTTTTCCCCTTCTGGTAGGAAACCTCCATCACGTCTTTCGACCTTGATCATCTTCGCAGTTAATTTATTATGCTTGTCCACCATATAGTCGACCTTTGAGTCGTCTTTTGTGGGGATATATAGGGTCTGTTTACCTAAGTAACTGTCGTATTCTATCTTCCTTTAGATTCTCCGGAAAAATCTCGACATACATACGTTCTAGCTACCTTCTACCTTCACAAATTCGTTTCGTATCCTGTGCAATCTCGTTCCATCTTCTGACCATAGGTGAACTCCGTCAACAATGTAAATCTTTTGCTCGTACTTTTGCTTTGATTTATTTATTTCAAAAATCCAGTACAATATAAACATTAAAAAAAACACAAAATATAAGAAAATACAAAATATTATTATCAATCAAAAATGGATGTTTCCACTCCTCTAGCCTCATGGAATGTTCTGGGGGCTTAAGTGTAATTATTTGTTTTTTTTTTATTATGTAAGTATGTACATTCTTTTATTGGTTTTGCAGTGATTTCTGGATACGACACTCCACTAGGCCTATGCCATTATACTTATAGTTTTTTAGTATTTAATTCCTGTTAGTTTATGATATGTAAACTTTGGGCACCAAACACGATATTAAATATCTGATATCATGTTAACATTGAACGTCGTAAAAAGAAGGTGTCCGCTTTGGAGGAGAATGGGATGAAAATAATCGTAATTGGTGTCAGGTAAAATATTACATAAATGATTTCCGGTGTTTGCTTCACTGAACCTGATTACAACAAATGAACCCATTTCCGTTCAAGGATTCATTGCTATAGACACGCTAACAATACATAAAATATGATTAAAAATAAATAAAAAAGTGACAGGTTAAACAAAACATTTCACTTTAAAGTGTCATCAAAATGAAATAGATTGAATTTAAACTCTGAGTTGTACAAAAACAGAAGATATAGTTATCGCCATATGTGGAGGGGGTGGTTTGCGCACATACGTGATAAAACCAATCAAGCAATAAACCCAAATTTGTCTTCTGCGCACTCATGTGATTTTTCTAGAGGTTCAGCGATAATTATGAAAACTTATCATTATTACAAGAAAGTGAATCAATGTTCAAAAAGTTTTGACAGATAAAGTCACAGAGAAAAAATAATGAAGCATTGTCTATGGAAAACAGGTCGATTTTTAAAAGACTTATTTATTTATTTAATTAATTTACAATAATGTGAACAATGTATAGATTTTTTAACTTAATATCTTTTTATCTTTGCATTGGTAAGATTTCTTAGTGTTGTCAGATGGAAGAAACAATTTTTTGCACAATGTGACAACATAGGTATAGATAGTTTTCGTCACAATGTAAGAATAATAAATAATTTATTTGACATACTCCTAAAAACAATCAAATCAGTTTAAATTTATTCATAAAAGCAAAGTATCCGTAAATTCACAGAGTTGCGAAATATTTAAAATGTAAGTAACTCTGTAGAATTAATGCAAGCTTAGCTACGAAAGGAGTTACTTTGTGGAATGCACTATACTAAAAACAAAATCAATATGCAGTCGATAGAACTGATAATTTGAGAACTAGGAACTTTGTATGTACCTACCTACATAAGATACAAAAGTAACTTGGTGGTACGCCATAGTAACTATACAATTAATAGGTACTACCTATGTCCTATTCTGATTCGTTTCAGAGTACGAAAACGTCAACAACCAACGGGTGATCATAGATAAAATACATGTCCTATTCTGATTTGTCTAAATTTATCCGTCTGAATTTTAGTGCATGAGAAATGTCAAAAAGTTGACTGCATTTATACGGGACTCATTACGTCACACCGCGCGGATAAAATCCTTTTATCCACGGTCGCCCGTTGGTTATAGACGTTTTCTCACTCAGAGACGAATTAGAATAGGATAGACTATCTAATTCATGACACTCAAATAAGGTTGAGCTAGGGATTCGCGGGTATTCATCTACTTAGTTGAAAATAATTCTATAGATTCGAAATTCAGCAAAATAATCAATATTTTTATGTGATACACAATGCCGACTGCCGTGGTACAGTTGGTAAGCCGTTTGATTTCTGTGCGGGCGTCCTGGGTTCGATTCCCAGCAGAGTAGAAATTTATTTAAATTCATTTCTCACGCTAATGTTGCTTCACTAGGCTGGAAACACTGGTTAGTTGGAAGAAATAAACTCACCATTTGCGCAGGGTGCAAGGAAATGTTTATCATTATTATTATTATTAATAAGAAAAAAAAGATTTAGAAATTTGTTATGACAAATCATCATTATAATAAAAGGAAGCTGAAAGTAAAACACATGTATAATATGTACATATACTTACGGTTTCATACAAAGCAATAAGCCTTCGTGTAACTATTTCATTTAAGATAATATTATTTTCCCTCATCTTATGAAGATAACACACAGATTCTTTTTAAGTAAAAAATGTGTTATTTTATCAAGGATGACAGCAAATAAATTACCTTGTTTCTTTTTTTCAGTACAGTGTTTTTTTTTGGTATCTTGGTATGTATACATTTCTAATGTCTGCGCGTGAAACTAACAAATGACCTTTTATTATAGATTCCCCATACATACAATGGGACCCTTCTTCACAAGGGGCGGTATTCGGTACCTACTATCTTAATAACTCATCTGATGTCTCAATGAAACACAAAGATGGGTGTCTTTTTTAATAGGGCACTGCAAATATTAAATTCTCAAACTGATTGCATCAATTACTTTCGAAAGCTTTCAACAAAGTTCATTCATCTTATAATTAAAAACATAGTAGGTATGCATATTTTTTTTTAATTAATTTCTGGCGTTCCACCCGATATCGAGTGATATAGCGTATGCATATTTGGTCGATGAATATAATATGAGTTTTTTGTATGAATATTTTTTTTGCAGATAATATGTACCTACCTCGAATTTAATTGCACAATAGATTTCAACGGAACATAGGTGCATATTAAAGATGATTGTATCTCCATAAAAACGAAGGTCATGGTTTTGCTCCCCAGGTCTTGCATGGTCTTGGTCTTACATACATACTCGATCTTGGTCTTCCATACCCAGTCTTGGTCTAGTTAGTCTTGTTGGTCTTTTTTGCAATAAAATATTACAACTTGTACAAAAAAAATATTTTTAACTTTTCTGTTAAAATTCACCAATTACAATGAAATATGATAAAAACACCAATTTATGGTATTATGTCGTTATAACGTAGTTAATTACTTATTTTTTAATTAAAAATAAATAAGTTTATAAAAGACTATTGCATTAAGTCTTGCAACTCTAGATCTTATTCTTGCACCCCCTGGTTTTGGTATTGCAAGACTGCACTACTATCACTAGAAGCAGGAATATGTACATTTTTGAAAATCTCAAACACTGCATACAACCTGACATCGGCTGGTTAATATGATTAATTTATATAGGTGGGTAAAATTACTCTTTCTGAGATTCCTCATAAATCCTTTCTTAAAAGTTAAGAAAATTTAATAAAAGACTACTATCATGGTCAATTCGTTCAATATTTTCTTCCTTAGCCAATATCCTCTCCTGGATGAAAGGCTCTTCTATTCGCTTTAAAATCGCTCTGGCCCTTACTCTCTGCTGCAAATCCAATCACAATTTTTCGTTCAGAACCTACCTTTGTTTACAGAGAATAATTAGGTGGTTAGGTATGTTTTAATCGTAATTGTCGATAATTTGAATGTACGCAGGCGATAGGTAGGTATGTTTTGACCTAAATTGTCGATTATTTGAATGTACGCAGGCGATAGGTAGGTATGTTTTGACCTAAATTGTCGATAATTTGAATGTACGCAGGCGATAGGTAGGTATGTTTTGATCTAAATTGTCGATAATTTGAATGTACGCAGGCGATAGGTAGGTATGTTTTGACCTAAATTGTCGATAATTTGCATGTACGCAGGCGATAGGTGGGTATGTTTTGATCTAAATTGTCGATAATTTGAATGTACGCAGGCGATAGGTAGGTATGTTTTGACCTAAATTGTCGATAATTTGCATGTACGCAGGCGATAGGTGGGTATGTTTTGATCTAAATTGTCGATAATTTGAATGTACGCAGGCGATAGGTAGGTATGTTTTGACCTAAATTGTCGATAATATGCATGTACGCAGGCGATAGGTAGGTATGTTTTGATCTAAATTGTCGATAATTTGAATGTACGCAGGCGATAGGTAGGTATGTTTTGACCTAAATTGTCGATAATTTGAATGTACGCAGGCGATAGGTAGGTATGTTTTGACCTAAATTGTCGATAATTTGCATGTACGCAGGCGATAGGTAGGTATGTTTTGATCTAAATTGTCGATAATTTGAATGTACGCAGGCGATAGGTACGTATGTTTTTACCTAAATTGTCGATAATTTGAATGTACGCAGGCGATAGGTAGGTATGTTTTGACCTAAATTGTCGATAATTTGAATGTACGCAGGCGATAGGTAGGTATGTTTTGACCTAAATTGTCGATAATTTGAATGTACGCAGGCGATAGGTAGGTATGTTTTGATATAAATTGTCGATAATTTGAATGTACGCAGGGACAGGTAAGTATGATTTTATAGTAACTGTCGATAATTTGAATGATGTAGGTACCTATGCAGACGATAGGTAGGTAGGTTTGTTTTAATCGTAATTGTCGATAATTTGAATTAACGTAGGCGATAGGTTGGTAAATTTTAAACGAAAATACCAAATTTGGAACGGATTAGAATTTACATAGTAAGTCTAAGTAAAGCTATATATAGCCTTACTTTATATAGTCACCTTTATCTTACAGTAGTCATACCTCTATGTCGGCTGTGGTCGCCAGTAGCCATACACCACTCTTTATCGTACGAGGTCTTCATTTTGGCCACGTATCTTGGCCATTTTCTTTCGAGTCGCCCGAAAATCCTATACAATACTCCATAATATAACATTAATTTAAATACAAAAAAAAAAACATTTCACTCGTTTCAGTCTATCAAAGACCATATTCAGGGTATAATGGAACCGAGCATATGTAAGTTGTTTGGATATGAATATTATATATCATAGGAGTTTAAAACATTGTTATTTTAAGTTATCTTAAATTATGAGGTGTTATCACTTTGCATTGGACCGCCTCCCACGCGATAGTGGGGTAGGTAGGTACTGCTAACAAATTACCCCAGCACAGATTCGTTCTTTGTTAAACAAATGTATAAAAAACAAAATGGAGGTAGCTTCCTGTAATAACATGTACAAATAATAGTCGAAATCAAATAAAAATATGATGTATCTTCCACGTGCGTGTAATTTGAAATTTGAATTTGTATAACGTATTAGGTAGGTAATTGACATGATTAGTTCGAGACAATTATTTACGTCTATTAAAAAAAATATAATTTCTCCAACTGCCTTGATATGACAGAAAAATGTTATTAAAAAAATGCAATGTGTAATATGACAGAAAAATGTAATTCATTGAAAAAGTCCAAACTATAAATAGTATAAATTTTTTTCCTCTTATGGTTAGGTACCTACCTATCGAACTCAGGACGCCGCGGCAAAGAAGCCAAACGGTAAAGAAGCCAAAGTATTATGCCACGGTGATCTAAAATTGTGATCAACATTTGACAAGATATTTGAAATTAAATTATTAATTTTCCATTATTTTTACATACCTACTACAATAACAAACGTGTGGGTTGTGGCCAACGCTTAACTCCTTACTAACAAGTCACTCCACAAATTATTCAAATTTTGTATGGAATATAGGTGTTCATCATTTACACGAAATGAGTTTGTAAAATTATTTTTGAATTAAATATTTTATCATGAAAACTTGATAATTCTTTAATGTCATTTTATGAATGTGATCTTTTTTACCAATTTGAAAATAAAAATAAAAAAATTCGAGATTCCTGAGCTAGGGGTCACTTTGAAATATTTGACAGTTAAAAAAATTGAGAAACACTATTCAGATGTTCTTCAAAATCTAACGGGATCCAAGCGAGAATTAGATACAATAATTTGAAAAGAATCGAATGAGTACTTTAGTCTATAATCGATAAAGTAGAATAAACACGCCGTACTTAGCACATAACATACAGCACACAGACACATCATGATGAAACTTTCAGAATACAATCTCAGCATGATTCTAGTTGATAATCTGCAACAAAAAATAACCTTAAATATTGCGAATTCATAACTCTTCACTATAGCCCGGTATTACAGTCGGCACTCAACTTATTGAGTTTGTTAAACTCAAGATTAATGTTAAGGGGAGATTGAATCCATTTCCGTATTACAGTGCAACATGACATGTCAGTTACTAAATCTTCAATTATAGACATATTTTACTTTTTCTGTGGTTATTATCTGTCAAATTTTAAATAACATCAAATAATACGAACGACAAAACGGGACGCTACGACTTGAAATACTATTGTTTTATTATTCAACATGGTAAATTTAATTTTTTTCACCAAAATAATGCTTTTAAATGCCCATGTTCGTTTCAATATGGCTGTCAGTTTGTTTTGTCGTGTGGCGCCACCGTCGATACAACTAACGCCTCTAGTGATAGAACACTGAAACTACATTCATTGCCTAACGCCTCTAGTGATAGAAACTGAAACTGCACGCGTTGCCTAGCAAATGACAGTTGACTCACCGTTAAGTACCTACTTAATCCGCCAAAAACGTTGAATTAAATATTTGTCTTTTTAGTGACGTATTTGAGGGAAGATTAGGCCTAAACGGACACTGTAATACGCTATATTTTTGTAAAACTTGAGTTTAGCTCTTAAACTGAGACTGTAATACCGGGCCTATATCCCCTTGGGTTAGTGAGGAATAAAAAAGATTTATAAAAACTATGTTCCTATTTGGAAATTTACTGCCTCACTAGTCGAGTTGGTTCTAAGGCAGTACTTTTTCAATTTGGTCGAAGTTTACATATTATTGAATGCTAAAATAACAAAAATAATTAAACATAAACAGAAAATAAAAATATTCAGTGAGCTCTCAGTTATTTGAACCCATAAAATTGTAATGGAAATGATGAATGGCTCCAAGCTTTGGTAGATAGGTATTCTCAGATTACGAAGGCAGAGAGTTGTGAATTATTTTAGGATATTAATAGGATATGAGCAGATTGTATTCTGTCATTACTTTTCAGCCAGTCTGTTACCAGTTTTTTATTTTTGTTTCCGGACTGAAAACGATTGTTACCTACATTACTATTTTTGAGTAAACTTACTACAAGGTTGTGTTTATCAATAAAAGTGTTGTTGTTTTGTTGACTATTTGATATTTGATTAGAGCGTTTATTTAGTTCATTCTTACATTCTTATAAAAAAATCTTATTGAGATTCCCTCGTTAATGGTTTCACCCACATCCCGATTAGTAAAAAAAGTATTAATGTCTTAACCATCCAGTCATATCCACATTTTCTCTTACCCCTTCCGGGAATATTATTTATTACCGGATGCGGATATGACCACTCCGTTAACGCCCAGTGGACCTAATTTATAATGTTACATTGGTTCCACAGATGTGGGACGTAAATAATAAAAAAGACACTTATTTATAAAAAAAAACTGCACGCAAAGTAGAAATTAACAAAAGGTAACTGTGTGAATATGCTTATAAATTTCACAATAAAAATACTTGTATTTGTTCGATTTTGTTTGAATTAATTATAGACGCGTTTCGTGTAAGGCATATCATCGAAGAAATAAAAAAAAATATTTCAGTAAAAATTGTCGATGTGTCTTGCACGAAACGCGTCAATAGTCAATTGGAACTTATACCATTTTTTTTTATTTTAAAATTTATAAACTATCTACATACTATGGAGTTCTTTAAAGAATTGTCGATCGACAAAGAAAAACAAAGGTAAAAGGCAATTACATCTACGCGTATATAATAAAAACTATTGCTTGCCGGGATAGGTGAAGAAAGCTGAACGCCTTACATTCTTCATACATTTTACCATACATGCGTAGGTACTCTGGTGTCCATCTGGCTTGTCTTTCAAAATCCCATTGATTTCATTTATGTCTTTCAATTGTCTGACAATTCGTTTTCTTATAGTTTCGCAAGATCACATATCTGGGTCACATAATGAGGGGAGAGAAGTATCACTTGCTCCAACTAATACTGAAGGGCAAGGTAGAAGGTCGCCGAGGGACTGGAAGGAGACAGATGTCCTGGCTGCGCAACATTATGGAATGGACCGGCTTCAGGACCGTGGAACAGATATTCCGAGCAGCACAGGACAGAGAGGGATTTGCCAGAGTGATAGCCGACGTCGGGGGTTCCTGACATGGCACCGGAAGAAGAAGATAGTTTCGCTGATTTCCGTTATTTTATCTGTGGTCGCTTAGTATAGGTATTAGATATGTTTCTCGTATAAACGATTCAATCGTCCCAGGGGGGCAGTCCCGTCAAACGGTGTAATCAAAACCCTCATGATTACCCATGTCATGGATCATATGGAGTTCTATAATATATTAGGATATTATAGAAATCCATACGATAATTATATCAATGATACCTACCTATGGATAATCATGAGGGTTTTAATTTCACCGTTTGATCAGACTCGCCCCTCTGGTAAAGTTTAATTAGCGTTATCTTTGTGAACTTCAAACAGTGATTTCCATTTAAACAATTCAAAAGATTTGAGAAACTTTGAAAAAGACATCTTTATGTATGAGAATTAATAATGATTCAGTTAGTAACACTTATGGTTTGATAAAAGAATCACCTTTGATATATAAATAAAGACGATATTATTATAAAGACTAATAATATAATATTTAAATGAATTTATTCAGCCACTAAATAAGACCGAGAATAATTCATTACAATATTTAATTAATTTCTACTTTTTACTACATGAAAAGTACCTATTACATTATGAATTCATGTAATTATAGATGGTTGAATAGTTATTTTTTGTACCAAGCAATAAACATATTACTGACTACACTGCTAATGAAGCCTGTCTTTCCAAGGACTATTACATCGCATAAAAATAAATATTTTTGACTACATAATTTTCTTGATATGAGATATCGAATATTTTGACTCTTCATTGCTCCATATTTCTATGTATTGCAATTTCTAGACCAATTTGATCATTAATATCTCATCAGGTATCACTTATAGACTATATGTATATAAGTAGATAAGATACAATATTGAAGTAACAGAGTTCAATACTGACCACATCTCAACCGTTCAATTCAGACTTTATAATTAATCAATTAATATTAATACTGATAATTACAATACCATCTGTAGGTATATTTATCAAATTTAAAAAGCAATTTGTTTTTATACTAGGTAGTAAATTAATTTAATAAAGTTATTAGAGTGACATATTTAATACAAACTGATATAAAAAAATTGGGTAAATTACTTACATTAAAAATGATTGAATGCGACATTTGTATAATAAAGATTGATAAGTTACATCGAATCTTAATTACTTTCAATCCATTTCATATGTATAAGAATATAGAATCTGGTTTATTATTGTGAAATGTTTTTTAGAAGGTAACACGTTGGTATACCTGGTACACTTTTGACAGCGAACTATATATGAAACGTCTGGAGATATTGAATTATAAATGTTAATTAATCTAACAACTGTTGTATGTCACCATCTCTATTCCATATTTGGAAGATATGAGAAATTCAATATGAATTAAGAAGCGGCTATACAATAATTGCAATCGTGCTGTCAGAGAAATGTTTCTAGGGTCAAGACCTGAGCTCACAATAGGCATGATGACTAATTTTGAAAAACTATCTCACGATGTTTTTACGCATTCACTGTTTTCAAATATATATACATTTCTACATAAAATAAAGGTTTAGTAGCAAAAATCGCCATTTTAAAATCAAATTTGACATTTACGCCAAAAAAAGCTTGTAGTATCATGGCGGCTGCCGACCCTGACGGTGACGTCATGGTATCGTAAACTGCATATCACTACTATATGTAATATATGTGTTCTAAGACGATTTGTGTATTTATAATCAATTCAAAAGTGCATAAGTGTTGTGCGGTCCCTAAATGTACAAACACGACGAAAAAAACACCTACTGAGGTATTTGTTTTCGTCCCACGCGAAAAAAAAGAGAAATAAGTGATTAAATTTCGCACGGCGAGACACAAGTGAATTTTATTAAGTACGCGTTTAAAATGAAGTACAGTATTTGTTCCCCCACTTTTAGCTCTCAATAATATAATATTTACCATTATTTAGGCAATAAGCATATAAAGAACTTCATTAATGTCCAAACGTCAAAATAGGCCATCATAAGTTTCCCGCGTATGTTTTTAGCTTATGAACACATAATGTAGAGAGAAGAAGGAGCATATTTTATCGATTTTCGAGATGTAAGTTGTATTTAAATTACAGATAAATAAAGTACTTATATGTACTTATTATTAAGTTTTTACGTTTCGAAATTCTGATGAACAAAAGTCTTTGTTCGACGCAAAGAAATATCCGACCATCAAAAGTTCCATTCTAGTTAAGAGTAGTTAAGACAGGCAGAAAAATAACTACTATGGCTGCTATTGCTAAAAATAACGATAGCAGATAAATATAGCTTGTTATGAACACAATACAAATAACGAGCGCTATGTAATAATTCGTATGCTGCTAAAATTGTAACGATGTTTTAAAACGCATGCTTCGCGTAATCGCCGTCGTTTCGCAAATCGCTTCATTGAATGAAAAAAATATAGCTTGCTAGTTTAGTTTGGCAGTGACCAGCATCATAACATGTCGAACGTTCGTCAGCTCACCATCGCGTGACAAAATTGTAGAATACTAAAACTAAATTAGTTTACCATACGTTGCGAGCGTTCATTATTTATTTATTTATTCAATAAAAACTAAGTTACATACAAAATACAATTAACATAGGCCCGATATTACAGTCGGCCCTCAACTCATTGAGTTTGCCAAACTCAAGATTAATGTTAAGGGGAGATTGAATCCATTTCCGTATTACAGTGCAATATGACATGTCAGTTACTAAATCTTCAATTATAGACATATTTCACTTTTTCTGTGGTTATTATCTGTCAAATTTAAATAACCTCAAATAATACGAAATACAAAACGGGACGCTACGACTTTAAATACCATTGTTTTATTATCCAACATGGTAAATTTAATTTTTTTCACCAAAATAATGCTTTTAAATGCCCGTGTTCGTTTCAATACGGCTGTCAGTTTGTTTTGTTGTGTGGCGCCACCTTCGATACAACACTGAAACTACACACGTTGCCTAACGCCTCTAGTGATAGAAACTGGAACTACACGAGTTGCCTAGCAAATGACAGTTGACTCACAGTTAAGTACTTAATCTGCCAGAAACGTTGAGTTAAATATTTGTCGTTTTAGTGACGTATTTGAGGGAAGATTAGGTCTAAACGGACACTGTAATACGCTATATTTTTGTAAAACTTGAGTTTAGCTCTTAAACTGACACTGTAATACCGGCCCATAGTGTCCCCCGATAGGTAGGCGAGTATCTAGGTAAATTGAAACTATTTGCTTTGATGAATACTTGTTCCATTTATATTTAATTTGTTTTAGTTTTAAGTATCTAATTAAAATATTAATATATCGATAACACCAAAATAAACATAGTCCAGACCGACAATTAATGCGTATATTGTATTGAAGACTATCAGAAGAATTGACGCGACCATACTATGACGTCGTGCGCTCTGATTGTTTTTTCTCATAAAATGACGGACTAACACAATTTGTATTTTTATATTTATAATATTATTATTATTCACTCCTATAAATTAAAAAAAAACATTTTTTAAATCTTTATAACATATTTTATTTTTTAAAATCATAATTTCAATGATTTTTTTCTTACAGTCATCACACCTATTACATATTTTAATATATTAATCATAATATGTATATGAATCATAACAGTTATCCCATATGTATATTAGATTCATCATAATACATTGTGTATTTCCATTTCAACCTCATGTAACACTGTACAACTCCCACAAACAATATAATTACATCATTTTATTTTATAATCAAGCAATGAAAGCCACCAAGTTATTTATTTCTGAAACGTTAAATATTCTCCACCACGTTACAATACTCGGTGCGTGTTATAACAGATGCGTCAACGATTCAATAGAGCGGATAGCGATATTATTTGGTTTATTGTCCCAAATAAACCAAATAAATCAATAAATAAAAATAGCATGTTAAAAATAAGCAGCATATTCCATATAGCTTGTTATGAAAAAAATAGCCATTTCGAACAACACAACAGTTGACAGTAACAAACACAATTGACAGTGACAATATGGTGACGTCATGCGCTCTGATTGGTGTTTCACATAAAATGGCGGACAAACATATTTTGTATTTTTATTTTAATAATATTAATATTATTCGCTCTTTTAAAATGAAAATAAATATATTTTTCCAAATCTTTATAACATATTTTATCTAATAAAATCATAATTTCCCTGATTTTTTCTTACTGTCATCACGCCTATTGTAATGTTTCAATTTATTATTGCGAGAAGTGTTTTCTATTTAAATCAAATAAATAATTTATATTTAGACCAAAATATTTTGTCTTATTAAAATGTATAGTTTATTATGTTTGTATTATTTGCATTAGCAATTTGGATTTTGGAGGCACCACGTAAATATAATTGATCCCTTACATTCTTCTTCTTCTTCTTCTTCAGCCCTCTGTCTTCCACTGCTGGATATAGGCCTCTTCCATATTCTTCCACTTCCTTCTATCGTTTGCTGCTTGCAGCCAATTTCTACCCCCCACAGCGGCTATGTCGTCAGACCATCTTTTTTGCGGTCTTCCGACGCCTCTCTTACTTTCCCAAGGTCTCCATCTCAATATTTTAGGGGTCCATCTTGCGGGTTCCTGTCTAGCAATATGTCCCGCCCATTGCCATTTCAATGTAGCTACGCGATCCATGACGTCCGCTACTCTGGTCCTTTTCCTAATTTCCTCATTCCCTTACATTGCTGTCTGTGAAATTCCATCTAGTCATCGTCTTTCTGCATAACCCAAACGGACGTTAGGAGAACGCTGGATAACTTGTCCACATGGGCTTTCCTGCAACAGGAAATACCAACGACATGTGACTGTGGAGAGCAGCAGACCACCGCACATCTGTGCAGCTGCCTCTCGGGTCCAGTCAACTGCATGATTTATGGTGGGCAATGATTGTGCCATCGACGTTGCTAGGCACTGGCAGAAGATTGTTTAAATGCGTTGCTGTCACGATAGAATAAGGAGATAACCCAAACGATGGAGAGATAGTTGAACTTCTACATCCCAAGAGTAGTAACTTTCTGTCAAAACGGATCAGTAGATCTAAATAAAGGAAGAAGAAGAAGAATTTGGTCGTTTTTTTTTAATTCAGACCTAGAACAGGCTCAGAAGTCAGATGTTTAACTAACCATAGTGGCATATTTAAAACGGATGATTTCAAAATTAATAGAATTTTACAAATTTATAAATAGTTTAGTTTATCCATATTGTTTTCTTCTTCTTCAGCCCTACCTTAGGCAGTAATAGACATAGGCCTTCCCCTGAGACCTTCACAGCTCCGTATTTTGGGCAAACTGCATCCATCCGCTTCCAGCCACTCGTCTTATATCATCAGACCACCTTTTTTGAGGCCTTTCAAAACTTCATATACCCGTTCTAGGTCGCCATTCTAGCACTTTCTTAGTCCATCTGAAGTCTGTGGTTCGGGCGACATGCCCTGCTCAGCTCCACTTCTGCTTGGCAACCTTTTGGACAACATCGGTTATTTTGTTTTTTTTTTCTCTTATCCACAAGTATTTTTTTCTGTCTCTTACCGAAATACCCATCATTCTCCTTTCCATGGCTTTTTGTGTTACTGTTAAATTATGTAGCATTTTGCTTGTAAACACAAAAGTTTCACAGCCATACATCAGTATCGGGAGAACGCAAGCATGAAAGACTTTCTCTTTAAGATATTGTCGTTATATAAATACCACTAAATCATTACCAAAAAATGTGCAAGTTGTCATTTATTGGAAATCATCAACGGAAGTTCCTATTAAGAATTCATCGTGCGAATTTAATAATCCCAAAGACACTACTAAATCATAAATGCAAATTACTTTTTAAACAGCAATACAAAAAACTGGCGGTAATCGTTCGTGTTTCCTTATTGTGTGCCTTGAATATCAATTATAATATGAAGCTAAGAGGTTAAGTTGGGTCCCTCATTTGACATAAAGGGCATAGGGAAGCAATATGTAGATTTAATAGAGGCCAGTTATTAAGAGAAGCCGCAGGGCGATGACTAACAAGCTCCTAACGGGGGCAATGTCTCAATAAAAAAGGCATCCCGTATTATCAATTAGGGAGATCCTTTATTTCTATTGAGAAAATCGTGTATTCTCAAAACTGGTCTTCGTCGAAAGGTTCATCGATTACTTATTATAAATTTAGATTCGATTCAGAATACTCGAATTTATCAAAAGGGCATGTGGGGGAAGGTGTTTGAATTGATTAGAAACAGTCGAGGTTTTAGTATAAAATAATATTGTGGTAGGTACTTACCTATATCAACTACATAATTTTTTGTACCTTCCACAATGACGAAATGTCGAAATAATAATATACTTACATAAATAATTTAAAATTGTTTTTTTAAGGGACGAAAACCAATACTGTTCCCTACCGACATCTGGTTTTGAAATATCTACTTGCTGCTGCTACTACTGCTACCTTCAATGCGTGCGTGAATAATAAACTGTGAACATAATTAAATATTTATACATTTTAAAAAGTTAACAAAACGATACGGTGAACACATGCACGGGGGAATGCACGTCATTGGAGATTATTTCTGGATGAATTAACTTCATAAATGTGCCTTTCATGTACAGATTACAATCGCAGAAAAAAACAAACTATACCTAGGTAATTTGTACAGCCCGTATTTTCATTGTGAAAAATTATTTAAATATCCCAAGCTCCTTCAGCTGTAATTGATAAGGTATTAAGAACTAAAATTTTAATCACTTTAAAATGGATATGATGCAGCTACCCATAAAAATTAAACTGAAATTACCCTTCACACTTTTTTAAATGAATTATAGAATTACATATATTTTACATTATTTGTGTTATTAAATGAAATACCATCTTAAATTAATTATTTTTAGGTTTGTTTAGAAAACTTTTTTATTTCAATAAGACTCATTCATCATTTATTTCAAAACACTCGTAGAAAAATACAAAAAAATAAATGTATAATTTAAAAAAAATAATATCGCTATAAATATACGATGAACAATGAATACCTATATAAATATGATTCTAATTCATTATATTATTGTATGAAACGGTATTTCCAGATTCATCAAAATAAATACCCTTTATAAAAAAACATTGATTTCAAACTTTTATTTAAATCCAATGCCCATACTTTAAATATCAAAAAAAAAATAAAAATTAGATGGGTGGTGGGTGGTGGCAGAGCGGTTAGCGCGCTGGATTAGTAATCCAGTGGTCGGGAGTTCGAATCCTGGCACGACCAGTTTCGTTCAACAATATCACAAGCATTTATGCTTAATTTAGGGAACGTAGGAGGATGTATTGCTTAATTTAGGGAACGTAGGAGGATGTATTGCTTAATTTAGGGAACGTAGGAGGATGTATTGCTTAATTTAGGGAACGTATGAGGCTTGTTAAATGAACATATTCATTCTTTTTTAAAAAAAAATATGGTATTGAAGTTGTAGAACTCCATTATACTAGTTTAATTTATATTGTTTTTACATATCATATATTTTCCTTATATCAGGACGACCGTTTCGGCTGACTAAAATCAATTTCGTAAATTTGCTTCCCTAAATATCTATCTTGTTTTCCTTTAATTTTACAAAAGCCTCAAATATAGGTACCATTTCATAAAAAAATAATATCTTTAATCAGATATACATAATACACACATACAAATGCTCACAACCATTTGGTTCGGGGCCCGTGTTTCAACAGCAAAATAACAGATTGTTAATTTATGTGTGGTCCAACGTAAAAGACGCAATTCATCTGTAAACCCAAATCTGTTATTGTAGGATTAATTAGTTAAATGAACTTAGATGGAACCATGCGGCAACAAGATATACCTACCTACCTAGTTAGTTACCTACTGGAAATGTTTACTAAGGAATAATAATATATTATTATTTGTCTTCTCTCTTGGAAGAGAAATCTTCATATAAAATAAGCGCAGAGGCCTGATTCTCGATATATCAAAAGAGTTTGAACGACAATTTATCTCTTGTGATTTATATGATATAGATCAAAGACATTTTTTTTATATCCTTGTTAAGCAAGTACATATACCTACATCTTCCTACGTTCCCTAAAATAAGCATATTTTTTTTTTATTAAGGATTACAAATAGTTACAGAATATAAATGTGTATAACTAATAGCAATATGTTAAGTCGACGTTTATCTGCAACCTTACAGTATTCACAATGTAGTTTGCAGAGTAACACAATAACAAATAAAAGGCCATAAATAATAAAAACAAGTAAAGAATTAATAAAGAAATAACATTAAGGAAATGAAATAGTTAAGAAATTGATTATACAAAAACATTTGGGGGGCAAAAAAAACATAAGAATAGTTAAATATTTAAATTAAAAATTAAGAAGCCATAATTCAAAAGTACAAGTGGTGTATGTGTATGTGTATTATGTCATCGCGTGTTATGGTGATGATTTTTGAATGTGTCGTATTTCATGTTTGAATGCTGCGTATGATTTGGAGAAGATGTGTGTGTCTGGGAAGGTTTTGTTGTATTCATTGCACATTCTGTTAGTTGGTTTCCTAAATCCTGCATTTGTTTTTGAAGTTAAGGGGAGGAAGAGTAAATTATTTCGTGGGCATCTGAGTGGTGCATGTATGTTAATTGCGCTAACGAGTGCTGGACAGTCAAAAGTGTGATTATTTTGTGTAGTGTTGTCATGTCAATTAGGGTACGTCTCTCTTTTAGTGTGCATAGATTGTAATTATTAAGTAGGTCAGTGTATGGTAGTCGGGGAGTCTGTGTTTTGTATTGCATAGTCTTGAGGTATTTTTTCTGGATTGATTCAATTTTGTCTGCGTATGTGTTGTAATGTGGATTCCATAGGTACTTGAGAGCAATATTCGAGTTGTGAGCGGACTAACGTATTATATAACATCAAATATGAGCTGGTTTTCTTGAACTCTTTAGTTAATCTAAGCACAAATCCCATCATTTTGTATGCTTGTGTTATAGGTAAACGAAATCGGTCGAGGCAGGATTCGAACTCGCGACCTCTGGATTACTACCCCAGCGCGCTAACCGCTCTGCCATCGACCCATCTAATTGCTCGCTGCCCGCATCTTTAATTTCCCGATTTTTTTTTTAATACAATTTTCTTCTTTGTAGACAGTGATATATAATGGTTTTAATAGTGTACACGTTTTTTTTAGTCTGGACAGTATCCAACGGTCATTCTCCGAATAAGAAAATAAAGATTTAAAATATCCAAGGTTTTTTTCGATCTAAAATTAATAAATTTCGATTATATTTTTGTTTTTATCGTCTTTCTTCACAACATAAGACGTATTACGGCAGCATTTTACGACACAGAATGTCATTTTCAATTACAAATAAGTTAGAAGCGACGCGTACAAAGGTTCGTCAACGACTAATATTCGCTAGGATACGTGTTTTGATTAGGACTCATGTTTTAGTATGCAGATTTTTTAATTCTATTGCATATCTAACCATTACATATCACTGTTTGTAGATTCGTTTCCAGACTGTGCCAGTACAGTATCTTGTACTTGGGGGTGGAACTCTTAGTAGATCTTTTAAAGTGAAAGATATATCTTCTTTATACACTTTATTGAATACGATAAGATACAATATATATCAAGGTCAATACAATAATAACACAATGACGGAGGTAACAATAATAACACGGTGTGGGGCGGAGAATGAAGCGTCGGTCGCTCGTTTAGACAATATATACTCTCACACAAAGTACATGCTATATCTTTCATTCACATATATCACATTTTTTCACCCTAATTAATAATATTTTACAGTCATCCTTCTTCATAGTGACAATCCTTAGATTGATTTGCACCAAGCTTTTTATCTCACCACATATCTCTGTTGTCCGCCAGCTTCTAATTTCAGGTATTCACCAGCCTCTAATTTCATGTATTCATCAGCCTCTAATCCTAGGCATTCACCAGCCTCTTATTTCAGGTATTCATCAGCCTCTAATCCTAGGCATTCACCAGCCTCTAATTTCAGGTATTCACCAGCCTCTAATTTCAGTTATTCACCAATTGTTTATAATTACGTTAGAATATGACGAAAGTATATTTGAAAGACGTTTCAGATTATTTTTGTTCTGGCAAAACAAAACGTCAATAAACTTAGATTAGATTTAAAAGATACCGCTAAAGACATTCTCTCTATAAATATCTTTGAACGTGAAAGACAGATAGAGAATCACATATTCAGGTACCGAAATGTTCTTAATAATTATATAATAACAATAATAAGAGGAAAATTCATTTCATGCGGTATGTTTTGATTAAAATTCACCACAAGGGTTCGTCGTAGCACTTCCAAAAGGTTTAATAATAAACACAAGTACCTATGTGGTTTTAATTTCATCGTCTTTCTCATTTTGGGAGTAACAGACCCTTTATCTTTACTTATATTATAATTGTTAACAATTAGATTTGAGAAAGCTCTCCTATAAAACAGTAGTTCGTTTTGTCTTGTTTCCTAAATTTTAATATGACAAAAAGAACGAAAATCATCGTCTGGGATGAAAAACTAAAAAAAAGAAATTTATGTAAATAAAATATTTACTGTAATCATTATTTCACTATAACTTTCATCACATTTTACACATTGAAAGTTACATGTATTTGCTTGATGTTTTAATTCAATTACATAATCCTTTAAAGCTTGATTCGTTTTTTGTTCCAATTTATAAAATTTGTATATTTCAATTGTTGTATTTTTAATCGGTTCACAATATTCATCAAAGAATGTTATTACTTCTTCAAATGTTGCGGTCTCTTTATTTTCAAAATTTTCGTAGATTGATAATTCCTTGTCATCTATGTTGCTTAACAAAATCGCCATTTTTTGTTCATCTTAGCATTTGACATTTTCTGGCAAATTAAGTCGTATATTTATCCTTCTTTTGAAGATTTGCCACCTATTTTTTAAGTTGTCCTCTTCGAAACTAAATAGATTTCTTGTATCCATTCTGTATTAATATTATTTAGTAGTTCACTACTATTGTATTCGTTTATTTTACCCGGGGCACCATGTGTTGTTTTATATTTTTATTATTAACAATTGACAACTAACATTTGACTATGACTATGTAACATTTGTACATACACAAAATATGATTCTTCTTCTTATTTGCAGTCCCTTTCACTCCACTGCTGGGTATAGGCCTCTTCCTGGGTTTTCCATTTCTCTCTATCCTGGGCACTCTGCTTCCACTTATGTCCCACCAGTTTGACAATATCGTCAGTCCTGCTCCTCTGTAGTCTACCTACACTTCTTCTATTATTATAGGGTCTCCAATTCAGAATTTTGGGGGTCCATCTATTATTTCTGTCTTGCCATATGACCTGCCCATTACCATTTTAGCCTTCGCACTCTTTCTGCAATGTCTGTGACCTTTGACCGGCGTCTTATTTCCTCGTTTCTTATTCGGTCTATCACGGATACGCCCAACTTTCTCGTGCTCGTTGTCTTTCCATTGCTCGTTGATTAAATAGTCATATTTATATTCCTTTCAATTTGTAAAGAACATCCATTGTATTTTTTTTAATAACAGATAAAATAAAATAGCTGTGAGGCACCGGCTTAGAATAGTGCTTCCACTCTTTTCTGTTATTGCTTTTGAGTGATTTTCCGTAAGAGCCAGGTAATCTAAAATACAACAGGCATCAATAACATAGTATTGAGTTTAATTTCATTTTATTTCTGAATTTATTATTGTTACAACAAATATGTACTTGTTTAAAAAAAAAGGTAGGTACATATTTTTGTGGAAAAGATACGTTGATGATATTTTTTTGTATTTTCACCGGTACAGATCGTCAAATCAAGATGTTACTAAATTTTATTAACTATTTCACCTCGAAATTCAATTCACATTGGAAATAGAAAACGAAAAAATACTGATTTTTTTAGATTTAAAATTAATATTAGTAAATAAACAAATTGTTTTTGACATATATCGTAAACCAACCTATACAGATATTATAACTATTCACAATACATCTAATCATCCCGCATCTCACAAGCATTCCGCTTTTCACTCCATGGTACATAGATTGCTAAACGTACCACTCTCAATAAATAATCTTAATAAAGAATTAAATACAGTAAAACAAATTGCTTATAATAATGGGTACGACAGTAAATTAATAGATTCCATTTTAAATAAAAAAGTCAAAAATATTAACATGAATAAATACTTATTATATGTAATTACGATAAATATTAAAAAAGAGGATCAAAAATGGAGACGCATATTGTTTGTCAATAATATATCACAAATAGTTTCAAATTACTTACCCAAGGAGGTAAAGCCAGCATATTATATTTTTATTGACAAACTTTTATTTTAACATCTCAATAGAGACGAAGTTGGGATATTGTAGCAGAACCAGGAACTCGAGGCACCTACAGGACTTACGACCTGTCATCGGCTGGTTTACGTGATCACTTTATGGGCTTGCGCAACGTTCACCAATTATTCAACGTAATTTTTTAAAGTTCTATATATTTGAATAGTGTGTAACAATTCATTGGAAAATAAGGAACTATACTATTGCCATCTATGAAGTAACGGAAAAGCTTTTTTTGAAACGCCATCTATTGAGAAATTAGTTTATTTGTAAACAATGAAAACAACAGTCCTTACAAATTGGGTGACGGTGTCTCGCACAGATGTCACCCCTGAGTCCGCCATTTGTACTATGTAATTTTATGTATGTACAAAGAAGTGTTATATAAATAAATAAATAAAACTGGCATTATGGCAATAGTTCCTTATTTTCAGGTGAATTGTGACACACTATTCAAATATATATAACTTTCAAAAGTTACATTGATAAGAAGGCATAATTTAATACTAAATGACCACAAATTTAATATTCAATCAGGTACAAAAGTTTTACACATTAATAAAGCAGGTTTACGCATCGATAATTTAGTCAGTTGAAATAAAAAAAGCAATTAATTCATAAAGAAATATAATAAATAATCAAGTAAATTTTACTTACAGCCTGCTTTTTAATATGTTTCCCCTTTCCATCAATATTACAAATCAAAGCCATTCTACACAAGACCCGCCCCTAATGACCTCCCACCAATATCCAAATACATAGCCTTCTTCTAAGCACACAGTCACACTCTGCGTTAAGTTGAAATTCTGCCTGAGGAGGGAACGGTTAGTTCCGAAACGGGTCGTAAATTCAATCGACACGTGGTGTAAACAAAGTTAAAAATATAGTTAATTTTTGTTAAAATGTACCACAAAGATAAAGGCACGATATTTGATAATTTTAGAAACCAATTTAATGGAAATAACAGCAATCAACAATAGAAAAAATATTAGAAATAACAGTAAGTCAATAAGTAAAAAATATTTGAAATAACAGTAAGTAATCAGTAATTAAAAAAACAAACTTACTATAAAGATTTCTAGTATACAAATAGGTATAATCAAAAACATAATATTAAGATTATTTATTTATTACTTCTCGGGCAACTAACAGGTAGGTACTATGTCAAATAGTATTTAAAACAAACCAATAAATATTTGTTACATTCTGGAGACTTACAATATTTAATCGTCATACAAGATCCAGAGTGAAAGCACAATATAAAACTGTGTCTCCACCGGAAATCGAATTCCGGACCAGCATCCAGATACCTAACCAACTGAACCAAAAAAATCGACGTTTTTTTAGTGTATATGTCAGCATTTTTAAATGCTAAAATTACATGAAATTATAATTATAAACAACTACTATGTTGACGAAAATACATAATATTAAATTACGTATTTTAAAGAGTAAAGAGGGCAAGTAGAACTTTGACTGCATTTTATATAAAATGCTGGCTACTTTCAATTTCTTTCTTAGCATTGATTGAATGAGTTCAAGTTTTACTCCAATAAATCAGATAGAAACATTCCAATAAGTGATGTAAATATTGATAGATTCGAATGATATGACCCTACAAGAGTATTCAATCAAGCTTGTCACTCAGACACAATGATCAGATGTCTCATTTCAAGTGCGGTAACTGGTAATACATCACATCTTATCAATAATAAATACAAGTAAGTGTCACACGATATCAAGTAGGTAATTGTATCTAAACAAGATTGACACACACCAAATAAAAGCAATATTGTATGATGTTTCAATTTATTTATAGAAATCGATAATGTAAATAAATTTTCAAACAATAGAAGTGTCAAGTAAAATATTTTACTTATAATATAGGTATCTTCGGATGTAAGTATTTAGATTAAAGGTTTACACACAAATGTTATTTTGTCGATCTTCTTCACAAACAGGCGACCCTACCTATTAAACCATGATTGGTACGATAAACCAAAGATACACTTAAACCAAATCCTCAATTAAATTTGGTACCTATAAGTTCTATGGTTTTTATTTTAAAACAATAGTAAAAAAGGAAAATATACTACTAAAAAAACAGACAGCACCGAAATAAGGAAAGGAAGGAAGGAATTGGAGGAGGCAGAAGGAATAACTTTCCAAGATAATAACCATAATATTAGTCTTTTCTCTAATATTTTTACCCTCTACTACTACGAGGAGTATTTATATTTTTTTAGGTTGATTTGACATATTATTACCATCATTATTCCAAGAAGAGCTTGTACTTGAATTTTAATACAGCTAAAAATTTCAATGAAACGAATGGGAATGGCAAATATTGTACGTGTAGCAGATAAAAAAATTACACATGTTCCTACAATTTACATTCTCTGACATACCCTTCAATCTTCTTCTTCTTCATCGTGTATACATATATCGTAGGTATTTAAACTGTTTTTGAAGGTGGACTATCATGAAAGGAGGAGGTCTAACTGTCCTTCTATCTCTTCGCAGTCTTCTGGGTAGTCTTATATTGTTGGGTATTTCTGTCAATACAATTTACTACCATATCTTTAATAAATTGTGAAAAAAAGTCGAATAATACGTTTTTGATGTAGTTTTAAAATCATTATTTTGTAATTCAGTTGGCGCGCCATAACTATGAAAAGACGCAACGGGTACCTAACAATAAATAGACCGCAATCCGTTGGTTTCTCAGGGCTGATTTGGACCTACGTCGAATTTCTCGGCTTTACTTCATCGTGTAATTCGTTTACAATAATATCCATTATATCAATAGGACATTGGTATAAAAAGCAATAAGATTCGTCTAACCTTTTAGATATTATCAAAGGGAAACTTTTTCACAGCGCAGCGCCCACACAGCACACATTACGTGAAATATCATGTATTTTGGTAGACTGAATTTGTGGTGTGGTATAGAGATTAAGCATAATATACATAGCCTTCATGACGTGTGGTCCTCTTATCTTTACATGGATTGGATAATCCAGAAGATGATTCAAATTAACAATCTTTAAGGACGATCGAGAGAATTTCTTAGACGGTTTTCTTAAATATTTATGTTGTTTAAAAGATAAGTTTAAATTTACGGTATGCTTTTTCCATTATTACATAGTAACATTCGTTAAACATTAAGTCTATCGATAATTTTTGATAGAATTATTCATTTCTGAAACATTAATCTATTTGTTTATTAGAAAAGATGTTGTTGAAAAAATAGATTGAATTTCAGATACTTAACTAATCATTAAAAATATATTATGAAATATTGGTTTTCCTTTCAACATGAGGTTTAAATTTTTAAACTTCTTAAGACTGCCTTGTTTCGTAGAGCCAACAAATAAGCTACAGCGCCCTTGGAGTGATCTCTAAACGGCGCTTTATAAATTTTTATTATTATTATTATTAAATGATTATCTTATGGGCTTGCGTAACATCCATTCAGAATTCGTTGATAATAATTAGAAAACCTTTTCAAATTTAAGGCACCGAATTTCCTTTTAATTCGTTTTTTTGGTTTGGCTGTTTATATAATATATGTATATATATTTTTTCAATATAGTTTATTTGAAAGTATAGGTCACGGTGTTTGATTTTTTGTGTACCTACATGCTCTTAGGTATAAATGTCATAAATCATCAAAAAAAAATATCATGCCAATATACATTTTTCAGATATGGAATCGTTTCACAAAGTATATTTGTGAACAAAGGGTTGGTTTTATTGAAAATTCCTGAAACACTAAATTATTAACGGTTTCATTATTCCATCCGTTTGTGAAATATATATTTCTCACAACTGTTTTTTTTGTGATATAAAAAACAATCCAGAATAAATATATTCAACAATACTATGGCTAACATCTAAACTTTCTTAAACATTTATTTGGAAAAAGTTTACATAATAGAAATGAAAAAAAAACATTGGTTATAAAATATTAACCCTTGAGTATTTATTTTTATATCCTAAATCATTTTGGAATAATTACCAACTTTCTTTCAATTATTCAGAATATTAAACAAATTGGATTGAGTAAATTCAGAATATTAAATATCCTATCCATAAAATAAATTGGAATCAATTCTAAAAACGCACTAAATTTTTAATGAAATGTTTAATTTATTCATTTTTTGTACTTTTTGCTATTCTGATGATTGAATCAAACTATAGGAAGTTTAATAACATTAAAATGACGAAAAAAACATCACTTGTGTATTATAAAATGGAAATATTATATAGTTTAAAGTGGCAGTTTTAAACACCTTTTTAATTTTTATGACTTGAATGTTCATTTAAATTTTAACTATTCGTCTTCGAGCTACACCGACCTGCGTGCACAAAATCGAGATACTAATGTCCTATGTGCCCAAACAATCATGGAGCACCCACTTTTATTTATTAAAATTTCCTTTGTTACCACAAATGAGTTAATTGAGAAAAATATACTATCCAAAAATATGATATGTTGAGAATTACTGATCAATATTAAGGTACACCTATATTACATGATGTGTAAATTGGTCGAAATGTAAATTGCCAATGGGATTTTTTAAAATTTGCTTTCATGTATAGGCACAATATTTATGTACTTATGTTGTCAACAAGATAAAATATTTTCCCAAAAAGTAATTAACGACATCGCATAAAATGTAATTGGAATATTAATTATCACCTTCTACAAGATCCTTTTTTGATATCAATATTATACCTGCGGTTGAATAATGCGGTGCGACGAAAATTGTGAAATATATTTTTGAAATAATTGAATATTAATCATTGGCCCGCTATAATAATTCATACCAAAATATGATTGGGGAAAATTCAATAAGTTTTATAAGATACGGGCCTATTGCATCAATAATACCTATACCAGTCTCTTAAAGTATAATTATAAAATAAATTGAATTATAGGTAGATACTATTTTTATTTATCATTGAATATGATTTAAAATATGAAGGATACGTCATATTTGAAAAAAAAAATACTATAAATTGAAAGTTTCTATAAAAAAAAAATATTGCTTCTTCTTTTTTCTATTATTTTTTGTACATCTGTTTTGAATTTATTTGTGTTATTATACTGTTTACATAAATCTTATGTTGTTCTTGTTGTGACAACATTTTAATTAGGTACTTATTCCAATCATGTGTTAAGTGTAAATACCCTATTAAGGTATGGAAATAAATTTCATGCGGTTTCAAGTTAACTCGCTGTCTCATAGTTGAATCCCGTTGAGACAAATCGATTAATGAACATAACTTTTCTAATATTTATTGATAGCATCACGAAGATAAATAAAATATCTAATTACAGATGCATAAAGTTGTTGATCCCCGTATTTACACTCGGAAACCTCGGCATATTGGAGAAATAATGTTGACCCTTTTAAATAGGGAGTAAATAAGAGTTGATGGAAAAGTTTGAGAATGCAAGTTGTAGAAAGGTCGATGTTGAAGAAGTTGTAAAGGAAGGATGGTATGGGATCAATCTATATACCGAGTGAAGCTGTTGTGGGTTTATTGAATAGGTAGGTGAAGGTACCAAAACTGATATTAACAAAGTTTCTCATATTGCTGCACCAGTTACAAGCGGCGTCATCCAAGAGGAACGCCCCGTCAAATTGTCTGCTGGGATACATTCAGACGAGACGTAGCCGAAAATACGAAAAAAAAAACGTTTTTTCTCATTTGATAATAGTGAGTTATTGCATTTTATTTTTATCAAACAATTGTCTACTCATTAAGAACTAATCTGAATTTATTTTTCTACAATATCTCAATCAAACTCTAGCATCTACAAAGAGTCATCAGACGATTTAACATCGATCCATTCTTATTGGTTCAAGATTTGTTTCAGCTCGGAAACTACTTTAATAGATAATGAATATATGAAATGTATATAATATATATTATCATATAATAAATATATACAATTATATAAAATTACTAAAAAATAAGTAAAAACACAAATTTTTAACTTTTTTTCTACTAATTTAAAAATATTGACCAATGACGCGTTTCGCTCGAAGAGCATCATCTACTGAATGGTGCTTGTGAATTAGTGGACCATTTATTTATATAACTACATAAATTCAATGCTAACAAACCTTTTTTACAAAGTATAGGTAATACTTGAAAATATGAGAAAATTTATAAAAATTGCCACAACAAATATAAAAACATGAAACAGAGCAAATATGTGAATACAAATTATTAAAGAAGATACCATTATAAATACAAATTATAAATTATTATTATAAAGGTCTAAATCATATAATGAATGTATTTTAAACATAATGAATATATCTTTTATACTTAATGAATATAATATATTGTGGGCACATTTTAGGTGTCTCCTATGGGTTAGGTTATGTTATAGTAGGGAAGGATTGACTAGGTTAGGTTAGGTGAGGTTGGTAGAAAGCTGGCTTCTATTTCACGTAAAATCTTTTGAAAAAAAAATTAACAAATGCATTTACAATGTACCCATATGTTCATCTCATCTCGAACAAAAAACACTTTCGGTCGCTGATCTTGTGAATATACATATTGTTAGTCTGTTGATACAACGGACTTTAATTGAAACCGGGTGGAAGATGTTATATGCGTGACAGAACTCTGGTGTATCAAATACCAATATCATTTTTATTACTTAACTATAAATGTACATACATACACATCCTTTTCTATCATTATTGTGATAATGAAAATTATTATACACAAGTATTTATGTACATATTTGATGTGTGTGTTAAAGAGAACTCGTAAAATATATATTCACACCATTTCATGTACCTTCCAAGTGTAGGTATATCAAAAATATTGTTATTATACCATATTGTGTTGTTGTAGATATACCAAATAAAATTTATTATAAAGAAATAATAAAATGTATCATTATTTATTTACTTATATTTATGTGGACTCATCCTCGAGAAATCACATCCAAAAAATGAAAAGGTACTTCATTCAATAAATAATTAAATAAATAAATAAATAAGTAAATAAATAAATAAATAAATAAAAAATAAATAAATAAATAAATAAATAAATAAATAAATAAATAAATAAATAAATAAATAAATAAACAAATAAATAAATAAATAAATAAATAAATATATAAATAAATAAATAAATAAATAATAGTTACATAACACTGACAAAAATATATATACATATATACAAAACAACTTTTCGCCTCAATAGGACCCATGCTCAGCTATAAATTATCATATTTAATATACATTACCTATATTTAAAATGGAGATCTTGGGAAGAAAAAGAGGAGTAGGTCGACCGCAGAAAAGATGGGCTGATGACATAGTTACAGTAGCGGGAAAAACGTGATACATGGATGCCCAGGATAGAAAATAGTGGAGAAAGTTAAACGAGGCCTACAACCAGCTGTGGAGAGATGGCTCAAAAGAAGAAATAGGAGAAGCAGAAGATCATCAATTAGCACTGTGTCAAATATTAGCACGCATACTGAACAAATATAAATATTAATTTAACACAAACACTAATAAATGACAATGACAGTCCACGAGTGTGTATCTTTATTCACATTCGTAGATTGTTCCATGGTGCTGAGATTACTAATCTCGGCTCCATGAGCTAATTTTCGTGCTGAGCATTTTTGGTCGCTCACATAGCGTTCTACGAAAGCGCCGTTTATAGTCCCATATGCAGAGCTGGTGGTGGCGAAAGTAGCGAAAATACCAACAAATTATTAACTAGCATTATTGATATTAATTATTATTAACCATTTTATTAACTAACCTTTGATGATCAGACATCTTTAAGCTCTGAAATCACAGACATAAAAACTGTGGATTATTTTTTTTTTGTTAGGCACCCTAGAATTTATTTTTTAAATATACTCTATTATTAGACTACATTTTATTTTATTTAAAAGCACTGTGCTTTATTTAAGAAGTACACAAAAAAAATTACTAGGGAATGTGTTGAAATATTTTTCGTTCAATTTCACAAAGTTGATACGAGAAGCTGAAATGCATACCGGAATGCAAAAGAGTAAAATCCTTGTTCGTAAAAAGCATCAGATAGTTTGGAACGGGGGTAAAACTTTTAGCCTTAAGCGCCTAAGAAGATTGGCAGCCTTACCCTAAATCTTGGGATTTCGGTTCAAATCTCCGTGGTAATCCTTCTCTTTCATAATACTGCATCTATTGTTCCTAGCTCTCTAGATATCTCTACACTTCGATGCATTCTTCTTAATATTAAACGCATTCGAATTGTAAAAATCACGATATTTTGTAGATAAAAAAAATACATTTCAAACATGATAAAATAAAAATAAATCAATTTAAAATAAGAAAAGTGAGATTAAGAATTTTTTTGACGTTTCAAACTCAAAAATAACCTCACTTTTCGATTTAAAAGGAAAGATTCATATACATAGGTACATCTTATTAATTTATAAACTATGTACCTACTTAATATGTGGAATAAAAACCCTCACGATTACCAATATCATGGATATAATTTTCATGACATATATTTTAGAACTACAAATGATAATTATTTCCATGATATGGGTAGTCAAAACCCTTTTGATTTTACCGTTTGACGGGATTTGCCTCCCTGGTTACACCTTATAGGTACTAGACGGTATCTAGCACAAAACCTTAGTTATAAACAGTTCCTACACCATAGAATTATAATCTAAGCAGTACACCTTTACACTAATACCATTGAACTTTATGTTTGTAGTACAGTAGGTATGTACCTACATATTATACATCAATGACTAATACATATATTTTTAAACAAATGTATATAGGTATGTATACATATGTAGGGAATTTAGTTTAAGAGATATTTTTAAGACAAAATATGTACCTTACTGAATCACCATAAAAATGTGATGTTTACGTATAAATTGACTGATTCTGAAAATAAATACGTAGATAAATGTTAAGAGTACCAACTGATCATTTTTCTCATATTCACGTTCGTTGTGTTATTTCTCAAATTAGGACACGACTATTTCCGTTCTTCCTACTTCTTATTCAGATAAATAATAAATTGGGTTTGTCAAACATGATTTGAGTGAGAGATCACATACGATCTCTAGGGAATATCCAACTTACACATCTGTCAAAAGTATAAACATCGAGGTTAAGTATAGAGGAAATAATGTTAAATATATTAGGTACTTTAGCGATAATATATTGCGTTAAAAATATACGAGTGTGTTTTGAGGCAGTTGTAACATAGCCAAACATTATTTTTCAGAAATTCATACAATTTCAAACAATGACGTGAAATTTCCCTGAGCAATGTTTTTGACAGCAAAACAATACAAAAGCCTAAGAATATTATTTGACGTTTCGTGGTAAAAAGATGGTTCACCTATCTGAATCTTAAACGAATTTGTAATATTATGTACAAATAGAAAATACAAAATGTTTTAGTGAATACACACCGGAATCAAACGAAATTTCTTTAAGCTTCCAATAAGCATAACCTCTCGTATATACTTATTATATGAATACCTTTGGCTTATCTAGCTATTAATTTAAGTCATAATCAGAACTTTTAGTATTAACATAAATATACTTTTAATAAGTCATAAATATACTTTTAATAAATCAAAATCAGAACTTTTAGTATTAACATAAATATACTTTTAATCCGTCATTATCCTTGTTGCTTTTGTCATGTATATATTTTTTGTAGTTTTTAACATATAATATTAATATTTTTTCAGAATCAACTGTAAATACGTACTTTGTGGACAGTTTTTTTTGGCCTTGATTTATTACTCATTGTTTTATATTCATATTAGTTAATAATGCTGTTATTGTCCCAAATAAACCAAATAAATAAATAAATAAATAATGAACTCGAAATAGGTACATCTATATTTTTAGTACTATGATGTTTCATTTTAATCAATAAGAAATTTGTTTTATCCATTAGAAGTATAAGGAATAATTCTACTTCTTATCTTTTCCTTCTTATGTTTCCTTTTGTAAATCATATAGAAATATTTTTCCTGATTTCCGTGGTTACTCAAAATTATTTGTAAGGTGTGTAATTCTAATTATTTTCTGAGACACAGTTTTATCTTTTATCAATTCCTGATTATTGGATTATGCAATTCTAATTCCTTAATCAAAACGGCAGTTTCAAAAGATATCTTTTTCGTTTTTACTTGTCCGATTCATCCTCATGTCAGCTTTGTGATACCCTGATCAGACTATGGAAATGCACCAATTTCTCCATATCAACTCTACAACGATGTCCCTGGGAATTTCTATGGACCCATTGGACATGCGGACCTTGCAGCCACGAAGAGCAGCAACTTCAGGGCTTTCAAGACTTATTGTAAAAAAAAAAGGTTCACTCTATCTTCACGTTCAGTAAACGGTGAACCAGCTGCTAACATTTAAGTGCATTGCCAAGGTTTTAGAGTTCTCCGGACTCGTTCTTTATGTGTTTATTCAGAGTTTCGCAAAAGACCGTTATAAGTCCCCTTAAGCAGAATGGGTGGTGGTGGAGGAAGAACAGTTTTATCTTGCGTGTAAAAATTAGTACCTACCTACATACTAACATTCAGACATTCCTTCCCTATAATCCCACATGTCTTACATGATTTAAAGGGGATTGCCGATACTAAGATATCGATTTATGTATGTGGATTGTTTATAGCGTAGGTACCACCTCCCGTTGGTTGTGAAGAAAGAATATCCACCAAGATTCCTTGCGAGGATCGCATGAGTGACTCTGAATGCCGCCAATCTCCAACCCCAAGTCAGATATTATTACCCTAATGGCCACTTAACGTGGACTCACGTTGTTTATGGCTGCATCAAAACGCGACTGAAATATAGATTTTATATCTTGCAAGCTTTACATCAACACTAAAAAGGAATGCGACTTATCAAAATCTAAATATCACACACACTGAAAATTGAGTCAATATCCATGAAAATTAAATTAGTCAGAAATTAAATACTAATTAATGACAATACCCCCTATTTTGTAACTAAAATAGGAACATACTAAAATTGTAGATTTTAGATTTACCTACAGTCTTATTTCATCGTTATAAAATATCAACTTGGACTAAATGGAATAGGAACGTACATACATATATTGGCCGGAACGTTCTTAAAAAGTTACTGAATTAGATGTATTTTGAATAATTATGAAAATGATGAAAATTTCATAATTATTCATAATACGTCTGATTCAGTAACTTTTTCAGAACGTTCCGACCAAAAAAGGTACGTTCCTATTCTATTTAGTTCAAGTTTATATATTTTTTTTTTTTTCTTTTTTTTCATGGCATTGCATCCTTTTGGATGATTTGTGCCAATATGAGACATGAATGAAAAAACAAAATAACACAAGGATTACAGAATTATAAAATTAGCTTTCAGTGACTTGAGCAGGATCGCTACAACAGCTTCTGAAGCCGAGCTCAACAACGACTCAACATTAACTGGCAGATGCAAGGGAACCTTTCCATAGGCATCATAGGCGTCCCTTAATGGACAACCCAGGAAGACATGGTTGAGCGTCTCCTCATCCAGACCACACTCGCAGTATGGGTTCTGAGCGATTCCAATTTTAAAAAGGTGGGCATCGAGCCTGCAGTGGCCAAATCGCATCCTACAGATCGCAGATATCTCTGATCTATTTAATTTCGAATTATGAAACCAAGGTTTACGGGGAATATGCTCCTGAATTAGTTTGTATCTTCTACCCTTCACAAGTGACTCATCCATCCAAAGATCGTTCCATCTCTTATGAGCGTCACGTTCCATGGATCGTCTTATATCATCATGTGGAAGGATGAAATTTTCAATAGTAATTCCAAGGGTGCAGGCAGTTTTAGCCATATCATCCACAGTCTCATTATGTTGGATACCACAATGTGCCGGAATCCACGCAACAATAGTCTCTATATCGGATATCATTTGATTATAAAGAAGGCTTCTGATACGCATTATGTTCGGATTGTCACTGAGAGTTGAAGAAGGGGACTTGAGAATTTGAACAAGTGAAAGTGAGTTTGTGAAGATGATACATTTATGAATATTGTGTGAATTAATTAGACACACAGCCTCTTTTAATGCAATGCATTCTGCCGTGAAAATCGCGGATTCCGGTGGAAATTTTAGTAGAGAGGAAATGTTTAATGATGGAATGAAGACCGCAGCTCCCAGTTCCTTATTTTCGGAAAGCTTTGAGCCGTCAGTGAATATTGTCACATGGTTCGGCCACTTATCAGCTACTATAGAGAGAAATTTTCGATTAATGCACTGTTTAGATAATGTCGTGTATTTGTCCAAACCAATGTTTTCAATCACGTTTGGCATGAATTGCAAAAGTTCAATCGGTGAATCATAAAAAAGGGAAGGGAAGGGAGACTGTTTTATATAGAATGAAGAACTGTATTTATTTATACTATTGCATAATAAAGGCGAAGGCTTATTAGACCAGAATCGATTAGTTTCGTAGAGAGAAATTAGAATATTAATACGTTTGAGAAGTGGATGATTTGAATAATTTATTTTCTTTAAGATAAAAGTGTCTGATAAATATTGTCGTCTTAGTGAGAGTGGCATATCCACACACTCCACCTGGAGAGCGTTGATAGGGGTTGATTGCATTGCACCAACTATTAATCTGAGGCATTTAGATTGAATTCTCTCTAGTTTTAATTCCAAATATTTCGGAAGTGGACAGAAAAAAAAACTGGCATAATCTAAGTGACACCGTACCAATGCGTTATAAATGTTTTTCATTGAAGTAGGATGAGATCCCCAAGAGACACCAGAGATTGCTCTCAATATATTCACAGACTTTTCACATTTTGCTGCGACATATTTTATTTGGGGGCTCCAACTTAACTTCCGTTCCAAGTGTAGACCCAAGAATTTCAGTTCATTCACCTGAGGAATCTGTGTTCCTTCCATTTCTAAAGAAATTGATGGGATATTATGCTTTCTTGAGAAAAGTATGGATTTAGATTTAGAAGCAGAAATAGAAAAAGAATGTTTGATCATCCATTCATTAGCGCTATCCAAGGCGTTTTGTATAAGGGTAGTGGCCAAATCGATATTTTTATTTGATGTATAAAGGGCTATATCGTCTGCGTATTGGACTATTTTAACGCCATTGGGGAGGACCGTATCTAAATCAGAGCAATATATATTGAAAAGAACAGGGCTCAAAACAGAACCTTGTGGGAGACCCTTCCAGATCCTTCTCCGGGCACCCTCAAAGCCATCATCCACAACAATCTCTCTGTCAGAGAACATACTGTATATTATATTACAGAAAAGAGGGGAGAAATTCATTTTAATTAGTTTGTGGTAAAGTGTAGAAATGCAAACGTTGTCAAAAGCTGAATTTATGTCCAAGAAGACGGCAGCTATGTGCTCCTTATTAGTGAAAGCAATGAGAATATCTGTAATGAGTATACTCAAATTGTCCATACATGAAAGAGATCTTCTGAAACCAAACTGGTTCACCGACAGTATAGAGTTACGTTCAACGTACCAAACTAATCTATTTTTAATCAAATGTTCAAACAGTTTCAACGCGCAGGAGGATAGAGCTATGGGGCGGTAAGAAGAGCCTGATTTGGGATCCTTACCATACTTAAGTATTGGTAAAATGAGTTGTTGCTTCCATGGTGTTGGTATTGTACCTGAGGTAAAAATTTCATTCAAGAAATATAGGAAGATATCAAGAAATATTTGTGGAAATTTTTGGAAGAATATATAGGGAATTTTATCTATGCCAGGAGAACTATTTTTTTTCACTAAGTGAAGGCAGGTTTGTAATTCATTAGGTGTAAATGGAGAATTCAATGGATTATAATTATTGATGGGTGTTGATGAAAGAGTGTGACCTTGTTCGTTAGGGACGTAAGGAGGTGCCAAGTTGTCAATAAAGTCTGGAAGCCATACTGATCTCTCTGCACAAGTCTTGGAAGGGAGTAGAGATCCTTTGAATCGTCTAATCATTTCCCATACCCGTGTTGAAGGCGTATGTGGGGATAAATTAGAACAAAAGTTCTGCCAACCTTTGCGCTTTTTTTGTCTTAAGATTTTTTTAACCTTAGCTTGTACAGCTTTGGCATGTAAAAAAGTTTGTAGACTTAAATTTTTCCGTAATTGATACATTGCTTGTCTTCTTTCAATTATCAGGTTTGAACACTCTTCATCCCACCAAGGAGCGTTTTTTGCTCTCTTATGGTTGGTTTTTAAAGGCATACTAGCATCGGCTGCTTTATAAATTTCGTCTGTTATATATTTACATTTAGTATCAAGAGAATCAGACTGAAATAAACGAGTTTCAAGGGTTGAGGCACAAGTCTCGAGTTTTTCCTGGTATACATCCCAGTTAGCTTTACGTGTATTATAAAGATTTCTTGAGAAAGGGCTATATCTAACTGGTTTTGTGAGAAGTATCATGAATATTGGATAATGATCACTTGAACAAAGATCATCAGAAACACACCAGTTAATGGAGGATGATAGATCATTTGTGCAAATACTTAGGTCAATAGCACTAAGATTTTGGGATGGTGGAGTTAGTCTAGTAGGGGCTCCGTCATTCATGACGCACAGGTTATGGCTGTCTAAAAAGGTCAGAACGCAATTTCCAGATCGATCTGTAATCGAACATCCCCAAGATGAGGAATGTGCATTAAGATCCCCCAGAAGTAGGAAGCTAGTAGGTAGTAGTGGAATAATAGAGTCAAAATATGAAATATCAAAACCAGAATTTGGTGGAATATAAACTGACACGAAGCCGATGTTGTTAATTGAAACAGCAACGATCTCCAGAAAAGGATTGTAAGGGAGAGGTATATTAGAAAAAGGTATTGAGTTGTTTATGAGCACGGCAGCCCCACCACCGCGACCCACAGAACGATCTGCCCTTACGCAGTTATATCCCGGAATATTGAAGTTAAAATGTGGTTGTAGCCACGTCTCGCAAATTGCAGCCACATCTATGTCGTTGTCCGTTAATAGTTTTATTATTTCGTGTCGATTAGAGACTGCACTTCGTGCGTTCCATTGCAGAAGATTAAGACCTGATGGATTAGCCATTGTGATTTGTTTCAGATACTAAATTCAATATATTTGTTAAGGAAGGAAATATTAGATTATTTAATGCATTATCAGATTTGGATAATAGTATAGTTAATATTTGGACGAGCAAGTTTATGAGAATGTGGGGTTCAGAGCTAGTTGGAGTATTTACGATGGGTGAAGGAGAGGAAGAGTTTAATGAAATGTTTTCAGTCAAAGCACAACCATTTTGTGGATTTGATGGTTGGCCGTTTTTATATGAGAGGAGATTCTCAATCATGTTTTTGTCTACATTTTGTTTAAAGACTGAAGGAGGTGGGGGTGTTGGAGCTTTATTTGGGATTGGAGAGGTTTTGGTAGTTTGGGAGCTTGCTACACTACTATATAGTTTATTTCTCTTCGGAATTAATTTTGATGCAAAAGAAAAGGACACATTTTCATCGGCCATAGTTTTTTTTTATTTCCTTCTGTCTAAGGAATTCGGGGCACGAATTACTGGTGGCTAAGTGCTCACCTTTACAATTAACGCAGCATGGAGTTGATTCTTTCAAAGGACATATTATGTCCGTTGAATGGCTGGATCCACATCTTGTACATCTAGTGGTCGATGTACATCTAGCTTTAGTGTGTCCATATCGTAAGCAATTGTGACACATATAGCTTGGGTAGATGTATTGTTCTACTTTCAACGAGTTGTAGAACAAAAACACTCGGTCTGGTGATGATTGCCCTTCAAATGTTAATAGAATCGTTGTTGAGGGCTTCCATTCGGATGAATCGGGGGTCGTGACTTTTCGGTTGAGTCTGCGCAATTTTGTAACCTTGCCAAAGGGAACAGGCACAACAATATTTTTTAAGACTTCTTCATCATTTAAGTCAACGGGGACTCCACGAACAATTCCAGATTTGAAGAGTTTATAGTTAGGGATAAACGCGTTGAGGTTGTTTTCAGATATTGTCTTATTAGACAAGAAGTTATTAGCATTTTGAGGAGTGTTGAACGTGATTGCAATTTTTGTTCTGCTATCCGCTCGAACTCCACCAGGAACTATGCCTGTTATATTTCCCTTAGCGCATATTTCGCCAAGAAGCATGGGGTGAATGGGTTTGCCGTTTATTTTACTCTCGACCACTTCCAGGAATGGAGGAGACGAAAGAAGAGAGTATTCATTTGTAAAGTTTTTTTTTGTTGATGGGGGTTCAACCTCATTATTAACTGGAAATTGTTTTATATTTTTACTTTCCGGATCTAATTTGTCAAATCTTCCGCGTTTGCGGTGAGTACCGCCAGTATCAGGGGGTTCTGGCTCATCCATTTTAAAAACAAAAAAAAAAAAAAACAAAAACTTGGATATAATCTAGGAATAAATTCTATAAGTATATATAAAATGAGAAATAAACAATATGAAACTTACATATAATCACTCCATGTGATGATAAAACACATATATGTAAGTATATAAATGAAAAATAAACAATATGAAACTTAAAATCACTCTATGTGGTAAAAAATAACTAATCAGAAAGAAAAATATTTATATACAATATCAGAATCCGTGCGAGTAACGGGTCGGTGACGACGAAATACGTCACCGCCTCGAGCCGCTTCGCAAACAACACGTAAACAAGTTTTAACAGGTAACAATTATATCTAAGTAAAATAATTAAATAACCCAAACGTAAATAAAATGAAAGTAAATTCAATATTAAACGAAATAATAAGTTAATACAGCTTTGTTAGTAAGTTATAAGTACAAATGTAAATTTCAAAATAAAAATAAATCAAAACTTATCGAGTTTGCTGGAACAGCATACAATGAGACACACGTCCGCACTTCACAAACACTCACTACCGACCCAGTTTATATTTTATAACGATGAAATTAATAAGACCGTAAATCTAAAATCTACAATTTTAGAACGTTCCTTATTTAATTCCAATAGTTCCTGAATACGGGGTAAATATGTCAAACTCAAACTCTATAACGCTTTAAGAGCGTTCCGGCTAAAATCGGTACGATATTCTATAACGCTACAATAGTAAGGTTCCTAATAAGGAACGTTCTTATTACTCCAAGTAATACACGCATTAGTTCGATTTCCTATTCTATAACCACATTTTAGTTTAGTCAACTGTCAAAACGTTCCATTTTAGTTCACACATAATTGAAGGCGTACAAGTTATTTATCACAGCAGCAGGCCAAGTCAGTAAAAAAGTCGAGATCCGACAACGTATCGCCGCTCTTCTCGCCATGTTTACGCCCGTGACGACAATTCCTAGTCACTAAGCGCTGTCGAGTTCGTTAATGCACTTATTAGTATTTGTCGCCGTTAGGCTGGCTTGCGGTACATTTTTGAATTATCATTTATGGCAATACACAATATTTTCCCCATGATTTGAATAAATGTCAAATTTGTTTACATAAATTTGTTAAATAAATATAATATGGTCATATTTTAAGCACGAAAGCAAGTTATAATTCGATTAAATTAAGTTTCTTTTTTGTTTATTGAATGTTTTGAGAGTAATTTTAAAAATTATTTTTAATTATATTTCGATCAATTTATCAAGTGTGATGACAGCAGCGTGTTATATTTTTACTAAAAACTACGCCGAATTTTCTTTTGTTAAGTGTTCAATACATAAGTGATAAAATAGCTTACAAGAATACTTACTCAAAATCAAAAATTATTTCAAATCTATACCTACGGAAAACATTTACGGAAGCATATTTCCAATAAATATGTAACCATATAAAACTTTTGTTACGCGGTAATTAACAATAAAAGAATTACGCGGAATATTTAAGGGGTTTGAAGAATCTCTTAAACGGCGTTGTTTAACCCGTTTACATAATTATTCTCAAAATAAATATGAAATTCGGCATTGTTTGCGTAAAAAATGACATTCAATTCAAAATGGCGGCGTTAGATCTTGTCACTCGACTCGATGTCGACCCAATCTCGCCGTCAAATAAGTGGGCGAGAACGATTCGACGCGTTATCTGCTTAGTGACTACCAAAACTGTCAAAATATCGATTAGTCGATATTTTGACAGTTAATCTCGACATTTATCGGTCGAGATCTACTTACAGACTTAGCCTGCAGTTAGGGTTATTTAATTTAAGTTGAAAACATGTGTACGGAAAAAATAAAAATGAATAATTTACATGTATTGCGTTGTGTTTAAAATAAAAGCCAAAGAATATTAGTGCAGATCAATTGAAATGGTTAGGCGACATCGCGGCGACATGACATAAATTAACATGGCCGAGCAGTGCGCAGTACGCATGCGTAGTCTGCGCCATAGACTATTTGACTTCAAATTCTTATTTACGGTGCACTAATTTTGTAAATTATAGTTTTAGGAACAACATTAGTTACAGAATACGATATTAAGTTCAACTGACCTTAATTCAAAAATACCTACTAGGAAGTTCCTATTTTAGTTCAAAAAATTATTGAATTGTTCGTAATATTAAATATTGAAAAAAAAAATGACGCTGGACACCAGCTTAGTTAGAATAGTGCTTCCATACTTTTCTATTAACATCGTTTTCGGGTGTCTTATAAGAGCCGGGTAATCGAAAATACAACAGGCAACAATAACATCTCACATAGTTCAGCAATGAGGTTCACCACCCATTATGAATGTAGTGGTTTTTCAGATGAGACGATACTGGTGTCTGGGGATATACGCATATGTCGTGATACCTTTTATAGGTAATTCACACCAGCACACATGTCGCTGGTTACCCTACATACATTGTGATTTATGCCGTGATGGCATGAATAAATTAATGAATGAAAAGAGTAACAAGTCACTTTCTGTAAAATATTCAGTAAATACAATGAAACATGCTAAAAAAGGCCCCTTTCGAATGATATTTTGAGGAGACATTCTTTATTCCGTGCGTTGAATTTAAAAATAGAATCTAGAATAGAATCAGTTACTTTTGCAAGACTACAATAGTTGCATATTGTCTTGCAAAGCTCATGACCTTGCAGTAAGACATGCAATCTTGGTATTGTAATTTAACACAATTCTACCTAAGTACCTATGTACTTAGGTAGGTACTTAAAAACTTTTTTGACTCCTGCATAAATTTCTTCTCACCATTGATCAATAAGTACAAAATTATTATATGGTAGTGTAAATTTTTAAGATAAATTAATATCTGTGCTTACTTTAGTGAAATAATAATATATTTGTAAATCAAAATGAACAGTACCTACGATATCTATTATTTCTGCACATTATATTATTACAATAATCTCAATTTATAAGGTCGGTACATTTCCATTGACCTGCCATCTATGCGATAAGTTTAAAACCATTATGCGGCGCGATGTGTAGCAAACGAAATGCGAACGGTAAAAGTTTTCCTAGAAATGGTTCAGATGCACGCTAACCATTCACTCCGATTGAAAAACAAATAAGGAAAACGTAAAACTTTTGTGAAAAAATTGTAGAGGGCTAGAATAAAAACGCCAAAAAAAACTAAAAATAATTAAACAAATCCTATATCAAAACTACACGTATACTTGCACATTTTTTTATATTTGTACATACTTAAAGGTAATTAAAACTTTGTATTATGCGTGTTAATGTTATACTTAATAATAAGCTATATTTTTATTCACAAAATTTTGAATAATTTATTGATTGTACATTTATAATGTTTGTGTCCTTCACCACAATTATTAATTTTTAGTTTATAGCTTGGTAATAAACATTTATACGATTGATTCAGATATTAGTGTTAGTTATATTTTTTTTACATTTCAACTTTACGTATTTACTTACCTACTTATTTACTAGAAACTTCTCTTTGGATACCTCTACTACAGTCTACAGTGACGGATAATCCTAGATATCTCTGCATAAAAATAAAATTATTAAATCAAATGATATGTACCTACATTGTAGGTACATCTATCTTAAAGAGATTTTTTCATTATACAACTTAGTGTGAATAGAATAGAATAGTTCTTAACACATTTAATCATTATACAGATTTCCTGTTGAGGACTATGGTATTAGGTTTGTAAAAAAAACATTTACTAAGAAATTTCACTAATATTTATCCCAAATATACCGAAATAATATATTTTTCCCTTTAATTTTGCAAGTGACGTAAAAGGAAAAACACACCAATTTTTACTGAATCACCATAGAAAAATAACATACTTTTTTGTGTATAAATAGCCTCAGCCAATATCAAATTATCATGTAGTGACATAAAAAAAGTACTTACATATTATAGGGTACTACAGAAATAGTGCATTAGGATCGGGGAATCTCCCTGTATTTGATATACCTACAGATAGGTATGTACCACATTACTTCAGCCATACCTACACAACATCAATGCCGCATGTGCATTTTAATTATTTTTATGAGATAGGGTTGAAATTATTTATGTGTTTGCGTTGTAAATATACCAACTATAGCATCACATGTTTATTAAGAAAGGGAACCGATAAATAAACGGGTGTGTAGTTGTAAGAGTCGAAACTTTTTCGGTAATCCGATGTAATAATTATTTGTGAGTTTAAATTTTCAACAACTTAAACAAAAAAAATTTCAGCATATAAATCAATAAATTTTAAAAGCGCCTCCTCTCCAACCCTTCCCTTCATCATCATAAAATAAAATGTACAAATTGAAATGAGAAAAATGCTGCTAAGAAATCGTTTTACTGTTGGTATATCATGTACTTTATAATGGTATTATACATGAAGTAGTGAACGTGTACATACGCCTGCTTAAATATAAATAAATAAAAAATAGTGAAACATTAGAATGCAAGAAAATATTATGACATTTTTAGATATTAAATATAAAAAGTTATAGAATATCAACAATATGACAACACAAGAAAATATCGCCATGCAAAGAATATCAAAAAATTTCAAATACATATAACCAAGATTTTTTTATTACATTTTTACAGTCTAAATTTCATAGCTTCTTATTTTCCCATTAAATAGAAAGATGGCATCAAATCTTCGAAGCACAGGAAGCTCAGTTTACTCATTTTTCCTATTAATTTCGAAATGACACAGCTTTAATTTTATTGCTATAACTTCTAGAAACCATGTTGTTTTCATACTCACATTACAACATGTCGGTTAAATCTCATAATATCTATGAAAAAATTGGTACTTCAATAAATAAATAGAGGACACCCTTATTGATGTTTCCTTCGCGTTGAATTGAAAAAAAATACATATTTATTTAAAATCGAAATGCAGATTTTTTTAAATGTTTAATTATTATGTTTTTAACCGGTTTTACATTAAAACCATGTAATAACTGTCAAATATTATAGTTGCATCGAATCGAATAGAATTCAAATTGTATTAGCGCTCAGTCGATTACACAATACACAAATTCTGAATATCAGAGCTCTAAATGTTAGGGAATTTGCGAAATTCCAGTACCTACAGACAGACGGACAAGTGAAGTCAAAGAAAAGGTTATAATAAAACAATTAGGTTATAAATATGGTGTATAAATTGAAAAATGTATAATAGAATGCCCAAATTATATTGACTACACCAATCTATATAGGTAATCATAAAGTTCTAACCCTAAAAAACATTTGAAATAAAAAAGACGAAAGTAATAGATCAGTGTTGAACATAACTGAACTGACTTAAAGTGCATACATCGAAGTAAAAACAAAAATTAAATATAGTTTTTTTATGGACCATGATTCCTTTAATATTCTTAATGTGTCACAAAATTGAGTTAATGTTGTATGCATACATGCACATTGCATACCGGAAAACGAAATAATTTTTGTAAAACTAAGATTAGGAATAATAAGTAGAGATGGCTTGAAAAAAATAATAGTTAATCTCCTAACATTAGGAAGAACTTGATTAAAACTTTTGTCTGGAGTGTGCTGTTGTATGGCAGCATGGACTATCAGCCGGAGAAAATCTGGACTTCTGGCTGCCTTCTAAATGTGGTGCTATAGGGGCATGGATCCATTGGTCAGACCACACTCCAAACGACGTGATACTGAGCAGAGTCGGAGAATCGAGACAACTCCTAAATAGGGTTGCCCATCAACGATACAAATGGATAGGCCATAACATCAGGCATCCGGGTCTGCTTGCTTTGATCGCCGAAGGAATGACGATGGGCAGAAACAATGAAGGTCGCTGTAGAGACAGTTATATGATGGACGTAAGTAATGATGTGCGCTGTTAACTTCCTCTGAATATTATTGTCAAAATCATTACTCTACACTGACTAGTAAATCTTCTGTGCCGTATCAGGTCCCCCCGACGTTGGCGATCACTCTGGAGAATGCCTCTCTGTCCTGCGCCATTCGGACTAGCTCTCCTACCTGCGTTATTCCAGTCCACTGCCGGATATTGCGCAGCCAAGACATCTGCCTTCTCCCTACTCCACGACGACCCTCAATCTTGCCTTGTATTATCAGTTGCAACAATTTATACTTTTCTCCTCGCAGAATGTGGCCCAAATATGATATCTTACGAATTTTTATATTTGTCAGAAGTTCTCTGCTCGTATGTGCTTGACGCAAAACTTGTACGTTGGATATTAAATCTGTCCACGGTATTCGAAGCATTCTTCGATGAATCCACATTTCAAATGCTTCTAACCGGTTCATTGTATTGACTTTAAGCGTCCAAGTTTCGCAACCATACAACAGGACGGACCAAACATAGCACTTTATCATTCTCTGACGGAGTTTCAAATTAAGGCTGTCATTGCAGAACAGTGTTCTCATCTTGTTGAAAGTATTTCGCGCTATTTCAATTCTGCGTTTTACCTCAACATCGGGGTCTAAAGATTGTGTAATGACACTGCCAAGATATGTAAATTTTTCCACTCTTTCACCATTTACACCTTTTAATTGTAGAGACGCTGCGGAGTAGTCCAGTCGACCAAAGGTCATCCATTTGGTTTTATTCACATTAATGTTTAATCCCAACTCCTCTCCAGTAGCACATATATCGTTTAAAAGTTTCTGGAGGTCCTCAATGCTGTCCGTTAATATAACTGTGTCATCTGCATATCGGATATTGTTTATTATCATTCCGTTGACTAGTAAATAAAGAAAGTAAAATGATAAATGAGAAAGTACTAGCTAAAAAAACAAGTTGGCTCAAATTTAGTATTGTAATGTATGTAACCAGATACATGCAAGATGAAATTATAATATGATTGAAATTTGTGCTTTTTGGTAAACCGCACTATTTTGTATGTGTTTTATAAATACCTGAAACAAACCTTATAATACCTACATAGCATGTTCTCATATTACCTAATGCATTACCTTTGTATATATGTAGGTTCTAGTTATAAATCTACGTTTAGCAGTTGTGCTTAAGTGTACATCAGTTAATAATATGTGATAATGTATGTAGTGGAATTAATGGAAGATGCTTCGAATAATCTTAGTGCCATAATGTTAACTCAGTTATCAAGATGTTAATGGATCTATTAGAGCTTCTTCGCCAAGCCACTAATGTATTTTACCAGAAAATTTGCAACACTATGAAAGCTCTCGGCTCTCGATAGATGGCTATATGAGGATATTATCATGTTACAATAATATAAGTACCAACCTATTTATGTTTAAAACGAGCAGAACTAGGACATATTTGTTTTGATTATTACTAATGTCGACCGTCATTACATAGCGGTAAGTCGCTTGACTTCTGTGCTGGCGTACTGTATTTCATTTTGCATAAGAAATATTATTTTTTTAATTTATCTGTTCTTTTCTAGGAATTATGTAAAACAAGGATGCCACGAGACAATTCAAATGACTAGCAACTATAACACGTCTAGCATACCAAATTTATGTAGCTGTCATTTTTAGTCTCCAGTATAGTGATGAGCAAGGCCATGACTACAAGACTTGCAAGACTTTTGTTCATCATTACATTTTGTTACTGTAGGTGTAATGTCATTTCATTTATTAGCCATCATAAGTAGTTGGTTTTTAGTTATTATAATATAAAATTATTTATTGCAAATAGGTGCCTGTGAAATGTCTGTAAAAAGGAAATATTTGATTGCTCAATGAAACTTAGTCATAAAAGAAGAAAGTTTTCTTTTCAATAAAATTACAATGTTTTTACGAAAAATATTTCATCCATTGTTTTTTTCCGCTTAATTCTCAGGGAAACATTTTTATTCCTACTTAGCTGATGTTGATATTTTCTTGAAGCTTTTTGTATTTGAATACAACGAAAAACAATATTTTTCAAATAGAAAATTTGAATCCTTCTATCCATAGGATGAATCGTTTCTCAACAAAAGCTACATCTGGGGACAGTAATAATTCGTGTCTCCAGGAGCGTTAAGAGCGAACCAAAGAAAATACAGGCCATACCAGCTATTGTGTATATAAACATAGAAAAATGCACCGCGCGCGTTCTGTTCAGTTACCTTAGAAAATATTATATAAGTATCTTGGTAGTTCTGTTCTAGTTTTGGAAGGTTCACTGAATACGAAATTGCGGTAGGACAAGAATAAAACGATATAAGTATCTGTCCAGAATTTATTGTTCTGTTAGGTATTGAGAAATGAATGGCGATAGACAGGAGCACCACCAGATTCGAATTGTAAACAACATAACCAAAAATATTTTTTTTTTCAGAGTAAAAAAGGTATGTACCTGCTTCCTTTTCTTCTTGTTTTAGGTTGATTGACGAGAAGTGTGCCCTTCAACAAGCTCTCCTATGATGCCGTTCTCTAGTTATACTTCCATCGTAATTATAATACCATTTATAAAAATAAAAAAATAACGTCCTTTGAACCCTTGTTCAAAATAATCAAACAATGAATATACCTACTATTTTTTCTCTAAACTCTCAAAATGTCAGAAGCTATGTATATATTTATAAATACAAGTTTGCAAAAAATAACCTAATAACACACCGTTAAAACATTTTCAAAGAATATCACTAAATATTTTACTGCCACAAATACGTAATCGCCACAAGGCAAGTATTTTAAAGTGCTGGGTATATGAACATTGTACCTACATATAAAAGAAATAATAACACGCATGTGTTGTGTTTCCTTTTTTTGTTAATGCACACCTGTCACTGCTTACCCCACACTGTGGTATACGTTGTGATGGTATGTATGTCTGTATGTATGTATGTATATATATATGTATGTATGTATATATGTATGTATGTACATATGTAAATATGCATGCATGCATGCATGTATGCATGTATGCATGTATGTATGTATGTATGTATGTATGTATGTATGTATGTATGTATGTATGTATGTATGTGTGTATGTATGTATGTATGCATGCATGCATGCATGTATGTATGTATGTATGTATGTATGTATGTATGTATGTATGTATGTATGTATGCATGTATGCATGTATGTATGTATGTATGTATGTATGTATGTATGTATGTATGTATGTATGTATGTATGTATGTATGTATGTATGTATGTATGTATGTATGTATGTATGTATGTATGTATGTATGTATGTATGTATGTATGTTTGTATGTATGCATGTATGTATGTATGTATTTATGTAAGTATTTATGTATGTATGTATGTACGTTATACGATGTTATTTTTTTATAATATTTATACTTTTTTACAATAATTTGCCTTCAGTGTGGTAAAGATAAAAGTTAAATAATGTAATAATTTAATTCATGTTGTGGCCGGATCTGGCGGGTGTGGCTCCAATGCGTGGGCAATAATGCAGCCAGGTTGTCTGCCAACTTCAATAGGAAACATGATTTGAATGACAATCGTATATTGGTTCGGACCACCTCACAGAACTTTTCAATATTATTATTTCATCCGCAAAACATATATTTTTATTTTACCTCTACGTTATTTGAGGCAGTCGTTTGTTTATAAAATAAGTAATAAAATATTAGTAGGTAAGTACCTTTATAATTTTTATTTAGATGGATCGGTGTTAGAGAGGCTAGCGCGCTGTATTAGTGATCGCGATATCAAATCTTGCCTCGACCAATTTCGTACTTCTAAATATATGAGCATTTATGCTTTATTTGAGAATGTTTGAATGAAAAACTTAAAACTCTGAACTTGAAAACTTGAAAATTCAGATCTTGAAAACTTGAAAAGTTTTAACAGATAAGGTGATCTAGAAGAAATGATCCTACGGGTATCTACATATATAAAAATGAATATTACCTTTGTATTTTTTGCGGATTTGTGTACTTAATTTTGGTTTGTTAGAAGATATCACTTGTGGTATTGTTGCCTCATTCGTAAACTTTTTCTTTTATGTACATATGATCATTTAGTCAGAGACAAAAATATAACAAGATATGATTATTTAGTCAGGACAAAAATATGCACGTTGGACACCTGAATCAAATTATGACACTTAGATATTCAATGTTGTCTCATCGTTTGTATGTAAGTATATGGATTATATACATATTTGAGTATTTCTGAAAACAGTTTTATATATCCGGTACATGATACAATTTAAGCACCCATATACTTTTATAATAAGTATTTACATGATATTATATTAAAACATATTGTATCTACAAACAACAAACGTGTCTACAAAACTTAAAATATTTTTTGATGAATCAGAAAAATAAAATATCTCATCACTCCAAATGTTAACCTATACAAAGATTGTATAATATTCTCATGTTATATTCAAATAATGTTAGCTAAAAAGTGAAAGTATTGATATAAATTTATATAAACAATACCTACATAATATTATAATAGATATTTGAAAAAAAAATATTTATGAGTACGTAGGTATGTACCTACTTGACAAGTGATGAGCAAATGCAAGATCAAGACTGGGGTGGTCTTGGTCTTGCTCTTGTATTTACAGATGTGGTTTTGGGCTTGCTCTTGCATTTACAGATGTGGTCTTGGTCTTGCTCTTGCATTTACAAATGTGGTCTTGGTCTTGCTCTTGCATTTACAGATGTGGTCTTGGTCTTGCATTTACAAATGTGGTCTTGGTCTTGCTCTTGCATTTTCAGATATGGTCTTAGTCTAGCTCTTGCATTTACAGATGTGGTCTTGGTCTTGCTCTTGCATTTACAAATGTGGTCTTGGTCTTGCTCTTGCATTTACAGATATGGTCTTAGTCTAGCCCTTGCATTTAAAGATGTGGTCTTGGTCTTGCTCTTGCATTTACAGATGTATTCTTGGTCTTGCTCTTGCATTTACAGATGCGGTCTTGGTCTTGCTCTTGCATTTACAAATGTGGTCTTGGTCTTGCTCTTGCATTTACAGATGTGGTCCTAGTCTAGCTCTTGCATTTACAGATGTGGACTTGGGCTTGCTCTTGCATTTACAGATGTGGTCTCTGTCTTGGTCTTGCTCTTGCATTTACAGATGTATTTTTTGTCATGCTCTTGCGTTTACAGATGTGGTCGTAGTCTTGCTCTTGCATTTACAGATGTGGTCTTGGTGTTGCTCTTGCATTTACAAATGTGATCTTGGTCTTGCTCTTGCATTTACAAATGTGGTCTTGGTCTTGCTCTTGCATTTACAGATGTGGTCTTAGTCTTGGTCTTGCTCTTGCATTTACAGATGTGGTCTTGGTCTTGCTCTTGCATTTACAAATGTGGTCTTTGTCTTGCCCTTGCATTTACAGATGTGGTCTTGGTCTTGCTCTTGCATTTACAAATGTGGTCTTAGTCTTGGTCTTGCTCTTGCATTTACAGATGTGGTCTTGGTCTTGCTCTTGCATTTACAGATGTGGTCTTGGTCTTGCTCTTGCATTTACAAATGTGGTCTTGGTCTTGCTCGTGCATTTACAGATGTGGTCTTGGTCTTGGTATTGCATACTCAATCGAGTCTCGCATATCCTGCCTTGGTCTTGTATTGCCAGTCTTGATCTAGGTGTTGCAACTTTAGCAAAAAATATTTTTTATTTATCTGTTAAGATTCAGTAATTACACCAATTTGTAGTATTTTGTCGATAGTGCGTAGTGAATTTCTTACTTTTGAATTAAAAGTAAATAAGTTGATAAAACTTTGAATTGCAATAAGTCTTGCAAAGCCTGGTCTTGATCTTGCTTCTTGTTTAGCATTATACATTATTTAATATGTATTATCTTATTTCAAGTTGACGTTTTATTTATGTGATTCAAATTTCAAGTAGGTATCAAAAGCATCATACAAATATAATTCCTTCACTACCTACATTAATCTGAATAGCATCATACAAATATAATTCCTTCACTACCTACATTAATCTGAATAGCATCATACAAATATAATTCCTTCACTACCTACATTAATCTGAATAGCATCATACAAATATAATTCCTTCACTACCTACATTAATCTGAATAGCATCATACAAATATAATTCCTTCACTACCTACATTAATCTGAAAAATATATTTATATATTTCAAACATCTTGTTTTACAAACACCAATAAAATCTATACTATCAATAAAATAAACTAATAAGTTATTAAGTACCTATCCTTCATGTACCAATTTAAAGCGAGAAAAAATGTTTATTTATTTACAATAAAAGTACCAAACATTTTAGAACAGGAGTGGTTAACCTTTATATTCCTTAACTAAGAAATAATACTTGTTTATAAGCAGAACTCAAAATTTGTTATTATTATTATAATATATTATATCGTTTAATTTTCAGCAGAATAGTTTTATATAAATAAGTAAATAAATAAAGAAATAAATATTTTTCCTTGAGTTATCTCTCTTGTATCCTGACCGTTAATCCGTTCGTTCATTCCGTTAGAACGTTTGAAACTTCAGCCATATTATTATAACTAGTTGCATGTAACACATGAGATCCAACTGTCGACAGCGATAGTATGTATAGTTGAAGAATAAGTACCAAACCCATAAATACAAATTATTTATTATTTTATGATATTTAGTTTTCTATACAACACATGTACCTAGGTAGTCAAGATAGGATAGTATGGAGGTCAGTCTTTTTTTCCTACCCGGAATATGAAAACAGCATGATGGTATATGTATATTGTATGTTTATAGATGAAGTATCAAACTATTAAGTCTTCTTTGATATTGTGTATAGGTGACTACCATACAAATTGTATGAAGCGATGTCGTCACTAAATTCAATTTTTATAAAAATTGTTAAAAAAAATTTGAGATGTACTGCTACAATGTTAATATTTTTTATATAAAATTAAATTATCTAGTTGGGGTGTTTCGGCTTTTTTCGATATTTAAAAAAAAAATGGAAATATAGGCAGTTAAACTCATAAATTTATCATAAAAAAAATACTTTTCTTAATAAAAAATGTTTGAGAAATCTTGGAATTTTTTTGAAAAAACTAATTTGAGATTTTGTATTTGTCTATGTTTATACCAATTTTCAGCGTTCTAGCTTTTATGGTTTCTGAGATATAGGGAAAAATAAAATAAAAATTCAAAAGTTGATAACCCCTGACTGAAACAAAAATTCAAAATTCCGAGTATAAAAGTTTTGTAGACCTGTAACTGTTTATATATTCTGAAATTTTAGGCTCTGTAAATTGAGCGGATCAAAAGTTATAAGGGGGGGACGGACACACAGACACACAGACACACAGACACACAGACACACACACACACAGACACACACACACACATACACACACAGACACACGAAATGTTCTACTCCGAATTCTGAGTAAATCCGTGTATGGAACATATATGCTGCGAAGCCTCTAAGTTGGTGTTTTTTGACTTCAAAGTTGGAAAAGCCGTGAAAAAAGTAGACCTCTCCATACAATTCTCGCGTATTCTGGCTTGATACATTGTCGATATGTTAAGAGAACAAAGTTCTCCTGAACAAATCGACAGTTGGATCATTTTTCTTCTAAAGCTTTCGTTGTACCATTGAAATAAGCAGTTTTTGCTGCCATCACTTCCACAGTAGGCACTTAAATTATGAATGGAGGTTGAATAAAAATTCATATTGTGTGGTTACATTTATCATTTTTTTTTGCACAACAATTTTCAAATATAATACCTACTGTAATTTTTTTTTACCATGAAATCTTTTACGCCCACGTGTGGGCTGTTAAGACCAGGTTGACTATTACTGTTTTAGTACATCTATCAGATATTATACAATATTATGGATTATTCGTAATATACGATCGGTATCGACAGAGGAGTGAAATTTTATGGCCTATGAAATCATAAAAGTATAAATAAATGTAACTGTCACTTGCTATCTATGTATTTCTGGGGTACAATGATGTGGGAATAACATGACGTATTATACAAGTAAGAACATGAGAGTAGATAGGTACCTATCCATGTTTAGTCCTATGTCAATAAGACGAGGCGAGGCGAGGCGAGACATCCTTTGAGGCAAAGCGCTTCTGCCGCCTCTAACTGACGCTATAGCGCCTGGCGGTGGTGAACCCATCAGAGAAGCCGTAAATTAAAAGCGACAATTAGTATCCTTTCCTCTCTTTCTGAATGTAGACTGTACAATACCGGCACGCGTATACGCTACATAATATCTTGTCAATGGGCTGACTAGTATGTACCAATAAGGACTCTAAATTCACGATTTAGATTCTCGCTGAATTTTTCTAAGCATTTTTGGTTATTTATTTATTTTAAAGCCTATTAGGACATTGACAAAGAAACACAATGAAAATTATATATGAAAGCTGAAAGATGACAGAATCTTAACGAATCTTACCCATAAATAAAGAGAAGATTTCCTTTGTTTGAGATGCATGAATTATTTGTAATATTTTTCCACACATAAAATTAACAATTTAAAATAGCGACTATTCCCCCTATCTCAAATACATAAATACTTATTTCTTCAGAGGAAGGGAATTATTGGTAAAATCAATTCAAATTACAAAAAATTTTTGTACATACTTAGCAAAAACAAAATTAAAACTAAAGATTCAGTAAATCAAAACAAACTGCCTACTTTTTTTTTAAAATGAATAATTCTTGTAACAATAACATAATATTCATTCTTATCTTCGATCTCACGATCCACTGGATAACTAAAACAACTTTTAGCAACGAGCCATTTTTAAACTTTCATTTAAGTATATATGTATACTACATACGTCCTTTTTTAAAAAACTAAACATTAAAATAAAATTAAAAGATTATCAACAACATTACAAAACATAAAATTAATACCCATAAACCTTTTTTTTTATTAAAAAAGTACTTATCTATTATTTTTTCAGAAATTATTATTTTTTCTTTATTTCTAGTTGTGTTTTACCTGAAGTAACTGAATTTATTACGCCCAATTCAATAACCTTTTAAACTAAAATAGGATCGTTTTAAAATTTTAGAATTAAGGTGATTTGATTTTAGTTTCGTATTCTGTATATGAGGTTCCTAAAACTAAAATCTACAAAATTAGTACCGTACCGTAGATAATAATTTGAACTCAAATTGTCTACGGTGCAAACTACGCACAGTACGCATGCGTACTGTACACTGTTCGGCCATGTTTACTTACATATGTCATGTCGCCGTCAGAGTATATAACACCTACGGATAGTCGCCGTGATGTCACCTAACCCAAAATTTTAATTGATCTGCACTGATATTCTTTGATTTTTATTTTCAACGTATCGCAACACATGTAAATTATCCATTATTATTTTTTCCGTACACAAATGATGTTTTTAACATAAAAAAAAATATCCCGGACTATCGTGAAAATAACTAGTTCGCTTCCAAATAGGTGAAAACTAAAATTAAGAACGATTTGACAGTTGATTAAACTAAAATGTGGTTATAGAATAGAGAGTTGAAGTAATTCGACTTACTAAGAGTAAGAAAGTTCCTACATACTTCAGCATTATAGAATATCTCTTGGACTAAGTGAAATTTGAACTCACCTACTTTCTTAAAAAACGTTCTTAAAAAGTTATAGAATCGTACGTGTTATCGATCGGATATTATAAAACGTAAATTAAATATATAAAACCGCGTATCAAGAGAGTTACTTAAAAATGGAGGAAGTACTGTAAATACTAAGCCAGGTGCTGAAAGCAAAGTACATTCTCAAGTGGTGTCACTATTTGATTGTAGTGTTATAAATTTGTGAAGATAAATAAATAACAACTATTTCGAATTACTCAAAGCGCTGTGTCAACTTGACGATAATAAATTATCTTTAAGTTGGGAAACGTGTCTCATATTGATAGGGACATAAAATGTTTGATGTGATGCGATCATAAAAAATGTAAAGTTATCTGGTAGGTAGGTAGGTATGTATGTTTCTATTTTAGGCCTTAATTATAACATTACAATTTCTTCAGATTATAATGACTACGCGGTTGTTTTCAATATTCAGAAACATTATTGAAATGATGAGTACTAAAAATTCCCGTAAATACATTCGATACATCATTACCGGCTACACAGCATCCAATTAGAAGTATTTTGTGAAAGAAAAATATGTTTTTATTCTGATCGACCTGAACTGAAAGGTCAAAACCATAAAATGTTCAGATCACAGAACCACAATTCTTAAAGCTAATAAAGGATAATAATTGATTAATGAGGTTTTAAGCTTTTGTACAGGCATCATAATGGTTGTAGAGTTAGCGCGACGTTGGGAATGTATTATTGGTTTAGAAAAAAATATCCAAAACACGAACATTCGGTAAACGAACACGAATATTCATTGTTACGAAACATTCTGAAAATCGATGACGTTTTTGTCGATAAAAATGATGTTGTTTTATTCTTCATCTTCCTCCTCTGGTTTAGGCCGAGGGCCTGTTTTTTCAGTTGGAGACTGCCTCTTGGTGATTTGGATGTCCAGCTATCACTCCATCTTTTTGCTGGTCTTCCCCTTACTCTACGACCCTCCGGGACTTACTTGGAGACAATTTTGGGTAATCGCTTGTCTCCCATTCTCTCGACGTGGTCTCTCCATTGACGCCTTCGCCCTCTACCCCAGCGGATGATGTCGTCTACATCACATCTCCTAATATCCTCGTTCCGGACTCTATCCACGAAAGTTACGCCCACTATGGAGCGCAGTGTCCTCATTTCAATAGTCCGGAGAAGATTTTTTGTTCTGATGGTATCTGCTCTGGCTTCGGTGGCATAGGTCATTATGCACGTTTTGTAAATTCTGGTTTTACTTTCTGTGAGCATATGTTTGTTTTTCCAGACATTGTCCCTAAGGCATCCAGCTATAACGACTGCTTTATCGGTTTGTTCTTTAACCTCGTCATATAGATCATTGTCATTTGATATTTTGTCGCCCAAGTTGAATTTATAAAGTTGAATATTTGAATGTTGTGACTTGTTCTATTTGCTCATTTTCCACAACCAGATCACATCTTATAGTTGTTTTAGCTATTACTAGGGATTTTGTTTTCCCCGTAGACAGTATCATGTTGTATTTCTTTGCTGCATGATTGAATGTATTTAGCAGTTCTTGTAGGTCATCTTTAGATTCTGCTATTAGTGTGGCGTCATCAGCGTAGCAATTAATACTTATGATATCTTCGCCCATCTTGTATCCTATGTACGTTGTTTTATTGTGTGTTTTAATTTACAATTTTTTTTATATTTTGTATTCTGTATTATTTATTTTGCTATTGCATTATTTCATGTTTCATAAAAAAATAATTATGCACTGTCGATGGACTAATTTTTTTGAGTACCTAACGATAACGATTGTAATACCCACAAACAGGCATTGCCTGGTGGGATTTCTCTTAATTTATTTACTTTATAATTAAGGGGGGGACTGCTGCCAACGTACCTATTTTTCAATTTGATATACCATCAATATTTCTTATCAAATCGTTTTGAAAAAAATAATTTAGATAGTTTGGATATTAATAAACAAAAATATACCTTAACTTTTTGATAATGTTCTGTAATATCTAGAAAAATATGATGTGACGTTGCATTAATGCTTTAGGTTTAGTAAATAAACCTAAAAAACATTTATTTTCCATTCAGCGCCATTGCGTAATAAAAGTTTTATTGGTTTATTTACTTAACCTGATGCGTTAATGCAACGTCATATCATATTTTTCCAGGTATTTTGTTCTTCTTTAATTTATAAAAAAAAATATTGCTCTATACCTTATATTTTTTTAGAAATTTAAGATAAATGTCTAAAATCGGGGTATGCTTATTATTTTCCTACAAGAATATATACAGAACATAATCAAAAAGTTAAGGTATATTTCTCTTTATTAATATCCAAACTAACTAGGTTGTTTTTTTCAAAATGATTCGTTTAGTAATAATGATGGTAAATCAAATTTAAAAAATAGGTACGTTGGCAGCAGTCACCCTCTTAAATAAGTTTTTTATGTTACATACCTACTTCTATTTTTTTTAAAGTTTTGTAATTTTATTTTTGGTAATTTTTAACATTTTTTGCGAATAAAGATTTATTTTATTTATTTGTTTATTTTTATTTTGTTTATAGGTAATTTAAACCTAATGAATTCAAAATGTTTGTAAATAAATCTATGTAATAATAAGTAGGTAAAATTCAACTCAGTCATTTCCTAATATTATTTTTCAAATCGTTTTTAGTAACAATAAAAATTACAACTAACGAATACAACTTGTTGTTCAATCTAGGTACATATGTTCGCAATTTTTCACAACTGTCAAAATATTACCAAATTCCCATTAAGAAAAACATGGATTTGCCCAAAAATAACAAGGCCTATTGTTTGTACCAAAAGGGAAAAATATAGGTACCTACCTATTATTCGGATTTCGAAATAGTTTTATACCTTGATCGTTCAACACAAATATTTTAACAAGCCTTTTCTTATTTTGTACTCCTCACTTACCCAAGGGGATATAGTGTGGAGTTATGATTTCGCAATTTTTAAGGCTACTTTTTTATTGCAGATTATCAACTAGTATCATCCTGAGATTGTATTCTGAAAGTTTCATCACAGTGTATCCGTGTGTGTGCTATGTGCTATAATAAATTTAATAATAAATTTGGATAATTTATATAGCGCCGTTTTTGTGAATATCTCACCTCAAGGGCGCTGAAAAAATGATTACGTTGTATCATTTCGGCTCTGGTAAGATTTGCGAAAAAGGTGCGTTTTGAGTTTTTTCCTGAACGAAGATATATTTTCAGTTTGTCTGAGGGTGTGTGGGATTCATTGTTTAGATTCATTGAGGGTGTGTGGGATTCATTGTGTTGCATTCATTGTTTACAAAAAAAATCTTCTCTTTAGATGGCGTTACAAAAAAAGTTTCTTCGTTATTTCATAGATGGCGATAGAACAAATGTGTAATTTTCAAACGAATTGTATCCCACTATTGAAGTATATAGAACTTTCAAAAATTGCATTGATAAGGGAACTCAGTAATAAGGCATAATTGGTGAACGTTGCGCAAGCGCATGAAGTGATCACCTAAACCAACCGATGACAGGTCATAATCCCTGCCTTGAGTTCCTGGTTCTTCTACAATATTCCAACTTCGTCTCTATTGAGATGTTGAAAAAATTGTTTAGTGGGTATATTCTCTATCTGGAGTAATATTATTTTTTATTTTTATATTTATTTTGAATTTTTATGAGGAAACAAGAAGTTCAAATCTCACAATAAACGCTTACATTCGGAGCATAAGTAAAAATAGGGGGGGGGCAAATCTGGTCGACCGGCGAAATCAAAGCCCTCATAATTACCCATTATACCCATATCATGGATATAATTATTTTATAGAGTTCTATAATATATTAACGTGTTATAGAACTCCATATGATAACTACATCCATGATATGGATAATCACGATAGTTTTGATTACGCCGATTGACCAGACTGCTCTCCAGGTGTTAGCAATCTACAGTCTACACCAGCATTTGATATAACTACATATTACGAAAAAATGACTCATCTGTCAACCGTTTTACTCCTACCACACACATCAACGATCGCATTTAATCTTTGCACAAAACAAAACAATCTTACACCATCACATCGACAGACAAAAAAAATCCTACACGTCACAGATACGTAACCGAACGAATCAACTCATGATGTTGTGTTTGGTAACCACGTGCTTTCTTACAAATAGAAGTTCTATGTGATCTGTAATCATTTTGAATTAATATGCTTTTCGGATACCAGCTCATATTACATTGATTTCAACAAAATTATTGATGTACTCAATCTGGTATTAGTACGGAGTGTTTATTTACTTTATCAATTATAGACTAAAATACTCATTCGATTCTTTTCAAATTTTGTAAATATGTAGGTACATCTAATACTTGCTTAGATTCCATTAGATTTTGAAGGATATCTGAATGGTGCTTCTCAATTTTTTTAAACGTCAAATATTTCAAAATGATCCCAAGCTCAGGAAACATAAAATTAAAAAAAAAATATTTTCAAATATGTAAAAAGACACAAACATTTCCATCAAAATTAGGAAAAATTTGACCAAGACTGATTTTATATGGAGTGTACTGCTATATGGCTGTGAAACATGGACCATCATCCAACGCGAAACGGGACGTCTGTCTGCGTTTGAGATGTGGTGCTACAGACGCATGGCAAAAGTTCACTGATCAGAACACATCAGCAACGACGAAGTACTAAGTAGAGTTGGAGAGACAAGGCAAATTATGAAAACAATTGCCCAACAGAGAACAACTTGGATAGGCCACAACATTCGGCACCCAGGCCTGCTTTTTACCATCGTCGAAGGAATGATAGATGGGGGTAACTGTAGAGGTCGCCCCAGAAACAAACTATATAGACCAGATAATCGGTGACGTGCGCTGTAGCAGCTACAAAGAGATGAAGAGACTGGCGGACGATAGATTTAAGTGGAAAGATCGAGTGTTCAGTGCAGACCAATCCTAGGATTGTGACCCAGAAGAAGAAGAAGAAGAAAAAGACACCACTTTCGTTAAATGGCATTGAAGAATTATCAAGTTTTCATAGTAAAATATGTAAATAAAAAAATAAATGAACAAACTCATTTCATGAAAATGCTGAAAAATATCAATACAATGTTGAATACTTTATGGAGTGACTTCTTAGTGAGGAGTTTTAGTGTTGGCCACAACCCACTTACTTTATTTTATTGAGAATTTTTATATTTTTGGGATGTACCTACCTAAATAAAATCGGGTGATAATATTGTTTCATGTGCAGTGATAAAAAACTTAATCACATTTATTTGCAGTATACATATATATAATATGTTTTTATATAACACACCAATTGATTATTCAATTCACAAAATGTCGATGGGAAAAAATAGTTTTATGATTTATTTTGTTTTAACCACAAATGAGCTACATATTTGGCACTGTCGTTTTCAAAGCGACCGTCTCTTCCTCAATACAGATAAAAAATATTTTTTTCGACGAATTTTTAACATCTCAATAGAGACGAAGTTAGAATATTATAGGAGAACCAGGAACTCAAGGCACCTACATGGCTTACGACCTGTCATCGGCTGGTTTACGTGATCACTTTATGCGCTTGCGTAACGTTCACAAATTGTGCCTTCTTATTGAGTTCCCTTATCAGTGCAATTTTGAACGTTCTGTATATTTTAATAGTGAGGAACTGATCGTTTGAAAATAAGCTGTTTTTACCATCGCCATCTATGAAGTAACAAATAATTCTTTTCGTAACGCCATTTATTGAGAAATCGGTTTTTGTAAACAATGAAAGCAACAGTCCTTACACATGAGGTAACAGTGTTCTCGCACAGATGTCACCCCTGTAGTTAAATTATATAAGAAAACAGAATACCGATGTCAGATATATTTGACTATATTTCAAGCATATTTCTGTTTGTGTTTCGAACATTAATAGACCTTTTCAAAGGACGTTAAGTATGGGAGAAATAACCATTAAGCAATAAATTCGTCATTTTACACTGAGTGTAAGGAAATGCTTGCAATACAATAGGTAGTGTGTGTGCCACTGGTTTTACCCAGTGACAGGAGGAAGGAAAAGAAGGAATATTTGCCTACCTTTCCTGGAGGTTCAGAATTTTCCCAGCAATGTCTCCTGATGCGCACTTCGCACAATATTAAGACACTAAATTGATACAATTGAATGGTGATGTTTGTTTTGAATGAATTTGATTTGATATTTAACTGGGTTTGATGAAAGTCCGAAACATAAAGGTCACACGGTGTGGTCTTGATGATGACTGAATTGTGTAGGCAAATATGTGGGTATGAAAGGGAGTAGGTAGGATAAAATGCAACAATATTTGAGATGTCATAACAAATACCTACCTATCCATGTGCATATATGTATGTATGATCATATCGTTCACTATAACATAATTATAGCGAACAGGTAGGTACGTGCAAAATATTTTCCGTTGCAAACTTCAGCCACCTAATATTTTCACCTAATGACTCCAGATCTTGATCAGAAGCGTTGAGTACATTAGTAAAGAGATCTCTGAAAAGTAAGTCGATAAAATGTCATTCTTTGTAAGGAAAATATTCATATGTATCTTCTTCTACCTACATAATATAAAATACTTATAAATAGTTCACTAGTGGCAATAAATTCAGAACAAAATTAATCATTGTCGACCGAGCTGGCAAACTGGAAATGAAGGGAGCTCTCTCGGATCTAGAAATGATTGATAGTCATCTGGAATCCGCAAGGTGGAGTTTTATCTCCACTGTTATTTTCCGTATTTATTAACTCTATCACTACAAACCTCAGATGTAAATATCATCTTTTTGCAGACGATCTTCAATTATATTTCCATTTTAATATCTCTGATATTAACAATGCAGTCCTTCACATGAATGAAGATCTTAAATTTATCTCTTCTTGGTCATCGGATCATGGTCTTCTTATTAATCCGACTAAGTCCCAGGCAATTATAATCGGTAGTCCTCGTCTGCTGTCATCTATAAGGAATTTACAACTCCCACTGCTGTATATCAATAACCAATGCATTCCTTGTACCAGGGTTGTAAAAGATCTTGGAATCTTCATCGATGATGACCTTTCGTGGCATGAACAGGTATCGCATGTTAGTAAATCTATTTTCTTTGCCCTACATTCACTTAATAAACTTAAAATTTTCCTTCCTTTCCGTTGTAAAAAAACTCTTGCTCAATCACTTCTTCTTCCATTGCTTGATTATGCCGATGTATGCTATTTGGATACAAATGAAGTGCATCTCAATAAACTTGAACGTCTTGAGAATATATGTATCAGATTCATCTTTGGGTTGAAAAAAATTGATCGCATATCACCTTACCGCAATCTTCTTTGTTGGCCCAGGATACGCCAGCGGCGCAATATACACATTTTGTCACTATTGTACAATATTCTCTCGAACCCAAACCTACCACAGTACCTAAAAAGCAAATTCACCTATTTATCCAATCATGGACTTCCACTCCGATCTGCTGAACGTACAACACTATCCATAATACAGAATTTCTCAGCTCTTCATTCGAAGTACAATCAGCAAGATTATGGAATAGCCTTAGTCCGGATATTGCGTCGTCTAACTCACTTAGTATTTTCAAGAATAAACAAAAGAAGGAATATTTATCCTTGAACACCTGATCCCGATTTCATCTCCTGTCCTTACCATATCCTTTTTATTGCTATGAATTATAATTTTTTTTTGTTTAATAGTATTTAAGTGTTATACGTATTTTATTTGATTTCTTTTACTCTTTTTTATTTGCTGTTGTACATACACAATGTTGTCATACTTTGTAATCTGGTTGGTTGGAAGAAATTGCCTAGTGGCAATAAGCCCGCCAGTGTACAATTATATTTGTTTATATTATGTACAAGAAGATGTATAAATAAATAAATAAATAAATATGTATAGTATTTATATTAACAGTATAGAACGAATGCAACGAATATTTTTGAATTATATGAAGTACAAATTTGGTAATAACTACAAACATGAATTGCAGACTTTACAGACAAGACGAAGGACCTCAGACTCAATGTACCTTTATGACATAATAAACTTCAATACTGAATGTACAGACCTTTATTAATTATTAACTTCCACATACCAAACAGACGAACAAGACACACCTCAACGTTTATTTTAGACAAAAAAAAACAATAATGCCGCTCAGAATTCGCCATTGTACCGATGCCTTACCACAATGTCAGGGTAAAATATGACCCAGACTCTCAGCATTAAGGAAGACGACTGGTTACGTGGGCTTATTGCCATTTGATGATTCCTTCCATCCAACAAATTATAAATACTACAGCGAAAAGGTCGATAAAAAATAAAAGTTCATTACCAATAGGAATATAATAGGGAATGAAAAGTTATTTCGAATCAAGTGTTAACATATACCTACATTTTTTTTTGTACATAATATAAACAAATATGTTGCACACTCGCGGGTTTATTGTCATCACGCAATTTCTTCCAACTGACCAGAAACATCAATATTCATTCTTTTAAATTAAGTCTTTTTAGTATAGAAAGGGAGATAAAAGTACCTAATCGATATTAAGGTTTATTTTTAAATGTATAAATGTATTAGATGGGTGGTGGCAGAGCGGTTAGCGCACTGGGTTAGTAATCCTGTGGTCGCGAGTTCGAATCCTGCCACGACCGTATTCGTTCACCTATGTAGCACAAACATTCATGCCTAGTTTAAGGAATATATGTGAGAATGTATAATATGTATTTGACAAGGACATGTTCTTAAATAAACATGAAAGTATCATCGATTCAGTTTTTGACTATTAACATTTATATGTTCTCTATAAGGATAATAATTTTTAACGCGGCGCTGGCCGATTTACTAATGATATTAATAACAATTAAGCACTACAAATAATAACACTCAATTATTATTATTACCATTATACACTTCCTCAAAAGAATTAGCAGATCAATGCGTAAATAGTAAATTATTTAAAAGAGCAAAATAAAATGCAACAAACGCATCATCAAGCTTTCAATTGGGAATAGTTCACCCATCCAGATACTTAACATATCAAAGGATTAGGCTCTGAGGAGGTCTCTATACTACCTAACAACCCTACTGATTCCCGAATATTAACGTTTAAAAAATCTTTAACAATTCTTCATGTATTCATTATTACCGTTTTTTGCATTTTTATTATTAAGTTTTTCGATAAATCTATAATTTCTAAATTACGGAGATAATGATAATAATTAATTAAATTAATTATTATTATTATTTCCTTTGATTGATGCAAAATAATTATTGCCATAGAAATATGCTGGAAGACATATATTTGTAGTGTGTATTCTGTACCTACCTATAGGTATCATGTGGTATCTGCGGTGGAAGCTTCTGTAGTTAAATACTCCCACTGCAACCAGCCACCAACAACCAACCACCGCAAAACATGGAAACGACAGTCTTCTGTTGACTACCTACACAGAATATACAACGATTGTGGAAATAACTTTTTTGTTCCACGCTGCAGCTTGTTAAAGGCACTCTCACACTTTTTTCGACGCAGCGATATTCTTTTCCGATCTTACTCTGATCGATCTGTCCTCTGAGGGGCAAGTCTGGTCCAACCGGCGAAATCAAAACCATAACGATTACCCATATCATGGATATACTTATTATATGGAGTTCTATAATATCTTTAGATGTCATAGAACTCCATATGATGATTATATCCGTAATATGGGTAATCACGAGGGATTCTATTTTGCCTGTTGGACCAGACTTGCCCCCCTGGTTTTTTCAAATGTTTTTTTTTTCATGTAAATTATCAATTGTTGAATATATCATTAGTTCACAAATATACATGTACATAAATGCTTCAATTTATTTTTCTTATAGATAATTCTAAAATGTAAGAATATTGATTTATTTTACACATGAATTAAATAAATATTTATAGTAAAAGGTCTTAAACAACCCCAACGCTCCAACTTATCTACGAAATCGATTTCGCTTCCTCTCAAAACACGAGTTGCCTCTTTGTTCAAATACTTACTTTTTCACCACATCTTTCTCCGTACAAGCAGCCTGTCTTTGGAATCACATCCCATCGCAACTTCGAATTTCATT